>CM074719.1:411918273-413118273 GCA_037306005.1 Rhinophrynus dorsalis | reverse complement strand
AGTTCTAACAGGAAGGAAATGTAACAGAGACACCCACAGGTGTCAAATGATACCTACACACCAAACTAAGTAACAAGAAAAAAAACCACAAGTTACTGGAGGAAGAGAAAAAAAGAATACCAGCGCAATTCCGTCTAATACTGGCTGCAGTGAAGCTAGAACATTGACACAGTACTATTCAACAAACATGTGAAGGGACAGACACATCGCTGAAGGGCATAAGCAATTCTTAAAGGCAGAGGAAGCACTCACATCTCTGATGGAATGAGCTATAACCCTAAAGGGGCAGATGTTTCTTGAGGGTGTAGGCCTGGTAAATGGTTGCCTTAACCCAGAAAATCACTGTCACCTGAGTACAACTTGGCCTGTATAAGGGCCCTCAAGAGTGACATGAAGCAAGTCCAAATTGCAGAATTGCCCCTTTAGGGTTATAGCTTATTCCATCAGAGATGTGAGTGCTTCCTGGGCCTTTAAGAACCAGGCCTTTGCAGATTGCACACTGCACGCTCTCAATGGGTTGGGCCCCCTGCAGGAAAAACAACTGGCAAAGAAAAAGACAAGAGCGGTGCAAAGGATTTCTTCTAAGTGTAGTAAGTCAGTATTTAATAAGATCCTTCACCAACACCACAATATAGGAAAATTACATTCCTGGGAGGCAAATACTTGCCTCACAGTGGTTTCACTTGTACTGGCTCTCACCCCAGTATGGTGATTTCAGCAGGAAAACAACTGGGCCCTCGTTAGTACTCACAGCTCCCCCTTAGTGGGTATATGTGGGATCAGCTAACTGGAAAAAGGGGAAGCCCTCCTAATGGGGAATTACAGAATCCCTTCTTACAGAAAAAAATAAACAAAAAAGAAGGCATTGAAATTCATTGGGTACCTCTCTGGGTCAAAGGATTAATGTCTCTTTAAAAGCCACTTAATTCCACTTAATTTTTCTTTATAAATATTATAAATACTCTTCACGTACTATATTGAGCTTTGATCTAATGAAATGTGTTGCAGTGCCTGCATTCCTCCAACATCTTTATTTTCTAGTACAAGTGGGAGGAAGACATAACAGTTACATTTAGATGAAAGCTCTTTCATATTTAAGTTTTTATCACTCCAGGTTACTTCTATTGCATTGTTTTCCATGTCATGTTCATGGTGGTAGAATATCAGTTTTGGTAGGAAATGAATTGGAGGTATTTATTAACACATCAACATAATTAAGACACCAACACTACAGGACTTCTGCTTCTTTTTTGAGAAATCCCTCAATGGGAAATTATACCCAAGAATAAGTGGCTCTTATGTTGCTACTCAGGTAGGTACTAGTTATTTCTATTTACTGTTTTCTTTTGCATTTAATCTCCGCTTTAGTCTATTACTATTTGCTTCAGTTTACAATCTGAAAAAGAAGCATGTCCCTTATGAGCCTTTGCGGTGTTCTGAAGTCTATTGTTTGTTGTGATGGGGTGAGAGCTAGAGACTTCGTTGTATGCAGGAGATGGCAGATATAAATGCAAAACATAAAGAGATAGATACTGCATGAAGGACACTTAGCTAGGTAAATAAGTTAATGTGTTAAACAAATTAATATCATTTGTTTCCCTTTAACCCTTCGAGTACCAGAGGGGTACGCAATGCATTGCTTTGCATAGCATTGCGTATCCCTCTGGCACTCAAAGAGTTAAGCACTTATGCACTTTCACATAAAATGCTGAACTCCAATGTGCAAATATACTGCCCAGAGATATAAACTACACACTCCCTTTGAAATGCAAACTTTTAAGCTGTAAAGCTCAATAGCAAAAGCAAAAGAGCTATTTATATATATATTGTATGATGTCTCTTTAACATGGCCGACAAAACTATTGCAGCCCCTGGGATAGCCATTCATTGGAGTCACAACCTCTATCAACTCATAGGCGGAACCTCCTTGGTTCTTCTTACTGTGTTCCTGAGCGATCGAAGTAAAGATGCAGCTTGGTGGACTTCAGTGCGTGAGGTAATAAACATCCATGTGAAAGGCACCACTTCAAATCACAGGGCCTTCCACAATGGGTCAAACAACTAACGCAACATCGCTGTGTTGATGTTGCCCACATGAAAAATGCCTTGTTCTATTCTAATTTTGGTTATCAGATGTATTATCCCTGAATATCTGCACTAATACTGTGATTTGGAGCACAAAAGAGAATGGGAGTATGAGAAAACAAGAGATGAGTCTATCCCCTTTTAACTGTAAAAATATTTTGCTCCCCCCACACACATACTTACATGCACCACACACACACACACACTTTTTAGCTGAGTCTGTATGATCCCTAAGATTGTTAGCTCCTCGGTCAGTCCTTTGGGGCCCCAAAAGAGCCCAGCATCACAATTTGCTGGCCTCTGAGTTAGACATCCACACACTGGTACTCAAAGTATTAACCCTTTAAGAACAGAAGGGGGTGTGCAACATATTGTAAAGTAATGTGTTGCACAACCCCCTGGTTCTTAAAGGTAAACATAACTGAGAGCTGAATATCCCAAGCCATGTAATATATACTGAGCAAAGAAGAGTGGAGAAATTCTGCACCAAAACGCATTGATTTAAACAGCACTTTAAAATCCATGAATTGCTCCACTTTGTCTTTGAGTATATAGCTCCTCATCTTTCTGTCTCATGGATGGGCAAAGTGAAGCCCTCCAGCTGCTGCCAGGATACAACGGGGGATGGGGGATTTGGTCTGGAAGCAACTGAAGGGCCTCACATTGCCCACCACTGCTGTATCTCTTTCACATCTGTCCAATTTAAATTACTTTGGTGTGTCAGTCAAATAATATTCATCGGTTCACATTTCTATTTAAAGTAAACTCAGCATGACCTAGTTTGCTACGGATAGAAAAGTTGTTATTGGGTTGGAAAATGGCAGATGGAGATGATCAGTCTAGATAAAAGTAAGGAATACATAAACAGGAACCAAAGCTACCTATGCAATTAAAAAGACTATTGTATATGAATCATTGATGTAGAAAGATTCTAGAAAATAAATGACTTAACATATTTCAAATGAAGACTGTAAAACAGGAGCAATTTCATTCTTTCTAAAAACCATGCACCCTTTTACCCCAGAGAGAAATTTAAAGCACATGCCAATGGAAAATTTGAAAATGAACACACAATTCAATAATCATGAGTTTCTAATGTGTTTTATTTGATTTATCACTTTATTGAATCCAGGACCTTATGTGCAAAAGAAAAATGGAGAGATTCTGGGGCAATCCAATAGCACCATAGAGGTGAAAAAATTCCCTATATTCCTATTGATTTAACTGGGGCTTTTAACCCCTTACATGCTAGACAGGTCTCTAACACACTCTCCAGCATCCAAAGGGTTAAGAGACCCATTTAGATCAATAGCATTGGTGAAATTGGTTTGCGGCAGAATTATTCACCTTTTCTTTTTAATGTTTGGTGCAAAGGTCCTCTCCAACAAACCTTATTCACAAAAAAACTTAGAAATACAAACCTTTGCTACTTCATAGCAGCTTCATTTAAGTGGCCTGTTTAGGTTATATTTCACTGCTTATAATATCAACATGTTAACTCACTTCCTTCTTTACAAATCTGTTGCATAGTTTGTTTAAAATGTATTCAAGTCTGCCTGTGCCATAAAGTTACCCAAATTTAAGGCAACTTCTAACAAATATGTATACCATAGGGCTTATCTGCTGTTCTTTATATAGAAACTAGCATGAGAAGCACAGTGTTACCTCTGCTCAAAAGAAGTGGTGGGAAAGGAGAGGTGTCTACTCTCTGCTTCCTGCACACACACACACACACACACACACACACACACACACACACACACACACACACACACACACACACACACACACACACACACACACACACACACACACACACACACACACACACACACACACACACACAATCTGCACCTTGCAGTTCCACTGGGTGCACAGTCCTGTCATACACACACATATACACAATCTGCACTTTGCAGTAACGCTGGGTGTACAGTCCTCAATCATATACACACACACACACACACACGGTAAGTATCTTGCAGCCCTGCCTGGTTTGAAAGGAGGGTGTGGGGACCAAGTGATAAGGTGAAATCAAGGCTGAGTGGACCAGGTGATGAGTTGAAAAGAAGGATGGGCAATAGGGTTGCCACCTTTTTTTCCAAAAATACTGGCTGTGGCATTCCCTCCATAGACTTAACATTGGACAGAAGCCAATTTTTTTACCGGCCTGCCGGTAAAATACCGGCTGGGTGGCAACCCTAGTGGGCAAACCAGGCAATCAGGTGATAAGGAGGGTGGGAAGAGTGGAGAAATAGAGAGTGGGCTGGCCAGGCAATGAGGAGAAAGGGAAGGTGAAAGGATAAGTGAATGGAAGGGTGGAAGGATGAGTGAATGGAAGGGTGGAAGGATGAGTGAATGGAAGGGTGGAAGGATGAGTGAATGGAAGGGTTGGAGGATGAGGATATGAGGTTAAAGGGAGGGTGGAAGCATGAGACAAAGCAGTGAAAGAGAGGGTAAGGGGAAGCAGGGAAAGGGAGGCTGGTAGGGAGAGAATAAGTGCTGAAAGGGAGGATGGTAGGTTGAGAATAAATTGCAAAAGACCCCTGCTTCCATTTTGCCAAAGGGGACTCTCTCCCCCGGTCTTTCCTGTCAAAATTGCAGCCCAGTAGAGGTCCCTGCATTGATTTTGACAGGAGTGGCAGGGGGGCTTCTCCCCTAGGCCACATCTGTCAAAATCTCTCCCTCAGCTATAAACCTATTAGAGAGGAAGTATGGAGGATGTTGGCACCTTACTGCCACCTGGGAGTGTGTGTGGCAAAGAAGCAGAATATTGTCATAATACAGAAGATGAAGGAACCAAATGAGATGTAAGGTATCAGTGGAAAGGGGTAGTGTGTGTTTGTGTGTGATATTGATATGAATATATGAAATGAGGGCAGACCTATAATGTTATACTAATCCTGCTACTATGGGAGCAGATGTAGTGATTTAGCAGGGACTACATTAACCATGAAAAGTGATTTACTCCAGACTTACAGCCTCAGGTAGAGAAGCAAGCCTATTGCTTCATGTAAATATCAATGGATACAAATCTTCATCTGTCCATTTACATATCCCAAAACTCCCCTTAAACACATTGGCATTCAAAAGATTACATGTAGCCATTTCCTTATTTTACTTGAACACACATCAATGCTCAAAGATAACCAACAGGATCTAAAATGGACGTTTAATTTTATGGGTCTTTTCTTTTGTTTGTGTATGTTTAGCCAGGAAATGTATTCTACCATTCTACCTTTTATCTGCAAGTTTATAATTGCATGAATATGAAATAGATTTATGTCAAAAATGCATTTTCAAACACTGAAGTGGTTTCCTAGAATTTTCCTTAATGACAATGCTTCTTTCACATACTTCCCACACACTTATTCCTTATCAAGCAAATTGCTGTATGGGATGAGTAATGTTCCTGCACCATTCTACATAATATGTTTCTATTCACCAGTTAGTAGAAAGATGAATGTGTATAGATTTTAAAAGATGACATGCATCAAAATTACCACCAGTGTCACTGAGTTTATCCATTGACATGTTGTAAGATGCAATTTTCTTTACACATCTCTATTAAGGTGCACATTGCCATTTAAGGCAATGTGTTCTGCGGATATTTCTAACACAAGCCTTGGCAACCTGAGGTGCTCCAGCTGTCCAAGACTACAATTCTCATCAGCCAGCCAACTGTAATCCTGAAAAGCTGGTAGGCCTCAGGTTGTCCACCCGTGTACTATCATATACTAAGGATGATGTCCAAATTGCTGGATCAGTACATGCAATAGCATGTGCTGTACTGTGTGACTCTATGTGAGCAGTGGTGCATGTAAATTCACATCTGCCACAGATTATCTTCTTTCACATTACACCTGAATTTAGTGAAAATATTTTGCTCCATCTTCCTCAGCGACCAGCTTATACATAGCTTGCTCCTGGGTGCATAGGAATGTTACTGCCAGAAACACCCATTTACTCCTACAATGCCATCCGTTGGCACCTGATTAGCAAAGCAGCCATTCTGACACACAATGAACCTTGAATACAGGTGCTAAACCAATACAGACCTGTTTAACCCTTAAAAAATGGCCACACAATTTAGTTTTCTAGACTCCTGGATCCCAAACTCTTCCCACAGATATCTCCTTAGGAAACTTTCAGTGGAAGGAGTTTAATGTCCTGAAGACATGTTTCACTCCAGTGCTCGCTATTTCTTATGGTATAGCCCTTTCAGCACCCTTTCATGGACCTTTAGCTGTCGGGGACCACAAGTGCCAGCATCCCTAACCAGCAACTATTTGTGGATGACATGAGTTGTAGCGCGTAACAGCTGGACGTCCAGCAACTGACTAACTTTGTTGTAGAGCAGGACTGTCCAAGTTCAGTCCTCAAGGGCCACCAACAGGCCAAGATGTTAGGTTTTCCCTCATTAAGCACAGGTGAGTTAATCAGTGACTCATTCATTTTGACTGACTCACATGTGCTTAATCAGGGAAATCCATAATTACTGTACTGTTGGTGGCCTTTGAGGACTAAACAGCCCTGCTGTAGACTGTCCGGCACATTGCTTTGCAATGAACTAGAAACCCAGCTGGCATACACAGAGATAGAGCTTTCGATGTTTCTTGGTGCTCTATACACATGATTACAAGAGTAGCCAAGTATGTGAGCATCTATTAAGAGGATCTCATTAAAATTCAGTGGAAGACACATTACAGAAAAGTTAATGATTGTTCTCTACCATGAGGATTTCCTGTAATACATTAACCCTTTGAGTTAAGGGTTAAGATAGGTTGAAAAAAGGACAATGTGCATTCTGTGCAAAAAGTAATATCAACCTCTACTTTAGGTGCATTAAAAGATTTATGACCTCTTCTTTCAGTTTGTGTTGTG
This sequence comes from Rhinophrynus dorsalis, assembly GCA_037306005.1. NCBI lineage: Eukaryota > Metazoa > Chordata > Amphibia > Anura > Rhinophrynidae > Rhinophrynus > Rhinophrynus dorsalis. The sequence goes on along the minus strand of CM074719.1, from coordinate 413,111,304 downwards.
AATAAAGGCAAAGTAAAGCAATTCTGGGACAAACCAACTTCACAGCAGGGCAGAAATAAAAATGTCCTAAACTGCTAGAAAGGTCCCCAAGTACATTGCTTCACATTGCAATGGATCCCTCACTAGCACTGAAGGGGATAAAAGCCCTATTTAAATGCATGGGCATTCGAGGAATTTTTATATGTCCTTTTTAGTTGGTTTGCCTTAGCAGTGATCCACTTTGTCTTTATACATAGGGCACAATGTCTCAGTGCCAGCGTATCTGGTCTCAGACCTCCAACAGCAATACTAAATATTCTACACCCGCCATCAGGTTTAAATGTGGAATTATTCAAAACAGTCTCTCCTTGCTGTAGTTTATACTGAAATTTGGGAATCACTTTTAGTTTGGGAATTAAAATAGTTTTTTGTACATGCATGGCTCACATTTTAAATTTGTTTTGAACAATTTAGGAGGAAGGGTATGAATTACAAAAATGTTTATTCCATATATTGTCTTCCCCTAGAGAGAGAGTGCAGATGCAGAAGAACTACTTCATTTGAATAGTCTACAAAGTGTGCCTGGTTTGCATGCACACTTTTTAGACCCTTCCAATGAAACAGTTATTTTTATATCTTGCGATCTTGGCTCTGCTGAAGAGCCACCTGTTGATCTGCAGACCGGATTCCAAATCTGACAGCTAGATGGCAGACTTGACCATTTTGGTCAGTGAGGGGAAACTTTGCTTGTGAATATCTCTCAAACCGTAAAGGTTTGAAAGATAAGACTTATTTCATTCTTCGTGTTTTTTTTAATGCCTACAAAATAAAATAAGATAAAATTAAGTATTACTATCCCTTTAAGGCTAAAGAAGGAAGCAGAGCTGGCAGGCTAGAAAACAAAAGTACTTGTGCTATCTAGGCTGATATGAGCAAGCTAGATTGGGCTGAGTACCATCTTATATTTGACTAATCCAGGAAATCAGCCAGCCTCTATGGAAGCCTACAAACTACAATCATGAAGAACAGACTACCATTTGAAACTTTTAGAACAGGTGTTTCACACATGTCCATGAAGCCACATGATTCATTTTTCAGGACTCCTAGACCCCAAACTCACCAACAGCTTTCAGTGGGAGGAATTTGGGGTCCTGAACTCTCAGTATAACACCATGCAATTTAACCTTTTAGATACTAGAGACTTCAACATTCAACAGGTTAAGAGTAAATGCATTATTGCCAACAGAACATTCCTTTGTTTCTCACTGTGATAAAATGATTTAGTGTTACAAGGATGCCCTTGTAAAACAGCAATGCTTGTGAAAAATGTAAACCTCAGGGTGCTATGAAATAACTTAGAATCAACACAGAAAGGGGTCTCTATGTATAAAAGCACAGTGGAGCAATTGTGGGGCAAACCAAACAAATAATGCCACAAATAATAACGTGCTCATCACTACTTCAGCTAAAGAAAATGGTTGACAATACACAGCAGTACCTCCAGCCAATTACCTTTTGGTCAATGTACTTATTTTCCTCGATTGCAGATCGTTTGGAATGGTCACACGAAGAAGAGGAAGCAGATGGGAGTCTCCTTAGTAAGCAGCTTGTGTCTTGCTGTTGGCGGTCGATAAATTGCTTCATGAAACTTTCCCTTTAAAAAAAAAAAAATAAAAAAATAACCATACTGAAAATGGTAAATAGCATACTGAATACACAATAAATATTGTAAGGTGATCAGTGCTTAAACTTGTAGACAATACTCTATTTTACTTTACTGATATTGTTCAGAAATCCATACATCAGTTATCCAGGAAAAATATATTATAGCAGAAAAACTATATAAATCTTTCAGTTGGGAACATTTCTCCAATGTTTACTACTGTTTGCCTAAAAAGGCCTTCACCAACATAACACATCCTGCTAGTCTTCTAACAGGCCAGGTTTTTAGTGTAATACACAGTTGCACCTAGACAAATATTACCATTTTCTGAGTTCAATCTGATAAGCAACTTCCACTGATTTGCATAAAATCAAACTATTGATCTAAAAGGGATAATAATGCTTAATATTGGAAAAACACATATTACAGGATTTATATTGCTGAGTAAAACAAGGGTGCCCCCCACTGCTGAGACATTTTATTTAAAAATGATTGCAACTTAAACATGCCTTTTATAGAGTGAAATTTTACAGCAGCACTGCTTAAACTGCATCCAATCGACTGCCGTACCAACAACGCTACCATAAAATTTCAGGCCACCAAAGTAATGCACCAAAAAAAATGCAACTTTCATCTGCTATAAGTATTGAATAAAATATCTTCTAGAACACCCTGCTATAAGTGGATTTTTGTGTAATACTAATAAATCAATTTCTCTTAGTCCATGGGGAACACAGGGACCATGCGGTAAAATCTCCTCCTACAGGATGATAGGGCACTTGAATAGAAAGGCTCTCAGAGGTGACGATTCCTAGCCTGCCCCTGTGTGTGGGGGGGGGGGGGTTGGACATGCTCAGTTTTAACGTATAGCAAAGATGAAGAAACAGAAGTGAAGCACAAAAGGAGATCCCTTGAACTAGAGAACCAAAGAGGGCCTCCCAGCATGGGACCTGAACTGTTTGCTTTTTCCAGGAAAGAAGTTCTGTGTTACACATGGACAAACAGAAACAATTTACTGGTAAGTACACAAAAATTATTTTTCTGTACTTCCTATGTGGAACAAAGGAACCATGGGGATATAACAGCATGCACCAAAATGTATGGGATGGAAGGAGAAAAAACCCCCCTCAAAACACAGACCAGTTTCAACAAGTGCGAACTGTTGAACCTTAGGTGTCAGACACCAGCACTGCAAACCAATGGAAAATCAAGAAGGATGCCTACACCTATACAACTGTTTGTAGGGCCTTGTGGCCTAAACTGGGCTAAGCAGAAGCAAACACTTTAACATGGTAATTTTTGACAAAAAAAATGAAGGGAAAACCATGTCACCACCTAAAACAACTGCACAGTCAAGGCTTGATTCTTGTAGGCCCAAGAAACACCCACCGACCTGGTAGAATGTGCAGTAACCCAAAAGGACACAGGCTTCTTTTTGAGAATATGAGATTGGCAAATGGTTGACTTAAACCAAGACGCCACTGTTATGTGAGACACACCCAGGCCCACATGAGGACCCTCAGGGATGACAAAAAACAAATCAGTTTTCTGAAAAGGTTGCATGCTATGAACACAGTACTTCAAGCACCTAACCACATCCAAAAAGTGAAAATCCTGCTTACGTCTATTAGATGGAGCTGGACAGAGAGAAAGAAAAACAATTTCATGTGAAACTCTAAACCAACCTTAAAGGGATAGTAACACTTCGTTTTAACTTTATTTTATTTTGTAGGCATTAAAAAAACATGAAGAATGATATAAGTCTTATCGCTCAAACCTTTATGGTTTATGAGATATTCACAAGCAAAGTTCCCCTCCCCGCCCCTTTTACCTAGTGTAAACAATCTCTTCTCAGATGGGAGTCTGGTTGTATGACAGTACAGATAACAGAAGGGGACAATTTTCTTTGTATGAAAACAATGAAAGCCCTTCCCCCCTTGATAAGTTTTTCAGCTTTTTCCATTATCTTAATTGAAGATTGTCCCTCTCTGCAGTCTACCTGGGCATCTCCCTTCTGATTTGGTTGAACAGGGGGGGGATACTTTGTTTGTGAATATCTCTTAAACCATAAAGGTTTCAGAGATAAGACTTATATCATTCTTCATGTTTTTTTAATGCCTACAAAATAAAATAAAGTTAAAATGAAGTATTACTATCCCTTTAAGGAGGAACCCTATCTGGGTGGAAGACCAGGAAAGAAAGCCTGACTTTTGTTCATCCAATGAACAAAATAGCCTGGAGAAAGACAGTCTTAAGTGTCAAGAATTCCAGAGAAACTGTAGACAAGGGATCAAAAGGAGCCTTCTGAATCACTGCCAGAACCAGATTAAAATCCCATGAAGGATTCCAAAAGACAGGAGCATGTGCTCACCATTACACAAGAGTCTGTACACTGGGTAATAAGGAAACATACCTCTAGAAAGGACAGAAAGAGTAGAAATATGAATAAAGCTAACACCAAGCCCTTTTTTTAGACCACCCTGACGAAAGGCCAAAAAAAACTAGATCTCTGAAAAAGGATGCAGCAGCATCCCAGGTCTTCACATCACTTAACAGGGACAATATCCCGTGATATGCTTCTGAAGAAACTGACATCCGAGCCTGCAGCATAGTAGTCAGAAAACCTTCCTTCCTCAAGAACTTAGCCTAAAAAGCCAAGCCATCAAAACCAGCTTCCCCTTCTGTGGATGATACAGTGGACACTGAGTCAAAAGGTTCTGGTGCAGACAAAATTGAAACAGCTCTGTTATGAACAGATTGAGAAGATCTGAAAACCAGACCTGATGGGGTCAGAATGGGGCAATCAGAATGACGTGAGCCTGCTCTATCCTGATCTTCCTCAGAACCCTAGAAATCATAGGAAACATAGGAAATACATACACCAGGGGAAAATATAATGGAACTGAGGAATCAGGTGATTCATCTGAGAGGAAATGAGTTCCACCGTTGGTAGACTCCATAGGTGAACTATAGAGTTGAACATGCTCTGGTTGAGCCCCGAATAGTGGGATCCAAGAGTTGGCGACTTGGAAATTCTGCCACAATCTTGTCTACCACTGGGATATGAACAGCAGAGGTAGTCTCTACCCACCTGAAGATGAGCCAAACCATGGACCAAGCAGCCACACTTCTCTTCCTAGCAGTTGACAGACCACTGGCATTGTAATATTGGACTGGATTCGCACCAGGGATCCCTGAACGGAGAAAAACCAGAGCCACAGTGCTAGGTCAATTGGCCAAAGCTCAATAACATGGATGGACAGAAAATTCTCTAACCTGATCCAAAGACCCTGCACTGTCTGAGTATCCAGCATGGCACCCCAGCCTGTTAGGATGACATCCGACATGATTACAGCTCAATTTGAGATAAACAGTGGCTATCCCAGCAACAGATGGGCCTTCTGAAGCCACCAATGAAGTACCATCTTTTTCCTGATGAACAAGGACATAACACTAGAGCAATAACCCAATAACCCTATATATATCTCCTGAATATAGAAATGATCAAACTGAACTGCATCCAGAGGACCTGGGATGGAACCAGAGAAGATCTCTTGAAATAGAGAACCAAACCATGTTACTCCAGAATGGACTCACCACTCTGAATCAGAAGTTCTAAAGTCTCCTTCAAAAGAGCCTTCAGTAAAATGTCATCCAGGTAGAACCAGCACGTGGATGTAAGATGCCAGAGCTGTCATGACCTTTGTAAAAACCAGAGGAAGCCAGCCCAAAAGGAAGGATGGTAAATGGGAAAAAAAATAGATCTTGGAATGCAAACCCCATGATGAGCTAATGATCAGCAAGAATGGGAATAGGCACATCCTTTATGTCTCAGGAAGCCAAAAACTTCCCTGGACACATGGCAGAGCTCAATGACTCCATCTTGAATTGCATAGCAAGTACAAAATAGTCTAGCTATTTTAAGTACTGAATAGGAAGGCATTGTTTTTTTTGGTTAAAAATTATGAAAAGATTGAAGTAAAATACTGTAAACTTTTGTGGAAAAGGAATGGGTACCAACACCTGCATCCTTAGCAACTTCATCAACAACAGCAGTAACACGGAAGATGGATGGTGAAGGTTCCACTTGCCACGGCTGGCTCCACTGATGTGCCTGAGGCCGTAGCAGAAGAATAAGTAGCCCCCAGTATATGTGGAGAAAAGAACAAGTTGGCCATTAAATCTTCTCCACCTGCCCCTCCTCCAAAATTGTCATGGGTGTGCTGTTATTAGAATATATTTTTTTTTCTTGAGAACAGGAACTGTGGCTTAACATAAGCAACTGCAATATGCACAGTGTGTGTGTGGTAATTAACATCTGGGGGCACAACTGCATCCAAACACCATGACACCGGAACCCAAGTACTGCCGCTGTCACTATACCCCTTGTCCAGACCCCTCTAAGGACACATGACAACTTGCTGACAGTTTAATAATAATGATGAACCCTCCCTGCTAGCATCCTAGCGTATTCTGCGGGATGGAATCTCCTCAGATGTCGCTTGATGACCTGGTATCGATTCTTCTCCACCAAACTGGCATGTGTGGTCAGTGCACCACACAGTGTGAAATGGGTAGAGACAAACTGCCATATCCTAACATCAACGCAGTGGCTGTCATTTGGCAGGGGAGGTAACGATGAACGAGGTGGACTGGCAGAAGATGTACTTGTTACCCTAGAGGAATAAGGTGATGGAGTGCTAGTTGTTTCGCTCGTCATGGAACTTCCAGTATCTGTCTGGGTTTCTTATTCTTCCTCCTCTAGATTTCTGTAATGGGTGTTTGGCTTTAACATATTTGACATAAATGTCATGGTGCCTGTGTTTCATGTGTGATATCAGGGAGCTTGTGCCAAGGTTTGTTCCCTCCTTTCCCCTTCTCACTAACTTGTCACAAATTTTACACTGTACCATTGTTGATGATGACTGCACTGTGCCTGCCGGTAGAAAATAATAACCCCACACCCATGACTTCTAGGGGGAGGGATAGGGAACAGGTGGAGAAGAATGGCCTCTTACTTCTTCTCCACATTTCCCTTCACTTTTTGTGGCAGTGGATAATGTAGAACCTGTCCTAGTCCCGCATTACTTGTTGATCCCATTCCCAGTGTGTCCACTGTGGTCTGTGGCACACTAGTCTTATCCTCAGCACCCTGCTGCCCTTTCATCTCAGCAGCAGCAGGAATTAGACAAGTTGCAATTTCAGCAAATTCCAAAAGTTGATTGCTAGTGGTGGTGGTGATGCCCATCCTCATCCCTGTCTCCTATTCCTTTTTTCTGATAAAAAGGCCATCAATTTCTCTTCCACCCTAGCTTCTCGAACACCACCACTAGTCCCTACATGATACTGCTCTATTCCAGGCATCTCACTGCTGCTTGGAGGAGATGATGAGCAATGTGACAGAGGGTCCCCTGCTGTCACACATGGGATCATTTTCTCCTTTTACCCTGAGTACTACAAGAAACACTAAAACAGAAGGCAAGGTATTGGTGGCAGCAGGTTCAGCATTGGCAGCAGGTACAGCACTAGTGGCAGCACATCTGGCAGCAGGTACAACACTAGTGGCTGCAGGTACAGCAATGGTGGCACTGGCAGCAGGGACAGCACATCTCGCAGCAGGCACAGGCAGCTGACCTGTCCTGCTCTCACTAGTACTACCTTTTTCTCCCTCCTTTCCCATTCCCTTTTCTCCCTTCCTTCCCATTCCCTTTTCTTCCTTCCTTCCCATTCCCTTTTCTCCCTCCCTTCCCATTATATTCCCTTGGGGTGAATTAGGGGGACTGGACAGCATTAGTTCAGTACTGCTAGTCACTTCCTCCTCCTCCTCCTCAGACTCAGTGGACATATAGTAGTCTTTCCAGCTCCTCCATTGATTATTTTTCACCCTGCCCATAGTGATAGCAGTCACTATGAGCCTTTCCTGCCTCAATTTTTGCAAAATATCACAGCAGAACGGCACAGCACGTCTATCTCGCTCTGTAGCTGCTTCTATTGTGTCTGCCTTCAGTGAAAACGTCACCTTTTTATAGCGGAAGTGCGAAAACAACATAAATCAATGGGCGGAAACTTTATAGCCATTGAAAAAAATGGCGAAACATTTTGGCCAGTGGGTGAAAGATGCGAAAATTTTAACTGCTAGTTTTAAAGAGGATAACAACATGGTTTTCGCAAAATTTCCCGCGGGAACGCGGCGACAAGTTTTGCCCACCCCTAGTGCGGATGGGGACCTCAGGGCAACTATAACCATTATGGGAGGTTAGAATCACTATCAGCCCCTTTACTGCCTCCAAAACACAAACAGAGGCAAGAGAAGTACCAAATAAGGGTTCTATATTCCATCAAAGATGGCCGCTGCACATGCCCATTCTTAACCCCTTGGTAACAAAGACTTTTTTACACTAGAGGACAAGTACAGTTTTGGCCTTTTTATAATACCTTTATCATCCATACTTTCCCCCTAATTCATTTAGTACACCATACAAATGATATATAGGTTTTTTAAGGATAAGCATGGATTTCTTTGGATGCAACATTTCTATGAATCATCCATCATTTAATTTGATAATAATATAACAAAATTGAAAAAGTGAAAAGCACACAGGTTTTGCTGTGATGATTTGTGCTCAGTTTCTGCATTTTTAACAGCCCCTTCTGAGATGAAAATCCCTATGTCCCTCTTTCCCATCTTGGTGCTCCTCTTTTAGGAGATCAGACTGTATGGTAAGACAGAAGACAGAAAAGAGAGTGGTATCTAAGTTAAAGTACTCTGGTTCAAAAAAATGATATCCGAGTACCACTCAAATATAATATAGGAGACAAGATTGTTGTTGTATTAATGGCAGATTGAGGTGGTATCAAAATAAATAAATTCTCATGCAGTACGAATGCAACTTAGTATCACTGCACATATATTAAATAAAACACTCCTTTAATGATATAAATTATTAAAAATACATAGATCTTTTAAAAATTCAGCCTCAAAATAGAGGGTTACATATTCTTCATATGATCCCCTCATTCATAATCCCAGTGTAAACTAGGATACATCATAGCCATACCCAAATGCCACATCCATCGTGTTCATTGTGTAAAACTGTGTAAAACTTCATTCTAATGCTAACAGCATGGACACGAGTGAACACTATAAGTTGTAGTAGGTCTCTGTAGTATCTATCTGCAATAAATATAAACTTGATCACTGTGCTGAATATTAATCTCTTGTGGTATAAAAACGCATTGTAATATTGTAATACTATCAGCATACACTAAATCAGTGATTCTCAACCAGGGTGCCGTGGCACTTTGGTGCGCCACGGACATCAACTTATGGTGCCCCGTGTATTCTATAAAGACTAACAAAAGTGGACCTCTAAATAAAGATTTATAGAAATTAACATGTACAATATGTTTAGTTTTGTTATTATAATTATAAGACCTAATAATAACTGTATATTTGTGTATTATACCCTTCATTATGCTCTTGATAAATTACATTAAATATGTTAGGGGTGCCCCAAATGTTCAAGATTATGTGTTAGGGGTGCCCCAAGCAAAAAAGGTTGAGAAACACTGCACTAAATATACATAATCACTGTGATAGATAGTAGTCCCTCGTGGTATAAAACTGCATTGTAATGCTGTTAATATGCACTAGATATAGATAATTCCTGTGCTAGATGATAGTTCCTCATGGTATAAAACCGCATTGTAACGCTGTCAGTATGCACTATAGATAATTCCTGTGCTATGTATTAGTTCCTCACAGTATAAAACTGCATTCTGATGCTATCAGTGTACATTAGACTGCAGGTCTGCTATCACTGTAATTCCTCTTGGTATATAACCACATTCTAATACAGTGTAGCACTTGTATGAAAATAGGATTTTAGTCTTTCCTGTTAAATCCTTTTCTCTTAGTCCATACAGGTTACTGGTAACTTTGGGGTAGGTGATCAGCCCCTTTAAATAGGCAGGAAAAATTCTGAGAAGTGACTGCTGGGTGGAGCCTACCTTCTCTCCTTAGCTTGCAGCTAGCCAATCCCCATCCAGTAATGTGGAACTCAGACACCAACTTCGGGAGAAACTCCTGTGAAGAGCGAAGCACCGCCTTGTCCTTGTGAAAAACCAAAAAGGGTGGACTACAAGACAGGGCATTCAGCTCCGCAATACAGTGAACAGAAACTATCACCAGGAGAAAGGCCATCTTGCACGTCAGCATACATAGAGGAAAGGTAGCCAATGACTCAAAAGGAGGACGTTGACGTACTCCTAAAACCAAGATAAGGTCCCACTGAGGAAAAGGGGACTTAAACTTCGGATGGGTGTGAGCAACACCCTGGAAGAAAACCTTGACATCAGGAATGATAGCAAGATGCCTCTGAAAGAAGACAGAGTGCGCATAAGTCTGAACTTTAAGAGAACTCAGACTAAGATCCTTATCCACACCATCCTGGAGGAAGGAAAGAACCGTAGGAAGGTCAAAATCCTGAGACTGGTCTTTGTTAGCACACCAAGATAGAAAGGTAGACCAAACTCGATGGTAGGCCTTAGTGGAAACAGGCTTACGAGCACTAAGCATAGTAGCCACCACACCAGAAGAAAACCCCTTCTTCTTCAAAATTGAGGATTCAACATCCGTGCTGTCAAAGGTAGATGATGAACGTCTTCCTTCCAGAGGTAACCTTGCAGAAGAAGATCCGAACTGGAAGTAAGTCGAAGAGGTTCCACCACTGAGAGGTCCAGAAGCTCTGGAAACCAAGCATGTTGAGGCCAGTATGGAGCAATCAAAATGACTGGACAGCGTTCCAGTCTCAGTTTCCATAGCACCCTGTTCAACAGGGGAATGGGAGGAAATAGGTATGCCAGAGGAAATGTCCACTGGATCGACAAGGCATCCACTGCCAGAGGCAGGGGATCCACCCAGCAAGAGCAGAGCATTGGAACTTTCCTGTTCTGCCTGGTTGCCATCAGGTCGATGCATGGAAGACCCCACTGCTGGATGATGAGGGTGAACACTCTCCGCTGTCCACCATGTGCCGACTGAGGAAGTCTGCGAAAACATTGTCTACGCCAGGAATATGAACTGTGGAAATGGCAGGAACATGCTGCTCTGCCCATGACAAAATAGCCTTGACCTCTAGTCAAGCTGCAAGGCTTCTTGTGCCACCTTGCTTGTTGATGTAAGCTACCGCTGTGGCGTTGTCCGACTGTACCCTGACTGGGCAATCCTCCAGTGTTGTAGGGCATGAAATATTGCCCAAAGCTCCAAGACATTGATGGGAAGGAGAGATTTTTCTTGGGACCACCATCCCTGAACGCTCAAGTGCCCCAGTACCACTTCCCATCCTGAGAGGCTGACATCCATCGTTACTGTTGTCCAGAAGGGCACCAGGAAGGGTTTGCCTTTCAGGAGATTGTCCAGGTTGAGCCACCATGAGAGGCTCTGCTCCACGTGAAGAGGGGGATCTTTCCAGGAGATATGGCCGACCCCTGCATGCCAGGATTAGAATCCTCTGAAGTTCCCTGGTATGAGCCATGGCAAACGGGACTGCTTCTATGGTGGAAATGAACTTCCCCACCAAGGATGACAACTTCTTGGCTGGAACTGGATTCTGAGACAGGATAGCCTGGTCCTTCAGTGCTATCTGATGAGCCACTTCGTCCGTGAGAAATACCATCCCCCTCTGAGTGTCGAAGAGGCTGCCCAGAAAGACCATCCTCTGGGAAGAAACAAGGTCTGACTTGTCCAGATTGATGATCCACCCGTGATGGGAGAGAGCATGAATGCAGTCCTGCACCTGCTGATGAAGGAGTTCTGGAAAAGAGGCCTTCAGAAGGATGTCATCCATATATGGAGTAACTCTGATGCCATTCCAATGTAGGACGAAGGTCAATGCTCCCAGGAATCTGTTGAAGACTTGAGGAGAAGTGGTCAGGCCAGAAAACTGGAAATGCTCTCGGTCCCAGGCAAAGTGGAGATATTGCCGACTCTCTGGATGAATGGTGATGTGCAGATAGGCATCTAGAAGATCCAGAGAGGCCAGAAATTCCCCAGGGGACACGGCCGATATCACTGTGCGAAGTGACTCCTGATGGTATTGGGACCGGCCCACAAAGGAGTTGAGATCTTTCAAATCCAAAATGGAACGACAGCCGCTGCCCTTCTTGGAAACCACAAAAAGGTTGGAGTAGAATCCCAAGCCCCTCTCCTGAAGAGGAACTGGTTTCAGAACTGCCTTGTCCAGAAGGGCCTGAATGGCCTCCTCGAAAAGGCGCGCTTTTCCGCTCCCAAGGGAGAACAAGAAGAGAAGGTCCTGGAAGGAGGAAGGGAGGTGAAGGGGATCCTGTACCCCGTATCGACCACCTGCAAAACCCACGGGTCCACCACAGAGGCCTCCCAAGCCGAGAGGTAGTGGTGTAAGCGGCCGCCTACCTGCGAGTGGGGACCCGGGTTCGGCGAGTCATGCAGAAGGAGGTTTGGAAGCCTTGGGCTTCGCAGAGGACTTGGGCCTCCTTTGCTGCTTAGGCTTGGATGAGGAGTGCGGAGCCTGAGGGACCGTCTGGGTCGCTTGGCGTGAGTCAGCCTGAAAGGGACGAAAAAGCCAATTCCTTTTGACAGGCGCCTTCTTCCTGAGGACCACTGGCAGGTGAGTACTCTTCCCTCCAGTGGCTTCATTGATCAGATCCTTAAGCTCAGGCCCAAAGACAGGAGAGCCCTCTTGGAGGCCGTGTCAGCAGACCAGATCTTGAGCCAAAGAGCACGTCTGGCTACCACAGACATGGTAGATGCCCTGGCTACCATACGTACAGAGTCAGGCAGGGCAGCAGAAACATAATTCTGAGCCTCAGCAATGTTGGCGAGAAGCCTCAACATGTCAGCAGTGGGGGCCCCCTGGCGGACAGCGGGCGGAAGGCAGAACCAGCCATCACAAAAATGGCATTGAAAGAGGTCTCAAGCTTCTTCTCAGTCTAATCTTTCAGACCAGATGTGTCAGCCACAGGCAAGGCAGTGGACTTAGAAAGCCTGGAAACAGGGGCATTCACTTTGGGAGGATGGACCCACTGTGTAAGGGCCGTTTCAGAGAATGGGTAAAGCTTAGCAAACTTTGTAAATACAGATGGTTTCCTGTCTGGAAACTTCCACTCCTCAGACACCAACCGGTCAAGGGTGGGGTTAGGTGGAAAACAAGTATGGGGCCTAACAGGCTCCTGGAACACATCAGAGGGGTCAGAGGAAACCTCCTGCACCAAGGGAATGTTCAGGGTGGTCAACACAGCCCTGATCAGGCCCTCAGCCATAGGGAATGGGGTCAGCCTCAAAGGGGTCCCCACAAAACTGAGATGAAGGAACAGCTGAACAGTCATCATCATCATCAGAGTCCACCAATAATTCCTCCTCAGAGGAATCAGACACAACTGGTACACCTGGCGGATTAGGCAGGGAAGATCTGATAGGGGCGGGGGCCTGCCACGAGTGGAAGACCCCCTGTAAAGTGGATAGAAGGAGTTGTAAGGTGGACCGGAGGTCCCTGGAAGTAGCCTTAAACTCTTGCAAACTGGCTTTAGTGCATGGCTGGAGGTCCCTGCAGGGGATTCAGGAGCAGCAGCACATGCTGGGCAAACACGACCTGAGTATTCTCTAGGTAACCCTGAGCGACACAAGGAGAAATGAGCAATCGGGGACACAAACACCCCAGTGTCCATAGCCTTAGGTTTAGCCCCAATGTCTAACAGAGTAGACATTCTCACAGAGTCAAACGGTCAAATATCAGAACACCCACAAAACAGTGTGTAAGATATATAAATTCACCCCACAAACACTAAATAATACATATCTGGTAGGTGAAGGGTTAAACTGCTGATGAGCGAAGGAGAGTCCAAGCCCTGCATAGGATACTCGATCTGAGAAGACACAAAATGGCTGCCGTGGCGGGAGCCAATCAGAAACGAGCGCGCAAAGAGAGCGCTCATGGGAATCGTAGTTTCGCTAATGGAGTACCCCAACAGTGCCCAAAGCCCCCTAAGGCCCCCAACATGTCTAAAACGTTAACTGGATAACAGAGCAAGGGCAAACCAACAAAATGAGCCATCTCTGACCTCGCTACATGGAGCAGTTGCAGAGATATGTCCCAAACTGTAAAGTCCCATAGAAGTGAATGGAACAATGGTGTCTATGCGGTAAACGCGCACCTTAGAGGCGCATAAAGTTAATGAGGTGTATACCAAAACATAAAACCACTCAAAAACCCTCTAGAATAAATCAGTAGACCCAATAAACACTGGTCCCAGTAGGGAAAGTGCCCAAAACCCCCCCAAAAGGTGCTAACCAGCAGCAAAACTGTTAAGTTACCACAGAAACTTGCTCCAGACACCTCACAGACATACAGATAAACCCAATGAGTGCATGAGTATGTAACAGGAACTCCAAATGAGACCCCTGTGCAGAGGGGAAGCATGGGACATGTGGACCTCAGCACTCAAAGGGTGCGCACCTTTTTCAGCAGGTCTTCAGATTACCATATATCAAGAAAAAGCCTCAAAGGGCAACTCCTGGGAAAGGAACTTGCAGCCAAGATTTTCCCCCAGGGCTTAGGTCCACAAAAGCACCTGGTAAACTGAGCTATCCACATTTGGGTGATGGGAATTGTCAGTGATGGTAATCCGCCTAATGGTGGTATTCCATATCTAACAAAAAATAATAAAAAAGCTAAAATTATAGCAGAACTGTTCTCTTGCCTTGTGTTTAACCAAGGAACACATCTTACTGGTTGGGGATTGGCTAGTTGCAAGCTAAGGAGAGGAGGTAGGTTCCACCCAGCAGTCACTTCTCAGAATTGTTCCTGCCTATTTAAAGGGGCTGATCGCCTACCCCAAAGTTACCAGTAACCTGTATTGGACGACAGAGAAAATACATATATTGCCATTCATTTAAAGTAAAACCGCATGGCAACTTAGTTGTTAATGTTCCTTATGACCTACACGTTTCTCCATTGTGGTTTCATCAGGGGCTAAGAAGGGGATAGAGTTTGTCTGATCACACAGATGATTACTAATTCAAGTGATGAAGCAAGCCAGTCTGCTGTATCTTCACTATGTTCAACTCAATGCAGGGAAGATGATAATACTTAAGGTCTGAACATTGGACTACTGACTGTTGATCCTTTGAAACACATGTTTAAAGACTTTATCTTATTACACATATATATTTACAGTAGAATGCTTGGGGCTTCCACAAAGAGATCTACTGACAAGGAGAAAGAGTGGGTCCCTATGAGAAATGCCCTGCTATAAAACATAACCAGACTGCAGTTTTTCATCAGGAAGTAAGCAGATAAAAGTGACTGGATTATGCAACATAAGGTCCTCCGAGCAAACAGAAAAAAATAAATAAAACACTGCATTACATTAATCAGTGTTACACACGATAGTTCTCTATTTGAAAGTTCTTTTAAAATACTGTCATGAATGTCACTCAGTGCAATAGTCTACTGAGTTGTCCATTTGTCTAAAAGAGAGGAAATCATTGTTATAAGTGCTAATACAGAAGCAGTGAGTATGAATAATGAGTTCCTAGCTACTGAGATAAGTCACATATATGCCAAGTGGGAGTTTCTTAAATTTAATTTATTCTTCTAACAGGAAAACAATCAGTACTTATCCTCTTTGTTGCTAGACCATAGATAACCCCATAATTCGCAGGTCTTGGAAAATAATTAGAATCAAAACTCTCAGATTAAAGAAAAACAGTTTGAATGTTATTATGTTTCAGTGGCTAAATACCATGCGGTTATCCACTTATTATAATGATCTCCAAATGACTGAAAGTTCTATTAACAATTATTAATTCTTATTCTTTTATGATAAAGGATGACATACGCTAACTTTATCATATTACTTCAAATTACTAAAGCATGTTAAATTCTAATACTTACTTTTTTGTTTAGAAGCAAATTAGAGAGCATTACAAAAATACATTTATAAATCAAAATTAAAGAGCACATAGAATAAGATTAATGTCCAGAGGGGTATGCCATTGGTTGGATATCTGCTGGTTGTTGTACCATTCTCATAATACTGTAGTCCGGGTATAAACAACCCTTGTTTCTCCAACTGATGGAGACTACAACCCCCTCCGTTCTCAACCAGGCAACAAAAATATGTTTATCTGCAAAAAGTGGGAGAAAATTCTCTTGTACACCAGCATGATGAAGACAACAATATGATGAACAGAGCAAATAACAAAGCTAATTGTATGGAAACAGTTAAGTGTAAATACCTTTTAGCAAAATATGAATCTATAAACAAACCCTATAACAGAACACAATCCAAATAATATGCAGTGGATAAATCATAGAGCGGGGGTCACGGTTACTTGAATTTTGGTGCAGTGACTGGCATTTTCCCAGCCAGCAGTGAAAAGATCACCTGACATGCAAAAATGGCAGCACTCTGAGAGGTTGAAACAACACAACGGGGAGCACTAATTCAGGAACAAAGTAACAAGTATGACGCTCACCATCATCCATTCAATCTCATGGTGCTTAAGGTGAAAGGATGAACTGACAAATCCCCAACTTGAACACCTGAAAACAGTTTTCACCGCACTCAGTAAGATTCGGATAAAAATCACCTTCTTTATTAGAACATGTAACACTAGACACAAGAGATTACAGTCTCACGCGTTTCGCACAAACGTGCTTACTCATAGACTGGCAACATACAATTAAAAAGCTCCTTTTATACATCAAGAAACTAACGGCTTCAATTCAAACAGCCCAATCAACAATCTATTCCAATTAAGCTGCTTGATCCACACCATCAGTCATACAAAAGTATTAACCCATTCCTGATTGTAAACCTGAGATGTAAATCTCTGAATTAACTCTTACTTATCATAATCAGACATATTAAACCGTATTCTAACAATCTGAAATGTTATGGAAAAATATGGAATATTGCAGATATTTTGGGTCTTACATATCGTTTACCTTTCTGTCTTTAAGGTTACATACATGTAATATCAATTTAAAAATTAGTGATAAAATTTCATTTGTCATGTGCAAATTGTTTTAAATATGTTTTAACATGTATTTAAACGTGATGTTGTATGTCTCCTGATTGTATCAAGATTATATAATGGGTTATGATTGGCCCATTTCAGATTGTTAGAATACGGTTTAATATGTCTGATTATGATAAGTAAGAGTTAATTCAGAGATTAAGCACGTTTGTGCAAAACGCGTGAGAGTGTAATCTCTTGTAACACTAGACACATGTTCTAATAAAGAAGGTGATATTTATCCGATCTTACTGAGTGCGGTGAAAACTGTTTTCATAAGCACTCTGAGAGGAGCAACCTTGAATTACAAACAGAAAACTTAAGTCCAAAAAATGAGTAAAATTAATACACAGGCCATCACAAGAGGGTATAGGGTTTTCCTTTTCGCCATATAGATGGCACTGATCATCTTAATCTTTTGAATGATGTTACTTGGATCTATAACAGTAGATGGCTAAAAGCAGATGTTTCTTAGCTTTACTTCAGCATTCCCCATGGTTTATGGATTGATGCGGTACAGTTTTTTCTTGACATCCTTTCACGTTATTCTAGTGATCTGGGCAGATTTGTTCCTGGGTCTACCTCTTGTCTGCTTTTACCACTATTTCTTCTCCACCGATCGTGCTTTCTACCTATTGAGGTACAGTTGTTATGAACATGTGCTTTGCACTGTCCTATGCCAAACTTTTTATGTGTTTTGGGAGGTGCCCCATATTTTTGGGAAACTGTTAAGGGACAGAATCTTGTGGTATCACATATTTATTGATAACTTGATCCTACTCTGTAATGGGCCCAGGAGTGACATTGCATTGTTCGTGTTGTACCTGAATGATGGTCTAGCCCCACTTGAGGTTCACACATGCTTTCTATCAGGATGCCATCTGTTTTGTGGATCTGGTGTTAAAGGGCAATAAGGAAACTTGCAATATCAATATCATCTATAGAAAACCCTGTTCAGGGAATATATCGTTACATGTGGCCTCCAGTCACAGAAACTGCAGATTCATAAAATACCATCTTTGCAAGAACAGCATATTGCCAGTAACATTGCCTGTAGTGTGGATAGGAAAAGCTATAATGAGTGGTTTTGTGGTAACAGGTACAGTGCTAAGTACTGTTTGTATTTAGGACATGTTCCATTCAATATTTGGGCTGCACCATCCACCCTTTGAAAGCCAGATTAAGAGAACATCTGGGCCAAACAGAACCAGACATAAGCATTCGGCAGTGACATGGCACTTTATTGAGGAGTATGCTGGGGACATCAGTTTGATTAGTTTTGCTCGTAAAGACAGGGTCAAGTCAGCCAAACAAAAAAAGAGGCCTTCTGGATTTTCACTTTCCTCAATTCTGAATATGACATCAGTCCAATTTATTAAATCGTTTATGCTTGTTAACTCTCTTTAGCTTTTTCCTTGTATCTATAGTTCCTATTCTTTTTTATTTTCTGGGGTATTTATTATGGCATAGTTTCATAAGTTACTACTAGTGACTGTTTTTTGGTATTAGGTTAGTGTTGTAAATTTTAACATAATCTTAGCCTTCATCTGATACACTGACCAGGTGAGAGAAATGTGGCTGTTTATGGACCACCCTAGCAGTTACTTCTACTTTTTGGAAAGCAGTTTTGGCATCATGAGGTTTGCAGATTAAAAGGAATGACCTATAATTAGAGAGCAAAAAAAATAAATAAGAAGAAATGTAAAAACGTATAAAGAATAACTAAAACAGAAAATGAATTTAAGAACTCTAAACAAACTAGAAATGGCCAGACAAGATGAGCCACTCGATTCTATGTTTCTATGATAGTAACCATTTTTAATAAGGATGTTTCATGCAACCAAAGTAGAGTAAAAGTGTTTCACTTCATGAATTCAACAGTAAGTGTGTGCAGCAGCAGGATATAATTCAGCTGGAAGATTATGGTAGGTTTACAGGTGAGATTAATACCCAGATATAATATTTTTTCACTATTCCAGTTAAACAGAACCAAGGAGAAAAGGGCTGAGAATACATCTGTAGCTAGCTTTAGGATGTCTGATTTGCTACATAGGAATGTTTTTTCACGTCTGTCTTCATTGTGGTGCACTTCCTGTAGTTGTGTGAATGTCTGTTCTCTAGAGGAACAAGAGAACAGCGGCAAAAGCGGATACAAAGTAGGAAGACACTCTTTGTATATATCGTACTACTTTCATTGATGTCATCCATCATTTTAACATCAATCCTGACTACATGAACATCCATCTGTACTGATCCCTACTGAGCATATAAGACATCATGTGGTGGTACTGTTCTAGATTTGCATGATTGACATAATTCTTTTTATCACTGTAGACATTACTGAGACTGTTCTTATTTTATTTATTTTTATTATGTATTCAATATTATTTATGTTCTGGGGCATTTTGATGAATAATCATTATCTATATTTTTAATTGATTGGATTATATTATACATAAATTTTAGATATTCATTTGGTACTATTATCCAGGGAACAAAGCAACCTATTTTTTATATTTAATTTATTTGCTGAGATGGGCGTGTTATATATGATATATTAGCATGATAGTGTTGTCCCATGGCTCCCTGCCATGAACAGACTTGGTCTGGTCTTGGTGGGTGATATCAGGGAGTATTTTTTTTAGAAGAGAAGCTAAAATGTTTGCATACCTTTTGATGTTCACAGTAAGGAAAGTGATTGGCCTATAGCCACTAAAAAGATTGGGGTCTTTACCCTCTTTGTAGAACACTGTATAAAGGGCTTCTGTTAAACTGTATGCTATACTATGTAAGGTGCACATTAATTGGAACACTGAACACTACTCTAAGTGCATGAGGGAAATAGTGAGAAAATAAACTTTTTTCCTTATAGCCAGTCTTGATAAGAGATTCCCTTCAGGTTTATCCATCCACAACCCTACTCCAGTCCTTTTACAAGGAGACTGGATAGAGGCAACCTCCTGTTCAAGAAGTCCTTCATAGAGGCCCACTGAGGGGACCCCTGCCTTATCGCTAAGCATGGTTGCAGTCAAGGAGGGATACCTCCTCTTCTGGCTAGCTGGTCACACCTAGCAACGGTCCACTTTACAGATGTCTCTAATTTGAACTTGGTTCCTCACAGTCAGGATCCCAGAATCCCATGGCAAAGCCTACAAAGAAAGGAGCTCTTACAAGGACCGAACCCCAAAGATACATATCACACATGAAAACATATACATAGAACAATCACAAATTAAAAACAAAACCAAAAATGACAAACCTTTTGTCACTTTTAATTAAGAAAACATTTCTGAAGGATCAGTTAAGTTAGGGAAAAAAAGAAACATATTGTAGGGTTTTCCCTGCAGCCGAGTATTCCCAGTGCAAGCAATTGATTAATCAAAAATTATTATGGTTCAAACTGTCACAAAGTAGTGGAGTTGTTACTATGACATTCTGTGGAGAACTGAAACCAGTGTCTCTCCTCTCCCATAGAATGCAACAACATTACTGTCTAGACACCAGATGAACTGTCAGGATACCAGCTGGATCTGTTGCTAACAATTTACTATGGGAAATGAACAGTTTGAATTGTAAATGAAGCAGCTTTCAGCAGTACCCATGTTTCACTCAAACATTCAAAAAAATTATATATTTATGGCTCATACCATTTAACTTTCTGAGTGCCAGAGAGGTATCCAAGGCATTGCATTGCAATGTGCTGTTTACCTGTCTGATACACAAAGATTAGGCCCTTTGATGCTATAGTGATCGCCAACACACTTGTTCGCAAAATCTTGGAAATCTCTCTATCATCTAAGGGGTTAAAGAATAGGGACAGGTGATAGCAAACATATAGCAAAATCTATGATACTACAGAAAAAAAACCTAATAATGTGGTGTTAGCCAAGGATAGCCTGTCACATTTCTTTTCTTTTAAACAATTATGTATTAGATCAGTGTTTCTCAATCTTTCAATGACAAGTGCCCATTTTGTTGTAGAACGTTCTATAAGCTCCCCAACAATCAACTGAATTATATATAACTAGTATGTCCAAACTAGTAAAACCCAGTCATATGACTTATTCACACAGACACATATTCTTTCACAGACAAACATATACATGCTTTCTAACACATACAGACAGACACAGACAACACCCGACACACACTCATATATATACACACACACACACACACACACACACACACACACACACTATTGCAAATGACATGCATATTAACTGTCATTTTTCTAAACTGGATTTCAAACACGCACACACATTCTCTCTCTCTCCGATTCTGACACACACGCAGACACACACTCATTGTCAGGAATATATTTATTTTAATACAGAGACACACACATTGACACTCCTGTTCTCACAACATGCATGCTCATAGATCCATTCTCACACAGATGTCCTCTCACACAAACACAGAATCATATATCTACTCCCTCTATCACACACAGACAAACATTCAGGCATACACCCACTCTCACTCCCAAACATTATTTTAACACAGAAACACATCCATTGTCACACACACACACTCAGAGAGACAAATTTACACTCACTCAAACTTATACACCCAGTTTCACACAGACACATTTACTCTCAAACACAGACACACATTCTCAAATACAGACACATTTATTCTAACTCAGACACACACCCAGACATACAGTGACACACAAACATTTACAATCACCTCCCACTGAACTGTTTTTGGAAACTACTACCAATTCACTGAGTCTTCCTGACATTGTGCACATGGAAATGGCTAAATGGACAAAATGCAGTGGAAACTTTTTCATTATTCCTGGTTAAAGGGGAAGTAAAGGGTAAATATATGACCCTTTTAAACTATAGGCAATATGCTCTCAGCTATGACAACGGAGTTTCCAAAATATAAATGTCACATGTTTTCTTTCCCACCTATTACTATATATTGTGGAGATATGCAGGGATGGGAGATGTCAGTGCTTAAATTGGCACTTAAGGAGATATCTATCATCTCCATAGAAGCCCACAGATGTGAAGTACAATGACATGTGACTTTAATTAAATGGGAAGAAATGTTGCTTCCACTCCCATGCATGCTGAGTAAGACACTGAAGTCATCCATCCATGCAGATATCCATGATCTGCGGGGTAATGGAGAGGGAACTATGTGATGGGTTATTGGTTTCCATATTTGAGAGCACAATGCCTTTAGTTTAAATGGGTCTTTTATTGAGCTGAACAAGCTAAACTACTCTGGCCCTGAGCTGGAGGACCTGCCAACAATATGGAAGCATTGGATTCATTTTAAGCCACTTTATGCAGCACAGCCACTGTAACAGCTTTATAGTGGTGCCAGGGGCCACCTGCCATGTATATACTATGGAAAAGTTCTCCTTATTTCAGATACCCGCTGCGTGTGTGTAACTCAACCCCCAGGGGTACCATGTTACAAAAACCTAGGTACTAAATAATAAAAATTTATAGATTGCCATTTAAATTACAATAAATCTACAGCAAACGAGCAACAAATAAATAGAATGAATTAGAGCAGTTCTCGAGCAAACATTTACACCACAGGAGGCAAAAATTATTTTCCAAAATCCCATAAATATAAATGGGGTATTTAACCCACTGAATGCTAAAGAGATCTCCAAGGCATTTGGAAGCAATGCACTGGAGATCTCTCAAGCATTCCAGGGCTTAAAACCTCCAATTAAATCAAGGAAATTTTGTTTGTCCCCGTGGTACAGTTGGTTTGCTGCAGACTGACTACGTCCTATTACTACATCAGACATTATTTGAAAAAAGTCAAGTACCTTATTTTGGGAACAGTGAAATCAGAAGGAAGTTTAGAGATCTTCACCATCTGGGGCCTGTTGGGGAATTTTTCAAAGATACGTAGACGCAGGGGTAATTTTTCTTTGGTGTCAGCATTTGCTTCACTTTGCTTCAACTGAACAGAAGATTAAAGAGAAAAGAAAAATGATGTACTGAATAAAAGCAACAGTAGATGGCAGCAAAGCCCTACACACAGACCAAGTGTGCTGATATTAACAGACTAGTAGCCATAGTGTACCAATAAAATTAGTACCATGTATATGTGTTTGTAAATATAAGATTATTTATATAGTATCATTGGGTATGCTATGCTTTACATAGTAAACAGGTATGAAGCAGACGTTCCCTGTCCCAAAGAGCTTACAATCTAATAAGGTTTAATGGATAACAGTGAAAATGGGAGGTATGCACTGAGGTGTGATAAACTTTCCTGAGTCACACTTCAATTCTTATGTTATTCTATGGAGACTATGCACTAATATCTCTCCTACTTGCATACCACCTAACATTTCAAATGTCCAAGGAGGGATACTTGTTTTAGTTGGTGTTGCTGGGCGTGCAGCTGGTAGGAGGATCATTACAGATAATTTTTAGTTGTTTTCATGGTCTATTGACACCTCTTTGTGTAACTGAAAAATGATTTAGAGCATGACCAAAATATTTTATTCAAACAGATTACTTTACAAACAGATATACTGAAGTTTAACCCTTTGAGTGCCAGACTTTCCACAGGCTTTTTTAGGAATTGGTGCAAGTTAGAGACTTCTCTGTTTGGTACATATCCATCATAGTCTGTCTCAGCCATCTTATTCTGCTGTGTATGTGCCAACAAATAACAACTATTTGTATTTTTCAATGCCTTAATCTCAGCTCACAAAATCTGATGCTATCTCATATCAAATATGATGGGTAAAAAAAGCAGAAGAGCTTGTATTCAGAAGAAAAGTAAAAAAAAGAACATCAATAAAAAAAAATAAAAACAAAATGAGAGTTTTCCCTTTAGTAAATCTGATGCATAACAGTCCATGGGGTATACATACCTCCCAACATTTCAAATGGCCAAAGAGGGACACTTTTGTTTTAGGGGTGTTACTGGGGGTGTGGCTGGTGGGTGGGGCATTACCAAGAATTTATAGGTGATTTCATGACACCTCTTTGTCTAATTTATAAACACTCATAATGACATTTAAACAAACATTAATGTGAGTTTTATTGCTGTGGAGCAATGTGATATACTTTTATACACATCACACAGTCTGATCTCCTAAATAGAGGGACACTAGGATGTGAAAGAGGGGCACAGGGATTTGGGTCTCAAAGAGGGACAATTTGAAGGTATGGGTAAATTTACTAGGCCACATCGTTGCCAACAACACAGTAAAGGCCTTATGCATAAAGCAGGTAGTAGCAATTCTAGAACAAACCAGCTACACCACAGAAGACATTCAGAAATCAATATATTTAAATGGAGCTTTTAATCTCTCAAATGCAAGAGGTCTCTAAATCATTGATTGTCAATGCACTGGAGATCACTTTAGCATTCAAAGGATTAAAATCCCCATTTAAATGAATAGTATATGTTATCCCATTACAGCGTAGTTCAGTATAAGGTCCTAACTGGGTGAAATAATTCTATTTTAGAGAATTTCCAATAAGTCTGAAGTATTTATAATATGTTAATTAAAAGGGAAATAACATCTCCTAAGGCAGAGGCAATGGTTGCACTTGATGGACTTGTGTCTTTTTTCAACCTAATTTACTATGTAATAATAATACAAACACCTTGTTACTATGGCCAGAAAATCCTAGTGGCCCTTATAAACTTTTTCGCAAGTGCATTGAAGCAGGAGGTAACATCTTCAATCAGTCCTGCATATCATGTAGACATGACACTGATGTAGGCAGATTACATACGGTAAGCCTACTGAAAGGACCAAAGGGATATACAATGCATTTTGAAAAAATGTGCTCCACACCTCTTTGTTCCTGAAAGGGTTAAAATAACCATGTACCATGTAAGCTGTTTGTGACTTATGGTCCTTCCAATAACTGTCATGTCTACCTACATGAACATGACATCCTGGATGAATGAAGATGTTCTCTCCTGAGTCAAGGGGCAAGGGAAAATTTCAGAGGCGGCCCTAAGATTTTGTGGGCATAGTAAGATAGGTAGAGGGTTATTATTAGGTGATATTATTTCCCCTTTAATAATATACCAGTAATCAGCAAATACCAGTATAAAAATAAATTAAAAATGATCCTTATCCTAATAATAATTCACTAATGTATGTTTGTCAGAAGCTGTCATGCTTAGTACAGATGGCTGCTCGCACTGCAGTCATGTGCAGTACAGACTGCCCGCACCACGGCTGATAACGGAGCAGGGCTCTCAGAATTCAGACCGTATTAGCGGGCAGTCTGTACTGTGCATGACTGCACCGTGGTCGTTGATGCCTAGCACAGTGGCCCGTGTACACGGGCTGTTCAACTAGTTTTAACATATTTGAGAAAGTCACCCTTCTGTATAAGCTTTCCTTTACAAACTTGAACTTAAATGACTGCCAGCCGTGATGTGCTTTAGCATTCTAATTATTTCCATACTATAGCCTCTTTCCTGTGTAGGTGTGAAAACAGAATTATTCACTTCACAAAGGATATGAGATTACTAATTATTTTTTGGCTGGAAAGGAATCATTGTATAATTAGTTGTTTAGCATATTTTTCCCTGGGTTAACCCTTTGAGTGCCAGAGGGGTGTGCAACACATTGCAAAGCAATGTGTTGCACACCCCCTGGCACACAAAGGGTTAACTCTGATATATCAGGTGCAATTCAATAAGCTAATGGGGTACAATTCTGGACCAAACAATCTGCACCACAGGGGACACATAAACATCCCCCAAATTCTCAGAGATTTAAATGGGGCTTTTAACCCCTTAAATGCTCAAGAGATGTCCAAAATACAAGGGGTTAGAAATCCCATTTAAATCACTGGGATTATACATCTCTCTCCACTCCAGAATCGCACCTCTTCATCGTAATGAACTGAACCTTATGCACAAAAGAAAAGAGATAGTTATGGTCAAACCAATGGTACCACAGAGGACACATACCATTCTCACAGATTTCCATTGATTTAAAAGGTGTTCTTAACCTCTTGAATGCTAGACTCATTGAGAATGTGCTGGTGGTTTTTAATTCAACGTGTTAAAATGCCCATTAAACTCAACAGTCATTTTTATTTATTCCCTATAATGCATGTTCATTTGCCCGGAATTTCTTTGTAAATTAAATTCATAGGTTTAATTATTTTTTTTTCACTTAAAAGCAAAAAAAAAAAATAAATAAATATATATATATATATATATATATATATATATATATGAATTATGTCAAATTTCACATAGAAAATCTGAAATGTTGAATTGATAGATAGAAGCACTCGTCATCAAATTTGATTTATCAGTATACATGTATATAGAGATATAAAATAACCAAAAACAGAAGCATCACCATCACCTTTTGTAACATTTTCTATACTGCAATAGGATAAGTGCTCAGTGGTCACTTACACTGCATGAGTGCTGCAAGGCAAAGAGAATGGGGAGGAAATACATGGAGCCTCCTTCCTACCTGTTCCTAGAGCAGCAAGCAGATGCCCTGATTTTCTCATTATTGAAGTATAGAAAATGTTACAAGAACACTTGTCTGAAGATGATGCTTCTGCTTTTGGTTATTTTAAAGAGGAGGTGTGCACTGCAGAGGAGAGTGCTAGCACACATAGATATTGGCCTAGAATAATTGGCAGATGTCCATGTGGGCTAGCCAGTGACTAGATAGTTGCAGTGAGCATCACAACAATTCACTTCTGAGTGACTTGAACAGCAGCCTCATAGGCATCATTCTAACTCTCACTACTAAAACTCCCAGGAGAACATTGCTAGTCATGGGGAAGTTGCAACATGCTACATTAATGGAGACCTGCTCAATAGGATACAGAGCACCCTTTTTTTAGATGACTGGGCACGGTCTCAAATTGGCACAAACACCTGATTGAACAGAGCATCTTTGTTATTTTTACTATTATATAAATGTTTATTTATTTATTTATTTTGAGACCTTTCAGTAGCAGGATAGTACATTGTATTTTGTCACGCCTGTACAGTGTACTGACTTGGCATACTGACGCCCCAGTGAAGATTAATAAAATTAAATCAAACCACACCCAAATGTCTGCCACTGATCCTCAGACCCAACCACTGCAATTTATTAATGAGTCTTCTATGAGGGACAGTGTCAAATGCTTTACCGATATCTAGATAAGCTATATCTGCTGCTCCCCCGGTCTATTATTTTAGTTACTCAGTCAAAAAAATCTATGACGTTACTTATATATTTGGTATTTTTGCATGGGGGATTCAGGGATATTAAAAATAATGGAAACTTTCATAACAAGCATAATGTTTTGATAATGATTATAGTGTATGATATTAGTAAAATAAGATTTTTTTTTTGTATTTGTGACATCCTAGCTTGTTGCACGATAGAAAAGTTACTTCAAATGAGTCACCATGGGATCAAAGCTGCTGGAACTTAACACTGCCTATGAGCACAACCGTAGCCTTCCTGGTCATAAAGGAGTTTTGGGGAAGCTGTCTGTGTCATTACATTGAAGCAATGGTGGGCCTTGTCTTTGTGCAATTGCAATGCACTGGAAACCCCATTATCATTTTAGGTATAAAAGGCTCCATTTAAACTAATGGCAGTTTTTATCAGTATCCTATGGTTCATCTGGTTTACCCCAAAAACACTCCTCTTTTCTTTTGTGTGTAAGGCTCAAAATGCCTGAGAATACTGTGATCATCTCACAGGAGCAGTGCAGAACAGTTGCAGTAAGGCCATCTAATCTGTTTTGGTTAACGCTATGAAAATGTCAGTTGTACATTGTGTTATGCGTGGTTACTAATTTGGCATACCAGAGTACAACATACACTTGTGATCTTATATACACTGGGTATGATTGTACTCAGAAGATATGGAACATTCATATGTCTTACTTTTTATTTTTTATACCAACCTTGTGTGAGATGCTGGGCTGTAAACTTTGACTTGTGCACTTTTATTTTAAAAAATCTGAAAATGACTTCTTTCAAATTTGTTTAAAAAAGAAAGACAGTTCAGGCAGTTTTGAATTTTCTGGCATGATTGCTTTCAGGAAATGTTGGCTTTTAAAGAGTTACTTTGGGTTTATAGTGTAATTAAGCCTTTTAAGTTTTGTGTGTTTCACTTTTCTCCAGAAAATGTTTTAAATTATTTTATGTGCTGTCACCAATTTGGAGCCCTGTAGTAGAACATACACATCTACACTTATACATATTACAGATCAGAGTACTCAGGAGATATGTGGCTTGCATACTTTGTTTGTTACACTATGCTTTTTTTTTTTTACACAATTTCTTTGCTTGATCTTTTCATATACAAAATCTCTTCAGTAATGTTCTTACTGTATAAACTGTCTATTATATGAATTATATCTTTACATAGGTATTGAGTTTTTATAGTAGTTTTACAATGTAACAATTTCAATGTGCATTTGAGTTGATATTGTCGACAATACCCTTTATGGTCCTATTAATTTGGGACCTTTACAGGACTTGCATGTAGGTATAACTACACATATCTGGCATTGGTGTACTTAGAGGATGCATGGATTTAAAAGCTATTTTAACCTTTATCTACAAACTGTTTTTTTTAGATCTAGTGTATCATAGTAACAAAATATGTTGTTTTTCATATTTACAACATCATACCTTGTCACATGATACTAACATTTACATAAAAAAGTGACATCATAAAAAGGCTGGATTTGTCCTAAAAACATTATATGACTTTATATACATAACTTAAATTTACCCACAGGAAACATATGAACAGCAAAGTGTTGAAAACTTGTCTGATCTCAAAGTTATTAAAACAGTCCAAGCATCTGGCACTGAAAGAGTTGCTTTTTCTATTCTGTAAAACAAACTAAACTACTCTGTTATATAAAAACTAAACTTATAGTGGGGTGACAGGTTTATTTTAATAACTAAAGAATTGTTCATTTTCTGATATAGCTGTAAATCAAATATGAAAAGTTTTCAAAATAAATCACATTTTAGCTCAGAGCAACATAGAGAATTATGACAGTTGGTTTCAAGCAGATAGGATGGTGATCCAGGGAGCTGTGCAATTGCCTATTGGAATCAGGAAGGATTTTTTTGTTTACCTGCTTGGAAAAGGCTTCAATAGTTTTTGATTTTTTTTTTCTTTGCATTCCTCTGGAATAACAAAGGTGATAAAGCAAATTGCTGAACGCATACATTTTGTTCATTCTCAGTCACTTTGTTACTATGTTACAGTTTGGTGTAATTTATACAATGAACCTTATGCCTATCTAAGTGGTGTGAAGAATATATAATAAGGTCCTAAAAACCAACAATAGTGTACCTTTATGTAGCCATTTAAATCAAATCCATCTATTTTTCAAAGAAGTAACACTACTCATTTAAATTTCAATCATGTAAATAACTAGTGGGAAAAGACATATATCATCAATGTGTATGAAATATGCCAGTCTTGCTATTGAGATTACAATGCCATATCACTTCTATGTTCAATAAAGCTGTCTTTGCATACAACAAAGGCTAATTTTAAGGTGTACCTGTTGATTTGTAACAAATATATAATTTTGGAAGAGCTGCACTTTTAGCCATTTTTATTTTAAACAGTAGAATATGAGCTATTTAGCTTTATTTGTAATTTATGCAAATTAGCAAAGTACTATTTAGCTAGTAAGGAGTGGCAGTTTAGGGGTGGGAAGAAGTGTGGAAAGATAGTGTCTGCCAGGCATGCCAGCCAGCACTCTATAATGTGAATTAACTAATAAATAAAAAAGCTAAATATCTCAAAATATTGTTTTAAATAAAAAATTGTCAATATTAATATAGGTGTTTTGGAAAGGTCTTTCAAATTCACATATATGTTATAAAGTGAGAGTTTCACTTTACTATCAAAGGCACTCTCATGGGATGAGAGAGTGGGCAGCATTTACATGCCAGTTTCCTACCCTGTACTAATAGTATAACTACCCCAACCTAGGATGACGGCACTTTAATCCAACACACGAAGTGCCACAGACTGCCCTGTGATCTCCTGGTGAGTAATTTAATTTTTTTTGTGTGAAATCAAAGGGTTAAGCTACATATCAAACAAAGGACTAAAAATCCTAGATATGTTTGTTCCATATGTAGCTTAATCCTTTGAGTGCCACACAAAAAAAATGAAATTGAGCACCAAGAGATCACAGACAGTCCATGAGCCATCTAAAAGTCCATTTTATTGATTGTACAGCAGCAGTACACAGTTGTCCGAGGGATTTAAAGAGGGCTGCATCCAGATTCAGGTATATGGGCAATGCTGCAGCATTTAAGGAGGCAACATGAGAATCTCATGCTTATATGCAGGGCGAGATTCTCATGTCGCCCTTTTCATCCAGGCAATAAGTTATTGAGGCGTGCAGCTGCACGATATTTCAAATTCAACCCTTTAAAAAGGATACTGTTGGAGACAACTTTAGTATACAAGAGGGGAAAACCCCCATTTAAAACTATGGACATTTTCATTTGTCCTCTATGGTGCAGTAGGTTTGCTCCAGAATTGTTCCAGTTTCTTAGGGGGAGATTTATAAGAGTGGAGTTAATGGGGGAAAAAGAGCTAAAATGGCTGTAAGATTGTCACTGGTATTTATAAAGTATTAAAGACAGTTTAGGAGGACATAATTTCATCTAGTACGTTTTTCAATAAAATGGAATAAGGAAGTTTGTAAAAAGTGGCTCAGCAAACTTAAAAAGAAATGTCGCTATTTGCGAATTTAGTGATAAAATTTGCACCAAATATTTAAGGCCATGTCTAACCTTTCTTATTCTTTACAGTCACCACATTTATAAATGTAACTAGAACACTTTATAAATACCAACACTCATAATAAGGAGTAAGGACATTTTAAGGCTATGTTCACAAAAACAAACAAGAACACTTTTTATAAATCTCCCCCAATGTGCCTCATCCTTATTATTATTGAATTCTTATCCAGTGGCATGTAATATCACTGTACACATGGATTATTACATACAGGAGCACAAGTCCAGCACAAACCACTGTGACAAACCTCTATCTGGGGCTTTGTATGTCACTATAGGTTGATCTTTAGAATGGTCTTCGATGGCAACAAAGAACTGGAACACAGGTTTGTTTGCATAATCAAATAATAAAACAAAAGCCTAGTTCCCCTGAAGCCCTCCCTGGCCTTTATGTGCTACTAGTTGACCAGCGTAAAGCACCCACTAACTAACCCACCCTGCAAGACCCAGCTAAGCCAGGCTCCCACCAGACAACATACACATGGCATCCAGGCAGTTAATATCTTCCAGGGCACAGGGTAATAAGCAGAGCCTCCCATTGCCCTGGAAGAGTAGGAAATATTCCACTTCCCTTCAGCTATGGTTACTCTGCTACTGCACCTGTTGGCTGAATCCAGTCTCTGGACTAGACTCTAAAAACACAGCCTGGATTATAAGGCACTTTCCCACACTGAGGTGGGACAAGTATTCGCTCAGACCTCTCCAAATATTCTGCCCCAGGGATCCTTGAATACACTATATGTGTCATTATGACATGTGTGGAAACAATAAAGACCGCTCTCTGGGGCTTTACTACATGATCTCCATAACACTTTGTTCTTACTACACCAAGGTGTAAAGTGTTTTCTTCTGTGGCCAGATACTACTGCTCATAGAGGACAGGGTCCACCCCTTGCCACAGATATTCAAAAGTGCCTATTTTGATGAGCAAAGTGTTTAGTGTATGGGTGTAAAGTGAGTGCAGACCCACCTGGCACATAGAGATTGCCCTCTCACCTGTAGTGCCTCCATCAAAGCTTTAGTGCATTCACTGCATTGATTACAATGACAGTGGTATATACCACTGTCAAATCCACATTTCCAGTACTTTAAATTTAACCCTTTGAGTGCCAGAGGGGTACGCAACGCATTGCTTTGCAATGTGTTGTGTACCCCTCTGGCACTCAAAGGGTTAAGTTTTAACTCCTAGAACGCTAGAGTGGTCTCCAACTCATTGCAAAGCAATACATTGGAGGCCTCTAGCATTCAAGGGGTTAAGTTCCCCATTTAAATCATTGGGAATATCAGGACATTTTAGTGGTTCCCTGTAGTGCAGGTTTACCTCAGAATTGCTCATGTTTCTCTGTGTGTATATAACTCATTGTGTTTATTCACACAGTCCAACACATTGCAATGCGTTCCATACCCCACTGGCACTCATATATATATAAAGCTTAGTAAAGCATAACTATTTCTAATCTTCCCAAACTTATTCCATGTCAGACTGTATTTGAGCTTCATAACCAAGCCTTCATTTTTAATATCTGCCAATCAATCGTCACATCAAAATGTTCTTCTATTTCATACCAACTTCCTCTGTCTAAGCAGCTTTTCACAAACCAGAACTAATGCTAACTGATCCCCTCTGAAAGGACTGAATTCAAAGATTTATAAACTTTCACTTTCTGCCTTATAAGGGATAGATATGTATTGAGAGAACAGAAGATGAATTTCAGAGACAACAATAATGACAATGCTTGGAATGCATTTTAATGTCACCAAGGCTTTGTGTTATACAGAAATGAAACAAAATAAAAATCTTAGCATCTATTTTCTCAAACATGCCTTGCAAGCAAAACCGTTTGCGTGCCTGGGTGGTATACAGAGCACTGCAGAGCAGTGTGTTTCATACTCCTCTGGTACTCAAAGGGTTAAAGGGGGTATGCAAGTTAAAGCTTATTTAAGATAACTTACTTTAAAATTAACGCTTTGGAGGCTAGAGACATCTAGGCTAGAGATGTCTCTAATATATTGCTTTATGTCTCTAGCATACCATACCACCCAAGAGTCCCTCTTTAGGAGGGACAGTCCCTCTTTGAGGCCCAAATCCCTCTGTCCCTCTTTCCCACCCTGGTGTCCCTCTTTTTAGGAGATCGGACTGCGTGGTGTGTATATAAGTGTATCACCTTCCTCCACAGCAGTTCTAAATCATTTATTCAGTTGCATCAAGAGGTGTCAACAGGTCATGAAATAAACTAAAAATTCTCATTAATGCCCCATCCACAAGCCACGCCCCCAGAAACACCCCCTAAAACAAAAGTGTCCCTCTTATGGCCTTTTGAAATGTTGGGAGGTATGACATACAAATGGTTCAACATGAAGAAGCTGATGTCAGAAAAGTAATAAATCAATTCTGGGCAAACCAGCTACAAATAAAAAAAATCACATTGCTTTATATAGGAATTTTAACCCCTTCAGTGCTGGAAAGGTCACCAACACATTGCGTATATTGAATACTCTTATTTGTCCCCTATAGTTCAGAATTGCTCCAGTTCTTCTAAGTACGTCAGTCTTGATGTATATTTTCTTAAGTCTGTCAAAATGACATTGCTTCTCTATTTGCTTACTTACGACAGCAAAACAGGAAGTGGACGTTAACCCTTTGAGAACCAGAACAGTGTACAACACATTGCATGGCATATGTCTCTGGTGTTTAACCATTTGAATGCATTGCAATGCTTTGGACACCTCTAAGGCACTCAAAAGGTTAAAACACTCTATTAGCATTGGGAGCAGGGTGTTACTAAGTGAATACTGGGCTTTGATGTTTCTGCGTGTCACCATGTTAATGGTACTAAATATAAAATGACAACTACAAGTGTACTTCTATGTACTGTACCTTGGGTTGAAAGGAATGAGAATCAATTACAGGCTACTGAACTACAACTGTCTCCTGTAGAATCAAATTACAGACAGATGATGAATAGGGTATTGAGCAGATATGTACCTTGAAGGACCATATGATCAAAAGAAAATGGAGTAGTTCCAGGAAAACTAACTGCTACATACAAATCTACATTTGTATAAACTGGATTTTTAACCCTATGCATGCTAGTTAAATCTCAATGGGAATGTCTGTTTTCTATAGAGAACTGTAAAGGGGCTACTGTCTTTCAAACTTTTATATGATGACTTACCTTGTACACAAAACTGTGCTATTTCAGGTCTGATTTCCAAACATTTTATCTTTAGTGTGTAGACAACAGGGATGTCTGAATCCGGGGGTGGGGGCTTATGTTTGAGTTTCTTTTTTGTTTATATGTACTAGGCAGATGGTATTTTCTGTGTCAGACAAGATGAGACGTGGATTGGGGAAGAGTCATGTGAGGCGTGGGGTGTGTGACTAAGGGAGGGGCTACAGAGACTACCTTGTCTACAGGAGCCTGAGAAGTAAGTTAAGGCCTAAATATGTATCGGAGAAGAATAATGAAAAAAATGGTGCTATTGGGTACTGGCACATTACAATGTTTGGATCATTACAGAGAGATTTATTTCAAAAAATCTATGTCAACATTCTAAAGGATTACAGAGTACAACTAAAAGATATCAACATTTTTCTACACCCTCTCTCAATTCTTTCCCTGATGTCACTCTCTTTTCCAGTTAAGGGGCTGACCCACTCAATCATGAGGTTGCCATAGCAACTCACACAGTGATCAAACACTTAGGGAGAGATGCACTAAGGGTCGATGCTATGGCAATTTGTGTCAGTCGATGTCTGATCAGCACATTGCCTTGGGGACCGACACCCATCACCATATGCACTAGGTGTTAGGCATGCAAGGGAAGGAGGGGAGACTGTGATCATTAGCATATCATTATGTTGTAAATGTGTCAGTGTGTTATTAGAGAGGACAGGACAGAGCAGAGAGGATACAGAAAGACTTTAGCACCAAGAACAGCAGAAGTCCTCATGCAAACCTTAGAATGCCAATGGGTAAGCAACACATTGCAATCCAATTCAATGGATACCTCCAATTCACTCAAGGGGTTAACTATGTAATAGAACAAAGTGTTGGACCTATTTAAAGCCCTTCATGTAATTAAAGAAATTATTTAGAATAAGAACAAAGGGTTTTAGTTTCCCAGGCTAATTTATAAACACGTATACTGACGTTTATATAAGCATTAATGAGAGTTTTATTGCTGTGGAGCAATGTGATGCAGTTATTTACACTGATCTCCTGAAAATGAGGGAAAGCAATTGCAGGATTTCTTTTTCTTTCCCTACTGCTGTAGGATGCAGTAGAAATTTGATATATTTGACCAATATCACAAGTGACTTATTGAGTTGAAAAATGACAGTAATTAATGGAAGGCAGGGCCATTTGTACAGCCATGTTCCTACCTGCGTGCAAATGTACACATGATATTAGAGGGAAACAAGACAATGTTTGCTATATGACAATGATGGGTTAGGATACTTAAAGGGTTAATGCTGTTGTACATCGAATAGCTTTATATTATTCATATATGTATTAAAGAAACAAATGTGAACACATGCTGGAGTTCACTTGTTGCACAGGTCTTTATCCACTACACAATACTAATACATTCTTTTATTCAGGCCTTGGAATAATGCATAATGATGTACCAATTGCTAATGTATTCTTTCTAGAATCCAGTCACATCCGCTCACATCACCAAACACATGCCTTGCTCAATGTGTCTTTCGAGGTGAGTTGATGTGAGCAGATGCCACCGGTACTGCTTGGTAACTTCACATCTACTCACATCACCAGACACACTGCACAACTTATTTCTACTATAAATAATATTCATCAGAAAAAAAAATTAAATCGACTAATCAGGAATAACATTTAAATTGACTAATATGCTTTTTATTAGATGTACTCAAAGGTACTCAGTACCAGCATCTTTTATTCAAACAATAAAAAATTACACTATCCAATATGGCACTTTTCTTGAAAAATGAAAAGTGCCAGGTCAGTTAGTTCAAATGTGTAAGTATATACTTCTGGCACATAGCCCACTGCAAGCATTCAGCAAAACAGTGATTCTATAAACTGTCATTTCTTGGTCTACCAAGCATCAAACCTTTAAGGGGATAGTAATACTTAAAATGTAAAAAAAAATATGTTGTAGGGGTTATCCTCCTGAGTAAAACAATCCCACTACTGAAAGATGTTTTATTTATTTATTTATTTAAGTTTGAGCACTAATAACTTTTGAATAAAACACCTTTCAGCAGTGGGGGTACTCTTGTTTTACTCAGGGGGATAAACCTTACAACATATTTTGTTTTACAATTTAAGTATTACTATCCCTATCAGGAAATGGGCATTACAAAAAGGATGCTCTGTAATGTGCTGCTTGACTGTCTATATATTATACTGCATCACAAAGGCACTACTGAGAAAGTGTCACTCGCTTTCATCTGAGAACATGAATACTAACAAGTGTTGTTATTTTGGTCTTATCACTATTTACTGTAAATTTAAAGACCTTGTTGCACTGTATTTCTGGGATGGGAAACACTAAACATATATTGGTGACTTTCACATACATTTTATTATCTCTTTAACCCTTTGAGTGCCAGATGGGTATGGAATGCATTACAAAGAAAAGAAATACCGATTGTAGCACTTTAGAAAGAAAGAAAGAGGGAATGTGTTATGTAAGATATCATCTGAATCATGTTTTTATTCTGATGGAACATACATGTTAGACAATTGACTCTGATCACCTTCTGACACACCAAATTAACTAATTTAGGATATGCATGACTGAACCTGGAGCCTAAGCATTTCATGTATTTCTGTGGCATATCTGCGCACACACTTACTGATAAATAATCAGTTCTTCATAAATATGAAATTGACTCATATGCAAGGAAACAATTATAATTTCCTGTTATTTAGTCATTCAGTCTAACTCAACTCAACAGTGCAGAGACCTGAACAAACTACAGTGACTTGCTAAAGTATTCACCCCCTTAGCATTTTTCCTATTTTGTTGCATTACAACATGGAATTAAAATGGATTTTAATTTGGATTTCATATAATGGACATACACAAAATAGTCCAAATTGGTGAAATGAAATGAAGAAAATAACTTGTTTTAAAAAATTCTAAAAAATAAAACATGGAAAAGTGGTGCGTGCGTATGTATTCACCCCCTTTGCTATGAAGCCCCTAAATAAGATCTGGCGCAACCAATTACCTTAAGAAGTATTTTGATTAGTTAAAGTCCACCTGTGTGCAATCTAAGTGTCACATGATCTGTCACATGATCTCAGTATATAAACACCTGTTCTGAAAGGCCCCAGAGTCTGCAACACCACCAGGAAAGCGGCACCATGAAGACCAAGGAGCTCTCCAAACAGGTCAGGGACAAAGTTGTGGAGAAATACAGATCAGGGTTGGGTTTTAAAAAAATATCCCAAACTTTGAACATCACACAGAGCACCATTCAATCCATTATTAAAAAATGGAAAGAATATGGCACCACAACAAACCTGCCAAGAGAGGGCCGCTCACCAAAACTCATGGACCAGGCAAGAAGAGCATTAATCAGAGAGGCAACAGAGACCAAAGATAACCCTGAAGGAGCT
This sequence comes from Rhinophrynus dorsalis, assembly GCA_037306005.1. NCBI lineage: Eukaryota > Metazoa > Chordata > Amphibia > Anura > Rhinophrynidae > Rhinophrynus > Rhinophrynus dorsalis. The sequence goes on along the minus strand of CM074719.1, from coordinate 413,074,205 downwards.
GCAAAGCTCCACAGCAGAGACTGGAGTATCTGTCCATAGGACCACTTTAAGCCATACACGCCACACAGCTGGGCTTCACGGAAGAGTGGCCAGAAGAAAGCCATTGCTTAAAGAAAAAATAAGCAAACGTTTGCTGTTCGCCAAAAGGCATTTGGGAGACTCCCCAAAGATATGGAAGAAAGTACTCTGGTCAGATGAGACTAAAATTGAGCTTTTTGACCATCAAGGAAAACAATATGCCTGACGCAAACCAGCATCTCTCATCACCCCGAGAAAACCATCCCCACAGTGAAGAATGGTGGTGGCAGCGTCATGCTGTGGGGATCCCCCATGGTGGACCAGAAGTAGGGTGCATTCCTGAATGTGACAAGCCACGAGCTCCTCTGCGGGAGCCTTGATCAAGATATCCTCAGGTAAGAAGTCATGGAGATGCCCTGAATATGAATGAATGCTTCTAAGGCTGCAATGACACTAGCAAAAACGTGAGGTGATGAAGCCAAGCTAAACGACAGAACCACAAAATGGTAATGATCGGAGCCCCACAGCCACCATTCTTCTTCAGAACCACAAACAGGTTGGAATAAAACATTGAACTGTGCTCTGGGGGAGGTACTGGAATCAGAACCTGTTTTGACAGCAATTAGTCTACTGCCTCCTGGAATAGCCATGCCTTGTCTGGCTTTTTCGGCACCTTTGATAGAAAGAAGCAATAAAGGGGAAGGTACTTGAAATCTATTGGGTACCCTTCCAAGATTACCTGCAAAACCCACTGGATCACGACGGTGGACTCCCATGCCTCTCGGAAAAAGTGGAGATGGCTCCCTACAGGTAATGGGGACCAGGATTATCACAGTCATGTTGATGAGTGCTTGTCAGACTTAGCCCTTGCAGCTAGGTCTGTCTTGGCTTTGTGGAGTGGCTTGCTTGAGAGGCTTATGAGCTGTGCAGCCTCTGAACCCCCATTTGCCGGGGGTATGAGTGTGAAAAAGATGCACCTTGGACGGACACTTGGTGGGAATCTGGGGCAGCAAAGTGCTCTGTCACTGAAAAGTTCTTTCAGTTCAGGTCCAAACAGGGATTTGCTTTGAAAAGGCGAAAAAAAACAGTAACTTCTTGGAAGTGTGGTCGGTTGGCGGACAACCTGACAGCATCAAAAAGCCTCTCAGAAACAAAGTTGCTGACCTCCTTAATGTTGGCCATATAAACCAACAAATCCTCTGTTGTGACATCAGCATGGACAGCCTCAACTAACTGTTCACACCAAACATCCTTGTTAACACAGGCAGAGGCAGATGGGTCTAAGTACATTGTCTTGGCCCAAGGTGGCACTTGATAAGTTCTAGAGGGCCCTGGTGGAGTAGTGGGGACCTCAGTGAAAGAGAGGCAGAGTGACCCTGAATACTCTTTAGGCAGCTCCATTTGGCATGAAGAACAGTATGTGAAGGAATAAGGGAAGCCCCTGAGTTCTCAGCCTTAGATTTTCCCCCATGTCCCAATACTAGTAAAAATATACCCAGACAATATATCACCCTAATATATCACCCTAAAAAGCCCAGGAAACACACCTATCTGCAAAGAGAAGGGTTAATCTGGAGAAGGAGAGCAGGGAGAGTCTGAATCTGCATAGGATAAGCAAAAGAGAAGTAAAACGGCCACTGCAAAACTGACAGCAGATCTGAAGAAGGCAATTGAAATGGGCATTCTTGGAAATGTAGTCTTCCTTGTTGCTGTTGCCAGGCAATGCCTACAACTCAGTTTGTGGTATTGCCACAAGCCCCCTGGACACTCAGAACATAGACCAGATAATAGAGAATATGGAGGCTGTAAGACAGAGCCATCTCTGACTTTCGGTTTCAGAGATATGTCCCATAGAAGAATTACCCATAGAAGTCAATGGAGCAAAGATGGTGGCAGGCAGGCTCGTGTTCTTAAAAGGGCCGCTGCAGTATAAATGGTCAAACATAAAAAGTAGCTCATAACCCTAAAACCCCCAGGGAACATCTGAGGGGGCATAAAACTAAGGTACAAGTGGAGGAGAAATGAAAAAACCCTTAAAGTCTTAGAAATACAAATAAAGCCAAAATGGCAGTGAAAGGGTTAACCCAGTAGGAAAAGGCAGCCATCCTTACTCCAAAACCCCTGCAAAGATAACACAAGGGATAACATATATACCCAAAGTGAGTGCAAGAGCCTACCAAGGCTCATAATGCCCCTGTACAGAGAGGCATCATGACTGGGACATAAGTGGACCAAGACATTGAAAGGTTTATTTACCGGTCTTCTGTCTTCAGATTACAAATGTAGACAGAATGCAAAGCCTCAAGAGACTCTTTTGGGAGGAAAAACTTGTCAGCAATATTCTCTCCACAGGGCTTGAATGGTCCACAAATCACTTGTACACTGGTCAATCCACTCAGCGAAGCCCAGTAATGGTAACCTGCCTAATGGGGGATTATACAGCACCATATCTAAGAAGGAAAATAATAAAAATCCTAGAAACCTAGGATAATATGGGGAGGGTTGAGCTGGGGGGAAGAGGGAGTCTGTCTTTTGAGATGTGTCCTTCCCTCCAGAAGGAGAGACTCAACTCCTTGGTACCTGTGTTCCATATTGAAGAGAAAAATGTTTTTTATTACAGCTTATTTATTGGTAAGTACCTTTAGCAATGCATCCATTTGCTCCCGAACAATCTAGTGGAACTCTAATACATTCTGCAAACACTTGTTCTTAGAATATGTCCTTTGAGTTTTATTTCACTCTGTTTCTCTATTCTATTTAATGTAACAACTGAATGACAACTTTCCTTAAAGCAATGTATTCAAAACGCTGATGCTAGACTAATACTGACTGATACTGACACTTGCTTCTCATAATATTCTGTCACATATGGAACTGTGCTGGTTTCTGTCAAAGCATTTTCCTCAAATATCAAATTAAAATACTATCAATTATACAGCATTAATTCTTTAGTACAGTATAATAATGAAACAAATATATGCAATAATAGGTGAGATTACACACACAAAACCCCCAGCATTAAATACTGTAAAGGCTCTACTCTAAAGCTTCCAATCTAAAGGATTAGAAGTCCAATATCTTAAAAAGTAAGTTACAAAAAAAGAGAAAGCACGTTTGCCTAATGTTTCTTAGCTGATTGAACAAGTGCTCAAAAGTTTTCCCGATGTGAATGTTCCCCTTTAACATTGTATCTACCATATACCATGAGCCATCAGTTACTATGCTTCATATGTTCCTTCTAATTCATTAAAAGGGTCTAAGTAAGCTACTGTATATAAAAGGTTGACAGCATGATATGAGATTCCACTGTATTAATTCCAGTGATTGATATAATTAACTCTTATTATTAATATTTTATAGTAGAGTGGACATATTTCTCAGTCCAGATAACATGTGACTGATTTGAACGAGTGGGTATATTAAGATATCCTGATTTCAGGGCTATATTCTAATATAATTGGGTGCATGTTGCGATATTACACTAGGTGCTTATATCCTATCAGGATTAAAGGGATAGTAATACTTCGTTTTAACTTTATTTTATTTTGTAGGCATTAAAAAAACATGAAGAATGATATAAGTCTTATCTCTCAAATCTTTATGGTTTATGAGATATTCACAAGCAAAGTTTCCCCCTCCCGCCCCTTTTACCTAGTGTAAACAATCTCTTCTCAGATGTGGAATGCAGTCTATAGACCAGACAGATAACAGCAGGGGACAATCTTCTTCCTTTGAAAACAATGAAATCCCTGCCCCCCTTCACAAGCTTTTCAGGTTTTTCCCTTATCTTAATTGAAGATTGTCCCTCTCTGCAGTCTAAATGGGCACTTCCCTTCTGCTCTGGCTGAACAGTGTGACATCAGTAAAAGGGGCGGGAGGGGGACACTTTGTCATTGAATTACTCTGGAACTACAAATCTGACAGAATTGAAATAGCACTTTCCAAAGTCCAAATACTATGATGATTAATTAGAGCTGCTTTTATTACTAAACATTACTATCCCTTTAAGGAAGCTAGGCATTTTATTTTAGCAAGATTAGAAACCATTGCAACTTGTCTTCTGATTTTTGTTTTTAATTACACCCTTATTTATAAAGGTGTACATTTTTATTTTAACTGTATCAGTACAAATAAAAGCTAAGTGTTAATGACCTTATTCCAGGCAATACTCAAAGACATTGAACTGGTCTTACTTTGATATAGCTAAAGGCTCATTGGATATAGTATATTTATATGTTTGATTAGCCTAACCTATTTTCTTCTTTGGTTCTTGAAATCATTAGACTTGCAATGTCACTCAACTGATTTTTATCACATTAGCCCCATTTATTTGTTAATTAATTATGTACTCTTTAAACTAGAATGCAGGGCAGTAAAAGTAAGATAAAATACTTATAGAGTTATAAGTATTTAACGGACTGTGTTAAATGATGTTCAAGGAGGGAGAGACTAACTTCATGAGCTGCATGTCAAGATATAAATGCAAAAGGACCTGTGTGGAACCTCCTTTTCCCATTCGCTAAAGCATGGGAAAAATAGGCCTATGGGTAATGTAGTCTTGCATAACCCTTTCCAAAATGGTGTGGTGGCTCTCCAGTTGACATACAATAGCACCGTCTGATATCAGAGGGGGGGCAGTCCCCCTAGAGCACTGCTACGTTGTATAGTGACAGACAATGATAATAAGCTCCTTTACATCTACCAGAATACAGCCGGTGGAAGGTAGAGTCCAAATCTCCATCTATGTCCCAATCCATGCATACACAGTGTTCCTAAAAACCATGGCATAATTCGCCTGATTTTCTTTCCAGACAATTTATAATAGGAAATGACTACTAGATCAATTATCTCCTAATTAATCTTAGCAATTCAATGCATGCCCTTTTTTCTTTCAATTTTATTTTTACTTCCCCGGATACTAGAGATGTCTTTAAGATATAGCTTCATAATATAGTGTAGAAGTTTCTTGAATCAGTGGTTAAAAAAAGATAATAATATAAGTAGTGAACAGATTATTAACGTATAAAGTCCTGGAGGGATGTCCAATGCATTGTTGAGAAATGCACTACATACTCCTCTGCTATTCAAGGAGTTAAGTAATATACTTCCTCCTGGCTTTGAGGAACTATTAACCCTTTGCACTCAAGAGGGGTGTCACAGCCCTCTGGTGCTCAAAGAGTTAAATATGGCTCCCTCACACCTATTACGTGTGAACTATGTGACATCTCCAAATATCACAAAGGGGAATATTTGTCTAGGCAAACTTTAAAGGGCAGCTATCATCAGATAGTTGTCCCATGAGTAGCTCTGCTTCCTCGGGAGCAGACCTGCTAACTATGCAGGAGCTGACATATGAGCCCAGGTACATCAAAAGGAGAGCAGAAAAGGCATCTGATAATAGACCACCAGTGCTCCCCAAATCCATCTATGCTGCATCATGCAGGACAGTTGAAAGCCCGACATAGTGGGTCTGTGGAGACTGTGCATTCAACTCTTGATTTCGAGACACAGACTTTCAAGTTGTAAGCCAAACAATGGAGTCCATTTTCTTAACCCCCCAAACTTCTGTTTGGAACAATTAAAGGGCTGCACGGAGCAGCCACAGTAGTTTTTTTTAACAGGTCTTCTCCCTTTTGAGCTGATTTAGTCAAACCTGCTAAAGGCAATATAAGTTGAAAAAATTATGGTAAAGTATAAAATTTCACAAGCACCGTTCAACCCCTTAATAGAAAAAAAAAGAATAATAAAAGAATAATTATTAGTTCATAGAGGTTTTTGTAGCTGGATAAGTCTGTTCTTGGCTTATACAGCTTAATTGGCAAGCTCATTATCTTTGTGGTTGTGACTGATTAAATGCTCCATTGATATTTTCAGGGATTATAGGAATCTCCTGCTGAGCTCCAGCTCTCGGAAAGTGTGTGGGACACCAATGTCCAAGTGACAAGATCATTAAAATTTCCAGAGATGTTGCACGTCTCTAATGTGAGCAGATTTCCATTTTAAAGGAGAAGTAATACATTGTAATAATAACCACCAACGTACCTTACTATGGCCAGAAAAACCTAATGGCCCCATTAGTCTTCTTTTGACAAAAAGCAGACACAAAATTGTTTTTTTTTTTTTTTCCAGAACCAGCCCTCAATCTGAGCCAGCAGTTGCATTTTGGATATTTCCACATGTTGTCTTTTGTCTTTAAGAACGATGGCTGTGCCAGTATATAAGATATCTGCTTAAGGGCTTATATCATGAACACCTACACTATTTATGAGGCTAGGGGACTAACTTTTAGACTGTATGAACTATACCAATGGTTCCAATAACCGGTCAGGATTTGGGGATTTCCTTGTTGGAGCACATGTGAGTTAATCAAATTGATTGAGCCTCTGAACAATATACCTGGGGCTCAGTTCTATTTCCCCGGGTAAAACAGCCTGTAATGACAAAAAAAAAAACACTGAGCAACAAACCCAGAGACATCGGCGGTGGCAGCAAGGGAGACATATGGCTGGCATTCTTTTTTTTAATACAGATGAACAATAAAATACCTTTTATTTAAAAAGGAGGACAGACGCCACACTTTTAAACCCTTTGAGCACTGGGGGTATCCTTCCGGCACCCAAAGGGTCAACTGTAGCATCTTTGGGGGGCTCGACTACATGGCGTATTAACCATGTCACAATGTTAAAAATGACGACATGAGAATCTTGCACTACATAAAAACACAAGATTCTCCTGACGCGTACTGATGCCTCCAGAATAATTATGCAGCCGGTAGCTGGGAGTGGACATTCACTACTTTGGAAACATTCACTAATAAACATGAGGGAATTCCTGTCACCGATATCCAAAGTAATCATAATGATAACACAATGAATAAGTAGGGCTATCCATCCCGCATAATAGAATACAATTGATTTCTGTTAGTCGCCTGGAATGTTTTATCTTCTCTCCCCTTCTTTGTGTGAAAAATGACAGGGCAGAGCGGAACACGCAGCGAAGGGGACAGAGAGAGACGGGGCAGTGCTCAGCAAGAATGGTTAACATGCTGCGGTTCATACTCAAAGGTTAAATAAATGTATTATTCTTAAGATCGCCCATGCAGAAAATAAAACATTCCAGTCGACTAATAGAATTCAGTTTTATTCTATTATGAGGGATGGATAGCCTAACTTATTCAGTGTGTTATCATTATGATTACTTAGGATATCGGTGGCAGGAATTCCCTCATGTTTATTAGTGAATATCTCTGAATTAGCGAATGTCCGCTCTTGCGCTTTCATGCAGTGTGAGATTCTAATGTCGCCATTTTTATAATGGCGACATGGTTAATGCACCATGTGGTCGCACGCTCTTTTGCATGCAACCTTTTAAAAGGATACCAGAAAAAACAAAGGACTGGTAGAGTAAAAGTGATAACCTTTACTGGCTAACTGAGTGGCTCTAGGATGCAAACTTTCAAGACACTAGGGGCTTTATGCAAACGTAAATATATATATAGTCAACGGTAGCTTTGCAAGCAGTTTGGTATTCTACTACCCATGTTGTAAACTGTTAAGGTGTGCTAAAAAATGACAACATCTGGTAAAATCTCGGCCATCGAGATTAATGAAACAGCTCAAGCCTTTTGCTATCCTGTGGGAGTGGTAACGCACGTTAAAGAGATACATTTTATGACGGTAATACTGCTCCTACAATTCCCAGGTATAGAAACCAGAACGCATGTTAAACCCCCATACTGAACACCAGAAAGAAGGGATGAAACATAACACACAATAGGTATGACATACCACAATGAGAACAACTGCAAAAACAACCCCTGAAATCCCAAGGAAACACCATTCCGTTCCGACAAGCCCAGGACAACGTACATGAAACCATTAACCCCCTGAGTAACAAGGTATCTTCAAATCAAAGTGAATCATTCCACTGCATGCTCCCCAGACTCACCGGGGTTAACACAAACCAATATATCATGTCCAGCCAAGATAATATACACACCTGTCAATTGCAAAGCAACTTAAGCCTGTGTTTGCAAGATCAGTAGTAAATGGAGAACAAAGATGCACCAACATCATCAATCACACCGGACAACATCACATATGCAGCTGACAGGTAAACAGCAACCAGACCAAACACACACAAACAACATCCACACCTGCATGCACTCACCTGGACAAATCCCTTGTTCCTATAGGTGCTTGTTAAATTGTGACCACTCCTGGCCAACACCCACCCCTACCTTAAAAGACATCCCACCACCCTGTGAATGTGGAGTGTTTACAGTGATACCACACACACACACACACACACACACAGACACACAGCTACTCCTAGCATCATGTTCCCACTGCAATACTTGCAAAGGCTTCAGAGATTGGGGGGTATGCGAGGAGTAGGGAGCTCCAGGATCCCCAAAACCAAGTGGACATCTGACAACTGTTGGAAGTTTGGATGCTCCCTCTGGCGACCCACCCACAATGTCATCTCCAGGTGGAGGAGCAGGCCAGGCAGCAGCACCTGGGCTGTCTGAACTAGATATTCCCCATCCACAGGTGACAGAGGGACCTGTGGAGCAGCACAGGGAGACCAGATGGCCACCAAGACACAGGATATACCGAATAAGAGTCAATTGTTTTGGAATAGTGGATGCTGAGTTCAGAGACGAGTACAGGTTGATGTCACAGAGCATCATGGACCTCTATGAGGTGATCAAACATCAAGGCTCACATTTAAAAGGTCACATGCAAAAGAGAGTGCAACCTTTTAACACAGTAACCATGTCGCCATGGTTAAAATGGCGACATGAGAATCTCGCGCTGCATCACATCGCGAGACTCTCATGTCGCATAGTCAAACATTGCATATCCACATACAAGTCCCATCATGCTTACCTATCTGGATAGAACTGCGCAAGCATAGTCAGGTTGGGGTTGCAGTTTATGGCACTAAAATGTATTCCTGACACTCATATAAGCACTGCAGTTTGAGTCCCATAATGCTTACCATTATGAGTACCATCATGCTTACATATCTGGATAGAACTGCGCAAGTTTTCTTGTGAGCACTTTATGGCACTAACATTTATTCATGGCACTCATGTAAGCACTGCAGTCAGCAAGGACCAGCGCTGAGCATACATGACTGCAGTGCTTACATGAGTGCCATGAATAAATGTTAGTGCCATAAAGTGCTCACAAGAAAACTTGCGTAGTTCTATCCAGATAGGTAAGCATGATGGGACTCATGATGGTACACACAATTGCGGCTCTGTTGCAGAGCCGCCTGATGATCTAAGACCGGGTTTCCCTTCAGTAAGCTACAACACTGACTTCGGGGAAGGGGGAGGGAGAGGGCAACTTTAGGAGCGATCATCTCTCAAACCATAAAGGACTGAGAGAGATGAAACTATGGGCAATACATTTATTTTTAAAAGGACTTTACTATAGGGATTACTAATACTTAAGTATTACTATCCCTTTAAGGCAGTAGCAGCAACATCATTTGCTGTCAGCAAAGACAGTGAAGGGGAATGTGGAGGATAAGAAGAAACAGTACAGCAACAGCAACACCCATGACTTCCCCCAACCCCTGAAGTAATGTGTGAGGGACTATTTTTCTCTTGGGGCAGGGACAGTGCAGTCATCAACAACGGCACTGTGCACAATTTGTGACAAATCAGTGAGAAGGGGGAAGGAGGGAAAACACCTTGGCACAACCTCCCTGATATCACACATGAAACACTGACACCATGACATTTATGTCAAACATGTTAAAGCCAAACACCCATTACAGAACTCGAGCACCACTGTTGCTGTACCACCTGACTCTCCAGAAAGGCAACAAGAGGTGAGGTGGAGATCAAAGAGGAGGAAGAATAGAGAAACACAGACAGACACTCTAGGGTAACAAGTACATCTTCTGCCAGTTCACCTTGTTCATCGTTACCTCCCTCGCCAAATGATAGCCACTCTGTTGATGCTAGGATATGGCAGTTTGTCTCTAACCATTTCACACTGTGTGGTGCACTGACCACACATGCCAGTTTGGTGTAGAAGAACCGATATCAGATCATCAAGCAGCATCTGAGGAGATTCCATCCCACAGAATATGCTAGGATGCTGGCAGGGAGGGTTCATCATTACTATTAAACTGTCAGCAAGTTGTCATGTATAATTAGAGGGGTCTGGACAAGGGGTATAGTGACAGAGGCAGTACTTGGGTTCTGGTGTCATGGTGTTTGGATACAGTTGTGCCCCCAGAAGTTATTTACCACACACACTGTGCACATTGCAGTTGCTGATGAGAGCCACAGTTCCTTCTCTCAAGGGAAAAATGTATATTCTAATAACAACACACCCATGATTTTGGAGCAGGGGCAGGTGGAGAAGAATTATTGGTCAACTTCTTTCTTTCTCTATATAGACTGGGGGCTACTTACTGTGCTGCTACTGCCTCAGATGCATCACTGGAGATAGTTGTGGCAAGTGGAACCTTCATCATTCATCACCCATGTTGCTGCTATTGTTGATCCCATTCCCTTTCAGGTGCCTAATCATCCTGCTGCTTAAACATCTCAGCAGCAGCAGTAAGGACAGCAGCTGCAAATTCCGCAATTATGCACTCAGACTTAGGAGGAGGACATTTGACAATGGCCACTGGCCAACATGACCTGCTGGCACTAGGCCAGTAGGGCATTTTTTTTTCCTAAGGGCTTGTGCTAAGAAAAAAAAAAAAACATAGTCCTACAAAAAATAAACAATTTTGGGGGAGGGTTTGTTTCTAACAAGTCTAAGTCCTACAATCAATGTTTCCTCAGGGTTTGGGCCTCTAACAACAAATCTAACAAATCATCCTCTACAAAATACTCTATCAAGTATCATTCTACCTAGTGGCCGCTTACGTCAGGGGGTCCCTGTCTCTATCACTTTACATACAAATTTCTTTATTTATTTTATTGATTTATTTTTATACCATGTCTTAAAGGGATAGTAATACTTAAAATTTAAAAAATATAAGTTGTAGGGTTTATCCCCCTGAGTAAAACAAGGGTACTCCCACTGCTGAGAGATATTTTATTAAAAACTCATAACAGCTCAAACTTTAATTTTTAGGTGCAATATTACAGTGGCCTGAAAATTTATAGTGGCGCTGTTGCTACACCATCCTATGCAGATTTATGGTCTATGAACCAGAGCAGTCCATAGGATGGTGTAGCAACAGCGCCACTGTAAATGTTCAGGCCACTGTGATACTGTACCTAAAAAAATCAAGTTTGAGCTGCTCAGGGGGATAAACCCTACAACATATATTTTTTTACATTTTAAATATTACTATCCCTTTAAGGGGTATTTTTAATTGTATTTAGGATTTATTTTTTAATAATAATAATTTTATTCAGTTGAATATCAAATACACACGTGAATCATAATTTACAAAGAGAAGAGGATGCTCGTCAAATTCAAACTGAATCGGACATGGTCATGTATGTGATACAGAACAGTTTTCATAAAAGATAAGTACGCATGTAATACAATTAAGGTTTCAGAGTAGACCATTTAATCATACAGAACCCTCTAATCTCCTGAGGGACAACTCATTTAGTTGTAGGGGGAAAGAGTTAAAGATATAAAAGGTAAAAGATGGAGAGAGTAAAGAAGCAAAGAGAGTGGAGGTAGAAGGAGAAAGAAGAGAGGAGAGGGGCTGACCATAGGCAGATGAGGACACCCCACCAGCGCATTCAATGGAAATGAAGAATTGCTGCAGGAGATTTGACTTAACTTCATACCATCTGTTTATCCATTGGGATAATAGAAATGGATCCAGGCCCTTGTGTGTCCATGCCATACGAGTGTAAAGCATCTGGTCTTCCACTTTAGCAGCCCAATCACTTAGAGTGGGTGGATCAGTCGACTTCCACTGCAGGGGGATGAGGGCTTTGGCAACATTCAGCATACTGAATAGTAGAATCTTCTGTGGAGATGGGGTGTTGGGCAGATTCCAGTACAGAAGTAGTTGCTCTGGTCTAGTAGGGACCGAGATTAATAATAGTTGATTTATCTGGGAAAGACATTTGGACCAAAATGGTTTAATTATAGGGCAATCCCAGCAGATGTGAAGCAACGTGCCTCTATGTAGAGAACATCTCCAGCAGATAGGTGATTGAGATGGGTGCATAGCGTGTAATCTAGTGGGGGTATAATACCAGCACAAGAGGAGTTTGAAGTTCAATTCTCAATGTATTGCACCGAGATTGAAGCTCTGAAATTATGTTTCCATATTTGGCCCCAGTCGGTGATAGGTTCTTACCCAACTCCCTTTCCCATTTAGTCGCATAGGAGGGTTTCTCAGATTCTGTAGAGTTAGAGAGGATGGTATAGATTTTACTAATAAATCTGTCTTTACCTGATCTGGGAGGATTGGGAAGATGTTCAAAATCGGTCAAAGCACGAGGCTATTTCGGCTTGTGAGAGAAAGTGCTTAATCTGCATAAACCTCCATATCTCACCTGGAGAGAGGAAGTAGGTAGTTTGTATGGTACAAAAATCAAAGACCCCATCCTCATCACGGAGAAGTAATTCTGGCGAAGTCTGCCATTTCGGAAATTGTGACAATTGGAGAGTGCATTTGGTCACTTTTGAAATCAGCAAGGAGGAATAGGAGGAAAGAGGGATTAGAGCTTTAGATAAATTAAGTCGGTCCGATGTACTAAAAATGTTCTTTAGGATTGGATGGGTGAGGGGTAAGGATTGCCTACTATGTGATGGTAATAACAGTTCCCCCTCTTGAGTCGAAGGATGGGAAGAAAGATGATTCTATTCAAACCCATTGCTTATTGGTCCCATTGAGATGCCAGTCCGGAAGGAAGGCTAGTAGTGTTGCTTGGTAACATCACCGTATATCCAGGACTGCAAGACCACCCTGCAATTTTGACCTATAAAGTGTAGAGGATTTATTTTTTATTAACTGCCCCCCAATCCCAGTAAACAACCCCCCCAAAAATCATCCCCTATTAAACTGATTTTTACCCCACAGCCCAACAACACAGGCACCCTCATGCCCCATTTATACTATGCCTTTGGGAAATAAAATAACATTTGATATGTGTTTTGTGTAACTTCAATGTTTCCATTGATTTCAATGGAATGAGCTACGTGAAAAAAGGGGGAAGAAGTGGAAAATTAGCACTTTTAGCGGGAAATTTTTCACCAAGCAGAAAGTGCCATTTTTTGCTGATTTCAGTTTGAGGCGAAAAGTTTCGCCCATCCCTATTCATGGCGTCTGAATCATTCCAGTCCACTGAGGAATACGTATCTGGGATGTCAAAGGCTACATGTTCCAAGGTGGTGGTAAGTTGCTGACAGCCCTGAAGAGGAAAGCCCAGATGTGCATTCACTTCCCTTCCATCCAGATGGAGCGGGCAGGGGGCAAGCAGGAGTTCTACAAAAGGAGAGGCATACACAGAGTCTTGGGGGTCATTGATTGTACACATGTGCACATAAGAGCTCCTCCGCATGAGGGACATCTGTTCATGAACAGGAAGCACTTCCACTCCATCAAGGCTCAGATGATGTGTGATGACACCAGGCAGATCACACATGTATGTGCTTCATTTCCTGGCAGTTGTCATGACTCCTACATCCTCAGTCTTCCGTTATTATAAGAATGGGACATATATAGGAGGATGACTGTTGGGTGAGTGAGCAATGTATACATCACATCAGATAACATAGAGGCACTCACATGGTAAAAGGAATCCCTAGCTTATGATGGTCATTATACACAATACATATGTCCCTATTACACAACATCATCAATATAACCATGTGGTATGTGTCACTATGTCATGTCTATTCCAAAAGGGATGCAGGATATGGCTGCAAACCATGGCTACGGACAACTGTAAGTAATCCACAAACACCAGCACAAGTACAATTATGCTGAAGTCAGGATGAGGAAAGTAAATGAACGCACCTTTGGACTCCTGAAAAACAGATTCAGGTGTCTGAATAAATCTTGTGGAGCACTACAATATGCCACCCTAAAGTGTGTGATATAATCTTTTGCAGTGGACACACGTTTATTGGGGGATTTACATCCAGAACATACTGTGGAGGTGCCTGTTCCCTAGCCAAAGAATAATGAGACCCTGATAGGGGAGGAGACACGGGACAGGCTTATCTTAGACTTTATTGCTTGTGAGTACAATGCATGATTCAAACATGATGCATGTATTACCATTATTCTGCATGGTGGAATATGTGGAAACTCATTCACACTTTATCTTATGATATATTTCACTCCACAGTATACTTTGCTCCTGTTTAATCTGCTATACTACTTCTGACTGTCAGTGAAGTGAATCCACACCCTGGAGGTCCATCAATGAATTGCAGCCACCTTACCCTCCAGACTGGAAAATGTCTGCTTGAACCTCACAACTAAATAGCCCTCACCATAATGAACAGATGCAGATATTAAACAATGGATGATTCCAAGTGACCCTATGAGTTCAAATGACAACTGGAAATCCAAGGTTCATGATGACATTGTCACTATGACCTATCCCCCTGCAAACACAGGTACATCTTTACATCTCCAGTAATTCTTTCCTAAGGGATATCCAAGTTACCCTAGTAAACACTGCCTCCCCTCCCCTACAGAGCTCCTTCTGCTGCTTATTAGTGCTACAGATTGCTGATACAGGCATAATGTGATGTGATGTCAAGGACTTGATGAGGGCACATCTGTTGCTACACAACGGAGAGATAGGACAAATCCCCAATGGCCCACTGATATGTATTGGCCTTCAAACAAGTTTTTTGTCTCAGAGGTCATCAACACCATAAAAAATCAGCTTTCTTTTGAGCATGTTTCCAGTAAATAAACTTCATTTAAATCGTATTGCTATATTTAAAACATATAGCAACAATTATGCTGCAGTGGGACTGTCTATCAATTGTCCACATTTCCAAACATTAATATAATTTCAAGCAGCTGAAATGGGCATCTTAGTTGTGAACGGTATATTTCTGTGGATGATTGAGAGATCAGGGGTGGCAAACTGTGGCACCGCTGTTGAAGCAGAATTCTTGTCATTCCTAACCAGCAATTGTTATGGAACAGGAGTTTGCAAACCTGTTTTCATGTATTACTAAAATACTTTTAGGATTCCCTGTTTGGAAGAAGTTGAGTGAATCAAAATGATTTGTGTAGTGAACAGTTATGTATGATGTTACTTACCAGAAGGCTGGAGGGTGCTGGCTTCCTCTGTGTCACAGCCTCCTTGTATCCCCTCAACTGCCGTCATGGATGGGTTTTGGTGGAGCATCTACTCCGAGGTACTGAAGATGATATTTGCTGGTGGACCACCTCCGGTGCCTCTCACATGCAGGGACAGTCCTCCCATCCTGTTGCTAGGCTGTCTTCTTGTGCACACCAATCCCCCTGCTCTTTTCTGTAGAGAAACGTATGTGCTCCCTGTCCGGGATGCTCCGCACCAGGGCCATGTTCTCCTAGTGGGAGTACATGGGGTCCCACAGTCTGCCCTCCTCCACTGCAGTCTGTGTGTATGTGTGTGTGTGTGTGTGGCCGTTTGGTTGTCAGGCCCTGCCTAGATGTGTGTGTTCCTCTCACATATCTCATCCGCTTCCCAATGTGGTGTCGGCTCCTGGCTGATTTGTACCTGACTGGTCTTGGGTACCCCTCCACCCAGTTTCTCTCTGTCTCCCTCTCCATCCCTGACCGGAGATCCCTTGCTCTGCTCTCCTAGCTCCCTCACACACCTACTCACACCCAGTTACTCAAACAGGCAATCGGTCACAATCATTCTATGTCACTCCCTTCCACTCACTCAATCACACTGTATAAAATAAAATAATAAATGTGTTGTGTGTCCCAAAAAAAAGATGTGTGTTTGTGTGTGTGTATGTGATGTGTGCAATATGTGCTAAAGTGTGTGATGTGCTTTTTCAAATGCAATTCCATCCACTCCCCTCTCCAAGTCTACCTCTCTCCATTGTGTGCTCCTGTCTCTCTCTGTCGCTATGTCTACTCTCCACTCCTGGACCCTGTGATGTAGCTCTGAGAACCTCCAAACACAGGCAGTGTGTCAATTATTTTAGGGTATATATACATTTATTTGAATTGACTTGATACTTTGCTGTGTGTTGATTGGCTGTGATTTTGAACTTATTTTGACAACATTTAGAGTTGCCTGATAACTTTGAGTGTTAGCTACTTTCCATTGAACTTCATGTATCTGGTGTTATTTAGAGAATTAAACGAATGCACAGTGAGGGGAAAAAAGTGCGATGCACGTATCAGGTTACGTGAATTTGTGTGGCCTAGGTTCGCTGTCCATTTTGGTAGATAGGTTATTGAATAGCTGCAGAACACAGGCACGGTTATCACTTGGATTGGTTTTCCACTTATTGACTGTTTTCCTGTACCTTATTGAATCGAACCCCTAGTGTCTTGAAATCTTGCATCCTAGAGTCACAGGGCCAAAAAAGGTGGCACTTTTACTCCACCGGTCCCCAGTTTTATTAAAAATGTCCCAAGCTGGCTCATTCATAGAACAGAATGATGTAATATTTACCTTACACAAATTAATTAGCATAAATGCTCAATGTGTCACCATCAAATACAGTATAATTTCATAAAAACTACTTATACTAAAACAAATGGCTATTAAAACATATATGCAGATTTTAATTCTATTTAACCCCATAACTGCCATAAGTCCCAGGAAGTTAACATCCCTTAAGGACCACTTTGATCACTGTTGGCCCACCAGCACACGTGACTGATTATGTGTGCCTGTGCTCCGAATGAGGGTCACGAAGAGAGCGCCGGTCTTGGATTGGTCAATTTCAGACCCCATTTTTACTTACAGCTCCCCAGCAGGAGAGCTGTAAGTAAAAAGGATGTGACATGCCAAGACATTCACCGGTCCTTCAGTCCTGGTACATCACTAGTCATTAACGGGTTAAAATTATCTAAACTTGTCTTTGGATGGCAGGCCCATTTATTTTTATATATATACATATATATATATATTTATAGTTATATTATACAAGACTAAAAGAGGTAAAAAAAATCTTCTGCTCATACAAACCAACACCCCCCCCAAAAAAAATATTTTTTATAATAGCTGATTAAAGATCTATACAATATATAATTTACAAAAAAAATATTATTTCCTTAATTGTAGTATACAGCACAACATAGGTTTTAATCCACATCACACTGAAAAATTTTAGACTGTTGTTCCTGCTGTCTGATTACTTCCAAGGTCACAACCCATGAGCAATCAAATAAATTGTTCTTTCAGCTATCAGCGATATAAACATTGATTAGATCCAAAAAAAAAAAATCTTTAAAAGTCCTAGTTAAAATAAGTTATACCAAATTAATATGCAGAACAAAACCTCACCGTTCAGCCATTAAAGAAATCACTACATTTGTAGGTAACAATTTTTCCAACATGTATTGCATGATTTTAATGGACAGCATAATTGAACATAAAAGAAAAGAAATGGTGTAACACAAAGAAAATTGCAATTACTAAATATGTGACAAAAGGACTAGATAGAATAAGAAATCAAATAAAGCTTTTTACTGCTGAATAGAAATGTTGGATATAGTCTTGTAATGCTGTTCTATTGAGTTTCACAAAAGATGCTAATGGAAATGTTAGCCATTTATGGCTGTTTACCTTTTCTATATCCACACAGACAGATTAACATAAAATATTTTTAATTTCTAAGGTTTTTTTTTCTTCAAGATAAATGATAGAATTGTTGAGTGTATGGACTCAGCCAACTGATTATTTGTTGTTTAGTTACGGAAATTTGGATTAATTTACTGATTTAACAAGAATGATATCCTACAATTATATGGATATTTGGGTATTAAAGAAACAGCAAACATTTTGTTATTTAAAAAAATTACAGTATTTTCCATGCAGAATAAAACAAGGGTGCTCCCATGTTTGTAAACTTTTTCATTCAAAACTTACAGTTTAGACAATATTTTTATATGAAACTTATCAGCAGCACCAACTTCAGGTCAAAAGACAATTTCTTTTTATATTAAGCTTGACACATCTCCCCAGTCAGCGATAGGAACATAATCACCTGGCAGCCACAATTGGAAATTGTGGACAAATGTTTGAGCTGTAATAACTATTACATTACAATCTTTTAGCAGTGGGAGTAACCTTGTTTTACTTGGCAGGAAAAACACTATAACATATGTATTTCTTTTTTCATAACAACCTTTACTGCTCCTTTAATTTGTTTAACAGAATGACTTACCTAGGTAGGAGTTTTTTTCCACAGCTATTAAGATTTTTTGTATCCTATCTTGATTATTGTCTATGCAACTGAAGAGTGGCATTTCACAATTTGATCCTATTATAGTGTTTACAGAATTATTGACTGAACTTTCCTCTATAGGATTTCTCATTCTGACTGTTGAAACCAACTACTTGCTGCTGTGAGAAGGTGAAAACAAAAGGGAAACTAAAATGGAGGTCATCAAATACATGGAACAAATATATATAACTAGACAGGCTTCTCTATGATGCGTAAAAGACACTACTACTAGACAAAGTAGCAGATTAGAACATAGTGTAATTTACAGTGGAACTGTCACTTTGTAACAAATAAATTATTTTGAAAAGTGTCCAAAGTTACCCTTACTCATGTTAATCATTTTCAATTTCAAACAATAGTTTGAGATATCTAGCTTTATTTATTTGTCCATTTATGCAGCTGAGCTAGTACTTCCTAGTAGGAAGTAGCAATTGGTAATAAATGTTTGACTCCTCTAGGCATGTGTCATGATTTTCCAGGTTTTTCTGCTTTTCTTACCAGGTTTTATGTCTATCTTGTCTTTCTTTTGGTATCTCCTCCCTACCTTAGGGCAATATCCTGATACCAATATAATAACACACTCAAAAAAATAGTTATAAAAAATATATTTATTTTATTATTCGAATATATAGTAGATCCAGTATAAAATAGGTAAATTACTACATAAAGTACAACATAGTAATAAAAGTCATACCCAATAATGTGACTAATGATAGATACTATTAGCGAATCCAAATAATGCAACACAAATCACTCAGATATCGACCGAGATCATCGCCTATATTGGATCCTGCAGTGTATATACAGAACTGAAGAACATATAAAATCTTAATAGAAAATAAACAAATAAATAACACATAAAATTTGCAAGTATATCTCTCATTGGTACTAATATCCCGGCCAGGAAATAAAAAGACTCTCCGCTGCAACGCGTTTCACACAGAAAACAGTGCTTTATTAAGCAGACAAACAATGGAGCATATACCTAATGGAGAGGTACCAGCTTTATAAAGCACTTGATTAATCCCATGATTCGTAGCAAATCCATCCAAACACTATGGAAACCCTCACAGGTCATGAGCCTCCTAAAATCTCTGAAACATGTATGTATAAGAATTACAACAAATATACATTTGAAAGCTACTTCACAGACATTTTACTAAACAACCACATATATTCATTGCAATTGTTCCGGCATCATATTCATTACAGAAAAGAACCCAATTCAATATTCTCATTTAACCCTTTAGGTGTCAGAGTATCAGGGGTATAGATCCAATACGCTTCACGTTTATTCAATATTATATAAAAGTCTCCTCTCCGAAGATCCGGTTTTACCTTATCAAAGACAAAGCCTTTTAACCCTTTGGGATGATGATTGTGTTCCTCCAAGAAGTAACATGATATTGAATGGGTAAGTAAGCCATTCCTAATATTCCTCTTATGTTCATTAATTCTTATTTTGAACATTCTCTTAGTCCGACCCACATATTTGAAGCCACACGGGCACTCCAAGAGACATATAACTCCTGTGCTGTTGCAGGTTATAAAATATTTTATAGGATACTCATTCTGTTCTTGGTCACTAAATGTATTCACTTTTTTAGGACAGTTTGCACATGCGGAACATCTTCCGCAGTAGTGCCAACCCTGCACCTGTGACTCACTGCATAAGCCCAAATTCTTATTGATCTTCCTAATATTATTCTTCTCATTCTGACTTTCCTTATGCACGCGCAATACAGTGGGAGCTAAAATATTGCGAAAATTGGGATTCTTTTTGCATACAATTTTCACCCTTTCTGGGATAATATCTTTAAGGACCTTATCTTCCTTTAAAATGGGCCAAAAATGATACAAAATTCTTTGGACCAAGTGCACTTACCTGGGCATGAGACAGATGAATAAGGAAGCCCAGTTTCCATATTTCCTATGAGCCATGGTTCAGATATACAGGATTCTTTTTTAGAGTTGGGTCAAGGTCGTCAGGGAATAAAAAGAAGGATACAAATAGAGTCGGAAGAGGAAGAAGGAGAAATAATCAAGAAAGGAGTGGAGGAAGAAGAGTAAGACATAAAAATACTATGAGACTTTTTAGAGAAGAAATTAAGGGAATCTCTAATGAGGATTTGAGAAATTTGGGAATTTATAACTTATCTCAAACTTCCCTTACTATTGGTCAAATTTCCCTATTGTCCAAGGGTTTAAACTTTGCTCCTTCTAAACAGGTTAATAAGTTTGATCTATTTGTAGATTTTGAAAAAATGGTTAGGAAACTGTCCCTCATGCGATATTTTATTTTAAAACAGAATCAGAGGGACAAACTCAAAATCTGGAATGTTGAACTCACTGGGGATGATATACTTACTCTGATTGATTTACAAGAATTAAGAAATTTGAATGTTGTAAAGGAGGAAAAGTTGTGTCTCAAGACTAATCTTAAAAAACAATCCCAATTTTATCCTCAGTCACAAAAGGGAACCAGTATTACCACTTTTCAAAGTATTGTAAGGAAAGATATTAAGAAATTGAAAATTGGTAATAAATATGATAATCTAAATTCCCTTGAGAGGAAGGCGATTAACCCTTTGAGTGCCAAGTGGGTACATTGTACGAGTTTGGACAGCTGTACCCGCTGTGCCAAGCTCGTACAATGTACCCACTAAAATGCGGTCACTGCATGAGCCGGTATAACCGGCATGCAGTGGCCGCATTTTTTTAAAAAAAAACGTGGGCAATCGTGGGGGGACATGAGGATCACTCCTCATGTCCCCCCTGTTATTGATCTCCCAGCCGATCGCGCTGGGAGATCAATAAAAGAAGAGGAGAAGCGCAGCTGAGGCGCAGCTTCTCCTCTTCCTTGTCTCCTACCCGAACTTCCGGGTAGGAGTGGGCGGGACCGGGGGAAGCCTCCCAACGTCATCAGTGACATGTCACTGATGACGTTGGGGAAGTTTCCCCGGTCCCATTCACTCCTACCGGTGGTAGGAGTGAAAGGCAGGAGAGCTTCTGCTCTCCTGCAGTCGCCAAATTGGTCTCCCAGCCTATCGGCTGGGAGATCAATTACTTAGGGGACATCAGGAGGGGTCCTGATGTCCCCCACGAGGTCTGAATAGCTAAAAAAAAAAAATAATAATAAAAAAAAAACAATAGTAACCCTGTGAGTGCCGCAGTGGTCCCCAGCACATTGCTTTGCAATGTGCTGGAGACCCTTGTAGCACTCACAGGGTCTTTTCTTTGGGTTTTTTTTTTATTTTTTTAAAGACCTCATTGGGGGGATCAGGGGGGATCCTGATGCCCCTCAATGAGGTCTATTATTAAAAAATAAATAAATAAATTTTTTTAACCCTGTGTGTGCCACAGGGGGGGGTCAAATGCACCCCCCCCTCCTGTGGCACACACAGGGCTTCTATCATTACTTTGTTACTAGAGATTGTTGGGGGGCCATCAGGATTTGTCCTGATGGCCCCCCAACAAGCTCTGATTACAAAGTAATAATAAAAAAAAAAATTAACCCTCTGAGTGCCAGAAGGGTCCAATGCATTGCTTTGCAATGCGCTGGAAACCCCTTTGGCACTCACAGGGACATTTATTTTGATTCCTTTTTTTTTTTTTTTTTTTAAGACCTCGTTGGGGGGAATCAGAGGGGTCCTGATACCCACCAATGAGGTCCATAATAAAAAAAAAAGTAAAGAAAAAAAAATTAACCCTGTGTGTGCCACAAGGGGGGCCAATGCAGCCCACCTTCTGTGGCGCACACACAGGGCATTTATCATTACTTCGTTATCAGAGATTGTTGGGGGGCCTTCATGATTGGTCCTGATGGCCCCCCAACAAGCTCTGATTACCAAGTAATGATTAAAAAAAAAATTAACCCTCTGAGTGCCAGAAGGGTCCAATGCATTGCTTTGCAATGCGCTGGAGAGCCCTTTGGCACTCACAGGGACATTTATTTTGATTCCTTTTTTTTTTTTTTTTAAGACCTCATTGGGGGGAATCAAAGGGGTCCTGATACCCACCAATGAGGTCCATAATAAAAAAAGTAAAGAAAAAAAATTAACCCTGTGTGTGCCTCAAGGGGGGCCAATGCAGCCCCCCTTCTGCGGCGCACACACAGGGCATTTCTCATTACTTCGTTATCAGAGATTGTTGGGGGGCCATCATGATTGGTCCTGATGGCCCCCCAACAAGCTCTGATTACCAAGTAATGATTAAAAAAAAATTAACCCTCTGAGTGCCACAAGGATCCAATGCATTGCTTTGCAATGCGCTGGAGACCCCTGTGGCACTCTCCGGGTCCCCTGTTTGTGGACATATATATATATTTTTTTACTAAGACCTCATTGGGGAGGGATCAGGGGGTCCTTATGCCCCTCAATGAGGTATATAATAAAAAAAAAAAAAAATAAAACACAAATTAACCCTGTGTGTGCCACTAGGAGGGGAGTTCAATGCCGACCCCCTTCCTGTGGCACACACAGGACTTTTTATCAACACTGGTAGTCACAGATCTCCCATACACACTATCAAACACTGCCCCACCATCCTTGCTCCTCTGCTCATACCCACACACACTGCCTAATCCCTCACCCTCCCACATACTTTGTTACACTTGTAGTCACAGGTCCGCACGTACACCGGCTGACGCCCTAGCTTCTTTCATCTGTTAGCCATAAAATCACACATACACTGTTTGCTTTACCATTTCTGTTTCACTGGTAGCTACGCTCCTGTAGCGTAAATTAGTATGTCAACCCACAGCAGTGGGGTACCATTTTTCTTAGGCTGGCAAGAAGTCCTCCTAGGAAATCCCACGCCATTGAACCATTTTAGTATCTTTGAAGTGACTGATGTGTAAAACAAAATTTTATTTTTTCCTGTAGCACCACATTCTGGAAATAGTTGTGCCAACTAACTTAGGGGTAAAAAGGCAAGTGACCCCTCATTAGATGCGGCAGGTTGTCTTCTTTCCAAAATGGTATGGTTTATCTACCTTTTCTTCAATTCTGAAGGTGTTATAGTCATTTTCGTACAGGCAAGTCAGGTTTGAGAAAATGTTAGAAACATCAGAGGTTGTAGTAGGTGTAGTTTTCTACTTCTAGCACCCCCTAAGGTAGTTCAACTCATACCAATGGGGTGTCATTTGACTCCTAAGAGCACTAGCAAACAAATGCAGTTGAAAATTCCATGGTTTTCACAGCGCTCCATACATTTGAAGGGGCAGAAATGTAAAAAAATGCAATTTTTTTCCTATATCGCCTCCTTCTGGAAACATTTATGCACACCAGTATTGGGGTAAGAAGGCAAGTGACCCCTCATTAGATGCGGCAGGTTGTTTTCTTTCCAAAATGGTATGGTTTATCTACCTTTTCTTCAATTCTGAATGTGTTATAGCCATTTTTGTACAGGCAAGTCACATTTGAGAAAATGTTAGAAACATCAGAGGTTGTAGTAGGTGTAGTTTTCTACTTCTAGCACCCCCTAAGGTAGGTCAACTCATATCAATGGGGTGTCGTTTGACTCCTAAGAGCACTAGCTAATGAATGCAGTTGAAAATTCCATGGTTTTTACAAAGTTCCATACATTTGAAGGGGCAGAAATGTAAGAAAATGCCTTTTTTTTTCACTAGCGCCACCTCCTGGAAGCATTTGTGCATACCAGCCTTTGGGTAAGAAGGCACGTGACCCCTCATTAGATGCGGAAGGATGTTTTCTTTCCAAAATGGCATTGTTTCTCTACCTTTTCTGCATATCTATTATGGTTATAACCATTTTAGTGCAAGCAGATAATTTCAAAAACAAAAGTGTCAGGTTTACGTACGTGTTCCTAGCACCCACATATTCTATGTTAACCCACACAAATAGGCTACCATTTTTCTCATGTTGGTAGCAGGTACTGAATACAGCAGGAAATGTTATGGTTTTCAAAGATTTTAGTATCTTTGAAGTGGTGGAAATGTAAAAAAACATGTATTTATTCCCATAGCGCCACCTTTTGGAAATATGTGTGCACTTCAGCCCAGGGGGTAGAAAGGCAAGTGACCCCTCAATTGATGCGGGAGAATGTCTACTTTCCAAAATGGTATACCTTTTATACATTTCCTTCATGTCTCTAACAGTTATGGACATTTTAGTACAAGCCGCCATTTTCGAAGAAGCAAACAGGTAGGTGTAGTGATGTGCTTCTGGCACCCCTAAGGTAGGTCGACTCATTCCAGTGGGGTGTCATTTTTCTCCTAAGAGCACTAGCTAATGAATACAGTTGGAAATGCCATGGTTTGCACAAATTTCAGTACATTTGAAGGGGCAGAAATGTAAGAAAATGCCTTTTTTTTTCATTAGCGCCACCTTCTGGAGGCATTTGTGCTCTCCAGGCTTGGGGTAACAAAGCAAGTCACCCATCAATAGATGCGGCAGGGTGTCTTCTTTTCAAAATGGTATGGTTTGTGTACCCTTTCTTCACTTCTGTAGTTGTTATAACCATTTGGGTACAGACAAGTAATGTTTGAGAAAATGTTAGAAAAATTTGAGGTTGTAGTAGGTGTCATTTTGCACTTCTAACGCCCCCTGAGGTAGTTAAACTCATACCAATGGGGTGTCATTTTTCTCCTAAGAGCACTAGCTAATGAATACAGTTGGAAATACCATGGTTTGCACATATTTCAGTACATTTGAAGGGGCAGAAATGTAAGAAAATGCCTTTTTTTTTCATTAGTGCCACCTTCTGGAGGCATTTGTGCACTCCAGGCTTGGGGTAACAAGGCAAGTCACCCATCATTAGATGCGGCAGGGTGTCTTCTTTTCAAAATGGTATGGTTTGTGTACCCTTTCTTCACTTCTGTAGTTGTTATAACCATTTGTGTACAGACAAGTAATGTTTGAGAAAATGTTAGAAAAATTTGAGGTTGTAGTAGGTGTCATTTTGCACTTCTAACGCCCCCTGAGGTAGTTAAACTCATACCAATGGGGTGTCATTTTTCTCCTAAGAGCACTAGCTAATGAATACAGTTGGAAATACCATGGTTTGCACATATTTCAGTACATTTGAAGGGGCAGAAATGTAAGAAAATGCCTTTTTTTTTCATTAGTGCCACCTTCTGGAGGCATTTGTGCACTCCAGGATTGGGGTAACAAGGCAAGTCACCCATCATTAGATGCGGCAGGGTGTCTTCTTTTCAAAATGGTATGGTTTGTGTACCCTTTCTTCACTTCTGTAGTTGTTATAACCATTTGTGTACTGACAAGTAATGTTTGAGAAAATGTTAGAAAAATTTGAGGTTGTAGTAGGTGTCATTTTGCACTTCTAACGCCCCCTGAGGTAGTTAAACTCATACCAATGGGGTGTCATTTTTCTCCTAAGAGCACTAGCTAATGAATACAGTTGGAAATACCATGGTTTGCACATATTTCAGTACATTTGAAGGGGCAGAAATGTAAGAAAATGCCTTTTTTTTTCATTAGTGCCACCTTCTGGAGGCATTTGTGCACTCCAGGCTTGGGGTAACAAGGCAAGTCACCCATCATTAGATGCGGCAGGGTGTCTTCTTTTCAAAATGGTATGGTTTGTGTACCCTTTCTTCACTTCTGTAGTTGTTATAACCATTTGTGTACAGACAAGTAATGTTTGAGAAAATGTTAGAAAAATTTGAGGTTGTAGTAGGTGTCATTTTGCACTTCTAACGCCCCCTGAGGTAGTTAAACTCATACCAATGGGGTGTCATTTTTCTCCTAAGAGCACTAGCTAATGAATACAGTTGGAAATACCATGGTTTGCACATATTTCAGTACATTTGAAGGGGCAGAAATGTAAGAAAATGCCTTTTTTTTTCATTAGTGCCACCTTCTGGAGGCATTTGTGCACTCCAGGCTTGGGGTAACAAGGCAAGTCACCCATCATTAGATGCGGCAGGGTGTCTTCTTTTCAAAATGGTATGGTTTGTGTACCCTTTCTTCACTTCTGTAGTTGTTATAACCATTTGTGTACTGACAAGTAATGTTTGAGAAAATGTTAGAAAAATTTGAGGTTGTAGTAGGTGTCATTTTGCACTTCTAACGCCCCCTGAGGTAGTTAAACTCATACCAATGGGGTGTCATTTTTCTCCTAAGAGCACTAGCTAATGAATACAGTTGGAAATGCCATGGTTTTCACAAATTTCAGTACATTTGAAGGGGCAGAAATGTAAGAAAATGCCTTTTTTTTCATTAGCGCCATCTTCTGGAGGCATTTGTGCACACCAGGCTTGGGGTAAGAAGGCAAGTTACCCCTCATTAGATGCGGCAGGTTGTCTACTTTTCCGAAATATATAGTTTTATATAGTTATTCCACTGTTTTAGGGTAGTTTTACCACAAAAACCCTAGAATGCGCATATTAGTTTATAAAGTTGAAAATGTCATTTTGCGCTGCTGGTGATTAGGGCTCTACGCTAGCCATGGACGTAGGTAAAACTATACAAATTTGGTATTTTTTTACTCAGGGGACTCGAGGCTTTTTCAAATAATTGAAACTTTTTCAATCAAGGTAAATATTTTTGATACATAGTATGTGATTTTAGCAAAATGAGTAAATTTTCACTTTTTTTTGTCATTATGACATCATAGCTTTTTGCACGATGTAAAATTCTCTTCATGTAAGGTATCACAAGAAAGCTCAATTCGTTCTGAAAAAAACAATATATAGTTTTCCATATGTAACTAAAAATCCCCAGAGGAAATCAAGCCTAAACGGAAGGATAGCAAAAATGTTGAAAAAGTGTCTGGCCTGCAGGGTTCAGAAAATGGCCCGAGCCTCTGGCACTGAAGGGGTTAAGGAGCTTACTCAGAATAAGTGTATTGTGATTAGGAGGACGGACAAAGGGGGAGGTGTTGTCGTACAGGACTATGTTGACTATATGAGTAAGGTTGCACGTTTATTGACGGATAAGGAATTTTATGAGATTCTGAATAAGGACCCTACTGCACAATTTAAGAAGGATCTAGTTATTATGCTGAAAAAGGCTTTGGATGAAGACATTATAAATAAGGATGAATTTGATTTTTTTTATGTTAAATGTCCATGAATTGCTATGTTTTATCACCTCCCCAAAATCCATAAGGATATCATGCGCCCTCCGGGGAGCGCAATTGTATCGGGTATTGGGTCTCTGTGTTCCAATTTATCTCTTTACGTAGACTTGTATCTACAGGTTTTGGTACCGTATTCACGGTCCTACCTTAAAGATACGGGAGACGTCATTAGACAGTTGGAGAACTTTGAGCTAAAGGAAGGTGATATACTAGTAACAGCTGATATTAGTGCTTTATATACTACCATCAAACATCAAGATGGTTTGTTAGCTATTAAAAATAGTTTTGAGAAATTCAATTTTCTTAGTAAGGACATAGGGAGTTTATACTTAACAGTATTATGTTCATCCTTAGTACTAATTATTTTATGTTTAATAAGCAATTTTATGTACAAACTAGGGGCACAGCAATGGAGAGTCGCTTTGCCCCTAGCTTTGCTAACTTATTTTTGTCTCATTGGGAGGACAGATGTATTTGGGATAACAACAAGTTCTTGCAGACCATTATAATATATCGGAGGTGTATATAGACAATATCATTATGGTTTGGAGGGGAGGAGTTTCAGCATTGAATTTATTTTTTGATGTATTAAATGTCAATGAGTTTGGGCTCAAATTCACATATGAATATAGTTTAAGGGAAATAAAATTCCTGGATCTGTGTTTATATGTAGAAGAAGGCAGGATCTTTTCCCGTACTCATTTTAAACCCATGGATCAGAATACGCACATCCCATATTCCAGTAACCATTCTAAAAAGTGGTTAGACAATACACCCAAAGGGCAGCTTATGCATATTCGCAGGAACTGTTCTAAATTGGCTAATTACTGGAGACAGGGGGGTCTTCTGATGCGGAGGTTTGTTGAGAGGGGTTATGATTCCAGTAAGGTTTATGAAGATTTTTTATATGTTCTGTATTCGGATCGTTCTCAGTATATCAATACAAATATGGATCACTCAGATGAAGATCATAAGTTCAGACCAATTCTTGGTGAACATTCTCTAGTAGACCCTAAGAAGTATAATATTATGGAGGAGAGGGAGAAGGATACTCATGGACTGATTAGGTCTCTATTGTATACAAGGGTTAACTTAAAGAGACAAGGTAAAAATAAAAAGGGAAACGTAGAGGAAAAGGTTAAAACGAATGAGGGTAAAAGTAATAAAAATAAGATTTTTAAAAAAGATAACAAAGATGAAAAGGAGGAGTTGTGGAAGGACCAAAAGAAATATATAACAACAAATAAGTCCCTCTGTAATAAGAAGGTAAAGGTTAAAAAGAATAATAAGTTTAAAATTAACCAAATAGGGGGTGAAATTTGGGAGAAGGTGAATGAGGGTAAAAATAAAAAGTATGGATTTGTACTAAGTACAAGTTTTTTTCCCCAAGTGCACTTGGTCCAAAGAATTTTGGATCGTTTTTGCCCCATTTTAAAGGAAGATAAGGTCCTTAAAGATTGTGAGTGTATAAGGAAGTCAGAATAAGAATAATAATATTAGGAAGATCAATAAGAATTTGGGCTTATGCAGTGAGTCACAGGTACAGGGTTGGCACTACTATGGAACATGTTCCGCATGTGCAAACTGTCCTAAAAAAGTGAATACATTTAGTGACCAAGAACAGAATGAGTATTCTATAAAAGATTTTATAACCTGCAACAGCACGGGAGTTATATATCTCTTGGAGTGCCCGTGTGGCTTGAAATATGTGGGTCAGACTAAGAGAATGTTCAAAATAAGAATTAATGAATGTAAGAGGAATATTAGGAATGGCTTACTTACCCATTCAATATCATGTCACTTCTCGGAGGAACACAATCATCATCCCAAAGGGTTAAAAGGCTTTGCCTTTGATAAGGTAAAACCGGATCTTCGGAGAGGTGACTTTTATATAATATTGAATAAACGTGAAGCATATTGGATCTATACCCCTGATACTCTGACACCTAAAGGGTTAAATGAGAATATTGAATTGGGTTCTTTTCTGTAATTAATTTGATGCCGGAACAATTGCAATGAATATATGTGGTTGTCTAGTAAAATGTCTGTGAAGTAGCTTTCAAATGTATATTTGTTGTAATTCTTATATATACATGTTTCAGAGATTTTAGGAGGCTCATGACCTGTGAGGGTTTCCATAGTGTTTGGATGGATTTGCTACGAATCATGGGATTAATCAAGTGTTTTATAAAGCCGGTACCTCTCTATTAGGTATATGCTCCATTGTTTGTTTGCTTGATAAAGCACTGTTTTCTGTGTGAAACGCGTTGCAGCGGAAAGTCTTTTTATTTCCTGGCCGGGAGATTAGTACCAATGAGAGACATACTTGCAAATCTTATGTAAGTGTTATTTATTTGTTTACTAGTTGAACAGCCCGTTACACGGGCCACAGTGCCTCTGGCAGCCGGTCGCGGGGCAGTCACATGCAGTGGAGACTGCCCGCGCCTCAGCTGATACAGAGCCTCTGGCAGCCGGTCGCAGGGCAGTCACACGCAGTGGAGACTGCCCGCGCCTCACCTGATACAGAGCTGGACGCTCCTTTGGACCGCCCAGCTCTGTATCAGCCGCGGCGCAGGCAGTCTGTACTGCGCATAATTGCCGCACGCGCAGCAGTGTCTACTGCGCATGTCGGGCGTTACACACAACTTGGCGAATTATTATATAGGATTTTCTATTAAGATTTTATATGTTCTTCAGTTCTGTATATACACAGCAGGATCCAATATAGGTGACGATCTCCGTCGATATCTGAGTGATATGTGTTGCATTATTTGGATTTGCTAATAGTGTCTATCATTAGTCATATTATTGGGTATAACTTTTATTACTATGTTGTACTTTATGTAGTAATTTACCTATTTTATATTGGATCTACTATATATTCGCATAATAAAATATATATATTTTTTATAACTATTTTTTTGAGTGTGTTATTATATTGGTATCAGGATATTGCCCTATTGTCTCTACTTTGTTTTAGGTGGTCTTATGTTGTGGAGAGGGTCGGCGCTAGACTTTTGTTGTATAACTCTTTACTGAATTGGAGAAAGGTTGGATTCTCCTATATAGTCATAAAGCAGCAAGACCCACCCGCATTCTGTGGACAGATTCTAGAGAATCAGTGGTGACATATTTGACGGGCTCAATACCAACAGCTGAAGCGCCTCCACTTGTGTTTTGTGTTTTTGGCCTGTTTTAGGCCTATATCAAACACTGACACCCTTGTATCAGTGCTCGATCAAATTGTTTTGAGTCCTTGTGATAGGGTTTCCAGTGTTTCCTGTTATCGACCCGGCTTTCCTCGACTTTGTTTCCGTCTCCTGATTTGGCTTCGACTCCTGCATAGATCTGACCCCGGCCTGTTTTACGACTCTTCTCCTGCCTGCTGATTCGGTACCATGTTGTCCGACTGGTTATGATCCTGGCTTGTTCGACTCTTTTTCTGTCTTATCCTAGGTACCGTGCATGCCTGCCTGTTGCTGACATGGCCTGTTGACTATTCTTCTTCCGACCTAGCAAGATCCCCGGTGCCTAGTGTACTGACTCCGGTGTCGTCGACTATCTTAAAGTTCCGACTCTTTGTCTCAGTAAACCTCTGAATCTGATGTCATCGACTATCTTAATGTTCCAACTCCTTCTCTCAGTAAACCTCCGACTCCGGTGTTGTTGCGTAGCGGCGTCATCGACTACCGTTTGCTCCACACCTTGTCGTACCATAAATCTATAAACCCCAGCACTGTAGACTCAGTATTCAACATAGGCAGTCATACTTCAGGTAGGTTAACTAAGCTGTTTCCAGACTCAGTTAGTAGGTCTACTATGAACAGCCTCTGACTGCTAGTAACGCTCACAAAACCTCAAACCCTAGCTTCTGGCTCACTGGGACTTATCCTGTAAGTATCCTGTACTTGCCTACTGTTGTCAGGTTTTTCTTATCTATTTTAAGTCAGCGGTCTTCTATATCTTTGTGGAACTCCGTTTCCACAGGGGGTGTCAGAACGCTTATATTGGGCGCTTCGGTAAGATCATTACAGCATGCTTGGAGGATCTGCACTAACAAATAAATAAAGTTAAATATTGTATCAAGTATTGTAAATGAGTAAACATCACACACATAAGACACCAATGCAAACATATATACACACACACACACACACACACACACACACACACACACACACACAAATATTCAGAAATGTTATGTTTAAAGTGGGGTTCCAGCAAAATAGCAAAATTATTATATTTCTCATTATTTTTAATGGAGATTACGCAAGGATCCTGTTCAATGCATAGTGACATAATTCACCAACTGTTAATGTATGTGTTGTCCTTACTGTAATAATCATCAGCCATGTTCTTCATTCTATATTCTTCATTTTTTATGTAGAAAATATATTAATGGGCGTATCTTAATAATTCCTTCACTGACACAGCTGACCAGTAAGGTAGATTCCTTAAAGTGTCAGAAGTACAGATGGATGAAAAGCCCATTTTTTTGTACAACAATTTTTGCAGAAAACACACAATTTGATCTTTTTCAATGAAAATTTATGCACATAAAAACTCATAACATATCCACTTTTTCTCTAACACCAAAATATTTGCAGCGAGAACTTGGTCGGTTTCTGCCTATTCCTGAGAATTCACTCTGGGAGGGCTATACTCAGTAAATGTGGCTAGTGCAATGGGACAAGGCTGGACAGTTAATATATTCAGATGAAACTTGGATACCCCCGGTTTAGATCTTGGACCTGACACTTATTCATAAGACAATTTAGATGAAGCTGTTTTATTTTTCTTTCTATGAAATTACCAGTGCTTTTTGTCTTTTTTTTTTTCTATTTAACCTCTTATGTTTATGCATAGCATTATCACTTTAGTCATCAATATATATTTACAATTTACTTCGGACCAATTGTTTACAGGGGTCACCTGTGTGTGGGTTCTAATTTCTTAAGGTTTATTGCCCATATTGGGTTTAAATTTATTAAACTGTGAGTTATTATTCCCTTGAAGTACAACGAGGATGCTACCACAATTGCAAAAAATGTGAGCTTTTAAAATTTATTACAGGGGCAAAACTTAATTTTTTTAGTTAGTTTTGTGTGTTAGTCTTGTAGTTTTGTTATTGCTGTGTCCTTTAATCCAATACAATATAATTTTGATTCATTCAACTTCTCCCAAACAGGGAATCCTAAAAGTATTTTAGTAATAGATGAAAACAGGTTTGCGAATTCCTGTTCCATTAAAATTGCTGGTTAGAAATTACAAGAATTCTGCTTCAACAGCTGTGCCACAGTTTGCCACCCCTGGTCTCTCAAACATCCACAGAAATATACTGTTCACAACTAAGGTGTCCATTTCAACTGCCTGAAATTATATTAATGTTTGGAAATGTGGACAATTGATAGACAGTCCCACTGAAGTATAATTGTTGCCATATGTTTTAAATATAGAAATGCAATTTAAATGAAGTTTACTTACTGGAAACATGCTCAAAAGAAAGCTGAAGAACAGCTTCTCAGCTGTTAAATTGCGCTTCCAACATATGGCAATCTGCAATTAATACAATAGCTAAATGAACAATAAAAACACTCATGCTAAGTAAAAAATACTCTTTTAATCATATCTAGCTCCCAAGCAAATAAAATGTTGGTTTTCATTTTAAAAGCTATTTAAATGTAAAGTCTAATTACATCTGCTACTTTAATGTTGGTCTCCTACTTCAGAGATCCGCTATACATCTGATAGGGGAAAAAAGTTGCAGCGGTAGAAAAAAAGAGGACTTTAATCTTACCTGTTAAATCCTTTTCTCTTAGTCCATACAGGTTACTGGTCTCCCAACCTGTCAAGGGACCATGCTTGGCTCTCCTGTGGCAGACTGTGGGGGTTCTTCGGGGTCATGCTCGCAGGAGTCTTCTTACCCTTCTACTATCTAGTCATTTGTTAGTGTCTCAAATCTTTCTGGAGGTGGTTGGCTAGCTGCAGCCAAGTAGGGAAGGCAGGCTCCACCCCTGCATACAATTCTAGAATTGTTCCTGCCTTCAATTAAAGGGGCGGATCGCCTACCCAAAGTTACCAGTAACCTGTATGGACTAAGAAAAAAGGATTTAACAGGTAAGACTAAAATCCTCTTTCTCTGTCGTCCAATACAGGTTACTGGTAACTTTTGGATGTCCAACCATTGAGTTTTCCAGAGGCGGAAAGTAAGGCAAGAACCAGCCGCAAGGGCCCCAAAGTCACCAGAACAGATATGAACCATCAGATCAAAGGTAGCCCAACAAAACAATGAAGTGTCAACGGACACTGAACAGGGGTAACAACACCCCAGGAACTGTTACACAGCACACTGAAATAGAGCCAACAGGGCTCAAAAGTGAAAGAAGCACCAAGAACCGAAGGAGATCCTAGACAGGCAAAACTGCCATCAGGCGATTCCAGCACATCAACACAGTAGTGCTTCGAAAAGGTGTGCACAGACGGCCAAGTGTCAGCCTTCCACAAGTGATCAGCAGAGGCCTGATTCTTGCAAGCCCAAGAAGCCCAATAGATCTTGTAGAATGAGCTGTGACCCAAAAGGGGACAGGCTTCTTCC
Organism: Rhinophrynus dorsalis; assembly: GCA_037306005.1. Lineage (NCBI taxonomy): Eukaryota > Metazoa > Chordata > Amphibia > Anura > Rhinophrynidae > Rhinophrynus > Rhinophrynus dorsalis. The sequence goes on along the minus strand of CM074719.1, from coordinate 413,040,152 downwards.
TCAGCTCGTAAGCCTTACGAATAATGGACTTGATCCAAGAAGCAATAGTCACTTTGGATGCAGGTCTTCCTGCCCTGGGACCCTCAGGAATAACGAACAGCTCGTCCGATTGCCTGATAGACTCAGTGCGATGTACATAAAACTTGAGACAACGCACCACATCTAACAAGTGGAGATCCCTCTCCTTGTCAGAGGTGGGGTCAGGGCAGAAAGAAGGCACCACAATCTCCTGATTGATGTGGAACTCCGAAACCACCTTCGGGAGAAACTCCTGAAAAGTGTGAAGCACTGCCTTGTCCTTGTGAAACACCAGGGCAAAATAGCCTTGACCTCTAACCAAGCGGCGAGACTCCTCATTCCGCCCTGCTTGTTGATGTAAGCTACGGCCGTGACGTTGTCGGACTGTACCCGGACTGGATAGTCTTCCAGCTGAGATGTCCAATGACGAAGAGCATGAAATATCTCCCGAAGCTCCACCAGTTTGATGGGAAGGAGAGATTTCTCCGGAGACTGCAACCTTGAGCACTCAGGTGACCCAGGACCGCTCCCCAGCCAGAGAGGCTGACATCCATCGTCACCATGGTGCAGAAGGATACCAGGAAGGACTTGCCCTTCAGCAGATTGAAGAGGTCGAGCCACCATGACAAACTCAGTTCCACATGAAGAGGGAGGGACACTGATATCTTCAGAAGGTCTGGCTGACCCCTGCACACCTGGATCACAAACCTCTGGAGTTCCCTGGTGTGTGCCATGGCAAACGGGACCGCTTCTATGGTGGAGATGAATTTCCCCACTAGAGAGGACAGCTTCTTGGCTGGAACTGGATCTTGAGCCAGAACCGCAGAAACCCTGTGGGTGATCTGGTGAGCTACCTCGTCCATGAGAAACACCACACTTTTCTGAGTGTCGAAGAGAAGGCCCAGGAAGACAAGACACTGGGATGGGACAAGATCTGACTTGTCCATGTTGATGATCCACCCGTGATGGGTGAGAGCGTGAATGCTTAGCTGAACCTGCTGATGAAGGCCATTCATGTATGGAGTAACTCTGATGCCGTCCTAGTGGAGGATGGACACTAAGTCTCCCAGGACACGGTTGAAAATTTGAGGAGCTGTAGTCAGACCAAAGGGAAGAGCTCTCTGGATGAATGGCGATGTGTAAATATGCGTCCTCAAGATCCAGAGATGCAAGGAATTCCCCCGGGGACATAGCAGCAATCACCGTCTGTGGAGACTCCTTGTGATAATGAGCCCGGATCACAAAGGAATTGAGATCCTTCAAATCCAAAATAGGGCGACAACCACTGTCCTTTTTGGAGACCACAAAGAGGTTTGAATAAAAACCCATACCTCTGTCCTGAACTGGAACCGGCTCTAGAACATCCTTGTCCAGAAGAGCCTAGCTGAACAGCCAGCGTTTCTCCGCGCCCTGAGGTGTATGAGAAGGAAAGAAGCGAAAGGGAGGAAGAAAGACAAAATGGATCCTGTACCCTTCCGTCACCACCTGTAAAACCCAGGGGTCCACCACTGAATCCTCCCAGATGCTATGGTAGTGACGCAGAAGACCACCCACAGCAGAGCGGGGACCTGGGTTTGGTGAGTCATGCTTGGAAGCCTTGGGCTTGGAGGAGACCTTGGGCTTCCATTGCTGTTTGGGCTTGGAGGAGGCACGAGGAGCTGGTTCGCCGGACGTGTCTCAGTCTGAAAGGAACGAAAATACAGATTACGCTTAAGCAGAATTTTCTTCCTGGGGACCAAAAGTAGAAGGGTACTCTTACCCCCTGTGGCCTCACTGATCAGATCTTTAAGATCCGGCCCAAACAAAGAAGTACCTTGAAAAGGTAAGGAGAGCAATGCTTTCTTGGAAGCAGTGTCAGCAGACCAGATCTTGAGCCAAAGAGCCCATCTAGCAACCACAGACATGGTGGAAACCATGGCCACCAAACGGATGGCATCAAATAAGGCAGCAGAAACATAGTGCTGTGCCTCAGAAATGTTGGCAAGAAGGCGCAACACATCCGAAGTAGGAGCACTCTGACGGGCAGCCAGGGTGAACTGTTCAGTCCAGACCACAATGGCCCGGTTCACCCATGCTGCAGCGAATGCTGGACACATGGCAGTACCAGCAGTGGCAAAAATGGACTTGAGTGAGACCTCAAGTTTCTTGTCAATCCAGTCCTTCAGAGCGGACGCATCAGAAACTGGCAAGGCAGTAGACTAAGATATCCTGGAGATAGGAGCATACATCTTGGGAGGATGAACCCACTGAGCAAGCGCTGTCTCAGAGAAGGGATAAAGCTTGGTAAATTTCTTGGACACAGAAGGTTTCCTGTCCGTAGATTTCCACTCTTCAGACACAAGGCGTTCAAGAGTGGGGTTAGGTGGAAAGCAAGTAAGGGGCTTTTTAGGCTCCTGAAAAACATCAGAGGGATCAGAAGTAACCTCCTGAACTAATGGAATTTTAAGGGTATTCAAAACAGCCCTGATCAGGCCCTCAGCCAAGGGCACAGGATCAGCCTCAAAAGGATCCCCAAAAAACTGAGAGGAGCCCACAGCAGAACATTCCTCAACATCTGAATCCATCAGAAGTTCCTCCTCAGAGGAATCTGATAAGTCAGGTACTCCCTGAGGTTTTGGCAGGGAAGACTTGAAGGAGGAGGGGGTCTGCCAAGAATGGAAGATCCCTTGTAACTGTGATGGAAAGAGTCGCAATGTAGACCTAAGGTCCCTGGTAGCAGCCTTGAACTCTTGCACCCAAACTGGCTCTAAAGCATGGCTGTAGGTCCCTGGGAGACTCTCAGGGACATCAGAACATGCTGGGCATAAATGACCTGAGAATTGTCTAGGTAACCCTGAATGACAGGAAAAGCAATGCTCAACAGGGGATACAGAGACCCCAGCATCCTTAGTCTTAGGTCTGGCCCCAAGCTCCAATGGTATAGACATTCTCTCAGTGTCAAATAAGCTTATAATAAAAGAAATCACCTAAGTACAGTGTGTAGGATTAAAGTTTCACCCCAGAAATCGCTAAACTAGATTTATCTGGGAGGCTAAGGGTTAAACAGCAGAGGAGAGAGGGAGAGTCCAAGCCTTGTGTAGGATACCTGTTCTGGAAATAGCACAAAATATCTTCCACGGTGGGAGCCAATCAGAAACGAGCATGCGAAGCAAGCGCTCATGGGAAATGTAGTTTTCCCAGAAAGAGTACCCCAACAGTGCCTGAAGCCCCCTGAGCCCCCAACACACTAGAAACATGAACCAGATGATAGAGCAAGGGCAGACAAGAAAAATGAGCTATCTCTGAAGTCGCTAGGTTAAGCGGTTACAGAGATATGTCCCAAACTGTACAGTCCCATAGGAGTGAATGGAGCAATGGCGTTTATGCGGTCAAGCGCACCTTTGAACTCAAATTTTACAAAATTGAAACAGTAAAATACAAATGCATGAAATATCACTAGAACATGTTAGGATACCCAAAAAACACTGAACCAGTAGGAAAAGTGTCAGAAAACCCCCCAAAAGATGTAAAACCAGCAGCTAAAGGGTTAAAGTACCACATAAACCTGCTCCAAAATACCCAACAGACATACAGATAGACCCAATGAGTTCAGGAGTGTGCAACAGGAACTCCAAAGGTAAACCCCTGCGTGGAGAGGCACTGTGGGACATGTGGACCTGCAGCACTCAAAGGGTTGCTCACCTTTCCTGCAGATCTTCTGTCTTCAGACTACCATGTATTAAGAAGAAGCCTCGGTGGGCAGCTCCTGAGGAAAGAACTTGTTGCCAAGATTACATAGTGTTAAAGGGTTTAATTATTAGGGTTCCATAAAAGGTTCTACCACAGGAAATTTCAGGGACTTCTGTATTAACATTTAAACCTGCATTTGCACAGTGCCCAGGCAATATACAATGCAGTTACATAGGTTAAAGTTCTAAGTTACAACACATATAATTCACTTGTATATGTAATGCACTGTAAAGTTTGCATAAACAAATAAGTTAATTATATAAAAGAAAGTCAGAAAGTATATAAGCACGTACAATGTCTATACTAGGAGTCAGGACATAATTCCTCTCTATCAAAAAAGACATGGAGTTGCCAGTGATTATAATATTACTATTTAACTGTCCTTATGAATGCATGCACTCACAAGCAGTATATAGTCACGTTTTCACACACACATACTTTCTCTCACAAGAATAATTACCTACTACTAATATGATGCTACTACATCTACCTACAACACTACATATTGATGACAGACTAAAAAGAATATTCCCAAGACTTCAGCTCCTCTCCTATAAACAGCCCCCCAACCTGTAACAATTGGTGATGAAGAGCTCACTTATGAATGCAACAGAAAATGGTACTTCTCCCTGTCTACAAAGGACATGTGGAAAATGCACACAGATATGTAGCACAGATAAGGTGCCCATACCACACTCCCACAGAAACCACAATATCAAAGACATATTCTCCTGTGGCTCATCTAATGTTGTTTACCTCATCATGTGTGTGAAATGTCCACAAACAGGACTATATGTGGGTGAGACAGAACAGACACGATAAAAAGGATGAATTCTCATAGGTCCAGGGTGAACGACAAAGGAGACACCCCAGTTGTTCAACATTTTTGCAGAACAGATCACAGCATTAAAGATCTCAAAGTGACTGTATTGATGGGAAATATTAAGACACAGAAAGACAGAAAGTTCTGGGAGTATAAACTGATAAGGTTTACCACACTGAACTGTGGCTTGAACTGTGACAAGGAATTAATATCACATTATCCTACAAAATAAATATATTTTTTGTCCCTCTGGATGCCAGGGGGCTGCACATCTCATTAAAAGTGATGGGTTGTGCACCCCTCTAGCATTTGTAGGGTTAACAATACATTCTTTAGACCTAAACATCTCTGATCAGGTAAGTAATCATGTTTGTATTTTCTAGTCCACTTCAAACAGCTGTACCAGAGGCTATAGTATAATTTATGGCCTACACTGATTAAAATATTCTGCTAGTGGAATTTGACCCTTTGGGTGCCTCAGAGGTATCCAGTGCATTGTGCTGCATTGTGGTACATGCCTCTCTGACAGTCAAGGGGTTAGATGTTAAAATTAGGTGTATGAGTTTTAAAGTCAAATATTGTGCATTTAGCCTTCATTCTTATTATGCCTGAAGGAAAGATCTATTTGTCTTGAAAGCTTGCATTCAAAAGCCACTCATTTAGCCAATAAAGGTATCATTTTACTTTACTAGTCTCCTGCACTTTCTATGGATAACACTGTACCACGCGTTATCAGTATTTTATGTCACCAATTAGGTTACTGCTTTGCTCTTAAAGGTGAATTATTGCCTGACAGGTCACTTTCAATATATCTGCTGCTGTATGAGCAGACCTGGTGCTCCTGCCAGCTAATCAGCTATACATACATCTGAGAACTAACTCTGCCCAAGTAATCTCACATTTAAAGTTCCAGTGGCAGTTAGTGCAGCTTCCATTGACACCAAGTATCAGGTTCCCAAAAACATGCCTATGGGAACTGCAGGGTAGCAAGTGATGTCCACGGCTTAAGCCACAGACTTCACTTGTTTGGAACAGCTCTCATGACCCCACTGTGGTCATTTTTCTGACACCAAGATCTTCTTACTAAAGATAATTTGGGGCTGCACAGGCCTTTCTATTGAGCTGCTCCAATAGGAGAAGCCTTCATAAAACACAATTATCCTTTAACAAAACTAACAAAGCTGTCTTGAAACACTATTTTGTTAGATTTTCATACACTGTTTTTGTTATATATTTAGGGAACAATATGGTTATTTAATAAAACATTTCTGTTCTTTAGACAACATCTAAATCACTGTATGACTAGTTTATTGCAATCTGTTTCCTTACTTAAGATTTAGATTACAAAGCAAGATTGGCATAGTGGGATAAAAAGTTATAAAATATAGTAACTTTTAATGAAATATGCAATCTTAAAATGCCCCTCAGTTTGAATTTTTCATCATGCTTTCTTCATAAAAGCTGTTCAAAATTGAAAAGAAAATCACTTTAGCAAAGTCATACTGACTTTCAGTCTTAAGAGTTACATTCATCAGTGACAAATATATTAATAACAGAGAACCTACACATGAGCTGCAATTATAAAAGTTTCTGAATTTGAGGCATGAGGTCAAGGTTACTGTTGTAGTACTAACTGTGTGCTCCAGTAGCTAATAGCAGTTTCCTGTCCATGTCTTCTGAGCAAGGTAAGGTCCCCCTAGCCCCAATTAGCACTGTCTTCCTTCTAAACCCCTCCCCACTGCCCACTTCCCTCTCCTATGGCTTGCTCTCCTCCCGTCCATCTCTTTGGCGCAGTTCCCTTTCCCAGTCTCATTGGCCTGCTCCTTGCCCTATTCTCATTTCCTCTCACCAACCCCGCTTGCTTCCACCTACTGCTGTTTCCTGTTGCTTTTCTTGTGCTCCCCTGTCCCTCCTTAACAATGTCCCCACTTATTTATGTCCCTCAGCCATTCCCATAATTGAAGTGAGTTGAGAATTTATTTGAGATCCTCCAGATCAATCAGGGAAATTAATCATGAGAGTTTATCTTGTCATGGCCAATATTTGAATTGTCTAGCAACAGTTTTGAATCAGTGTGATGACAGAAGAATCTTTATTTCATAGAGATGTCTCCAGTGCATTGTTCTATAGTAAGTTGATGTGATTTCTAGCAAGACAAGTTACTCTGATGGACTCTGCATTAGGACTCCAACATTGATAAGGATAGGTGAAAAGCCTCTTTTTTCCTGGACTTTTTTAAACAGAAATTCCCTCACATAAAAATGCATCTAATATCCACATTTTCAATACCAACAATGAATTTCTCACAGTAACTTTGCCATTTCCCTCCCATATGCATTCTATAGCAGAGAGAATTCCAGCTGCAATACTATACAATTCTGGAACCTCCTGCTGTGTTGTGACTCAAGGTTCGGTTGACAAAGAACAACAGTGGTGAAAACAGAGAAAGAGATAGAGCTTCAGTGGGAAAAAAAGCTTGGCGGCATAGTTGTAAATTTACTACCACTACAACTGTGTTGCTACTGTTGCTTGCTGCACTGTGCAATGATGGTGAAATCTATGTAAAAATTAACTATTAAGAGGAGGAGGAGTTGGAGAAATGCTACTGCTGATAAAATGGAGGAACCCACTACCACAAGCAGCAGTGTTTTCCCTGAGTGGATGTATGCAATTGTAGAAGCAGAAAGTTGCATTTCCTGACTCTGAGCCTGCTATGTCTGTCATTAAAACAAGGTACACTACCTTTACCCATGTCACATTCACCACCAACATCAAGAGAGGAAGAAGAATCTGGTGGTGGTGGTGTTGCTGTGGTTACCTCCCACACCAGTTGATAGGATCTGGCATTTTGTGTCCACCCACTGCACACTGTGTGGTACACTAACCACACATGGCAATGTGATGAAGAGCAATTGAATGCAGGTTATCAAGAAACATCTGAAAACATTCCATCCCACTGAATACGCTAAGCTGGTAGCAGGTAGGATTCATTACTTTTATTAAGTCTTCTATCTTGACATCACATGTCCTTAGCAGAGTGGGCAAGGTTTATAGAAGAAAGAAGATTTCTTTTTTTGGGGGATGTCTTAAGATTGGTGGCCTAAGTGTCAAGGTGTTTGGTTGCAGTTGTGCCTGTTTTTTAATATCAGTGCAGATGTGTAAATTGTTGTGATACTTCCCAGTTCTTACCCTATTTCAAAATGTTTCCTTTGCAAACTGTGCACATTGCAGTTGGTGATGAAATGCCCAGTTCCTTTCTGCTCCCAAGGGAAAAATTTACATTCTGCCATACCCATGGTTTTAGAGGAGGTGAAGGTGGAGAAGCATAATTGGCCAACTTGTTCTCTCTAAACGCACCTAAAGTTGTGTGTTGGCTTTTTGTTTGATTCTGCTTCCTCTACAACACTAGGGGTAGTGGCAAATAGAAGCATCATGGCACCACTGATTGTCTTATATCAATGCTGATGATCCAAGCCAAATGCAGCAGTCTAATCATCCTGCTGCTTAGATGACTTAGCAGCATCAATTATAGAAGTAGCAAATGTCAGAAGGTCTCAAATGGCATTTGCCACTACCATCTAACACTGCTGGCACAAGGCCAATAGGGCACACAATTTTATTTCAGGGCTTATTTTTTTGCAATCCTGAGGACTAGAAAACATTTTCTTAGTTTTTCAGGTTTTTCTTTCTACAAGACTGCTACTGTCTTTGTAAACCATTATTTTTGAAGAGATAACTAAAAAACAAAAACATTAAAGTGGCAGATGTGTATGTTGTGGTGGTAGACTTGTGTGGTGTGATTTATGTATATATGTTACCATGATGAAAAGGACTGAAAGCTAGACCACTTTTTTGCATTATCATCTTGAGTGTAATTTAAGCTTGATTATTCTCAAATTATTGTATAATCCTTCAAATATCTTCCTCCTCCTTAGTGCTGTTGTTAACAGTATATATGCTTTCTTGTCATGTGTAGTTTTTTTCCATTTCCACAACCTGTAGTATGTGTCAGTGCTGGCCATACACACTGTTTTGTTTGCCAGTAGTTAATGGGGTCATTGTTTCTGCCTAGAATATAGCTATACTGCAAGTATGCTGTAACCATCTCACATGCAGTGGGACCACTCCTAGAGCTACATGATGTTCATGTGTATCAGATACCAGATCATACTCTGGGAGCAAGTCCCACAGTGATGTGCTGCCACCACCACCAGCACCACAAATGTTAGATTTCTGCCCCCAAGACACATGAATCACTTTCTGTGATTATGACATGTTCAGATGTTGGGAATGGGTTGTTCTTGTTGATGATGCTGGTGGTATAACCCCTTTGCTAACTTCTTTTTCACTATGCTTTTGACCATTTTTTTTAGCCCTTTCTCTCCCCCTCATCCTCTGCAATTCAACCCTCGAATCAATCTATAAGAATATCTTTATATTCTTTAACATAATCCGATTCCTCAGATAGATACTGTTGATTATCTGTCCTTGTCACAAACTGATCACGCTTGGGCAGAAATTCAGAAATGTTATGTTTAAAGTGGGGTTGAGCAAAGTAGCAAGAATGTATTCCTTGTTGCTTTTAACACTTTGAATGGCAGAGGGTGCACAATTCACTGGAATGCAATGCATCGCAAAATACATCTGGCACTTAAAGGGTTAATGGACACTATGTGAGGATCCTGATCAAAGTATGTTAACATGTCATTCACTAGCTGGTGCATGCCTGTGTTGTCATTATTGTAAAATTAATCAGTCATGTTTCTCAGTTATTTCTGCAGCAAATAAATCGGCAGGAGACTCTTGCTAATGTTTGCCCCTACAGAACTAAACAGCAAGGTGTGCTCCTTAAAAAGTTTCAGCAGCTAACATAGATCACATATTAGTTGCCATTGCTGAGGTGACAAAGATGCAACCTACAAAGCCTTTTATTTTTCCATTGTATACTCGCTAATGGCTTTATTTTTCTCATACAAAATGGTATAGAATGTACAGCGTGAAATTACACCAGGTAGGTACCATTTTCAGCTGTTGATGGTGCAGGTTGTTACTCTCTTGTATGGAATATAAAGCATTGTGAGCACGGTAGGTGCGACTACAATGGGCACAGATTTTATGAAGGGATATTCAGAATCTCTGAGGGTTTCGGATTCTGTGAGGAATCTAGTCACCCCAAATTTAGGATATGGGCAAAGCTGCATACAGGAATCATATCACCTACTCTCAAGGCAGCTACTATGTAAAAGCAATTATCAGCAGACACAAAACCAGTTTTCAAGGAACAATGTATAAGGCATTTATCTATCACCTGCTCTACATTATTTAACACATCTATGGCTTTTTTGGATTCTCTCAAAACTCTGCATGCACATAGTGACAAGCTGGTGTTATGGACTACCCTGCTGCTGTCCTTTAAAGAAATAGTAATGCTTATCAAACACAGCAGCTCTGATTAATCTTCATAGTATGTGGGCCATGTAGCGATGTATTTCAATACTCTCCGTGTAGTAGTTCAAGTGTAATTGAACAAGAAAGGATCCCCCTCCCACCGCTTTTGCTAACGTAATTCTTCTCTTCAAACCAGTTCGGATGGACCTCAGCAAGGGACAATCTTCACTGAGCATAAGGAATGACCTGGCCTTTTTCGTCAAGGGGGCCAGGTATTTCCTTATACTAAGTGTATGAAGACTGTCCCTCTCCGTGCGTTGTCCAATCCCAGTTCCGGATTCCAAAACTGAGGGGAGGCAATTAAGGGTAGGTAAAAGGGGCAGAAGGGGATATTTCTCATTCAATTACTCTTGAACTACTACACAGATGGCATTAAAATACAGTACTAAATGGCCCACATTCTATGTATATTATTCAGAGATGTTGTGTTTAGGAACCATTACTATCTCTTTAATAATACTGCCAGAATCAAAGGCAAAATTACTGGCTGTCACATGATGCTGCAAGCTATTGTTGCTCACTGGTGGGAGGGAAACTCATAGAACAGTGGCAGTCATATAGTATGTACTCTGTTGTTGGATTAATTTTCTTTCCATATCAGGTTTCCAGCACTTTGCCTACTACTTTAACAACCTGCTTGACATCAGTTGTCTGTTTTCTACAAAAGAATATGACAGCATTTCAGCTCAGTAAGTGTAGATTGACAGTACATAGCAGAAGAAATATTTAACTATTGTTTTAACAACATGACTTGTGGAGATGGTGGGAGGTTCAGCAGTGGCATGTGTGGGTACTCTATGAACAAATAAACAAAATCTTGGCACACACTCTGACACATCAACATCAGTTCTATTATGTAACCCTGAAAACTTTTAGGAATGCTTCTGCTGCTGCTAGTTGTGATAGCTCTGAGATGTTGATAGTTTGTCTCCCAGTCAGACCTGTGGTTATGCTTCAGGTGAGAATTTAGTGAGGTGGTGCCTAGGTGTGGACCTGCTGTCCCCCTGCTCACATGCTTCTTACACAGAAAAAAAGTTTAGCTTTTGGATTGTGAGTGAAGTATCTCCACACTGTGGACTTCATAGACTGAGGGGTTCCTGAGAGGCTACTACTACCAGGGCTAAATGTTGCTGCCATTGTACTACTACTGTGTTGCTGCTGGTTAATCAGCACTAGTGTGTGTGGCTGAGTGGGGTTGGACATTGAAGCATTGACAATGCTGATTATGACTGACAGGATGATTGTGTATTTTTTGGTATCTTTACTTGGCCAAAGTCATACTTTTCAATTGATTTCTAAAACCATTTACAAACAGGCACAGTGCTCCTTTTCAGTGGTGGAATATTGAGACTTTGCATTTCAGCTACTTTTCTGGCCATGTCCTTCTCATTTCTCTCACTCTCAACTTCATCTGTATCTAAAGAAGAGGAGGATGTTGGAGGGATATATTCTAGATCACCATCATGATCAGTAACTGGGTCATTCTCAGCATCACCCACTACTTCTGTCTCACAATATTTATATTCATCTAGGCTTTTAGATGTCTCAAACAATGTATTTTTACTTTTCCAGTTAGAGGTATTTTCACAATGTTTGCTACTATTTTCAGGATAGGTGTTGTATATGCTTGTGTCACTGTCAGATTCAATAGTTGGTTGAACTGCTATACCTTCTGCTATTATGCCATCAACATTGGAATGTGACTCATTGTCATCTTCAGTGTCCTAGTGGTGGTGTAACTTTTTATGGGACTTTGAGAAACCGACTCCTCAGAAGAAGGATTATCATCATATATTGCACACACTTCAGCAATTCAATTGCTGAATTCAATTTTTAGACTACTACTTTACTCACATGTCCCTGCACTGTTCCTGCACCTTTCACCCTCCTCCTGCCCCTAGTATGTGTGCTGGACATTATTAAACTAGTGTATGTATTTTTACAGTTACATAAAAACAAGAAAACAAAACACTACCTGTTTGACTGTTTCTTCCCCCAGACTCCACTAACACAGAGAAAATAGCCAACTGGAAGGAACTTGGATTACAGCTGCTTATGTCTTCCCAGTCAGTCACACAAAATTCTTCATCATCTTCATATTAATTTCTTTGTTGTATACCATCTGTTATGTATAGACCCCACACATGAATTTAAGACCCTCTTGGACTTTCTGGGCTACAGGGGGTCTTTTTTACCCTGAAAGATGTGGAATGTTTGCTATTTTTTTCCAGGTGGTTTCTATTTTCCATCACCTTCCAAAGTCATTGGAGTCCAGTCCAGAGGACAGACCAGTAATAGCCAGAATTGGCTTCCTTAGTAAGTGGCTGAGCTATTATGTGGATGATTGTTTACAACCTTTGAATATAGGTTCACTTCATATTTGAATAAACAAGCTTTGCAACAACTAAATAAATCTGTCCCCATTTCAACTGGATTAGCTATGATGTGATCTCTGTTTACTCTTATATCCCTCAACAGATGGGTTTAAAGGTGATATAAGATAATTATAATAGATACAATAATTACTCACATGAGTTTTGGACATTATGGTTTTTCAGTTAACATAATTATTTTTTGTTTGATGGCTCTTACTATCTCCAAAGGTGTGGGACTTTAATGTGGGCCATATTTGCTCAGTCATATGCTGACCTTTTTTCATGGGTTGTAGGAGGAGTTCTTTGGAGACAGTAATTGTCATAAATCCAGCATTTTTTACTTAAGGATATATTAACAATGTTTTCATTGTATGAAGTGGTAAGATAGATGATATTATTTTATTTTTGGCTTTATCTAAATGATAATCATTCTAATTTGTGTTTTACTTAAGTAAGTCAACCTAATAATATTGTTTTTGTGGACCTCTCTATTATGCCCCCTTCAGTTAATGGCAAAATACAGACAAACAAATATTGGAAGCCCATATGTATCAATATGAATATATGAAACAGTAAACTATGACCGGTAAGCAGATAAGACCAGCTATCATATGTACAGACAACTTAGGTAGATCCATATTCCTAATGAATCAGCAAAACTGTTACATAAGCAATTAACATATTATTCTGGATATTCAAAAGGAAAGAGGAAGAGGAGGCAGCAAAGGAAGGTAAGAAAAGGTAGACCCAATAATGTGGCCAAGGGCCCAATGGAGGCTGACTTGTTAGTGAAACAAAGAGAACTCTGTATTCTATAATAACAGTCAAGGAAGGCCAATGACACTTACTACAAAGTCACTATCCAACGTTTCATGTAGTATACATAAGACTTCATCTTATAGAAAGTGGGAAACAAAAAAAGAGTTGGAAAAAAGTCTGTTTGGAGCGGCAAAGAAAGGTTGAGAGAAAAACCTAAAGAAACATCCGCACACAAAAGGAAAAGAAAGAAAAACCAAAGGGAAAAGAGAGTAAGCAAGAAGAGAAAGATATAGAGAGAAAACAGCACTTGTAGTATTAGTGAGAGCAATAGGAAAGCCAGTCTGAAAAGAAGGATCTAGGTATAACAATGTGTGGACAGAGAGGTGGGGTAACAAACCCCATGCCAGTGCTGTAGACTCACTCTGTTCCCCAGAGTGTGCACCTTCTTCAGATCTACCAAGATTCACCCAGTTCACCAGAGTGAGTACCTTCTCCACTTCTTCAGAGACTCTCCCTATTTACCTTTTTGTGCACTTTCACCAGTGCTGCAGAGACTCACCTTGTAAATTGGTAGAATTATAATTACATCCAGTGCATCTATACCCCTTTTTATACATGACACTGCTCTAACAGTTCTTGCAGCAGTTGAGAGACACTTCTCACTGCTGGGAAGTCTGTTGTCTAACACAGCGTTTCTTGATCTGCACACCAACAGGACAGCTTTTCAAGATATTCCTTCATAATAACAGATGTGTAATCAGAGGAGAAATCATTGTGACCAAGCTCCCTGTGTTTAATTAGGGATATCCTAACATCCTGACCTGTTGGAATACCCAAAGGACTGGAGCTTAGAATCACTGTTCTATCGATACTCATCCTATAATATAAAAGGCCAGATGTATGTTTGTCCAATGAAGTCATGCGCAGTAGAGACTGCCAATGCAGTCATGCAAAGTAGAGACTGCCTGAACATACAGAACGCTGGCCCGTGTACATGGGTTTTTGCAGTCATATGAAGTAGAGACTACCAGTGCAGTCATGCGCAGTAGAGACTGCCCGAATGCACATAATGCTGGCCCATGTACATGGGCTTTTACACTAGTAAATCATAATCTAATAAGCATTCCCCAAATAGTAAATCATAATCTAATAAGCATTCCCCAAATAGTTTTTCATTTAGTGTATATGTAGCATGCTTATTCCTGTAACCTAATGCACAAATTTATATTAAACCTCATCTGCCACCTTTATGTCCATTCACTCAGTTTATCTAAAACACCCTGGTCTGTATATATTTTCAGTTTAGTGTCCGCAACAAAGATCTGAGGCATTATTTTCAATACCCACTTCAGGTTCATTAACAAACAAATTAATAAGCATTGGGCCCAGGTCTGAACCCCAAGGCACTCCACTTACAACTTTATACCAACCTGAAAAGGCTCCCTTTACAACATACCTCTGAATTCTATCATTTAATCAATTCTCAATCCAAGAACAGATATCACCACCCAAGCCATAGCCTTTTACTGTTATGAGGAATTATATCAAAGGGCCTTAGAAAATCCAGGTAAAAAAAGTTTACCACTATTATATGTTTATTATAAGGTATTGTATAAACCTTTGACGTTCAGGAAGCTAAAGAAGTGCAATTCTGAGTCAAACCAATTGCCCATAGGGAACAAATGAAAATCCCTGATAATTTAAATAGGTTTTTATAATTACTTGAATGTTCCACATTCAAGGGGTTTAAAGGGATAGTAATACTTCGTTTTAACTTTATTTTATTTTGTAGGCATTAAAAAAACATGAAGAATGATATAAGTCTTATCTCTCAACCCTTTATGGTTTATGAGATATTCACAAGCAAAGTTCCCCTCCCGCCCCTTTTACCTAGTGTAAGCCATCTCTTCTCAGATGTGAGTCTGGTTGTATGACAGGACAGATAACAGAAGGGGACAATTTTCTTTGTATGAAAACAATGAAAGCCCTTCCCCCCTTGACAAGTTTTTCAGCTTTTTCCATTATCTTAATTGAAGATTGTCCCTCTCTGCAGTCTACCTGGGCATCTCCCTTCTGATCTGGTTGAACAGGGAAGGGATACTTTGTTTGTGAATATCTCTTAAACCATAAAGGTTTGAGAGATAAGACTTATATCATTCTTCATGTTTTTTTAATGCCTACAAAATAAAATAAAGTTAAAACGAAGTATTACTATCCCTTTAAAGCCCTATTTAAATCAAAGGGAACATTACACATTTTTATTTGTTCCCCATGTTGCAACTGGTTTAGTACATATCTGAACTTCTTTCACTTCTTGCATATGAGTTAAAAGGTTAAAACAATCTATTCCACTGGCTCATCAATATAATAACATATGTATAAAGACAAAACTGGAATAATACCTGCTGTCCAACACTGGTTTAGCCAAAGCCAGAACATTGACTCAGTAAGGATTAGCAAATGTGAAGAGATGACCATATCACCACCTTGCAAAATTGCTCCAAAGAGCCATGGTTCTTGTAATTCTAGGAAGCATCCACTGCTCTGGTGGAATGAGCCATGACTTTAATAGGCACAGTTTTTTTCCTAAGGACCTAGGCCTGACAAATAGTTGCCTTATTCCAAGAAGTCATTTCACCTTGGAAGCAGCTTGGCCTGCACGGAGACCCTCAGGAATGATGAAAAGAAAGTTTGATTTTCAGAAAGTAGCCATGCAATGAATGTGCTAGAAAAAAGAAAAAACAGGATGTGCTCCTGGTGTAATATCTTCAAACAAAAATCCACCACCTTTCACCTTGATTTAATACACTCACAAGAATAGTTGCTGAACTGAACACTTATGTGTAGTCCAGCTGCAATCGCCTCAGGGATATTTTAACCAACTGCCTCCCTCTTTAGCAGTATCCGATGGTGTCTCCACTCTCCAAACAATCAACCACAACGTGGAAGCAAGGATATGTAAAATAAAACACAAAAACACAGACGGGGCGCCAATAGTGTGTTATCCAATATAACCTGACATATTCATACAAACAAAGAGAAATGCACTCACAATTTAATATTGTTGATCGTCTGACTTATGTCAGCAATCAACTAATAAAACTTGCAGGTACTTTACCCGTCCCTGCATGAGTGCCGTGTTTCTCCTCCTCTCAGAATTCCCAGTCGATCATTGACTAATAATCCACCACGAAAAATTAATTCCAAAAATCCACGAGTTGTATATGAAGATGGGGGCAGGGGGCCATGTGGATCGCCCCACTCCAGATCCCCAGTGCCTCTGACTGGAAGCCAGGGCATTCGTGCAGTCTCTACTGCGCATGACTGCACAGTTCAGGCAGTCTCTACTGCGCGTGTGCGGTTATGCACACAGGAAGCTTTGCATTCTAGCACTTTATGTTATTTGATTTGTACTACAGCTTTCACTTTCTTTTGTTAAAAATAACTTTATTTTCCAATCGAAAGGAACATAGGCCCAGATGTATAAACACAAACTGGAGTTATCCTGGAATACACCAACTGCACCATAGGGGACAAATAAAAATTCCTGTTCAATTAAATTAGGCTTTTAACCTGTTTGGAGACCTCTCTGACATTCAAGGGGTTAAAAAAGAGGATTTTAGTCTTACCTGTTAAATCCTTTTCTCTTAGTACATACAGGTTACTGGTAACTCTGGGTAGGCGATCCACCCCTTTAAGTAGGCAGGTACAATTCTAGAATTGATTGCAGGGGGTGGAGCCTACCTTCCCTCCTTGGCTGCAGCTAGCCAACCAGCTCCAGAAAGATTTCAGACACTAACTGTTGACTAGATAGTGAAGGGAAAGAAGACTCCTGTGAGCATGACCCCAAAGGACCCCCACAGTCTGCCACAAGAGAGCCAAGCATGGTCCCATGACAGGGTGGGAGACCAGTAACCAGTATGGACTAAGAGAAAGGGATTTAACAGGTAAGACTAAAATCCTCTTTTCTCTGTCGTCCAATACAGGTTACTGGTAACTCTGGGATGTCCAACCATTGAGTTTCCCAGAGGCGGGAAGTAAGGCCCACAAAGTCACCAGAGCAGATATGAACCATCAGATCAGAGATAGCCCAACAAAACAATGAAGTGTCAACGGACGATGAACAAGGGTAACAACACCCCAAAACTGTTACACAGAACACTAAACTAGAGCCAACAGGGCTCAAAAGTGAAGGAAGCACTAAGAACCAAAGGAGATCTTAGACAGGCAAGAGTGCCTCCAGGATCTTCCTCCCAAAGCTGGCGTCAGACGACCAGGTGGCAGACTTGCACAACTGATCAGCAGATGCCTGATTCTTGTAAGCCCGAGGGGCCCCAACAGATTGTGTAGAATGAGCCGTGACCCTGAAAGGGACAGGCTTCTTCCTCAGCTCATAAGCCTTACGAATAGTGGACTTGATCCAAGAAGCAACAATCACCATAGATGCATGTCTTCCTGCCCTAGGACCCTCAGGGATGACGAACAACGAGTCAGACTGCCTGACAGACAACGCACCACGTCTAACAAGTGGAGATCCCTCTCCTTGTCAGAGGTGGGGTCAGGGCAGAAAGAGGGCACCACAATCTCCTGATGTGAAACTCCGAAACCACCTTCGGAAGAAACTCCTGAGAAGTGTGAAGCACTGCCTTATCCTTGTGAAACACCAAAAAAGGTGGTTTACAGGACAGATCATGTAACTCTGCGACAAGGTGAACGGACATGATCGCCAGGAGAAAGGCCATTTTCCACGTCAACAAGCGTAGAGGAATAGTAGCCAAGGACTCAAATGGAGGGCACTGAAAACCAAATTAAGATCCCACGGAGAAGCTGGATTCTTGAAGGCAGGAAGAGTAGAAACCATTGACATCAGGAAGGATGGCAATGCGCCTCTGAAAGAAAACAGAGAGAGCAGAAGTCTGAACCTTAAGGGAACTCAAACTGAGGCCCTTATCCACACTGTCCTGCCAAAAGGCCAGGACCGTAGGCAGATCAAATTCCTGAGACAGGACCTTGTCAGCACACCAAGATAGAATGGTCGACCAGACACTATGGTAGATCTTGGAAGAAACAGGTTTGTGGGCACTGAGCATAGTAGCCACCATCCCGGAAGGAAAACCTTTCTTCTTCAATATTGAGGATTTAATTTCCAAGCCATCAAAGCTAGCCGGTGAACATATTCCTTCCACAGGTAACCCTGTAGAAGAAGATCCGGAGGGCAAGGAAGCCATAATGGCTCCGCCACTGACAGATCCAGAAGCTCCGAAAACCCAGCCTGTCTAGGCCAGTATGGAGCAATCAGAATAACTGGACAATGCTCCAGTCGTAATTTTCGTAACACCCTGTGCAACATTGGGAGGGGAGGAAAAATGTAGGCCAGAGGGAATAACCAGGGAATGGACATTGCATCCACCGCCAGAGCTAGAGGGTCCCTCCAACGAGAGCAGAACCTCGGAACCTTCCTTTTGTGTCTTGTCGCCATCAGGTCGATGTAAGGAAGACCAAATGGAAGAGCTGAAAACTGAAAATGTCCCCAGTCGCAGGCAAATTGGAGGTACTGCCGGCTCTATGGATGAATGGCAATGTGTAAGTACGCGTCCTGAAGATCCAGAGATGCATCAATCACCGTGCGTAGAGACTCCTGGTGATAATGAGTCCGGATCACAAAAGAATTGAGATCCTTTAAATCCAAAATGGGACAACAGCCGCCATCCTTCTTCGAGACCACAAAGAGGTTTGAATAAAAACCCATACCTCTCTCCTGAACTGGAACCGGCTCTAGAACGTCCTTGTCCAGAAGAGCCTGAACAGCGCCAAACAGACGGCATTTCTCTGCTCCCTGAGGTGTATAAAAAGAAAAAACGGCTTTCCTAATAATTCTTTAGTAACCAAGCCTATGGGCAACTTTTTTTAGGTGATATATCCCCTTTAAATAGGCTTTTTAAACCCTTGAATGCTAGAGAGACCTCTCTAGCATTTAAGAGGTTAAAAGTTGAGTTTAAATCAATAGGGATGCTTTTTATTCCCTATGGTGCAGATGGTTTACCCCACAATTGCTCCAGTTTATTTTGATACATAAGACTGAAAACTGACAACTGTAAAAATCTAGGGATATTTTCTAGTTTTCACTCTATGTAATGGATGCCTTCTGTAAACCAATTAATAAAGGCTTCTCTGATTCCCAACACAATGCATTGGAGACCTCCCTAGAATTCAGTGGGTTAAGTGATTCATTTACATCAATGGGAATTGTAGGAACCACATTTGTCCCCTATGGTGCCTCAAAATTAATACAGATTTCTTTAGAAAATAAAGCTGTATTCAATAAACTAACTAGATTATAGGGAACAAATTCAAATTGCCACTGATTTAAGTGGGTCTCTCAAACTCTTCAGAGCTAATGAGATTATTAATACATTGCTTAGTAATATGCCAGAGACCTCTCTACAATTCTAGGGGTTTAAAGCTACAATTAAACCATGGAGAATGTCATTCCTTTACAATGTTGCAGTTAGTTTGCACCAGAATTGTACTTCTTTAGTTTATGGAACAAAGCCATATGTGACTTTTTTAATCTGGAATTACCTGAGACTAAATTAGGCAGAAGTACGTTTATTGCCAATAATAAGGCGATCTGGCACCTCTCTTTTATGAAATCATCCTAGGTTATAAATTGTTTGTTTCCAGAATAGAAAGGGGCTGTTGTTATAGTCCAGATTTATTAAGGAGGATGGATAATTATTTGTCATCACATTACTCACTTCTGAAATGGAAAGAATAGCTTTATGAAGTCTCCAGAATGGATTGCAATATATACTAGTTGAAGAGCCCGTGTACACGGGCCACAGTGCCACCCAGCAATGGCCGCGGTGCAGTTATGCACAGTAGAGACTGCTCACGCCGCGACTGATATGGAGCAGGGCACTCCGTATTCAGACCGTAGTCGAGGACTACGGTCTGAATTTGGAGCCCCACTCCGTTATCATGCGCGGGCAATCTGTAGTATATATGACTGCAGCGTGCGCAGCCGTCTCTACCGCGCATCACGGCTTCTGAAACCAATTTATCAAATTATTATACAGGATATATATCAGATGGATGGTGATGTAGGATAGAAGAATTAAGCAAAAAAATATAGTCTAATTATATATACTAGTTGAAGAGCCCGTGAACACAGGACACAGTGCTGGCTGGTCACAGTGCAGTCATGCCCAGTAGAGACTCCCCGTGCCGCGGCTGATACAGAGCTGGATGCTCCGAAGTCAGACCTCTGCTCCGCGCCCCGCTCTGTATCAGCCTCATCACGGGCAGTCTCTACTGTGCATGATTGCATTGTTACAAATGTTTTAGCGAATTATTATATAGGATATATATATATGTATTTAAATACAAATATCAGATGGATGCTGATGTAGGATAGAAGAATTAAGCAGAAAAATATAGGCTAATTAAAAATAGGCACTTATACCCCATATCACTTACTCCTTCTGTGTCCAACCTACCTTCCTTCAGACAGTAAGCTCTCATGAGCAGGGCCCTCTGATCCTTTCATTTTCTAAGTTCCACTTATACAGTTTAATATTCCCTTTTGTACAGAGCTGCTGTATAAGTTGTGCAATATAACTAAAGTATAGTAATAATAATATGGACCTAATTTATCAAGTTATAGAGGTGCAATTTTGCATATCACCTGCACCTTGTGGTTGAATTGGGCTTTTAACCCCTTGACTTGTGTAGACAAAACAAACCAAACCAGGTGCTCATAGGGTTAGTATGTCTTCATAAGTAGAAAATAGTAGAAACATTATTTCCTACTCCTGTATTGATGTTGGTAATCAATAGTGAATATCAGCACATGTGGGGGATATTGCATCGCCCAAAAACACAGATCATTTTCAAGAAGTGATCCTCAAAGAAACTTGAATTATAAAAGACTCTGATTGTTACTTTTGGAGAAAGCTTGGTAGATGCTGGAGTATCTGAATAGGGGCAGGTTAACTCCTTATTCAATGTACCGGTTTGAGTTATATCAACCGGTGAAATATTCTGAGAATTACATGCAATATTAAAGTTTTATACATACTATATGCTCACTATCATCTACAAGAACCCCAGATTCTTTGTTTTTTTGTGTTGAATGCTAGAGACCACTCAGGCAATCAAGGAATTAAAAGGTCCATTTACAACAATGGCAATTTTTATTTGTTCCCCTCTAAAATTCAAGTTTTTTTTATTTTTCCCCTATTGAGAAGGTTGTTTTCTCTAGAATTACACCTTAGCTTGATGATTAAGTCCCTATATTCATTGCCAGTCACATTCAAATAGATTCAGAAATAAAGTAAAGGATGAGTTTTCATCTGTTTGATCAGTTTTTCAGGGGCTTGTAGAAGCAGAATTGAGAATGGTGTTTTTGTCACTTGTCTGTATCACCATCAATATTCATGTCATTCCTATCCAGACCATGATCTATGTTGGCTACCTGTAAAACATTGCATACACTCACTCTACATAACATGGGTCTAAACAACCAGTAGCTCTTCCTTCCCTATGTTCCAACTCACCAACTGAGATCTGCAATTGAAAATATATTAGCATTCCTAAAAATCTCCCTATCTTCTTCTGGGTCCTGAACTTTTATGTAGCTTTCTCTGCTATGTAACATCAGAGACTTTCCCACTTTAGACATTTTTAAAAAGAGGCTTCTTTTAATTAAAACATCATTGCTCTTAGACCCTTTCTACTTCTTATAATTTTCTCCTCTACTACACACAAACTGTTCTCTTCAATGCTGTAAGCGCTTTGAGACCCATTTGTTAGAAGGGTGCTATAGAATTTCCTGATTATTCCTATTATTACTAAAGTGGATATTAGTGTTAAAATAATTGCTATTCTCCTTTGGAAGTGAACTCATGAAAAAAAAAGAAACATGAAAATTGTATGTTGAAATATTAAAATATAGTACACAATAAAGTATGCACATTTTAATTTGTAATTTGTATTAGTTACTCTTCAGTACCTCTGGTGGCTAAATCTCTTTAAATTATAAGAAATGATTTACAATACCATGAAATATACAATGAAATAACTGCATATATCAGCTTGCTAAACAAAGGTCAATCTTTTAAATCCATAGACTCTAAATTGGATCCTGTAATGTAACACATAATTGTTGACACCATGGACATACAAGAGAAAGAAAATTACAGGTATCAATAAAGTAAAAAAAAACATATCTAGTCAAGGAGGCAACCTTATATCTGCAAGTGCTGAAATATAGTAGCTATGAACCATAAGTACAATCTACATGCATGATATATATATATATATATATAGGGGTGTGACTAGAATCAGCTGAATCCTGGGTTAAAATCTGAAATTAGGCCCCCTCTAGGGTCTGGAGCTAGTATGAATAATGCGTGCTATAAAATACTTATTTAGCATCCAGGAGCAAGTTTAAATTATATGCTGTCACAGACCCAAGGATCAATTGCCCACCAGACCTCAGAAGGTCTTCATGTAATGGGAAAAGAGATAGGAAAAGTTATTCATTTACATCAACAGAGAGCAGCTGCATCATGATTTATGACTCTCAAATTGACAGTTAATCCTTTTAGTGCCAGAGAGATGTTCAGTATATTGCTTTGCAATGGTTTGGACACCTCTTTGGTACTCAAAAGGTTAATGAAGGAAAAACAAAAAGGCTCATTGATGTTATTCTTATCTTATTGGCTGGCAATGGCAGTGTGTGTTGATGTCGGTATTCACCAGTTAACACAGAATGGTCTGAATATAAGTGGCCGGAGTATAGAAAAGAGCTGGATGCAGGGTTCCTTTTCAACTGTGCACCCTGTAGATATGCCCCTGAAATCTTAAAGAAAACTGTCAATTTTCCAATCTCCCCTCTGTAGGAGACTCCATCTTGAAACAATCTGCAGGATTGGTATTCCCACTAACATATTCCACCACTGTAGTTAATTAGTAACCATATTAGTCCAGTTTCAGTAATAAAAAGATATGAATGTTTTGGTAATGATGATAACTTTTTTATTTGGACTAACATACAAGCTTCAAATGATCAACTCATCAAAACAACATCACTAATAAAGATATTGAAGAACAGGCCATAGCACTGACCCCTATGGCACTCCACTAGTAACCTATCCCTCCTCTGAAAAATACCATTGATTATGATAAGCTGTTTTTTTTATCCTTCAGCCAGTTATCCAATTAACTTAATTTAAGTATAATTCCAATCTATGCATCTTATCAATCAGCTTCCAACGTGGCAGTGTCAGAAGCTTCAGTAAAATCTAAACAAGCAATGTCAACTGCTCCACCCTTGTCTACCACCTGAGTAACATAAAAAAATCAACTAGATTTTTCTGGCAAGATATTCCTGTTGTAAAGCTGTGCTGCCACAGATTTTGCATTCTCATTACACTTCATATAAGCATCAATTATTTTGTCAATGGCATTTCTTTAAATTTTCCAACTACTGATATCAGCCTTGCGGGTATGTATTTACCAGAGTCCTGCCTACTGCACTTTTGTGCAGTGGCACTACGTAGGCAGTTTTATATTCATCTAGAACAACTCTTGTCAATAGATATTGTTTTAAAAGCTCAGCTAGAGGTGCTACAAGCACAAACCTAAGCTCTTTTCATGCTCTTGGATGAATCACATCAAGTGATCTATTCTGATAACATCAGTGATATCTTATCCTTTGTAAACAGAATAGTGTCTACTGGTTTAACATTCTCCTTAATTGGTGATCCCCTTCTTCACGGCCTTCTGTAACGTCTGAGCAGAAATAATTATATTTTCTGATTTTTCCTCAATTCCCTCTACCTTTTTCTGACTTTAATCTTATAAGACCGCCTTTACTTTTTCTCTTCTCACTAAAAAGGGTTGACACAACTTGCATTTTGTAAATTACAGACTTTACTATTCCGAATTTGGGTGTGTACAGCATAGACGAGATTGCCTACTCTGCTTAATGGGAAATCCAGATCTGCCCCTCTAGCGCTCAAAGGGTTACATTTTTCTATCATGACCTACCTAAAGGTTGATTATCATCACTTTTAAAGAAGCTTTTCAGTCACTGTTTTTTTATGTCAAAAATGGTATATAGCATGCCACATTTACGCATTTAAAGGGGCAGCAAACTTTTTTAAAGAAATAAATATAAATTATACGATTTTCTTGAAGTAAACAACGATACTGTTACTCTTGTGACATTTTTCAAAAGCTACTACAGCTAAAACTTGTTTGTCTTATTCAAATGCAAATATGGTGATGTTCCTATGACTTATTATGGAGAGCTATAGTCTTTGACTCAAGCTCTCCCATAATAATGAATTATAAAAATTAACTGTTCTTAAAAAAAAAAAGTTCGAGCTATAGTAATTTCAATTAAAGCAGTGCCAAAATGAGCAGGTGTAAAGACAGCCATAGGCAAGGTACAGTTACGTTAATGGTTGGCCATCTTTAAGTTATATTTAGGAAATTGCATTAAAATAGTCTTATCTTACCTGTTTCAGCTTTTTTAAGTCTTCATCAAGTTCTAAGTTGTCCAAGATAACTGCCACGAATAAACTGAGTAGAATCTAGAACATTTAAGAAAACAATAATTTTCTAAATAGTAATAAACAGAAATTATTTTAAAACTTTTCTTAATACTGAGGGCGTAACATGAACACGGTTTAACTGTTAACCCATTGAGTGCCAGAGGAGTATGAAATGCATTGCTCTGCATTACCACCAGCAGATTTTGCTGCCATCCCTACCACATCCCCAGACCCCATGTGTTTTAATTTGAAGTAGGAAACATTGTTTTTCCCCATGTGGCAATCAACATTGGCAACAGAGTTGTAGCTGCTTCAGTCTGACTAAAAGCCTGCTGTAGTACCTGCACCTATAACTATGTCCATCACCACCACTACCAGCCAGGAAGGAGATAGAATCTGGTGGTGATGCTATTGATGATAGTGGCAGTAGTTGTGATGATACAGAGATGATGAGATCTTACCTAACTCAGATCAACCAAAAATGGGGATACAGTGTTGTTTGCTGATATTGTAGTTTTTGCTTCTGATAAATTATCTGAATCACAGTCCCAGCATCAGCAAATATCAAAGCAGGATGAGGCAGGTGTGTCTACCTTGCTTGATGGTGGTAGTGGTGGTGGTAGTGGTAGTAGTAACTAAATCATTATCCCCACCATAGATTATTGTGGCTGATTACCAGGCCCAGCAATGATAAAGGACAGCTGGTGGTTGATCTTAAAACTAGAGCTGAGGCAGCATCACCAGAAGTCACTTAAGGGACATCTGGGCAGAAATTATGGAATCATGAGCGTGGCAATACTTTTTATTGGGGGAAGGTGGTGTGCTATTGTCCCCAACTACAATGTGCACACTGTAACAAGGTTGTGCAACATGCTGTATTAAGAAATAAAACAGGACATTTGCAGAGTGATTTTGCAGCTTTTAAGCAATTTTTCCACCTCCTGCACTACTTATAAACATTGTAATAAAGCAGTCTTTAAGAAAATAACATCCTAAAAAATGATAAAGACTTAAGCAATTTGGCATTTAAGCATGAAACCACCCACAATTTTTGACAGCTGAGTGGGAGTAATTATATAGCAAACGGATGTTAAACTAGTAACCAAGCTATAATGCCCAAAATATAAACTGAACAAGCTCTGAAATCTTATAATGTTAATGTTCCTTTTTAAAATCTGCCTAGATAGCAATATACGAATACCCCCAGGACCAAACAAGGCATAAAAGTAAGTCTGCTCCACAAAACCAATGCTATATGATAGAAAGCTTCAAGTTTATGCCCTATAGCAAAGGATTCACTTAGTAAAAACACATTTCCTTGCTGTAAATGTAACAAAATACAGCATGCAAATATGACATTATATAAAGCATTCTGCGTATTCGTTTAATCACAATATATAATTAATCACAATTAAATTCTCAAATGACATTCAATACCATGAGCAAGAGAGTTATATGTGATAACAAATATTTACCTTTAAAGGAATAGTAATACTTAAATTTTCTATCCCCCATCTTGTAGCCCTTAACCCTTTGAGTGCCAGAGGGGTACGCAACACCTTGCAAAGAAATGCATTGTGTGTCCCATTGGCACTCAAAGGGTTAAAAATGGAATTAAATGAGCCCAGAGGAATCTCTCAAACCTTTATGGTTTGAGAGATATCAGCTTTAAAAGTTATTTTTTTCCCCTCTCCTCTGATGTCAGCGTTCTAGCTGACAGCAGGGGAATCCGGTCCACAAACCGGTGGAACCGGCCTCCGCTTGCTCAGGGACCAGATTCCCCTGCTGTCAGCTAGAACGCTGAAGTCAGGGTAGAGGGAAAAAAGCAAAACTTTGAAAGCAGATATCTCTCAAACCATAAAGGTTTGAGAGATGCCGCTGGGCTCATTTAATTCAGTTTTTTAAGGGCTACAAGTTGGATGATAAAACTTAAGTATTACTATCAATTTATATGAGAAATTGTGTTGACTGAAGTGACAATGCTTGTTATATTATTGAAGGAGAATAAGAGTCTCTGCTGCACCAAAAGATTGCTAATGGATGGACATAGTCTGAGGATGCATTGTAATGGATAATTAACCTGCTTTCTGATGGTACTGGCTCTAAAAATTATGTTTGTTTTTTACAATTTAAGAAGTGTTTATAAACTGACAAATATAGAGACAATATTTTATTTCCATTTAGATATTTATGAATTACTGTTGTAGAGAAGTAATTCTACCAGAAAAAAGACATGCACAATTAAATGCAAGCAGATCATATATCATATCCCTATCATTTTAGGCAGAGGCTCAAATAATTGGCATTAATTAAAGTGGAACTATCACCTTAATTCAAGTTTGAACATTTGAAAACTACATTAAAAACTGCCTATATGGCATGTTAACCAAAAGGCCAGCAAATTAACAATTCAAGAGATAGTCACACCTCTTTCATATCATAATGTATGCTAATCGCGGTACTACGCGGCACCAGAATTGTTTTCTATGCTAATTAAGCTAATTAATAACATTTAATTTGCTAATTAAAACCTTTCAATGATTTGTCACATGCTAATGAATGTTTCAATGACTATTTATATGATAAAGCAGCTTTTTGCAGTACCAGAAAGTGTCTAGTTTCACTTTACCCAGCCAGAAATAAAAGTGTGAATATCTCCTAAACTGTACATCTACTGGGCTTTTGGCTAACATGACATATTAGCAGTTTTAAAGGGATAGTAATACTTAAAATGTAGAAAAAAATACGTTGTAGGGTTTATCCCCCTGAGTAAAACAAGTGTACTCCCACTGCTGAAAGGTGTTTCATTTAAAAGTTATTAATTTTCAAAGGTGAATTTTTTAGGTGCAATATCACAGTGACCTGAAATTGTACAGTGGCGCTGTTACTACATGATCCTATGGACAGCTCTGGTCCTGGGACCATAAATCTCCATAGGATGGTGTAGCAACAGTGCCACTGTACAATTTCAGGCCACTGTGATATTGCACCTAAAAAATTCAACTTTGAAAATTAATAACTTTTGAATGAAACACCTTTCAGCAGTGGGAGTACTCTTGTTTTACTCAGGGGGCTAAACCCTACAACATATTATTTTTACATTTTAAGTATTACTATCCCTTTAATGCAGTTGAATTAAGGTGAAAGTTCCCCTTTAATATCAGCAAAGGGCCAAAAATCAGGTAGGGCAGATCTGAAAGACACATTAAATAAGGGATAGGAAGATGGATGACTGACAACTAATTACATTTAGTGAAGTTAGGCATGGGCAAAAAGTGAGTCAATGAGAAGGAAGATGTGAGACCATTAGAAGTGAAATGTTAAGAAGGGTTGGTAAAATAATAAGTAGAGGTATTAAAGAGAGAATGAAAGATGGATAATGAAGTGAGGTATAAGAGTCAGAATGATATAAGATGCAAAAGGGTCAAAGAGAAGATACATAGTTAGGAGGATCAAATATATTAACTTAATTATTATGAATTATTAAACGCAATGATGGATGTTAGCAGTTGACAGAGGGTCTTCTAAAAGCAGAACATGAAATGGGTTCCACTATCTGAAATTATTTCCTTGAGAATTCCCAAATGACAATTTATTTCACAAAAGAAGTGACTGCTTCAGTTATTGATGACAGATGAGGCATCATTTTGTATAGTGTGTTAACTAACACATGTCCTTGGCTAGGAAGTAAACCCACAGTGAAAGCATCGGATATGGAACTTCAAAGGAGGTCAGATATTGGGAGAGTGCAGATGTGACAAGCTTTTATACAACATTTTTAGATAGGTTGGTCTACCACAAGTGATGCTAGAGCAGTGACAAGGTCTTTTTGAGTCAAATATAGTCAAGTTGATACCTTTATCGGCTAACTAAGCAGATTTAGGATGCAAGCTTTCAAGACCTCTTAGGTCTTTTTCTCAGGCATGTTATACAGATAAATATGAAAACATCTATCTTAAAGGGATTGTAATGTCCTAAGAAAAGTATCTTCTAAATGGTAGCTGCAATAAGAAAACATTTAATGTGCGTAATCCTTTCTCTCAAACCGTTATGGCTTGAGAGATGTAGTAAAATAAAGACCTCCGCTCCCTCCCCCTTCTCATGCGTCTGCTGTGCAGCGGACATCATGAGATCCTGCTTCCGGGACTAGACAGCGGCACTTCAGGAGCGTCGTCATCGAGATATCTAAGTATAATTACTTCATCAGAATGGTCTACAAAGTGTGCTTGCAAGTCAGGCACACGTTGTAGACCATACCGATGAAGTAATTATGGTTGGATTTCCCGATGACAGCGCTCCTGAAGAGCCGCCTACAGTTGGGTGACCGTATTCTGCCTCTGACAGCTTTACAGCTCATCAGGCAGAAAGGGGAGGGAACGGATTACTTTATTTTCTTATATCTCTCAAACCATAACCGATGAAGTAATTATGGTTGGATTTCCCGATGACAGCGCTCCTGAAGAGCCGCCTACAGTTGGGTGACCGTATTCTGTCTCTGACAGCTTTACAGCTCATCAGGCAGAAACGGGAGGGAACGGATTACTTTATTTTCTTATATCTCTCAAACCATAACGGTTTGAGAGAAAGGATTAAGCGCATTAAGTGTTTTTTTATAGCAGCTACCATTTACAGGATACTTTTTTTGGGACTTTACTATCCCTTTAATACAAGTACACATGGCATTGTTTAGAATAGGAATCAGGTAAGATAGCTCAGTCCAGAACCAGATTCTTTGTTCAATCCATGGTAAAGGGGTGTGATATAAATTGCAGACATCCTCTGGAAGTGTCAAAGTATTTGCACACCCAGTGAGACTGCTGTAAAGGCTAGTACACAATGTGATAATGGGTCAGAAAATCCCTGTCCCTGTTCAGGCCATTATTTGAAGTATTAAACTGGAGCATTCATTTAACCTCCCATATTATTCTGACTCAGAGTGTGAAGCAGTCCTATCAGTACAGTCAGTTTAATGTATCTGACACTGTGTCCATTTTGGCAAAAATGTTCTCCCACTGGTGCCTCTGTCTTTTTGTTGTTAACAATTAATCTGTGGGAATTAAATCTTTTATGTAATGGCTGGCCTGTTTCACCCACATAAAGTGCTGTTTTTTTGGGGGTTTTTTTGCACACATGATGAGGTATATTACATTAGATAATTTGCAGGTGAAGATACCCTTGATCTGATGGTGTAACTGGGTGTTTGGTATTGGTACATTCTTTGTGTAAATGTGTGCACAGGTTTCACACCCCCTTTGTAGGCAGGGAGATGTGCCATTTTTTGCATTTTTATTCAGGGCATTCCTTACCAGCTGTTTTAAATCGGAAAGCTGTGCGAAGGTAAGGGAGACTGTGGGAATGTATTCTTAAGTCTTTTATCCATATGTAATGTTGCTTGAAGCTCTCTTGATATAATGCGTAGAACTTCAAATTGGTGGTGGTGACTACCAGTGGCACTTGGTTTCCCTTATGTTGTTCTTTGTAGCTTAACAGATTTTTTCTTGGTATGTGGGTAGCTTTCTATATCAGACAGTCAATAATCCTGGCACTGTGACCCTGTTTTATAATGTCTCCTCTGAGATTCTGGAGGTGCTTGTCACGGTCTGCCATGTCTGTCCACCTGTCAGAAAAAAACCCTGGTGTATCTCCGCTACACAGATGTGGACCGCCAATGAAGAGGAACTTCTCAAGTTCCACAAAAACTACAATGCATTCCATCTCAGTATCAACCTAACACTCAGTCACTCACTCACAAACATTAACTTCCTAGACACTACTATCAGCATTAAGAACAACTCCATCCTCACACCCTTGTACAGCAAACAGACAGACCAACCTACCTGAAAAACAATAGCTTCCACTTGAAACATACAAAGAACTTCATTGTATACAGCCAGGCTATCAGATACAACAGCATCTGGTCTGACATGGAAGACCATGGCAAGCACCTCCAGAAACTCAGAGGAGACTTTATAAAACAGGGTTACAGTGCCAGGATTACTGACACTCCGATACCCACATACCAATAAGAAAATATGTTAAGAACATCATAAGGGAAACCTGGTGCCACTGGTGGTCACTAACCACCCCAAGTTGAAATTCTATGCAAAATATCAAGGGAATGTCAAACAACATTACATATGGATAAAATACTTTATTATATATTCCTACAGCCTCTCTTACTCAGACAGCCTCCCAGTTTCAAACAACTGATGGTAATGAGTGCCCGAATAAGAATACCAAAAATGGCACATCTCCCTGCCTACAAAGGAGGTATTAAACATGTGCATAGTGTGATAAATATTCACAGCCTTAGGGTTTCTTAGCACAGTCTTCTAGGGCTATAAATAACAGAATCTGGAAGTCACTTTAACATTGTTTATTGTATAGTCCAAAACTGTGTATTTTCTTACAGCAACTCAAAATAAACAAACAACACAAAATAAATCCTAGCTCTCACCAGATCTCTAACTTAAACAGAGTCAATCCCTGGCTATCACTGGGTAGCAAAACCCACTTACCAGCCACAACAAAAATCACAACATAGCATAAAAATAGACTACTTTCAATTTCAGTTTGATTACCTTTAAAGTGTTACTAATGTTTGAAAAAAACTTTTTTTGCATTTAGAAGAGCTTAAAAAGTTGATCTAAATGCAAAAAAACGTATCTCTCAAACCGCTATGGTTTAAGAGATACGGGTGTTTAAAGTTGGATTTCTCCTACTGACAGCTGTAAAGCTGTCAGCAGGAGATCCGTGTCGGTCGACACGCTGGCGCTTGAGAAGTGCCGGGATCTCGTTACTTACACGGAATCCCTTCATTGGAATGGTCTAAAACGTGTGCCTAGGGGGCTCTCCATTGGCTGCTTGCCATCAGCCAGCCCTGCATTGCCTATTTAGACTGAGCTTGGGCACCCTTTCGTGTTGTCTCTATGCTGTTTACACCTGCATTGAGTTCTGAGCTTCCTGGGCCATTTCACTGTTCCTGCTTGTCGGTGGTCATCTAGTTCCTGCTCTCTAGTCGTCTGGTTCCTGCATCCGTTCCTGATCTGGTTGGGGTTGCTGTTCCTGCTGCTGCTTCCTGCTGCCGTTCCTGATCCGGTTGACTGTCCGCTGAGCTGTTCCTCTCCATCCTCGGCTGGGTTCCTGCTTTGAATCGTCTACTGGGTGCCTGTTTCCTCCTGTGGTCCTGGCGACATTTTCACTCACTTTCTGGTTATCCCAGTACGCGGGTAGTGGTTAGCTCCACCATAACCGGCTGCTGTTGCACCGGTAGAGTCATGAGTTTTTCCAGTACGCGTGTGCTGGTTCGCTCCACTATAACCAGCTGCTGATGCACCGGTAGAGTCTTGGGTTATTCCAGTACGCGTGTACTGGTTCGCTCCACTATAACCGGCTGCTGATGCACCGGTAGAGTCATTTGGTTGTCCCTGTACGCGGGTACTGGTTCGCTCCACTATAACCAGCTGCTGATGCATCGGTAGAGTCATTTGGTTATCCCGGTACGCGTGTACTGGTTCGCTCCACTATAACCGGCTGCTGATGCACCGGTAGAGTCATTTGGTTGTCCCTGTACGCGGGTACTGGTTCACTCCACTATAACCAGCTGCTGATGCATCGGTAGAGTCATTTGGTTATCCCGGTACGCGGGTACTGGTTCGCTCCACGATAACCGGTTGCTGATGCACAGGTAGCATCATTTGGTTATCCCAGTACGCGGGTACTGGTTCGCTCCACTATAACCGGCTACTGATGCACCGGTAGAGTCCTTTGGTTATTCCAGTATGCGGGTACTGGTTCGCTCCACTTAACCGGCTGCCTTGCACCAGTAGAGTCTTTGGTTATTCCGGTACGCGGGTACTGGTTTGCTTCACTATAACTGGCTGCTGATGCACTGGTAGAGTTATTTGGTTATCCTGGGTCCTAAATGTCTCCCTTCCACTACTATTCCTCTGACATTGTCACATATCCTCCCCCCCAGGTCAGACCGGAAGGGGTATGCGACCTTGGCCATCAGGCAGTGAGCTCTGGAAAGAACATCTGCATTTCCCAGTTTAGATCTTGCCCTATGTTCTATGGAAAAACTTTATGGTTGTAGGCTAAGAAACCAGCGAGTCACCCTTGCATTCTTTTCCCTATTCTGGCTCATACATGTGAGTGGAGCATGGTCAGTTATCAGCTTAAAGGGCCTTCTCAATAAATAGTGCTTAAGGGTCTCAATTGCCCATTTGATAGACAGACATTATTTTTCCACAATGGAGTAGTTCTTCTCATGGGAATTCAACTTACGGCTTAAGTACAGAACGGGACTTTCATCACCCTGAATTTCTTGAGACAATACTGCCCCCACACCAATATCAGATGCATCCATTTCTATAAAAAACTCCTTTGAGAAATCTGGTGTAGCTAATACTGGAGTAGCACATAGGGCAGCTTTCAACTCTACAAATGCCTGCTCTGCCTCAGGTGCCCATTTCACCATAACAGGGACTCTAGTTTTAGTTAGGTACATTAAAGGGCTAGCAATTGTAGGGATGAACCTACGGTAATACCCAGTGAGCCCTAAAAATTACCTAACTTGTTTCTTGGAAACAGGGCATGGCCAGTTCTGTATTGCCTCCACCTCAGATGTTTGAGGTTTAACTAAGCCCCTCCCAACAACGTACCCCAAGTATTTTGCTTCCTCTAAGCCTATGGAACATTTGGCAGAGTTAGCAGTAAGACCTGCTGCACATATGGAATTTAGTACTGCCTGAACCTTAGTAAGGTGTGTTTCCCAGTTTGCGCTATGGATCACAATATCATCAAGATAAGCTGTGGCATACTGTTTATGTGACTGCAAGATTTGGTCAATCATCCTTTGAAATGTGGCTGGGGCTCCATGCAACCTAAATGGCAGAACTTTGTACTGGAAAAGACCTTCAGGTGTGGAAAAGGCAGTCTTTTCCTTAGCCTGTTGTGTAAGGGGAACCTGCCAAAAACCTTTAGTCCGGTCTAATGTTGTAAGGTACTGGGCTGTACCTCATCTTTCCACTAATTCATCTACCGTTGGCATGGGTTATGTGTCAAATTTTGATATGCTATTCAGTTTCCGATAGTCATTACAACATCTGATGAAACCATCTGGTTTTGGGACTAACACAATTGGACTATTCCAGTCACTCCTCAATTACCCCCAGCTTCAACATATTTTTAACTTCAGAATTAATAGCTTGCCTTCTGGCCACAGGGATTCGATAAGGTTTCAGGCGAATACATTTTCCTGGTTCAGTATAGATGTCATGCTTCACTATATTTGTTCTTCGTGGCACTGTAGAAAACACATCAGAGTTCCTAGCCACAAATGCAATAACTTCACTTCTTTGTTGTGCAGAGAGAGTTTCAGCTATATGAACAGCACTTTTAGGAATGGGTTGTGAAACTAAGTGTTTTTCAGACAACAGAACCTCTTGGTTTTTCCAAGGTCTTAAAAAAATAATGTGGTATATTTGTTCTGGTTTCCTTCTGCCTGACTGGCTTATTTTATCATTCACATCACCAATTATTTCCATTACTTCATAGGGGCCGTGCCATTTTGCAAGAAATTTATTTTCTACTGTAGGGACAAGAACCAATACTCTATCCCCTATCCCCAGGTATAAAAGTGCAAATTCTAGCATTCCTATTATAGTTATGGGTCTGTCTTTCTTGGGCTTTCCTCATGTGTTCCTGTGCTATTGGCAGAACTGCTGAAATGCGTTCCTGCATCTGGGCCACATACTCTATCACACTCCGGTACGGAGTAGACTAATTTTTCAAAGTCTCTTTTGCCATATCTAGTAAACCCCTAGGGTGTCGGCCATACAACAATTCAAATGGGGAGTACCCTGTAGATGCCTGGGGGACCTCTCTAATGGAAAACATTAGGTAAGGTAAGAGAAAGTCCCAATTTTTCCCATCCTTGTCTGTCACCCGCCGTAACATAGTTTTCAAAGTTTTGTTAAACCTTTCCACCAGATCATCAGTCTGTGAGTGGTACACAGAGGTTCTTATGTGCTTTATCTGAAGTAACTTACATAATTCTTTTGTTACCTGTGACGTGAAAGGGTTACCTTGATCTGTAAGGATCTTCTCAGGGATTCCAACTCTGCTAAACAAATGCATTAACTCTCTAGCTATACACTTTGATGAGGTGTTTCTCAAGTGTATGGCTTCTGGATAGTGGGTAGCATAATCTACTATTACCAGAATATGTTGATGGCTCCTTGCTGATTTTATTACTTGGCAAACCAAGTCCATCGTAATTCTTTTAAAGGGAACATCAGTTATAGATAATGGTACAAGTGGACTAAAAAAAGACTTTAAAAGGGGCTGTTAGTTGACATTTAGGGCATGAGGAACAATAGTTCTTCACTGCTGCATATACTCCTGGCCAGTAGAACCTCCTTACTAGCATATCTCTAGTCTGCCTGTCCTTGACCTTTTGGCCCGTTTTATTGCTTGTGAACCTGTTCCGCCTGCCTCTGACCTCGGCTTGCCCCTGACCATTCGTTTTTTGGTACTTCCTCTGGTCCTTCTGCTCCGGTCTTGCTTTGTTGGGGTCCTTTCTTCTTATACAAATCAAACAAGCTTTTTGCTAACCTCTGTGTTTCTGTAATTGCACAGACATAGTTTTCAGGAATCTGACATGAGCACGAACTGCTGCTGTAACACCCAAACTGCTCAATATTTCCGTCTTTAGTGTCGCATAATCACTAGCTTCGCTTGGCTCCAGATCAAAATATGCTTTATGGGGCTTCCCACTCAAGAATGGTGCCAGTAAGCCAGCCCATTATTCACGTTGCCAGTGTTCTCTCTCAGCAGTCCTCTCAAATGTCATGGGGTATGCTTCCATATCAGATTCTGTCAATTTCTGGAGAAAATTCCACTATTGCCTTGGGAACTCTGCAGTGGAGCATGTCTTGGGATCTGGCTGAGGTGTTCCGTTAGAACTTGCACCTTCTGTTGGAGTATCTGCGTAATGTTCTGTTGCCCAGTTACTTGTGCTGCCAGCACCAGGTTGGTCTCCTGCTGTGTACTGTTTGCCTGCAGCAAAGCCTTTAGTATGTGCTCCGTTTGTCAAAAACCCACAGACTCTGTAGTGCTACGCTTGCATTATGATAAATACTCACAGCTTTAGGGTTTCTTAGCACATTCTTCTAGGGCTATAAATAACAGAATCTGGAAGTCATTTAACAATGTTTATTGTGTAGTCCAAAACTGTGTATTTTTTTTACAGCAACGTAAAATAAACAACAGAAAATAAATCCTCACCAGAGCACTAACTTAAACAGAGTCAATCCCTGACTATCGATGGGTGGCTAAACCCACTTACCATCCACAACGAAAAATCACAACATAGCATGAAAATACACCACTTTCAATTCCAGTTTGTTTACCTTTAAGGTAGCTCTTTTCCATTCTGTAACCAGCAGAGAAATCAAACAAAGGAGAGAGAGACCAGAGCCTTCTTTGCTCTGACCTCTAAAACCATCTTTTACCAATTAAGGTTAGGCGTGGCACCTGCAGTGCTACCTGCTGGGAAATGTAGTATTTTGTCTGAGCCCTAAAGTGGGTATAAACTGTGTAGGATTTTGGGTCCTAAATATCTCCCTTCTACTACTAGTCCTCTGACATTGTCACAGTAAATTTACACCTATCACGGTACCCGTGATCTCGCTATGGCGACATTGCTACTTCCTGTATGATTCCTGCTGAATTCTTATTGGCTGCTGGATCCTGTCTCCACCCAGCGCTAGCCCTTTTAAACCTAGCCCTGTCAGTATGCTGTTGCCCTTTTGTGGTGTGCCTGTTTTGTGACTATGCTCCAGACTTCCAGTGTGTATCCTGTGTATTATGATGCGGCCTGACTGACTACTCATCGTGGATTTCCGATTCCTGTTTGGTGTTCGACCCGGATTGGCTGACGTTCCTGCTCCATGCATTGACCCGGATTGGCTGACTTCCTGCTCTGTGTACTGACCTGGATTGGCTGATGTTCCTGCTCCGTGTATCGACCCGGCTTGGCTGACGTTCCTCCTCTGTGTACCGACCCGGATTGGCTGACGTTCCTGCTCAGTGTATCGACCTGCGTTGGCTGACGCCCCTGCTTCTGGCACCTACCTGTCTAGACATTCCTGCTCTGTGTGTCAGGTTGGCCTGACGGACTTCCTGCCCCTGGGTATTCGGGCTACCTAGCCTTGAGTGCTATCACCTCCAGTACTGTGATCCATTCTTCCTACACCCGCACTTGTTGGGTTCATCTCACTTCAGTGTTGCGTTCTCCTTTGGTTAGCATTACGGTACGCTTGACCTGTTCTCATTCATTCCTCGAGGTTGGTTGTGTTCCCTGGACACGTCGATTACCTCCTTGCCTACGGTCATTATCAAGTCTGAGCATACAATCACCCTCTTGAGGGGCTGGTGCAAGTTAAGCACTTTTGGATCACAGTAACTGAGCACTCTTCCAGAGGGTTTGTTGCCTTGCCTCTATTACCACCATTCTTTGGGGCGGATCATTTCTCTGCAGTTCTCTTACCCTAGTTCGCTAGGGTTCTGTTGCGCTTAGCGTACTGTCAGTAGTTGCAAACTGGTGCACAGAGTTCCCATTCAGTCTGCTCCGGCAGCTTCACTATACCTTACACGGCAAGGTTCTGATTCTATCCCGCTGTCAGTATCCTGCAGCCTTGTTGCCTTAGTTTGGCTGTCTAGGAGTTACTGTCATTATCATTTCAGAGGGCCATCAGTGTTCTTTGTTGCCTCCGATCCAGAGCCATTATCGTACGTGTAGATCATAGTGACCTGATACTACCACTACACCTCAGTTGTCTCACTGCCTCCACCTTGTCCCTCCTTGTATCAGAGGGCTACCAATCTGGTCTCCACAATACTAGGCCGGTTCACTCCCAGGCCTTGCCGCTCCCTGCTGGGAGTTGTGTCTCTCTCGTGGTCTCCGTTGCCACTATCTAGTTATACACATATTGTCTGCTAGCCTTATCCTGTGTCAGTATAGTCTTGGGCTATATTGGACCCATGAGGGTTGGAGAATTATTGAACTGTCTGTTAACCTGATCCTGTGTCAGTGTGGTATTGGACTGTACTGGACCCTCTTGGGTTACAGAAGTAACGAACTGTCTGCTCAACCTAATCCTGTGTCAGTACTGGTTATATCTGTACTGGACCCGTGTGGGTGCAGAAGAGTTAATTATTATAATCTTTATTAAACTGTGTTTTTACCAAGCCTTACGTTTCTGTGTGTCAGAAAAGCCGTAACACCATGGACAAGGTGCCTATATTAAACAACTAGTTACACCATACAATCAATGGTATCTTCACCTGCAAATAATCCAATGTAGTATACCTCGTCATGTGTGCAAAATGTCCATCAGCTCTCTATATAGGTGAAACAGGCCAGCCATTACATAAAAAATTTAATTCTCACAGGTCCAGTGTTAACAACAAAAAGAAAGAGACACCAGTGGGAGAATATTTTTGCCAAAACTGACACAGTGTCAGTGACATTAACCTGACTGTACTGATGGGACTGTTTCACACTCTGAGGGACAGAAAAATAAGGAGGTTAAATTAATGCTCCAGTTAAATACATTAAATAATGGCCTGAACAGGGACAGGGAATTTCTGTCCCATTAAAACATTGTAGATTAGCCTCTACAACAGTCCCACTGGGAGTGTAAATACCTTTGACACTTCTAGCGGATGACTGCAGTTTACATCACACACCTTTACCATTGAATGGCCAAAGAATCTGGGTCTGGACTGAGCTATCTTATCTTATTTCTATTTTAAACAATGCAATGTGTACTTGTATTTAAGAGAGATGTTTTCATATTTAGCTGTATAACATGCCCAAGGAAGAAACCCAAGAGGTCTTGAAATCTTGCATCCTAAATCTGCTTAGTTAGCCAATTAATGTATCAACTTGACTATATTTGTCTTCTGAATTGTTATGGCTAACACGGTACCAACTCTCATCTTTTAATGTCTTTTTTGATACCTAGAAATCCACAAAGAGGCGTGTTCAACTTAGGAAGGTCTTTTCTTCCCATAACCCACAGAACAAAGACCCTAGAAGAAGTCAAATTACTATTCCATGAGTGTTCAGAAGTTAATTGGCATTGTAATTAGGCAAAGGAGTAAACTAGAATTAAAAGAAATAAAGGGGGTTTATGACAGAGTATCCCCCAACATTGGAGATTATGATTGCTGGTAAAGCAGAAAAATTTGAAGACAGGAAAAATGGAACCAGCAACAGGGTTTAAATTCATAAGTTGTGAATAGATTAACAGGCTTTAGGGTCTTTAGCCAATCCATTCAGTAATCTCTCTTGCTAAAGTTATGACAATGTTATAAGTTATCTGAAGTTTGTCAGTAAACAGCACAGAGGAAGGTAACAGATATACCAGTAGCTTTTATTTAGCATACATAAATATTTGCCTCTATAACTAAATGAGGTATCAGAAAAAATAGAGATGGTGTGATCTGTATGTTCTACTTGGCCTTTTTTCTTGCAAGAGATATGACGTTCATATCCTTGTAATTAAGTAGACAAGCAATTTGAGTGATTAGGGGGAGAGAAAAAAGTCTGATTCTGTGAGCGCTTTCAGTGGTAGATGTTTGTGAAAGTTCCTCTGTATTCAAATGTTTCATAATCTAAAATTCCCAATAACCAACAGGGTCTGCATCCTCATCTTGTTCTGTGAAGCGAACTAGAAGGTTGTTAATACATTAAGGAGGATTTTCCAAGTTGCCAGATTTGACTTGAAGGGATATAACCTGTTGTTTGAGGAGATCCTGATCATGGACCATATTGTTATGTCAGCTTGAAGAGTGTTCATTTTGGTGGATATTGAATTTTGACAACCAGATATGGCCTTTATTAGCACATGAAAGAAGAGGTCTTCCTGTGAAATGTCAAGCAGGGTGCTGAGGCAAACCAGTAGCATCTTGTGAATGTTATGACCAGGGACGTGCACAGACATTTTTGGGGGGCAGGGGCTCAAATGAAAAAAAGGGCACTTCTCATAATTATTATTATTATTTTTCTTGTTAAAAGGGCATGAGGGCACTTTGGACAAAAAGGGCAGGTGCTCAAGCCTCCATTGGTGTCTATGTGTGCACGTGCCTGGTTATGACACTCCTGCAATAAAGTAGGACTGGACTGGTCTACTTGTCAATTTTATTGGGGGAATTGGTGACCCCCTTGGAAGGCTTGGTGGCTTGAGGGGGTAGGTAGGAGGGCAAAGGTAGGTAATGTCAGCTCCGAAAGAAGGAGTTTGACACAGATGTTGAGTGTCAGGACTGTGATGCTCTAAAATAGGGAAGACTCCAGGGTAACATGACATTAAACAGAGGAAAGCAAACTGATGTATAAACAAGAGGTTCAACAAGAGATTGTTCGAGATTACAGAACACTGGGGGTCAGGCAGTGGAGTGGTCCCACCCCCTCCCCAGGGAAATATGGTGTGTAAGCAAATTAGATTCTTTAAGGAAGTTTGTTAGAAAAGAAAGATCATTTGAAGCAGTGCTATTCAAGATAGCTGCAATAAGCAGGGCCTTGAAGACCCCAAAGAGCATGTCAAAAGTTTGCTATGTGCTTATGGTGATGATACTGAACAAAGACTATGGAGGCATGATATATTGGACAAAAGACTAAGCACTCAACCCATTGAAGGCAGCCCTTGAAAGATCATAAAGCTGGAAATGATATCATACCCTCAGAGAGGCATACCTGCTGCTTGATAATGGCATCAATTACTGTAGGCCCCACCATCCTCAGTGCTGTTTTAGATCTCATTATTATCATTTGCAGGCCTGCTTTTCACTCAAGTGCAATTTGCAAAACAATAACTACAGTATTTGTTCATATGAAAGGTAAATCACCCTCAGTGTGACACCAGAATTCCAATGCAAAATTATCTCCCCAGTTGTGTTACAGTGTACATAACATTCTCAAAATTGTCTTAGCATGCACTGTAAATACTCCACTGAACCCATATGCATAGAAGTTTGTGTTTATTAGTCCGTAAGCAGCATATATCATTTTCATACCAGACTTTAGAAAATAACTTTAGTTTTGTTAAAACTGTTTAGATAATGTAACTTAACTGAATAGAGAATATCTATGTTACAAATAGACAACCATTTCCACTGGATGTTTCCCTGGATTTTAGAAAGGTCTCCAATGCATTACAAAGCAATGCATTGAGAACCTTCGTGTTTAGCTTGCACGAGGTTAAACATGGAATTGTAAATGTCATTTGAGACCAATGAGACCATAAGTCTAGCCTACAATATAGTTATTTGAACATGTACCATGTCTTTTTACAAATGTATACAATTGTGGAGATATTAGCTGAAAACCTAAACCAGTCATTACTAGCTGTATGTAACAGTCATCACCAAAAATGCACAACCATGTAAGGCTTGGTTAAGTCTAAAACCACTGAAATGTATGGGGAATTATCTTGACATCCATGAGGTTACAGTATGATTTAGATTCAAGAAGCTAAAGAGTGGCAATTCTGGAGCAGACCAGGGGTCAAATGTGAAAGATATAAAAATTCCATTAATTCAAATATGACTTTTTATCATCTAAGTGCTTGGAAATGTCTCCAGCTCATTGCAAAACAATGCATTGGAGACTAGTTTAACATTTAAGGGGTTCAAAGCTCAATTAAAATCAATAAGAATTTTTATTTGTCCCCTGTGCAGTGGCTGGTTTGATCTTAGTTAGTTTCCTGTATACAGCCCTTAGTCTTTTTAGAACTGTGTATCTGACAACTCACCAAAGTAGCAAAAAGATGATAAAGTATGAAGTAAATTGCAACCACTGGGGCCCACATATGACCAACGGCATTAAGAGTTTGATCCATGACATCAA
This sequence comes from Rhinophrynus dorsalis, assembly GCA_037306005.1. Classification (NCBI taxonomy): domain Eukaryota; kingdom Metazoa; phylum Chordata; class Amphibia; order Anura; family Rhinophrynidae; genus Rhinophrynus; species Rhinophrynus dorsalis. The sequence continues at coordinate 412,998,521 of CM074719.1, read as the reverse complement.
CCCAGCCTTCCTGTGTCAGTATCTGAAACATTGACATAAATGCCTGCAGGGAAAAAAAAAGCACAAGCATGAAAAACACCTACATAAGTCAATTCATGTGGGTTAATAGATATATAATAGTCATGCCCCTATCAAGATATGGAAAATGCATCATAGGAAGGATAAAAATGTGCATAGTAAATGAACTGGGGAAAAACAAGGCACTGAGGTTGATGTAATAAGAAACTGGATAAATTCTGGGGCAAACCAACTATACTCTCAGGGCCAAATAAACATTCCTATTGATTTAAATGTGTCGTGTTTTGGAATGACAGCTAGGTCTCCAGCACATTGCTTTGCTGTGCATTGGAAACCTGTCTAGGATTCACCATTTATCCCTATGAGTGTCAGAGAGGAATCCAACGCATACATCACTGCCACTCAAAGGGTTAAACCAGGCATGTCAAACATATGGGTCACTGCTCACTACAGTATAGTGAAGCCCAACTTAGTTCCTGAAGTTGCAATGTTGAAACAGTAATCAACTTTGTTCTGCCAGTGGTAGTCTGCATTACAATTTCCCTGGTATTCCTGGGTGGCTGTGTCATGATGACCCCAGTGACTGCACCATCTCTGTTCTCCTATCATTAGGGATCTGTTCAGAGATTTGCAGTGTTTATTGTCAAATACTGATCAGAATAACATAAAATGGGGTGTTCAAATTGTTAGTAAGGCTCCACCTAGAGAATGAAGTACAGTTGTTGAAACCTGTTCTTAAAACACATTTTAGAATGTAAAAAAAGTACAACAAAATGCAGCATAATAAAGGAAATGGATTAACTGAAATATGAAAAGCTACCAAACAAATTTTATTTTCTAAAGAAAAAAAATGTAATCCTTGCATCTTTGATTGCCAAAATGTGTATGACTCATTTGGGTGGTCCTTCCTATGTATTGTTTGCCACAAATAAAAGATAGCATTTAGCAAATGTCGTATTTGTTTTGTATGAGTGAATTAACCCTTTAAGCAATGGGAGCGCACAGCACATTGCTCTGGTTTTTAAAAATGTTAAGCAAATCACATTGCTTGTTGATGCTGTATAGCTATGATTCCATACTACATAACCTGCTTGGGCTTGGCATATTTTTCAGGATGGCAGAGTTATAATTAAATCTATTTATTTATTTTTATTGATTTAATTTTTTAAAAGAGGATCCCTTTTAAGATATACAGTGTTTTCAAAATACTCTATGAATAATTGTTATTAGATGCCATATTGTGCATCTCTTGTCTTCTATTTTTATTTGGGATTGTAGTTGGATTTAGTTTTACTGGATTATTAATACCAAATAGAGAAAGCATTGTCCCCTGGCAGTATTTCTGGCAGGTAATAAGCACTTTTTCTTCCAAATGGCAATTTGTAACCTTGTAAATGTTGCAATCAGTACATAGGGAAGACCACTCAGGATGATTCACATACATCTTTGCAAACAGAGACACAAGGCTGAATAAGGTTTCTTGCACCATATAATGTCTTAGAAAATCACAAAAAGGCTATGCATGTTTATGTATACTGAACAAAGTAAAACAGGATTGGTTACATCAATCATAAATAGTGGTAAGATAAGATCCTTATCACCAGAAGGACTAAAGTAGTGTTTAGAGCCTGTTCAATTATTGCTAACCTGGAGTTCATTTATATGTACTGTTAGCCGGCTGAAAGGTATTGGTGTATAGCAAAACTGATGTAAGGCCACCGGAAATATTTAAGATTTATACTAATTCAAGTTAAAAATAATTTGTAATGCACAATATAGGCTATGTGATAGTAGGGCCATGATAGCTTGCTGTAGAAGAAGGAAACAGTATATAAAGGTTTGCTAAACAAATCAGTTGAGGGAAGTAGAACATCATCAACATACAATTGTCCTCTCAATGTCCTTCCTCCTTCAAGATTTGTGGTTTCACACCCACCAGGTGGGTGGTGGTGGTGGTTCCACACCCAGCAGCTTTGTGCAGACAAGTAGGAAAGGAGAAGAAAGCCCAGAGTGCATCTTAGAGTAATACCCAAGCAACAACACATCCTGCTTAATATGACAGATACTTACAAACTTAGCAGGTTTTGTCATGCATTGAATCTGATCAAATACTGCTTGGATCAGCTCCAGGTGTAGCTTCTTTGTTTTCAGCCAAACAGAATCCTCCAATGCCCAATAGGAATGTAACAATAGCACAACCAGCAGCGCAGAATTATAAAAATGTTTGGCTTCGAGTTGATCCAGGCAGCGTTTGATCATATTGGAGTCAGAACTATGCCCCCTAGCTTTTTGCTATTTTCTCTTTTCTTCCTTTCTATCCTTTCTATAGAAGTAGAAGTGCAAGTAAGATTATTTTCTTGACTATTTTTCCTTTTAAATAACAAGTTGTGACTAGGATTACATATTTTCTTCTGATTAAATGGCCATAATGTTGCCAAGAAATATGCATAGGCATTTTAAATTATTATTTTATCTTTTTGTTATACATTCTATTCTATTTATTAAATAAAACAATGACCTTGACATCCAGTGTCTATCTAGCAACAATTTAATGGATCCAGCTGTGTTAGTAAAGCCCAAAAAGGAAAGGGAGGATAATATTTCAATGATACACAGCAGTGGGTGATTACTAACTCATTAATGTCTAACACAATGACGAAAATAGGATTTTAGTGAACTTACTGTTCCATCCTTTCTTCTTAGTCCATATGGAACTCAGGAATCATGGTGATCAGCTCCCCTCCTCAGGAGGGCAGGGCATTTCTGGAATGACAGGGTCTTTGAGGTAGAGACTCCATCATCTTCCACCATCTCAACCCAGCCTATGCTAGCAGATTCACATATAGCAAAGTGGAACATAGTAAAAAAAAAAAGTGGAAAAAAAGCAGAAAACCCCCTGAACAAAGGCCTCAAGAGGACTACTGTAAATGGGGAATTATACCAGTATTCCACAGAACTAAAATGGCATCATGTAACATCATGTGTCAACGGACACCGAACAAACACAGAAAACAAACAAACAGGAGCTAACATTGCTCAAACTACTAAACAGGTTGAGGCTAAAAGGAAAAGGCCTGAAGGACCGAGGCCAGTACATTGACACAACAGAGTTTGGTGAATGTGTGCAAAGAGGACCACATTGCTGGTTTTCACAGCTGTTCAGCAGAGGACTGATTCTTGTAGGCCTAGGAGGCACCCACAGACCTGGTGGAGTGTGCTGTGACTCAGAAGGTAACAGATTTCTTCCTCACATATGATTGGCATATGGTAGCCTTGATCCAAAAAGTAACAGTGAATTTGGATGCAGCCTGACTTGCTATAGGACCCTCAAGAATGACTAAGAGGCAATATGCCTTACGAAAAGGCTGCATACGATGCACATAATACTTCAGGCATCGAACAGCATCTAACAGGTGAAGATCCAAAGTATCCTTTGCCTTCGTGCAGAACAGTGAAACCTTTCTGTTCTCACAGGGTGCCATCAGATCCACCAATGGAATGCCCATCAGTGGACAATCTGTTTGAACACTTCCTGGTTCAGTTCCCAGTTTCCTGGTTTCAGGTCTTGATAACTGATAAAGTCAGGAACCGCATTTTGGCCCCTGGAATGTGAAATGCTTAGATGACAGGAGCATGAGATACCACCCATTGAAGAAGGTCTCAGACCTCCTTCCATGCTGACTCTCTGAGTTCTTCCTTTGCAGTGATGTAATTTACTGTTGTCTATTTGTGGGACTGAATTTGTGCTCGGGTTTCCATCTGTACTTGAGAACAGTGAAGGAGTGGAAAGCGAATGGCCCGAATCTCCAGGTTGTTTTATAGGAGACTCTCTTTTCCGGTCCAACATCCCTGAGCTGTCAAGGGACCTAGTGTTCTTCCCCAGCCCCTCAGGTTGGCATCTGTTGTGACCAGATTCCATTCTGGTTTGATAAAGAGGTGTTGCTGCATCAGACGAGGATGATGTAGCTACCAACACAGGGCCTCTCTCATCCAAGGGGACAGAGTCATGGAGTGAGACAGATGGGAATTCTGGCAGGACCAGCTTCTGAATATATCCAGTTGAGGTTCCCTTGTGAGAAACTGAGCATAAGGAACAGTTTTCAGGGTTCACCAGGATACTCATGTAATCCCTTAATGTCACCAAAGGCCAGGCTAAGGCTCAGGACACATCCTGAATCTGAATACTGTCTTCCCATAAGAACACTCACACTTGCAGGGAATAAAACTTCATCCCCAGGAAAAATTGGGTCTGCGCGGAAATCAGAGAGGACTTCTTGACATTAAGGACCTGGCCGTGATGGACCAGGATACAAGAACGCTCATGGATGTGGGGAGACAATGCCATGCAAAGTTGATTTGATCAGAAGTTTGTCCAAATATAGAGATGCCCTTAGAATGGACGTATGCCACCAGAGCTACCATAATCTTTGTGATGATTCTTGTAGCTGAACCGAGGCCAAATGTTAGTGCAGTGAACTGGTAATGACTGCAGGTGATGGTGAAGTGAAGGAAATGGTGGTCTGGAACTCTATTTTTTATTTATTTATTTATTTTTATGAAAAGTTTATTTAATGTATTAGTGGTGCAAATACAAGAATAAAAAGCAATATGCATGAGTCCATAGTCCAAGAAACATAGCAAACATGGTTATGGAAGATTCATTATGATACATAGACAAACAGAGGTTTAGCAATGACAGACTCCTTTTCCACTGAGGACATAGTGTCTTGTCATCTGGCTATACAGTAAAGGGCTTCCAAAGGTACCCAAACATAGAAATCAGTAGTGGAAGTTAAGACGAAAGAGACAGGAAAAAAACTTGGTAAAGGGTAGTGAGAGTAGTAGGCAATGAAAATAATATGGTCGGATTGAGAGTAAGGAGGTAACCACAGCAGCTACCCCAGGCCTCTACCAGAAGATCTAGAACTCTTAAGGGAAATAAGCTGAGGTCATGTTGTACCCCTGAGAGAGTTGTTAGCCATCCAAGGTGCCCAACAGACTGATATGAGGTTGGAAGAGCCACGAGAATAAGCCAACATACTATACAATATGTAAGTATGTGTAACACGTTGTCACCACACGTTCACAATAGGGGAAGGTTAGATTTCCAACATAGAGGAAATAGATACTTAGCTACAAAGGTGAGGTGTGAATATAGGAGCCTTAAATGTCTGGAAGCACATAACGGTGCAGGTAGATTGGTGAAGAAGAGGAGCAACAGTGGTGAGAGATCCATGTGGACTCCCAGTATGTGTCCTATAATGGATCTAACAGCATCCCAGAAGGGAAAGATTTGGGGACAGGTCCGCCAGATACATGGAGCCATCAGAGGAGCCACATCATCAGCAGTTGGAGGATGAGGTAGGGTAGTATTTGGACAGGACCTCCAAGGAACAATACCATTGTGTGAAAATTTTGTAATTACATTCTTTGGTAGGGATGTCTGGAGAAGAGGCCATAAGAGTCTGAGGAATTTTATGCCACCTGGGAAGCTCAAAGGAGATGGAGAGATCTGATTCCCATTCTAAAATGTACTTGGGTTTACTAAGGGCAGTTAAATTAAGGATAAAATTGTAACATTCAGTCAAGGTATGTTTGAAGATAGGGGGGTCTTCAAGAAAAGCCTCAAAGGGGGAAGGATCAGGATGGGAGTAGTTGGGGGACAAGACAGTGGAGATGAAGTGATGCAGTTAATACTTCCAAACATGCAAAGCTGGGAAGTGTCTGTCCCGGAACAACTCTTCAGACTATAATACATGGGAATCCAAAAATATATCAATCAGGGACTGGATGTTGCGGCCACCTCAAGCAGACAAGGGGTGTCAGGTTAGTCCCTAGTGGTTGAGGCATTATAAGTCCAAGATAGGATGGCAGGCACTGCCCTTTTTGGGGACCACAAAAAGAATAAAAACCTGAAAAATGTTCTTGAAACCAGGACCTGCTTGTCCAGCAGAGAGGTGATGGCACTTATAAAGAGACAAGATCACACTGGGTTTCAAGGAACCCTTGACAAAAAGAAGCAATGAGGTGGAAGGGACTTGAGATTTATGTGGTACCCTTCTGAAACAGCCCACAAAACCCCCTAAGGGCCCTTAAACTGGACACAGTTAAAGATGATCATAATTGCAGTTTGAGTCTTAGGGAGACTGATCTAGCAAGATGTACAGTTGCCCACTGCAGAAAAAACTGTGGTAGTTCTGGCGTTTGTTTTACCTCTCTATAGTCCCCTCTGATAGGATTTAAAACCCTAAAAAGAAAAGGATCCCCTCTTTGGAAGTCAATTACTGCCACATGAGGAAAGCCCACCAAAAGCGTTGCCCCCTGGGTGAAAACAACTGAGTATAAGGAAAGGAAGGAGAAATAACTCCTTCCTCTCTTTTTCTAAGGCCCATGAAACCTGGGTAGAAATAAAAAGTAAGAGGAGAGAAAGACAAAAATAGATGATGGCTTTCCAGCCACTGGTGCAGAATGTGGTCATCATGTGGGTGACCCCATTCAAGAGGTCTCCATGTAGATGAGGGAATACCTGGTCCAACTATACTGGTCCTGTGGCCATGAGGCCACTCAGTGCTACAGGATAAGAAGGAGCTAAAGATCCACATCTAAGATGTGATCTCAAACACCAAGCCTTAAGGGTACCATGGCCGATGAAAATGCCTCAGTCCTCAGGAGAAACTTGCCTCTCACCAGAGGGAAAAGCCACAATAGATAAGATAGAAATCAAAAAGAGAATATAAAAAGAAAGTGAAATTTGCCATAATACAGAAATAAGCCAGAAGTACCACAGACCTCAAATTGTGGCAGGCTGGAAGACAGACATCCTTATAGGACCTGCAAACACTGGAACTGTGTCTCTTCTGTCTTTAGTATCCTATAAGCAAAGAAAAATATAAAAGAGAGTGGTTGTAAAATGCATTAGCCAACACTATATAGACCCCAGGTCCTGATAAAAGTCTCCCCCCAATGAGGATTGAGCAGCCTATAAATTAGGGAAAAAAATAACTAAGAATATTCACTCTGCTGTTTCTCCATTTAAGAGCCCTTTTGAAATTGATGCTGGTTTTGCAAGGTGGGGGGTAGAATGGATCCACAATGGATTAATGATGAAATTAATTATATGAAATACAGTCCAAAAGGAAATCCAAGACAAGCCTTTTAACCCTGGATGTTCATTTTGTTTCTAAACCAGAGTTTTTTTCCTTTACAAAAGTATATTTAACAGTCATTCAGTACTGTAATAATGTAACTGATAATCATCTAATTCATCTAATACATTTTAGACTTCCCAGTAAGAATCCAATTATGCTTTGGTTAGGCCCAAGATTTCATAATAATATTTTATACATTTTAAAAATTGGTAAGCTACAGTTCAAAATAATTATGTATTCCATACTTTCCTATAATTCTTTCATAAGCCTATATTTTTAGTTAAATGGTACAGTTCTATCAACATATCTTAAGATGAATCTGGAATGCAACCATCAAACTGACAGAACCAACAGCTGTGAAAATTACACCTTGAGATTTATGTAGAATATTTTGAATTCCACTACTTTATGGAACAGATTTTCAAATTTCTTTCAGTATTTGTCTTTTTCCTTAAATTAGCTGTTTCGTGATACCACTGAAAAAATCTATATATGTTTCCTTAAAATTAAAATTGCATCAGTCTTTTTTTTCTTTCTGTGCAGAACTAAACAGTATGACAATTTATGAATAAATATAAATTAATAAAGTTTATAACAAAATGTAAAACACACACACACTTATTTTGTATTATTCTTTTTAATTTAATTTCTTTTATTTTATAACATTTTAAAAATGTAGTTTGAGACAAAAATATTTCTCCACGAAAGAGGAAAAAAAAATGACTTGTTTGAGTCTCTGTGGCATTTCCTACTATAATGTCACCATTCAATAGGCTTATATTATACACATATATTGACTGTCCTCCTATCATATGTTTGCAGACAGAGCAAAAAAACTTTGAACAACATAAATCAGCTTTTAATTTACTTTTAAATAAACGGATGATGAAAGAGTGGTCTATATAGAATGATAATTATATCCCTCAATGCTTTGCATATCTCTCTGACATGCAAACGGTTAAACTTTGTCTGTTTTTACATAGATATAGAGGGGCATCAGATGTCAAGTGCACTATATTTTATTTGACAAATGTTGGAGGATATGTCAGAGTTCCAAGAGGATTTAAAATCTGTAACTAAAGGGTCACATCATTTTGTGAACCACTGCTCTAGAACAGTTATTTCACTTGCTCTTACAGGATAAGCTATATTGATATATGTTTGCGTCATTTAAAATTAAGCATTTTTGTTTAAGTTGCTTTTTTACATTTGAATGAAACTCAGAACCATTTTAAAGTGGACCTATCACCTAGAAATGTTTTTTACATATCTGAAAACAAGCAGCATATGTGTCATGTTAATCAAAAGTCTAGTAGATGTATTAGGAAATATTCACACTTTCATTTCTGGGAAAAGTGAAAGTCTCCTGGCACAGCACAGTGATTCATTAGCATATGGAACATCACTGAAAAAGCTTCATTAGTATAAGAAGTATCACTGAAGAGTTTAATTAACATATGAAATGTCACTGGTACTTGTATGGGCATACAACAAATAGCAACTAGAGTACATTAGCATGCTGTAACAAGTATGAATATCTCCTCCTTAACTGTTCATTTGCTGGTCTTTTGGTTACTTTGACACATAGGAAGTTTTTAATGAAATTTTCAAACATGCAAATTTGAATCAAGATGACAGGTTCACTTGTGCATTCCTCTCCCACCTTTTTTTGCACTGGTTAAGGAATGCACAAATCAGATTCAACACCAAAATAACCATGTTTGTGCACTGAATGGGCCTGGACCTACTTAACCCTTTAACAGGGCTAAATTTACATCCCAGGTGCCAGTAGGCAATGGAGTCTAGGTGCCCTTAGCTCCACCCACATCCCTATTCTTCACATGACCCCGCCCCCAGTTCCATCCATTGTTTTCTACCACAGAAAATACGATTGGCCTATAACAAGCAAGTACAAAAAAGCATTAACCCTTGGTTAAATGTATATGAGATTTCTATAGCATTCAAGAAGATTAATAATAGCCAGTAAAAGGGCATAAAACTAGTGAAGGGACATGAGATTGCTCTGGTTACTCTGGGTGTGGCCAGCATAGCTTCCCTCAAAATTTGGAGCTCTAGGCAGTTGCATACTCTGCTTATTGGAAAATTCAGCCTTTAAGCATCATAGGGTTGCACAACACACTGTGAAGTATACAAACCCTTTTGCACAACGAAATGACTGAGTAGTGATTAGTGTTTGAATTTTGGGCCGTGCCACTCTTACAGTGCCCAGGCACAGACTATGTACATACTGGGCACAAATAAAGTAAGAGCAAAATTCTTTTTCTTCCTTATGCCCTTGATTCATATTCCCTTTAAGAGTTACTTGCCTGTTATATGGTATTGCATTGTGCATATGTATGTAGCTCATTTGGTTTGAACAGCAGAAAACATAAATAATGCACACAAGTATATTAGACTAATGATTAAAATGTGCATGTCTCTGTCCTTAAAATGACAATCAGCCCCTTTTTAACTTGACATTTTGCAAATGTATGATATATAATGTGAGACTGACAGTAATTTTATTTTATTTTTCATCTCTGCTTAATTTCAGCTTCCAGAGAGCGTTCTATCAGGATTGTGAAAAAAGGGCTAGTGATACCATGTTGTACAATGTTACAGCAGTCTGCTTCCACTATAGCACCCAGAAAGGTCTCTGGAAACAGAAAATCAGTGAGCTCACTGCCATTACATAAAATTCTTATAAATTAGGTAAAAATTAAATAAAAATGAAAAGTATACGCAACTTGACTTCACACACACTGCATTATGTATTTGCAGAATATGCAAGACAAAAGAGAGATTGTCTTTTTAACCCCTTAACAATCAATGTTTTGTGCGATAAGGTCCAGTGACGGTCCTGGCACATCATGGAATTCTGGGATGGAAATGCAGCTGCACGACGTGCTGCCATGCCAATATACAACAGTAAAAAAAAAAAAAAAAAAAAGTGCTGTAGTCCTCTAGGGTCGCCCACCCCTGGATTGTGTGGTCTTTAAGGGGTTAAAGGAACATCAACACCTAAAAATTCACAGAAATACCGTGCACTCTATCTCTTCTAGTATCAGTCTGCCTCAGTCACAGCTCAATCAGGGTCCCTGTCTCCTATGAATAATTTTTTGAGAAGGGTTAGTGTGGTGTTGCATGTAAATGAGTTGACATAAGATAACATAGCTTTTATGAATAGAAAAATAGTGGGTAGAAATCTCAACTCTCATCAGGCATACCATCAAGTCAATGGAGGAAAGCAGATAAAGAACCATTTGTCAAAAAGGGGGGAAAGATCTAGTCTGAGAAATTGTTGTAAATGGAACTTTTTCTAGATGGTCCAAAGTGAGTGGAGTGCAACAAGGTTCAGTCCTGGGCCCAATGTTTATTAAGGACTAACTCTGTACCACAGTGTTACAAGTGCAGCAAAGTTGATGGGGAGGCAATGAGGTGAAGGGGAGCAGGTGCCCTTCTCTCCCCTCCCCTTCTTTCACATTAGCTGCAGAGGCACACTGTGCTACATTGTTTTAAAGCTTTGGAGTGCCATTGGGGTGTCCAACACATTATTCACTGGGCACCATTCTGGCAATCAAAGGTTTAACTTATACTCAGGGGATGGGGAGTGGATGAAGTGAGGGAGATGGGGGAGTGATAATGTGAAGGGGACAAAGAAAGTGAAGGGGAAGGGGAGGCAATGAAGTAAGGGGGGATGATGAAGCAACAAGGGGAAGGTAATCGATAGAGGGGAAGGCAAAGAGGCAAGCGGAAGGTGATGAGGCAATTGAAAGGAGGTAGAGGGGAGGGGGAGTCAATGTGAGGTAGGAGATGAACAAAGAGCAGGGTGTTATGAGGGGAAGCGGAGATGGTGAGGCAAAGGGAGGGTGGAAAGAAGCTAAAGTGGTGAAGGGGAGGGTGTTAGGAGGACGAAGTGGTGAAAAGGAGGGTGGGAGGCGAAAATAGATTGGTGAAAGGCAGGGTGGGAGGGGGAAATATCACCACCTTGACCACCACTGTCAAAATCAGTGTCCCTAGCAAGTCCATGGAGTGATTTTGGCAGTGGCCAGTGGGAACAAAGCCCCACTTGCCAAAAATCACTGTAGTGACTTGCCAGAGGACATTCTATTTTGGCAGGAGTCCCCTGGCAATTCACATCAGCAAGGGCCAGCTCTGGCCTCCTGGAATATAATGAATACAGCTTTATTAAATAAGTAATGGAGACTAGGCAGAATACCTCCAATGGTCAGAGGACTATGAGGTAGTCAACCAAGCCACTGGTCAGAATGTAAAGAGGAGAAACCAGACCAAGTGTCAGAAGACTATAAGGGTAGTCAGCTACACAATGGTCAGAGCCCAAAGAGGTAGTCAGCCAGGCCACTGTTCAATAGCCCAAGGTGGTAGTCAGCCAAGCCAATGGTCAATAACCAAGGAGGTAGTCAGCCAAGCCAGTGGTCAATAGCCCAAGGAGGCAGTCAGCCAAGCAAATGATCAATAGCCCTAGGAGGTAGTCAGCCAAGCCAATGGTCAATAGCCCAAGGAAGGTAGTCAACCAAGCCAATGGTCAATAGCCCAAGGAGGTAGCCAGCCAAGCCAATGGTCACAGCACAGGGGATAGTCAGCCAAGCCAGTGGTCTCAGCACAGGGGGTAGTCAGCCAAGCCAATGGCCAAGAGCACAGAGGGTTGTCAGCCAAGCCAAAGGCCACAACACAGGGAACACAGGAGGCAAAGGAACTGCAGCGCACAGGACCTCTGCTCAGAAGCACCACGAAAGGGTGACTGAGAGACAGATCAGAGCAGCTAATAAAGCCCCGGCAAGTGGGCAGGAGCAGAAGCCACTCCACCAGGAGCACCAATGGGAAGAGTGGGCTACACGTCATAAGCAGCCTAGGATTGCGTGCACGCTCTCATGGGAACACGGGCCAAAACCCAGAAGAAGGAAGTGATGCAGCATCTCTATCGAAAGGATGGGTGTAATAGCCGAGGCGGGCTGTGACATTTATATAAACATTTGGTAAGATCTCAAGTGGAATATGGAGTACAGTTTTGTGCACCACTGGAACTGGAAAAAGTGCAGACTTGCAACAACACTGATAAAGGGACTGAAAGGTATAGTAATACTTAAAATGTAAAAAAAATATGTTGCAGGGTTTATCCCCCTGAGTAAAACAAGAGTACTCCCACTGCTGAAAGGTGTTTCATTCAAAAGTTATTAATTTTCAAAGTTGAATTTTTTAGATGCAATATCACAGTGGCCTGAAATTGTACAGTGGCGCTGTTGCTACACCATCCTATGGAGATTTATGGTCCCGGAACCAGAGCTGTCCATAGGATCGTATAGCAACAGCGCCACTGTACAATTTCAGGTCACTGTGATATTGCACCTAAAAAATTCAACTTTGAAAATTAATAACTTTTGAATGAAACACCTTTCAGCAGTGGGAGTACCCTTGTTTTACTCAGGGGATAAACCCTACAACTTATTTTTTACATTTTAAGTATTATTATCCCTTTAAGGATCATAGTTATAAATGTTTACATTAGAGAAGAGGTTTAGGAATTAGGATTACCATTTACAAATATATTAAAGGCAAATACAAAGAACTGTCTGAGGAACTATTTACTCAAATTGCTGAGAAAAAACAAGAGGCCATCCATTAAGACTAGAGGAAAGGAGTAGGATTTTACAGTAAGGGCAGTAAGGTTGTAGAATTAGTTTTCCCTGTAAAATGTGTACTGTAGATGCTTTTAAAAAGTACTGGATTCCTTTTTTACTTAGAACAGTATTGAGAAAGATAGAGTTGGCTTCTGTAAATCAACAAGGGTGAAATGGCAATGGCTGAACATAATGGAAGCATATCTTTTATTCAGCCTCATCAGCTGTTACTGACAATGTAATGCCGCCCATGGTTAGGCAATAATAAATATTTCTGCTACACTGGAAAACTATTTGTGATTGTACTAAAGGAATAGAAATAATTCAAATACACACTATAAATGATGGCATCAATACACAAAATGATGGGCTGTCTACAATGATACTGCAAAAACCTTTTACGTGTTTTAAGAATATAAGACTTCAATAAATATTTTGTGTTTGGAAAATCATCTTTTGATGAGCACCTTTCTTGTCTTCTTTATTGCATATGAATCTATCTGCCACTGTCACGGATTGCTCTTTAAGGAGCATGTGTGCAATATATAATATACCTAGTGGCTTTATGCACAAAAGAAAACAGTAAGAATTCTGGGGCAAACAAACTACATCATAGGGTACAAATAAAAACTCTAATAATGATGATAAATGGGTCTTTTCACCCCTTGAACGCTAGAAAAGTTTCCATTGTATTGTTTCATGAAACACTGGAGATTTCACTCTAACATTCAAAGGGCTAAAAGCCTCATTTAAACCAATGGGATTTGGGGCCTTTTGTTCCCTGTGGTGCAGTTGGTTTTTCCTAAAATTACTTAAGTCCCAAGAAAATTGCTTAAGTCCCAAGAATTGTATTCACTTTCAGGAATTTGTTCTTATTTAAAGAGGAACAACCTTTCCAAATCATCCCCTGAGAGGGCGATTCCATGTGTAAAATATTTGCATGATTGTTCCTCTTAATTTATTCCACTCCTCTAGATAAATTGATATTAGTGGGAGGAAGCTTTCTGGGCATATAAGTAATTCATTATGCAGGTTTTACCAGACAAGTCAGAGGACAAAGCTCTGATAAAATTAGCTTATCCCATATCTACAGTGAGGGAAAAAATTATTTGATCCCCTGCTGATTTTGTACGTTTGCCCACTGACAAAGAAATTATCAGTCTATAATTTTAATGGTAGGTGTATTTGAACAGTGAGAGACAGAATAACAACAAAAAATCCAGAAAAAAGCATTTCAAAAAAGTTATAAATTGATTTGCATTTTACTGAGTGAAATACGTATTTGACCCCTTTGCAAAACATGACTTAGTACTTGGTGGCAAAACCCGTGTTGGCAATCACAGAGGTCAGACGTTTCTTGTAGTTGGCCACCAGGTTTTCACACATCTCAGGAGGAATTTTGTCCCACTCCTCTTTGCAGATCTTCTCCAAGTCATTAAGGTTTCGAGGCTGATGTTTCACAACTCGAACCTTCAGTTCCCTCCACAGATTTTCTATGGTATTAAGGTCTGGAGACTGGCTAGGCCACTCCAGGACCTTAATGTGCTTCTTCTTGAGCCACTCCTTTGTTGCCTTGGCTGTGTGTTTTGGGTCATTGTCATGGTGGAATAACCATCTATGACCCATTTTCAATGCCCTGGCTGAGGAAAGGAGGTTCTCACCCAAGATTTGATGGTACATGGCCCCGTCCATTGTCCCTTTGATGCAGTGAAGTTGTCCTGTCCGGTTAGCAGAAGAACACCCCCAAAAGCATAATGTTTCCACTTCCATGTTTGATGGTGGGGATGGTGTTCTTGGGGTCATAGGCAGCATTCCTCCTCCTCCAAACACGGAGAGTTGAGTTGATGCCGAAGAGCTTGATTTTGGTCTCATCATCAAACTTTAGACAGGCCTTTACATGTGCTTTCTTGAGCAGTGGGACCTTGCGGGCGCTGCAGGATTTCAGGCCTGCCTGGCGTAGTGTGTTACCAGTTGTTTTCTTGGTGACTATGGTTCCAGCTGCCTTGAGATCATTGACAAGATCCTCCCATGTAGTTCTGGGCTGATTCCTCACCGTTCTCATGATCACTGAAACTCCATGTGATGAGATCTTGCATGGAGCCCCAGATGGAGAGAGCTCTTTGGTCTTGGCCATGGTGGAGAGTTTGGAATCTGATTGATTGATTGCTTCTCCTGTATAAAAGACACCTGGAAGCCAGAAATCTTGCTGATAGGGGGTCAAATACTTATTTCACTCAGTGAAATGTGTTTTTCTGGATTTTTTTTGTTATTCTGTCTCTCACTGTTCAAATAAACCTACCATTAAAATTATAGACTGATCATGTCTTTGTCAGTGGGCAAACATACAAAACCAGCAGGGGATCAAATAATGTTTTCCCTCACTGTAAACCCACATTCTCTAAAACTATTGAACTGGTTGAAAAAGCACAAAATATATGCAATTATACACATTTAATGAGATGACAGGTGAAAGGTACACTTTAATGACCAATGGGGTGTGTAATGCATTGCTATGTAATGCTTTTCACCCCTCTGTGGATTAATATGTAGACATTAATTATACCTATTTCAACAATTCTATAAATATTTTAAGGCATTTTGGAGGAAATATTATACAATTAATTTATTTTGCCTTATTTATTGATTCATTTTGATGGTATTATTAGCACTTTTTGGGGAGCTCCACATATGTATCATTTATGCAGTACTTTGATCATAACAACTAACAGTTTATTAGGTACAACTTTGTTTTCCATATTTTTCTATTTTATCACACTTTTTGAAATGTAGGAGATCATATTTAATTTTATGTGATTTGAGGATCAGAGAATTGTGGTTATCGATATTATTTATTGCTTTATTTTATGACCACTAAACAGCTACAATGATATTGGCCCACATTGTTTCATATCATTAATTGACAGATTACAGAGGTTCAATTAGCTACAGTAATCAATCTAAATTAGCATAGGCTTCCCAGAAATGCAGTGACAGGATTAAACTTCAAGCAGGTGAGAACAAAGGACATTGAGTAAATCAGAAGATTTCACTGAGGCTATGGATTGTATCTAAACCACTGGATATTAGGATTATATAGAACTCAAAGCAGCTACTCAAACTTAAAATGTGTATTGGCTTTACAATCTTTCAACTACAGATTTTCTGAATAAGCCCTACTTTAAAATCCAATAGTTTATCATTTAGCACTGTGATGTTTAGTGGCCTAGATTGTATTATATTGTTTACACACATACACAGACAAAGCTTAATTGACAAGGAGCTGACAACAGCTTAAAAGAAATTAGTAACTCGTTTTCGGCAGTAAAAAGCATGTAAGACAAAATGGAGTTATGGTGTTTATAATAAAATACAGTAACATTTTAAAGATTTGAGTTTCAGAGGGATAAACAACTAATTCTGTATATTTCTGTAATTAAAATTCTTTACATTTGAATGACTTTTACTAACTTGAATTGAAGATGAGATTACTTATTTCTACAAATATGAGGTCAAGAATATTAGCAAACATAAAACAATATTAAGCTGCTTTGAATTGTAGGTGCCAAATCTAAAAAAAACATAAAACAAATTCTGATTAGGGAACTCTGACATTAGGGAACTCCACACCGAAATCAAAACAGAGCAAGTACTTTCAAGATGACAACTAAAAGACACCAAGGCATATGTAACAAAATACAGGTTTAGTACATTTGGCTCAAACTAATGTATTAATTAATAGAGGGAGTGAGACAGAGTGAAGATGTACAAGCATAACAGATCCGATGTGTGAGAGAGAGAGAGAAGAACAATAAAGATAAATGTAATATAACCCCTCTGATTATTCTGTCATCTTCTCTATTGCATTACTGACTGGCTTTCTTCACTACTCTTTATACTTGAATGACCAGGCCTTCACTGACTCTCCTTAGCTTTGTTTCTTCCCAACCTGACTCTCCCCTACTGCTACAGGCATATGTCTAGAACCCCTTGGTTGCTAAATACTGCTGACCACACAGAGTGCTGCCTTCTCCTCTTTTCAGAGCCCTATAATGTAGGAACTTTCCTTGCCATGTATTTGCACTGTAATAGCAATTACTCAGCAGCACAGAATTCAGAGCATTACAACCTCCTCCTCTTCACTGGACCCCTGTGATGTCTGGTCCTCTCTATTTGGGCCTCCATGGTGTCTCAATTGCCATAACAACTACATAGCTACTCAGTGTATAGAGTGTTGCTTCCTATTCTCCACTGAGTTCTGTAACTTTCAGTCTCCCTCTTAACCACTGTTAATGTTTTTCTCATTCAACCCCATGCCACGCCAACTTTCACAACATAAATAACCTTCTGGTAACTGTAAAGGAGGGACATACAAGATCCCCTCTCTTAAGTCTATGAAAATAACTGTTTATACATGGAATCAATATAAGGTGACCACCTCCACTTTATTACAACAGCTTCAGCAGCTTCACAAAGTAACATAGTAAATTAGGTTGAAAAAAGGTACAAGTCCATCAAGTTCAACCTTTGCCTCATAACCCAGAAGAATTATAATTATTTAACCTTTCCTGCCACCAAAATGAGTATTAGACTGCTGTAGTGTGTCTGGTTCTAAATTCTGGTCTAACCACCCCTTCCCTGGACTACTGCACTCAAAAGTATTTCTCTCTCCCACCCACTGACCGGCAGTTCATGTGGCTGGAGGCACTTACACCCAGTAGCACTTACTCCTTCTATATCTAACCTACCTTCCTCTAGACTGTAAGCTCTAATGAGCAGGGCCCTCTGATCCTTTTGTTCTCCACATTTGATTTGTACTATCTAATATCATTGTATGTTTATTCCCTATTGTACAGCGCTGCGGAATAAGTTTGTGCTTTATAAATAAAGAATAATAGTAATAATAATAATAATAATAATACGAGAACTTCCTGTTTTACTTACTTATTGTCAAGGTTTTGTAGCTGCTCTGCTAGTGTTCTGCTATCCACTGCTGCTGTCTTCTGAGTTTCTGGCTCTGGCTGTATCAGCTGACCTTTCTGATTACTCATCTGACTGTTATCAGCCAACCCTCTCAGGGTATTTACAGCAGCTTGGCTCACTTCCTCATTATCCTTGTGTTTGTTAGCTGACCTGTTGCTGCTGGCTGCTGTGGATTTTTCTGCATTCCTGTTTGCTGTGTTTCAGACCACTTGGTTTGTTCCAGACTTCGCTGACTTCTGTTCTTCTGACCCTTGGCTTGTTCCTGACATTGCAGACTTCTGGTTTTCTGACTCCAGCTCAGCTGAATACCTGTCTTGGTTCCTGACTCTGGAGTGTCTTTTGGTTTATGCTCTTGGATCATGCTTCTGTTTTTGTTACACTAATAAAGGTGTATTGCATTTTACCTTTTTGTGTCCTGTCTGGTTCCTGGTCCCTAAAAGTACACAAGGACCATGAACTCAGGAGACGCAGGCAATCCACCGAATATTTTTTTCAGGCTGGACCAGGTAGACCCGTGCATGGACCAGCTTGCTGCAGCCCTCCAGGCTTTGTCGCTCAGTACTGAGCATCTTGTTCCACAGCTTCAGCGGTCCTCGGTGCCGGCTGATCCTACAGCTGCTGCCACTCCCGCTCTGGCTGCCAATGGTGATTCCACTGTTGCGAGAGGTATGACAGGGTCTGCCCTGCTCCCCTAGCGTTATGGGGCAACCCTAACCAATGCAGAGGTTTTCTAAACCAGGTTGGCGTCTATCTGGAGATGGTACCACAGTCCTTCCCATCTGATAGGAGTAAGGTGGGCATCATGATTTCCTTACTCTCTGACAGGGCTTTGGCTTGGGCCATTCCCCTTTGGGAGATGCAGAAACCCATTGTATACAATTACCCTGAGTTTGTGGCATCCTTTAAAAGGGTATTTGATATACTGGGCCGCTCCACCTCGGCTGCCAAGCAACTAATGTCCATCCAGCAGGGTACAAGGAGGGTTTCTGATTATGCCATAGAATTTCGTACCCAGGCAGCTGAGGTTGGTTGGAAAAATGAGGCTCTCGTGGCTGCTTTCTCTAATGGGCTTTCAGATACAGTTAAAGATTAGATTGCAGCCTGGGACCTTCCCAGTGATTTAGAGGAACTGGTCTCATATTGTATTCTGATTGACTCCCGAATCCGTGACAGACCTTCCTTTAGGGAGCGACTGCAGAGGCATCCCATCCGTTTAACTCCGAGCCTTTCGTCCCCACCCGTACCTCCCTCTCCTCCTGTACCTCCTAGTCTCGAAACCTCAGGAGATGTGGAGCCCATGCAGCTTGGGTTCACTCGCCTTTCAGTTGTGGAAAAGGCCTTGAGGAGGAGGAAGGGCCCGTGCCTTTACTGCGGTAAGGCAGGGCATCTACTGCGAAACTGTCCTAACGTCCGGGACGACCGCACCTAAGGTCTTATAGGGGACAGACCTTAGGTGGCATCTCAGCGTTGGTTTCGCTATGGACCATGACAAACTCTTGTCTGTTCTCGAGTGGCCGCAACCCGTAGGTCTCCGCTCCCTTCAACGTTTCCTCGGGTTTGCAAACTACTATAGGAAATGTTTCTTCTCCTGTAAAACCCCTTACCAACATGACCAAAAAAGACAGTAACTCCACTCACTGGTCCCCGGAAGCCATCAGGGCATTTGAGTCACTAAAAGTTGCTTTTGCCGCAGCACCTATTTTGGCAAATCCAAAACCCGAGCTTCCATTCATACTTGAGGTTGATGCATTTGAGACAAGAGTAGGAGCCCTCCTGTCTCAACATCCTACTCCTGAGAGCCAGTTGCAACCGTGTGGGTATTTCTCAAAGAAGCTAAGTCCTGCGGAGTGCAGTTATGAGATTGGTGATCGAGAGTTTCTGGCAATAATACCGGCTCTCAAAGAATGGAGGCATTTGCTCGAGGGAACTTCCATGCCAGTCCTAATCCTCATGGATCGTAAAAACCTTACCTACTTGTCTGAAGCTAAGAACTTCTCTCCAAGACAGGCCAGATGGGCCTTATTTTTGTCTCATTTTAATTATGTGGTCTCCTACCTGCCAGGAACTACAAATGTATGGGTTGATGCCCTATCCAGACAGTTCTCAGGCGCTAAAGAGGAGAGTCCTCCTTGTCCTATTATGCCTCAGGACAAAGTACTGGCCACCATACGTACCAGAATAACATCTCCCCTTGGGGGGAAAATACGGGCCGCCCAAGTAGATGCACCTGCTGAGACTCCCTCTAGGCACTGTTTTGTACCTACTGACCTCCGTACCAAGGTGCTTGCACCCTACCATAAGACTAAATTAGCAGGTCATCCCAGAAAGAACCAACTCCTCTGGTCAGTTTCCCTTTTCTTCTGGTGGCCAGAACTCAGCAAAGATGTTGTTGCCATTGTCGCTGCCTGTCCAGTCCGCGCAGACCAAATCACCCCATCACCTTCCAGTGGGCCTTCTCCAACCCATACCCAATGGGGAGAAGCCAGGGTCATACCTTGCCATAGACTTCATAGTCGACCTCCCTTTGTCTAATGGTCATACTGTCATCCTCACAGTCGTTGACCGATTTTCTAAGATGATTCATTGCATAGCATTCAAGAAACCTCCATCCTCTAAAGAGTTGGCTTCGGTCTTTGTCAAAGAGGTCTATCGGCTACACAGGGTTCCCATGGTTTCTGACCAGGATAGCCAGTTTGTCACGAGATTCTGGAGGGCCTTCTGTGCGCAACTAGGTATCCAACTTTCCTTCTCATCGGCCTATCACCAGCAATCGAATGGGGCAGCGGAAAAGGCTAATCAGGCCTTGGAGCAATTCCTGCGGTGTTACATCTCAGACCATCAGAACAATTGGTCGAACCTGCTACCTTGGGCGGGGTTTGCTACCCGGATCTCTCCTTTCATGGTGAATTATGGGTATCAACCCTCCATGATTCCAGATTTGTTCTCTCCCCAGGAGATCCCGGCATTGGAGGATCATCTCCAGCAAATCCGTTACACATGGGTGCAGGTCCAAGAGTCGTTGCGATGCTCGCAACAATCCCAGGAGCTTCAGGCTAATCGTAAATGCCTACCCGCACCCTCCTACCAGGCCGGGTAGAGGGTCTGGTTGTCCTCCAGAAATCTTCACCTCTGAGTGTCTTCTCAGAAACTGCCTCCCCATTTTGTGGGGCCTTTCCGTATCCTCCATGTGAACCCTATGGCCTATGCCCTAGACCTTCCTCCCAATATGCAGATACACCATGTGTTCCATGTCTCGCTGCTAAAACCTCTGGTATGTAATCATTTCACTACGGTCACTCATCATCCTCGTTTGGTGCCTGTTGATGGCCATGAGAAGTACAAGGTCCAATCCATAATTGACTCTCGTAGGTTCCGAGGGGGTCTTCAATATTTGGTCCATTGGAAGGGTTACTGTCCTGAGGAGCGTTCATGAGTTCCAGCTGCAGACGTGTATGCCCCCTCCATGCTTTCCATGCAATCTTTCCCCATAAACCTGATCCTGCCCCATGGGTGGGGAGTCGCTGAAAGGGGGTACTGTCAAGGTTTTCCTGAGCTGCTCCCATTCTGCCTATTGATCCTGCTGTCTGAGCTAATCTAGTGCTCTGCTGTCCACTGCACAGCACTGTCTGGTTCCTGGTCCCTAACACTTATACACAGTATAACCCCAAATGTTCCCTCTTGAAAGAAATGCATCTAATTTTGTCTTAAATATATCCATTGTGTATGCCATAACCATATCCTTGGACAAAGAATTCCACAATTTAACAGAACTTACCGTATCTTCCTTCTCAGTTCACTATCATTATGAGGACTTAGTGAAGCATGAGAGAGAGAGAGAGTCTCTGGGCCCCCTAGCCCTTTAATTTACTCTCAGAAGCAGCTTTACTGGCAGACACTGTGTTTGTAGAAGTTAATCTCTCAAATAAGAAACTCTGTACAAGCTGTTATTAAATGAAATCAATGGGGGAAAATATTTCCCATGAAGTTGAATGACATGGTCACATGACAGTGGCTTAAACAAAATGTATGAATAATAATTCTGTAATAATTTGGACAGATACAATTTCTAGATAAAGGAGACAAATTCTGCAGTGAGATAAACTTTCCAATAGGCTACATATAATAAAATAGGAATTGGATAATTCATCTCACTGAAGAGTCTATCTAATCTTTCAATCAAAACACCCAACTGACTGCTCAGCAATAATAATAAGCAGCCTCTAAGTCAGTAAGAACCCACATGAGTATCAGTAAATAGAGGGGGGTGCATAGAGAAAAGATAAAAAACATAACATTCACAGCAGAAACATTAAAATACAATACACTGCATCCCCACATAAATAGTTCTAAATATGCATCCAATAAAACCACTGTATGGAGGGGACCTGGGTGCCCACAAAGTGCTAAATATAAGGAACATATATACTCCCACAGAAATGTATACAGAACAAAACACATACATTAAAATAAAGTAATAGCAAAGTGCAAACCAAATATATTGAACTGTTCCACCATAAATTTTTTTATTTGAATTTGTTAAAGGTGATTTTTTGAACATGAATTTTTATCATGACTATCAGGACAATTTATCATTATGAGAACATTCAGCATTAATTGAAATGCAAAAATGGGATGATATAGAGATATTTGGACAGGTGAGGGCAAATGTGAGTACCACTCCAATAGAGAATAGCTTTGACAAAACTAGTCGAGAATTGTAATTCCTTCTTAAAAATAGGGTATGTTATGATGCAATGTGTCCAGTATGGAGCATTATGTTCAGCGCAATATGATACCGCAAGGATTGCATATACATAAGTATTCATCTGGACTAATTTACACCAAGTGTAAAGATCAATGGGAAACTGCTCTTGATGAATGCTCCTTCAAATTAATGCATATTATGATTGATATGGACGAGGAAATACAACAGGATAATGCCCATAAATGAGCTGAACTGGAGGGACATAGTGAAAAACCTTGTTATATACTTTTCTCTGAATTATTGGAAAAAACTTGGAGAAAAATGAAAAAGAATTGATCCAAGCTAAGAAGACCAAATTATATAGGGTCAATAAGATTATTCTCAAAACAAGGTGTATAAATGGATACGACTTAATAAGGGATCCAATGTGAATACAGAGAACACATCAACCAGTGATACCGACGTTGATTTGGCTATACCAACTTTTTTAGTAGAGCCTGGACGAATAAGAACAGGAGGAGGTGGACATGCAGGTCCATCAGACACATCACACGCAGTTTTAGAGACTGACACATTTGGGCATACCAGAAGTGTTTACCCCTATATTAACATGTTTTCCCCCTTTCCGTTATAAAAATGTGCAGTTTTCCAGGAAGTGATACACAATACAAGCAGCTATTGAGCGAGAGAGAGGTGATAGCAGTTGTGCTGTATTATTCAAAGAAAAATTGAGGCAGGAGAGGCTCATGGTGACTGCTATCACTATGAGCAGGTTTACTAATAATAAAAGGAGGAGCTGGAAGGACCCTTATGTGTCTAGTGAG
Organism: Rhinophrynus dorsalis; assembly: GCA_037306005.1. Classification (NCBI taxonomy): domain Eukaryota; kingdom Metazoa; phylum Chordata; class Amphibia; order Anura; family Rhinophrynidae; genus Rhinophrynus; species Rhinophrynus dorsalis. The sequence continues at coordinate 412,975,207 of CM074719.1, read as the reverse complement.
TCTGAGTGGGAGGAGGAAGTGACCACTACCAGCATTGAAGGGTCTGCATGCCCCGATTCCCCAGAGACAATGCTGGCCAGTACCCCAAAATCACCCCTAGGGATCTTGGGGAAATGTATCTCATGAGAGAAAGAAGAGGGTAGTAGTGTGAGCAGGACAGGTCATCTGCATGTGCCTGCTGCCAGTGCTGGGCCTGCTGCCACCAATGCTGTGCCTGCTGCCAGTGCTGAACCTGCTGCCAGTGTGTTTTGTAATTCTCAGGAGGGAGGAGATGATGCCAAGTGTGACAGCAGGGGACCCTAAGTCACACTTGCCATCCTCAAGCAGTCTTGCCACTAGTACTACTAATAAGGTGCAGCAGCTTATACAGAGTGTTAGGAGTGAGGGACGGGGTGTTCATCATATTACTAGTGAGGAGGAAGACTCAGGGTCAGGAACTGAAATTGATGTGGTTAATGTTAGTAGTAATAACAGTGATGATGAAGCAGCTTGTGGGACTAGCATTAGTGGAATGGTAGGAGAAGTAATGCAAAGCACCCAGACTAGCGGTCAAGGGAGCGCACACCATTCCCCTGACCCTGCAACATGATCTTGAAGGTGGCAGAATTGTTGCCTAGCAGCAATAATTCCACCACCACCAGGCGCTCAGATCAGATTCATGTGCATGCTGCTAGTGCTGCCAGTCTACCTTATTCAGGTCAAGATGTGGGACATTAGGGGACCCTCTGTCACCTTTCTCATCACTTCCTCCAACCGGTGAGATGTCTGTAATAGAGCAGCAGCATCAGTATGGAGGGACTGGTGGTGATGATGATGACAGTGGAGAAGCTGGGATGGAAGAGACATTTCTGGCCTTTTTAGCCCAAACTGAGAAGGAATGGGAGACAGGGATGGGGATCACCACGACCACCAGCAGTGACCTTTTGGAATTTGCAGAGTTTGCAACTGCTCTAATTCCTGCTGTTGCTGAGTTGCAAGGGCAGCAGGATGCTGAGGAGCAGGCTAGTGTGCCACAGACCACCGTGGACACAGTGGAAATGGTGTCAACAAGTGATGCGGGACTAGGACAGGTTCCACTTGCCAGCAGCAGCAATACTCCTGGTCCTAGTTGCAGTGCTGATTCTGACGCAGATGCAGAAACAGCAGCAACATCATCCTCTGACCTAGCCAGTGAAGGGGAATGTGGAAGAGAAGAAGAAAGAGGCCATTATTCTCCACCTTTCCCCTCCCACCTAAAGTCATGGGTGTGGGACTATTTTTCTCTTTGGGCAGGCACAGGGCAGTCATCAACAATGGCACTGTTCACGATTTGTGACAAGTTAGTGAAAAGGGCAGAGGAGGGAACACACCTTAGCATAACTGCCCTGATAACACACATGAAACACAGACACCATGAAATTTATGTGAAACATGTTAAAGCTAAACACCCACTACAGAAATCAGGCACTGCTGTTGGTGTACCCCCTGATTCTCCCCAAAGGCAACAAGAGGCAAGGTGGAAATCAAAGAGGAGGAAGATAGAAAAACCCATCCAGAGGCTGAAAGTTCGATGAGGTATCCAATGCACTGGATATAGGTGCCTGGCAATAAAACATTTACCAGCATAAAAAAATACACATACACATACATACAAAAAACAGGAGAAGGTGGGAGGGGACAGAGGGAGAGAAGGCATAAATGGCGGAAGGTGGGAAGAGATACGGGGAGAGAAGGCATACACTAGGGAAGGTGGCAGGGTATGGGGGTTAAGGCATAAATTGGGAAAGGTGGGAGGGGACATGAGAGGAGAAGGCATACACTGGGGAAGGTGTTAGGGGATGTGGAAGATAAGGCATAAACTGGGGAAGGTGGGAGAGGAAAGGGTGAGAGAAGGCATACATGGGAGATGGTGGTAGGGGACAGGGGAGAGAAGGCATAAACAGGGGAAGGTGAGCAGGCAGACACAGTGGAAGGTGGGATGGGACGGGGGGAGAGAAGGCATAGGTGGGGAAGGTGGGAGAAAAGACATACAGAGGGAATGTGGGAGGGGATGGGATGAGAAGGCATACACAGGGGAAGGTAGGATGGGACAGGGGGAGAAAAGGACTTAATGGGAGAAGGTGGGACAGGGGGAAAGAAGACATGAAAGGCAGAAGGTGGGAGGGGAGGCAAGAACAGGGGAAAGTCCAAGCTGTTTAGACTGGGAGTTGTAGTTTAGGAGGAATAGAAAGTGAAGGAGAGACAAGGCATTGGCTCTGTGAAGATGGAGATAAGAAGAGGTGTAGAGGCGACCAAGAGCAGTGGAGAAAATGAGGCAATGAGGAGGGGATGTGTGAAAGTAGGATGGGCGTGATTAGTGGATGTTAGAGGTACATGGGGCATAGATGAGGGAGAACAATGTATTCACAATGTACAATGGCCATTCCTGGTGAACATACCTGGGAACTCTCTGGTTTTGCCCCGGAGACTCCAGGTTTGACAATGAATTACCGGGTCTCTGGATGTGAGGAAACCCTGCCAACTTCTGCTTAATCCTACCCTGTTCCTACCACTCTGTGCCCTCTTCTAGCCCTCCCCTAGTGTATTCTATATGTTTTTTTTTTAAAGTTTAGTAGTCCGTCCCCCTTGTGATTAAGCCCCGCCCCTTTTTAATGATGCAAATCGCGTCATTTCTCTAGCCTCATCGGTGCTACAGGGTTGTCCTCCGGGCAACCTCAAGTGAAAAGTTCACAGGTATGCTGGTGAAACCACGTCCCCTGTATATCTTAGAGAGACAGTAATGAGTAGATTAGGATATCTCCTCCTTGATGCCACCCTGGTATGCGGCTAGAATGGATGGAGAATTCTTTGTCACATCACAGCTACTTCTTTTAATAATATAGATTATGTCCATGACAGTGAGTTAACTGAATGTCTGTTTCCAGAGTGCTCTCTGTCAGAGACTGTGAAACCAGCTATAGTTATATGTCTGCAGCAGAAAATACAGTGTACTCAGAGCTGCAGGGATAGTGTTACAATGTATCACTGCTTTCAAAGCCCCTGACAGAAAGCTCTCAGCAACATAACACAAAAAAGTGGAGAGTAAAAAAAATAGAAAAGTATAGGTAATTTGACTTTTTTGCCCTTGAACACCGTATAACGTCAAAAGGGAGATTGACTTCATTTTAATAAAGCTCTGAGCTGTATGGACACATTTACTGCACATGAGATAACATGCTTTTTTCAGGATTTTAAAACCCCTTAAGTGCTAGAAGTATATAATGCATTGTGTTGCAATGTGGTGAAGCTTTATCTGGCTCCAGTGAGCTAATTTGCAAATATGCAAAGTTATTTTATCAGACAACATACAAATTTATCAGTACTGATAAGAATATAATGCATTTACTAATATGAAGACACTAAAGAGAATGCATGTGTTATCTAGTACTTTCCAGATAAAATCAAGCCATCAGAGATACAGAAATAGAAAAAAGATAACTACAATTTGTAGCTATAGCAACACTGAACTGCTGCTTATTCTCTGATGTCAAGTAACAGAATAACCAGGAGAAAACATACAATTTAAAAGCATTAGCGAAAGTGGGAGGTCTAATTTTTCCAAAGGACCTGTTCTGTGAAATGGCTAAGCACTTTGGAGTAACTATGCACTTCTATAAAGACACGAAGATCTAGACAGGATTTATTTATTAACCCTTTGCGTGCCAGAGAGTTATCCAACACATTGCATTGCAATGCGTTGGGTAGATCTCTGGCACTCCTAGGGTTAAACATATACATGTAAAAATTAATTTTCTAGTCAGTGGCAAGATATTTGGTGTAATGTTTATTGCTACATATTTTTTTTCTTTTGAATACGGCTGTTTATCAAACATTTTGAAAAGTGACAGGTTGACAGTACATATATTTTCCAAATACATATATGTGTATGTGCATTCTCCATCTATTCATACTTTAATACAATGATTTTTTACATCATATTGAACACTTGCACGTTGTTTTAAAAATTCAAACTATCATTGTATTTTTGTATTATTACTAGCATAAAGAGTGGGCAAGATAAAGGCAGCAAGAGGGAGAGATCAAGAAGACACCAGATATTACATAGTATCAGTATGATCATCTGTCTGTCTCAGTCCTTCTACCTGTACTCTTCTATCTCTCTTTTCTCTGTGTCATGGGTTGTGAATGTACAAATCCATCAGTGTAGACTAACTGGTGTTAGCCTCTAATTTAAGTTGCTGTACATAAGTGTATGTAGTACTGCTGTAGTGCATACTGACCGACACACTCTGCCAACAGTGGACTTTAATACGAAGTCCTATAGCATGCAAAAGGAAAAAGAGTGTATGTGTATGTATGTATGTATTTATATATATATATATATATATATATATATATATATATATATATATATATGTACCATTTCCTATGCCTTGCTTTGTACACACATTGGTCCCTTGCCCTCTCCTTGGCACAAGCGGCATAGATGGTTTGAAATCTGGCATATTTTGCTTAGTAATTTAATGTTATGAAGGTGCAGTGGCTAAAAAGCGAATTGTGTGCCTGATATAGTATGGAATCAGTTTTGTACATTCATCCCATTGTCTATCTATCTGTCTGTCTCCCTCTATGTCTCTCAAACTATTTCACTGTCTTTCAAGAAGGGATGCATGAAATGTCTGAAATTTGTTTTGCATATCAGTTTGAGGTATCTTTGAAGAATTCCACATTGCAGAGGGTTAGGGGGAAGGAGGCAGGAGCAGGGGATACTGGGAAATGAAACATGAAAAAAGCAGGAGTTTAGAAGGTAAGGGTCAGACCACATGAAAGGCACTAAAGGTGAAAAAAGGAAAATAAAGGACCAGAGAAGATAGTGAGGGGTTAGATTGGCCAGAAAGGTGGAAAGGGGAGAAAGGGAGGTGACCAAACCAAAAGAAATGAAAGGGAGAGGGAGCTGGACATGACCGAAGGGATGGGAGAAGAAGGTAGGGAGACTGAAGGGAGGGAAGCGGATGGAAGACATGACTGTGATGGAGGAACTGAAGAGAGAGGAGCAGGCCAGGAGAGATTAAGGGGAGAGGAGTAGATAGAAGGAAGAAGCAGGCAGGAGTAGAATGAAGGGAGGGTGTTGGGCTGTGGGACATAGAATGCAGGAGCATGGACCATAGGACATAAAAGGGAGGGCACAAGGCCTGAAATATACGATAAAAATAGGTGTTTTTCAAGATTAGATTCTGGCCTTACAAAATAACCTGTTTTGGACAAAATGTGAATTTAAAAAAATTGGTTAGCTCATCTCTGCTCTCTAGCATACTCTCTTCTCTACTCGCTAGCATACTCTCTCTCTCCTTCTCTCTCTCTCCCCCCTCTCACTTACTCTTACTCTCTCTCTCCCTCTCTCTCTCCCCCCTCTCACTCACTCTTACTCTCTCCCTCTCTCTCTCACTCAGTCTTACTCTCTCTCATGCACTATTACAATATTTTGTGCTGCTGCTTCTCAGTTTCTTGTACATACTCAAGATAATGTACTAAGCGAAAGTAGACTAATTCTAGAGCAACTGCAAAATAGGAAACAAATAAATATGCCTAATGTTTTAAGTGGGAATGATTCTCAATGTGTTATATATCCCTTATCATTCAAGGGGTTAAAACCTCCAGTGAAATCAAATAGAGAATTGGGAATATTATTTATTCCCCATGGTACAGCTGGTTTGTTCCTGATTTGCTCTACTGCTCCTTTGTATATCAGCCTCCCTGTGTGTGATGTTTCACCTCTGTATAAATGTCTATCTCTTTTTGTGTATTTCTCTTTGAGAGTGTCTGTCTTTTTGTTTATCTCTCGTTGTCCATGTGAATTCATGGGCATCTTTGGTACAGACACAGAACACATAATGTGACCCAGTATTACAGTGTCTTGTTTTATACTAGTGCCAGCTAATATAAAATTGCATTCTTCACTTTTGCTTCTATGGTTTGTAAGTATACAACTATGGTACACTGATGAAATCAACAGCATATCTGGTTCTTTACCTCAGAGATCCAGTGACAGTAAGGAGGAATACAGCTCTAGGCGGGAAACTCTGCCATAAAGTATGAGGTAGAAGATGGAATTTTAGTTATCAGTATTGTCCTTAATCCAGAGTGTTTTTCCCTCCTTAATGATACAGTCATTACTGATTTTCACTTAATTGATAAATTAACTTAATTTTATTTGTAACAAATATAAACTGATGTATGAATCAGTAAACTATAAACAAAGAAATGGAAAAACTCTGGTTAGTCACACAGTGGCTAAATAATCATATGTGGCATAGACAAAATATTTTCAAATGGTTCTGTCATTACCATTGTTTATACATTAATAGGTGTAAACAGGTAAGTACAGATCCATTCAATTGTAATAATTTCCCTACTTGCTCTTAAGTGTGACATCATACCCTTTGTGTGTATGTTTAAACCCATATTTTAAGCTTTATCATTATGCCTAGGATTACACTCTGAAAGGAATAAAAGGCCCTGTGGCATGTGCCATTCCACAATATGTTTTATTCATTTCAGAGCATTTGTTCCTTTTAGAGCCACCATGAATCAGCCTATTACTGATTCAACGCCCCACCCTAGCATACCAGGAGCTACATTCCCAGGCAGGTGAATTCTGGTTCATCTAGATATTTCATTATATGGAGAATATGTTTGTTTTATAAAAATAATTAAAGAATATGCTAATGCTTTATATTTATAAAAAAAAGAAATTAAAAAAACCCTATGCAATAAGCCCCATACACACAGTCAAAGTCACCTTAAGCAGTCGATCAATATAGCTTGCCATGCCTCCTGCAGAGTAATTCACATATTTAGAATGTTGGAGCTTCTGGTAACTGCAAATCTTTGCTGGGAAGTTTCAGCATGACGACTCTACATTGTTACTTATGAGATCATCACACAATGTTCACATGAAAGACTGGACCAATTTAATTCACCCTTCAGCACCCAGTATCACAAGCTGATTTCAGTCAATAGTGACCTGCTGTCCTATGCATATAATGACTCCACCTAACATTGACCCCAACTTAGTTGTATCTACAGCCACTCACTAGCTAATCCCAACTCCTGTAAAGAACTGCAACTAGTAGAGAAGAAAATCAGATTACTATTGTCACTTGTGTGCATGTGCACCTACATCAGTGGTACTCAAATGTTTTGCTGGTTTGGAATCACTTAGTTTCACATGTAGTACTCATAGAACCATAACAATCAAACCCCTTTACCCCTAGAATGCCAGAGAGGTCTTCAAAGGATTGCTATACAATGCAGTTAGCCTAAGGTCAATGTGCAATGTGTTTTACAGTGTTGATATTAATTTGATAGTGTGCTTTCACAGTTCAGAGTCACATAGAGTACAACCCACAGTCCCCACAAACTATTAGGAAATGGATTTCTATTCTGACTGCCCTTGAAAATCAATGTAGTTTTCTTCCAGACCCCTTCCAGGCCATGAATGGCTGTCAACAGCAGTTTTAGGGCTGCACAGTGCAAGGGCATATTTAGCAAAATATGCAAACTTGAATTAAGGTGAAAGTACCACTTTAAAGGGCAATTAGCATATTTGAAAACTGCATTAAAAACTGCCTGTGTGTCATGTTAGCCAACAGACCAGCAAATAAAGCACACACTCTCTAAATTTCAAATTATCAAAAATAATGATGTGACACCTTCACCATGCACCCTTAATGACTGCCCGATCCGGTGCACAGGTGGAGCTTTTTTTTGCCATTTGTATTCTGGGATGGCAGTGTGGAGTGCAGCTCAGCTGCTATCCCAGAATTCCATAACGGGCCAGGACCATCACCGTCTTTAAATGTTGGGACAGGAGTGAAGTCCTGGCATGTCAAGGGTCCTTAAGGGGTTAAGGTGGGTACTCGCTTTCCAGAGAGGCTATAACAACCTCCAGTGGTATACGAGATCTGGTATAGACCCCAGACAGTCGCTAAATAGTGGCTGTAGTCAATAAATTCCAGTGATCTTACAGGAAAGAAATTAAAAAAACATCCAGGGAATACTTGCGGTAATAATAAATGAACTACCACCATTGTTGCTGTGCTCTTGCTTCTCACAGTGCCCCCATCCTTCAGTTCTCATCTTTCTTCTTCATTCTGAACCAGCACCACCATCACGTAATGTGGAGACAAAACACAGCCTCTAGTGATAGAATTATCAGATCCTCTTGATGCATTCAATAATAATATGGAAGAAAAAAATAGATCCAAATTAAATATAGTATAAACAAAAAATAAAACAATAACATTTACTTAAAATATGCATACATATTTTTATTTTATTGTTTTATTTTTTGTATTAAAGCGGAACTGCCACCTCCACTAAAGTCTCCCTGCAATACTTAGGCAGGTGGCAACTAGCTTACTATTCATTATTTTACCTCTCAAAAGTGCCCACGAATAAAGATATCCTTAAGCTACCAAGACTGGAAGTCAGGCATCACCACGGACATCTTGAATGCATGTCTGCTCTATCAGTCCTCTTCACCCTTCACAGGCATTGCACTGGCCTGGACAGCTCCGGAAGAGACTGACAGCGTAGGCACACAGGCTGCAGTAACCTGGCCGTCAGTCTCAGAACCTTAAGGATAATTTTATTCGTGGGCACTTTTGAGAGGTAAAATAATGATTAGTAAGCTAGTCACCACCTGCCTAAATTTTGCAGGGCGACTTTAGTGGAGGTGGTAGTTCCGTTTTAACATCTATTTTTACTAGATTCTATTTGGATAGATTGTTTTGTCTCCACACCACGTGAGTAACCCATTCATATTATGGTGCATGGTAGTGGTTCATTTATTATCATACTTCAGTTATTAGTATTTCCTGGATGTTTGTTTCATTTCTTACATGTGAGATCACTGGAATTTAATGATTGCAACCACCATTTAGTGACTGTGCTGGGGTCTGTACCAGATCAGCGTTTACCACGGGATGCCATAATAGCCTCTCTGGAAAGCAAGTACACACATTAAGAATGCATGATGAAGGTATCACATCATTTTTTTTTTATTGAAATTGTATTGAGTTTTTAAGGAAATACAAAGAAGAAAAAATATGGGGAAGAGGGGATGAAACACAGATGAAATAATAATAATAATAAAAATAATAATAATAAAAAAAATCCAAGACAAAAGATAGAATAATAGTACAAAGCAGTGAAAAACAAAATGTAGGTTAGTGTCACCTGACTCAGGGAGAAAAAAAAAAAAGAAAAAAAAAAAGAAAAAAAAAATCGGGGGAGGAATAAAGGGGGATACACAAAGGGTGAGAGGAAAAAGCACAAAACAGAGGAACCCTCTCTAAAATCAGAGTAGTAATAGGTCTCGGTGGAAATCAGGTGGAACAATTGAATCCATCCACGGGGCCCAGACCTTAAGAAAGGAGGAAGAAGAGTTGTGGATATAAGCCGTAAACTTTTCCATACGCAACAGCTTCCATATTTGATTGTCCAAAGGATTGTGGCCCGGTGGTAAAGACTTCCAATGAAAAGCAATGTGACAATGGGCCATGGCACATATTCAGAAAATGAGTTTATTTGCAGAGCGGGATAAAGGAGGGTGACAGGAGGACCTATTCAGTAGAGCAGTACAAGGATCTGGTGTCACCATCACCCCCAAGGCTGAATTCAGGAGACTAAAAACATGTAACCATATGGTAGCCCCATCAGGGCAGGACCACCACATATGAAGATAAGTGTCCTCATGCCCACAGCCACTGTAGCAAAGCTGATCAGTTGAAGGGAACATGCAATGAAGTCTGGCAGGGCAGTAGTACCATCTTGTTAACACCTTATATGCATTCTCTTTCACCAGAGAGCAGGGAGTCAAACTCCCAATATTATTTATAATGTCATTCCTCTCCTCGGGTTCCAAAGAATCACCCAAATCTGCTTCCACCTAGCATGATAAAAGGGAGATAGTAGGAACAGCACAGATAAAAGATGGGAGTATAGCATGGAAATGGTGCCCCTACGACCAAGAGCAGTTGTGCAAAGACGTTCAAACAGAGTGGAACCCCTCAGAGAACCCACCTTATGGTAAGATTGAAGGAAATGGCGGACTTGAAGAAAGCGAAAATATTCACACTGGGGGGCTCTATATTTGTCTCGAAATTGGTCCCAAGTCAAGGGAGTGTTCACAAAGATCATAAACCTTCACAACCCTGCCTGGAGCCACCAACGAAAAGGTCCAGGAGACAAACCCGGAGGAAACGCGGGATTACACAAAAAGAGGACAGAGAGTAGATTCAGGGGAAGTGAGCTTATCTTTGTATCTGTGCTTACGCCATAATGCCAAGGTGAAGGAGAGAGAGGAGTAACCGGCCACCGTTGCCGGTGACAGAGATGAAATCCATAAGAGATCCCCTGCAGGAGGGGAGCCGCACATGGTCGCCTCCAAAGACACCCAGCAAGGAACAATATAGGTAAGATGGAGTTGAGTTGCCTTGGCAAACTGAGCCGCCTTAAAATAGGGCCAGAAGTGTGGAACTGAGAGACCTCCCGCCGAGCGGTGACGATGAAGGATCTCCAAACTCAATCTAGGCTTCCGAAGGTCACATCATTATTTTTGATACTTTTAATTTTAAAGTGTGTGCTTTTTGTTTTGTTTTTTCACTGTAGAGATGTTGGCAGGGGAGAGGACTTACCATTCTGTTTATCCTGATGGAAAGAAAATTTATATTGGGACTTCACTGACTTGCTAAATATATATCTGTTAAAGCTACTCTTTAAGAAGATATTCAAATTTGTTACCATATGCTAATTTATGCTGATCGCTGTATCTGTGTGGTACCAGTGACATTTCATATGCTAATTAAGCTTTTAAGTGACATTCCATATGTTAATGAAGCCATTTCAGTCTCATGTGATAATGAATGTTACACTGATGTTTAATATACTAATGAAGCTATGTGCTGTACCAGGACATTTTCACTTTTTCTTTACCCAGAAATAAAAGTGTGAATATCTCCTAAAATATACATCTGCTGGAATTCTGGTAAGCATGATATATCAGTAGTTTTGAATTAAGTTTTAAAATATGTAGAGAAAATTCAAGATGATAGGTTCACTTTAATGCCACTTGGTATTCACAACTAACACTAAATAATTAGGCTAAGTTTTCTAAGGTAATAGTGAAAATGTGCTAGGTTGTGTCAGATATTGAAACAAAAAATGAAATAGAAGACAAAATTGCACTGTTTTAAATATTTTGATCTTTCAGACATCCACTGGTAGTCACAGAATGACAAATTCCTCCCAGTCTCTATAGAGAGAGTTGCCCCAAGGCTAGGGACTTCTAAATAGAGAGAGATGCTAGCGAGCATGGGCAGACCTGGGTAGTCCTTCCTGCAGCCTAAGCTCGGTAAAGTTGCTGTCCAGCTATCCAACCCCAGAGGAGCTGGGAGTCTGACCTGAATGATCTACTCTAGGTGACTGCTGGTAGGCAACTCCTAAGATGAGTAAGTTCAGGTGAATCCCATAATGCAGAAGAAGGATGAGAACTGAAAGATGGGGGCACTGTGAGAAGCAAGAGCACAGCAACAGTCAAAGCAGGAACAAAGGTAGGCCAGAGTCAAGACAGACAGTAGACACCAAGGAGTCAGGAATGAGCCAGAAACAAAGGCCATGCAGGAGTCGGAAGCTCAGGACATCGTACACTGTACAAACTGGAGTCTGAGATCTAGATGGGGTTGGAGCACAGGTAGTCAAACAGAATTCAAATCAGAGTTGGAAATCTTGTCAGAGTTGGAGCACAGATAGTCAAACAAAATTTGAATCAGAGTTGGAAGCCAAGTCAAGGTTGATGCACAGGAAGTCGAGCAGGGAGACTGAAGAAAGAGGAGTTGTAGATCTAGCGGCGGTCAGAACACTGGTAGTCGGACAGAGAACAATTTGTAGTTAGAAGTCAAGCTGAGGTTGGTGTATAGGAGGTTGAGTAGGGAGACTGATGCAAGCAGAGTCAGAGTTCTAGCCAGGGTCAGGGCACAGGTAGTCAAATAAAGTCTAGGAGAACGCAGGAAGCAAGGTCAGTTGAGTGTGTCGGTACACAGGAATCATGATCAGACACCGAGTCAGAAAGGCAGGCTGTGGACAAAATCAGACAAGCAAGGTCGAAGCACAAATGATCTGGAAACTCTTGGGATAAGCTGATGTAACAGGCATGTAAAATGAGCATCTACCTGTCAGTAGGAAAGGTAGATAAAGGGTGCAGCAACCAATCCTGATAAAAAGAGCTAACTAGATTTAGGTGGTTACAACCATAACACAGAATCATAGACCTCCTGACTGTCAATCCAGCCTCCAATACTTATAGTTTTTCCATTGAACCCCTTGTTCTACTTCAGGAATCTTGTACTTCCACGAACCCAGTTTGAGAATACCACCATAGATAAGTGTTAATTCAGCATTACATCTTCACTGTGGAGGCTGGCACATCCTTTATGCATATAGTAACTGTATAAGTAAAATACATGCACCAAATTGCACAATTCTATGTGAAAGCACCAAGTCTAATGTAGTAAGAAGAACTAGGGGCGATGCACTAAGGCATGATAAACAGGAGATAACACATCTGGTTATAGTACTTCTCCAATTCTTAGGTTAGTTTATGAGCTGATGCACTAAGAATCTCAAGTGGGAGAAACCATAGTGCATAGACTTCATACAATAACATAGGAACTGGAGAAGTGATATCACTGGAGAAGTCATCTCCAGGTTATCACCTTTACCACGCCTCAGTGCATAAATCCTGTAAAATGGGAGAGACTTTAGTGCACAGATTCCACAGAATAACATAGGAATTTGAGAAGTCAACTCACTGGGGAAGTTATCTCCTGTTTGTCATCTCTTTATCACACCTTTAGCACATCTCCCCCTGCAGAAGTTTTAGAAATAATAATAAGCCATATTGGCTGTAGTGATTCTGGAATTAAGCAGAATTAATTAAATTGTCATATTTTACCAGATAAGTGTAAAATAGTTGATAGCAGTTAGATTTATATAGCTTGGTTTATATAGTAGTTAATATAATTTTTGGTATTTCTAGAAAGGTTATAATAGCTAATATTTGATCTGGGGAATTCTTTGAATTAATTTATTAACCCTTCAAGTGCTATTTGTCTATTTATTTTGAGGTGTTTCTTTGGATTTCTTTGTGTATGTTTTCGGGTCTAAACTTTTGTACAGTGGGAAGTTTATTTTAACCTCTCCCTAGACAAAAGAAGCCACCATCTTGGGTGTGGCATCCTATATTAATAAGTGATTAACCCTATAGGTTTTATATAAGAACGCTATGGTCATGTTATGATATATGTTGCATGAAGTTTGGTATAATGTCTAGACATATATTATTGGATTTGATTCTAAGTATATTCTTGGTATAATCTATTATTGACTATATTAATTGCAATTTATATGTTTTATTCAGAATGTATGCAATATTTGAAATTGGTAGATAACTGAATTATTGTGATCTAAATCTGGGATTTTATTCCAGTTAGTTTCTCTAAATGTTGCTATTGCATATAGTACAAGGAGAACTGTCAGAGGACCTGGCTTAATATTAAAGCTTACTCACCTGACAACCTACCTTAAACCTCAATTAGCATAGTTTATACAGTTTCTGGGGCAGAGGTATTTATATTCTGTTGCCAACTGTATTTTAATTAATTATAGGATCAATTATCCTTTTCTATGCTGCTGAGTTCAATTATTATTATTCAATACCTCTCAATATGCCTATGTTTGGTTAACCCTTTAATTGCTGGTAATGCTAATTATGATAATTGTGGTTTGACTTACTATATATCTATTGAAATTGCTGGTCACTCATTTATATCGTTGTTTACACTTTATACATAGTATATTTTACTTAAATTATATATATTTTTGTACAAATATATGGTATTGATTATTTTAATCAATTTGTTACTGTGAAGTAGCATGTCAAAACCTAGTATAGTGTAAAGTTCTCAAATTTATTTCATATTATTATTTATTTATGTGAAGATATCCCACCTAATTGGTTCTCCTATTACAGGTTAATCTTGGAAATTATCTTCAACAATGAGAATATTATCTGATGAAGTAATTTATCAAAAATTAAATAGGGATCCTACAAATGAAATCAAAGAAATACTGCGAGCAATTTTGGATAAGGGATTGAAAGAGGGAATATTATATAGGAGGGAATATGATTTCTTGTTAAATCACAATCCAAGATAACAGATTTTTTACTTTTTACCCAAAATTCATAAAGATCCAGTTAGACCGCCGGGTAGACCGATAATATCCGGTATTAATTCTCTGACGGCAAATATCAGTAAGTATATAGATACTTTTTTACAAGAATATGTGTTGGAACTGGAAGCCTACCTTAAAGGGATAGTAATACTTCGTTTGATCTTTATTTTATTTTGTAGGCATTAAAAAAACATGAAGAACGATATAAGTCTTATCTCTCAAACCTTTATGGTTTAAGAGATATTCACATGCAAAGTATCCCCCCCCCCTGTTCAGCCAGATCAAAAGGGAGGTGCCCAGGTAGACTGCAGAGAGGGACAATCTTCAATTAAGATAAGGGAAAAAGCTGAAAAACTTGTCAAGGGGGGAAGGGCTTTCATTCTTTTCATACAAAGAAGATTGTCCCTTGCTGTTATCTGTCTGGTCTTACAACCAGATTCACATCTGAGAAGAGATGGCTTACACTAGGAAAAAGGGGCGGGAGGGGGAAACTTTGCTTGTGAATATCTCTTAAACCATAAAGGTTTGAGAGATAAGACTTACATCATTCTTCATGTTTTTTTAATGCCTACAAAATAAAATAAAGTTAAACCGAAGTATTACTATCCCTTTAAGAACACTACTCACATTATTCAGACTAGAGAATAGTAAATGGAAAAAAATTATATTATGGTCACGGCAGATGTCACTTCATTGTACACAATCATCGAACATATGAAAGGAATTAATACTACCAAATATTTTTTGGGAAAAAAGAATATTTTGTCACCTTCACAAATTCAATTTTTGAGCATGTTAATGCATTTCATTTTGACAATTATTTTTGGTTTTAGGGAGATATTTTTTTTTACAATTAAGAGGCTCCGCCATGAGTACCAGATTTGCGCCAAGTTATGCCAATCTCTATATGGGATTTTGGGAACATCATTATATATGGCATAATAACCCATTTGGTGCAAACCTGGTACTATGATGGAGGTATTTTGATGATATTTTCTTTATTTGGGATGGTACTGAACAATCACTTATTAGTTTTATTAGTTATATTAATCACAATGATTTTAATTTGGTTTTCACTGTTAACTATAGTGTTCTGTAGGTGGACTTCTTGAATCCAACGATTTATGTGGAAAATGATTATATTAAGACAAAAACATACTTTAAAAGAGTGGATTGTAATAGTTATATTTCTCCAAAGAGTCGTCATCTTCTATTATGGTTAAACAACATACCAAAAGGAGAATTCCTACGAATTAAAAGAAATTGCACAGAGAATAGTATATTTAAGGAACAGTCAGAGATATTAAAAAATAGGTTTGTGGAAAAACAATATATAGAAGAGAACTTAAATCAGACGTTAGAAAAAGTAGCAGAGGTACATAGATCTACTCTACCAAAATAGAAAACACATATGACAGAAAAAAACATTAAGGAAAAAGTATCAATTATTGTTCCTTTCAACACTGGATACAAATATTTGGGATATTTTAAAAGAAGACAAATGGCTACATAATATAATTACAGAGAAACCACATGTAATATTTACTAAAGCACAAAATTTAGGTATTAAAATTGAAACAAGAGTGAAGAAAAAAGACTAAAACAGAAGGATGGCTACAATGAATAAAGGATTTTTTAAATGTGGCAGTTGTATGGGATGTAAGACATGTAGAAACAATCAAAATATAAAGACATTTCAATCTACGGTGACAGGTCAGCAATTTGAGATAAAAAAAAAACTGATTACCTGTAACACAAAGGGAGTTATCTATATAGTACAATGCAGTTGTGGCAAACAGCATATAGGGTGCACAAAGAGACAATTAAAAGATCACATCTGTGAACACATCTATAATATTAAGATAAAAAAAATCTGAAACATAGCCTTTCAGCCCATACATCTAAGTGCAGTAAATCTGACCTAAATTTGGTACATTTCCATGGAATAGACATTGTGTCAAAGAACTGGAGAGCAGGAAATTATATAAATGAGATGTCTACGCGTGAAACCGAGTGGATATATCAGATGCAATCTTTATAGCCGTTAGGTTTAAATGCTGAAGTGGAGATCTTTGGCTTCTTATAATTAGCAAATTCCGTGGATTTCTATGTATCCGACTAGGAAATGGATATTATATATATTTTTAGTTATATCATTGTTCTACATATTGAGAACCTTAATATTGAATGAAGATATTAATTTGTTATATAGATTTCCTCAGATTAAATTTTTTCATATTTTTTGGGGGGTAACACCAGTTTCATCATAGGAGATACTAATAACTATTAGATTCATATTATTGGTTTGTTTGTATTTTGAGCTACATCAGTTGGATATGTTTTTTAGTTTGGTGTATCATTTGTTGGGACTGGGAGGTTCTTTCTCCTGGTAGGTCTGGATCTCTCAGAAGAAGGTCAATAAGGTTATGTTACTTCTTTTTTGAAGGTATAGTTCTAGTATTTTATTTATATTGGAGTAATATTCACTTGCGAATAGTTCCTAGGACAGTATAATCCAATTTTAGAACAACATGTGAGATTTAGTGTAGAGTTTTGTGATATTGGTTGGTATGGCATGCATGTTTCTTTTCTGTCTCTGCAATTCATTTTGCAGGGATAAAAAGATCATGTATGCCAATTTATGTAATATATTTGTGAATGAATATGGCTCCATATATTATGTTTGACATGCTAGATTTTGGATTGTGTTTGGGGTTAAATGTAAGGGATGGATTTAGTTAGTATTAACGGTTTTATAGCTGTATGTATACCATATGCTGATTTAGTGGTTTTAATGAATGACAACGTATTAAGAAGATAGGAGGAATCTTTCTTAGTTTAAAAGAGAGACAGGTAACATTGTATGCAACGAAAGATATATCAAATAATTTATACTATTTCATACATATTTGAGACAGAAGCGTCGCATGGCACCAAATTTGAGTTCCCGAAGTCAAGCAAGTCAATTAATGATATGGAAGCAACTGAAAGACTAACAGTGAAGTTCTCCAAGCAAGTAAGGGAAGGAGGGCATCGTGACCCACTGTAGAACTCTCCGAGTGGGCACAGGTGTGAGCTACAGAAGGGTTGTGGAGCGATTCATCACAGAGGACATCCGAGTGATTGTAAGTCTGGTGTGAGGGGAACTGGAGCAGGAGATATAAGCACGGAATACTGGTGAGATCATTCCCTCATATACATATATTAACAAATAAGCCAGTGAAGATTATCACTCTGTAACACTTACCCCACAACAGCACACTGAGCGGATGTTTAAAGCAGTATAAGGGAGAGTCACAGAGGAGTCATATAAATGCATAACTGTCTGACAGATATTAAAATCATATATATGCAAGATAACCTACTGTTATAAGATACTAATTGTAAGACCTTTGAGATTGGTGTCTTACATTAAGGAAAACCACAGCCAACTGTTTGATGACGGGAACTATCTATATTAATGGGAGCAACTGACTGTTTATGAGGTCACCATCAAGAATAAGTGACAGTTTATTATTTTTCTTTACGATGATCGGTATATTTTTGAGTTACCTGAGCTTATTTTTATATTTTACATATTTTTTGAGGAATTTTATCCTTTATAATGTGATCACAGGCCATATATGTCTCGCGGAGGATAAGACTGGGATTTATATTTCCCCTTTTTTTCGGTACTTCATACTTCAGCCTGATATAACTTTGTTTATGCAACATGTTGGTATTTCATAGCTGATGATGGGTACATTTTATTGTACCTAGAGCCTCTTCTTTACATTATTGATTGGGAATTTATTGAGATCTTTTCCTGAAAAGTGGACTTTGGGGTCACAATATTTAACTTTTCCCATCATTTTGTATTTTATTATATTTATTATATTTTAATATATATTTTATATTAGTTTTTTATATATACCTTGGTAGGCTGTGGATACATTTAGTGGAATAAACGTGCTCTGGTTTCTGAGTGTGTGGATGCACGTTACACAGCTAACTAATAAATTCCTTTACATAGATTTTTCAGGATTGTTATTTCTTATTAAGACATTCCTTAGAGATATTCAAATGTTCTGATATTCATATTGTTTTGACATTATATTGATACTAGTTGAACAGCCCGTTACACGGGCCACAGTCCCACTGCCACCTGGTCGAGGGGCAGTCACGTGATGTAGAGACTGCCCGCGCAACGGATGATACAGAGCTGGATGCTCCTTCAGAGCGCCCAGCTCTGTATCAGCCGCGGCGCAGGCAGTCTCTACTGTGCATGACTGCAGCACGCACAGCAGTGTCTACTGCGCATGTCGCGGCGTTCCACACGTTTTATCGAATTATTATATAGGATTGTCAGATATTTTGTAAAATTTTCAGTTTTCCGAGCACTGACTAATTGTTTTTTGTATTCATAAATATTATTACAAAAGACACGTAGAAAGATAGTTTTGTTATTCTTTATAAGGGAAATGTGGAAGATAGATTAATATTATAATAATGAAATATATTTAATATATGTTAGTATGCATGAGAATTTATATGCAATGATATACATGCTACATATATTAACCTATCCTTCAATAGAAATATATATATATATATATATATATATATATATATATATATATAGATATATCTTTTTTAATTGGTAAAACCAAACACTAGTAGGTTTAAGAATTGTCAATTTAATGGGCTGGTATCAAAAAGGGAGGTTTTTCACATGCATTAATTTCTATGTAAGCAAAGTGTTGACGTCACAAAGATCAAGTTAGTTCATGATTTTATCTGGGTGTAGGGGCCCAATTAAGTATTAATGATAAATGATAAATACATTTTTGGGGAATTTACTCAAATTATCTGCAGTCTCTTAGCGCCATATTGGTAAAAACCTATTTTTGGATAGGTTGGTAAATTAAGAGTAAAGAAAACTTGACCAGCCAAAGTATTTAAAAAAAAAAATTAAACCCAGAATTAAAATAGATAACTATTATCCCATTACTGACTGCAGGGGTGGAGTACACAGATAGCATGGTATTGTATTTGATGAAAAAGAAAGACAAGAGGTAGACAAGGAGTGAGAAAAAAAATAAGGGATTACATTGAGATTCTACAAAAGACTTTCAAAGAATCCAGGCCACCAAATATCCATTCTATACAGATCAGGATTGGTAAACATATTTTTACATTACTGTTCTTGTAAAACTTCTATTTTCACCCAATTATTTGTTGGTATTTGGTTATATGGCATGACATTAATAAACATAAAATACTACTGACTATTATGTAAAATGTTATCTGTTGCTAAGAAGTATATTTTGATGTATATAATCTGTCTATGTGTATATCTAATCTAGTGTGCAAGCATATTTAAAGAGCAGATAAATAGTTTTGCTGAAAGAAAAACAAAAACAGGAGGTGCGCTTAGTGTAAAACCTTCATTTTATAGGGCCACCACCATCATCATAAGAGAACAACTCACAAAATGGGTGGCTGAATGCAACACATATGTGTTATTCAGAAATGCAAATGTTGGGGATTTAATTATCCCCACCCCCCTCAAGCAGTATCTAAAGGCTGCACCACTCTTCTCAACACTTGTCCTCAGATGAAATAATACGAAGTGCAAAAAAATATATATATAAAAAATAAAATAAAACAAGTAGCCGAACATTCTTGATAAAAGGGGAAGATCTCACAAAACAAAGGGGCAAGCATGCTGAAAATGTAACATAGCTATATTGTCAGATAATCAGGTATCAATATACACTTCACCAACTGTATTATTAATTGTAATAGTCAATTAACCCTTGCTGTGCTTCTTATATTAAATATTGCTATCCTATAGCCTCTGAATACATATATATTTCTATTGATATATATTTTACCATATTTCAATTTTATATTAATCCTACTATATAACTGTCATATATCTGAGATATATTAGAGTTTTGTGTTTCTGCAACCACTAATGCTTTAATCCTGCACAAATTATTTTTAATAAGTTCTATTTATTTTATATCTAAATAATTTTTATTTTTATACAAGCATGCATCATTTATTTTATTAACTTGTTAACTGTGAAGTAACTATCCAACCAGGTTTGTGAAAAATCTCAAATGTATTATTATATTTTATGTGAAATATATAAACTAAAGATTCATATTTTATTAATTATTATTTGACACATGTGATCAAGTCTTGTCTGTATTCCTGATAGAGGCAAGTATACAGTTTCTTTGTTTATTCCTCAATAGTATTTGTTTCCTCCTAATCTTCTCACCCCAGAGTGCTATGAAAGGTCAAGATGCAGCAGACACATTCTGATTGCTCTTTAGTAGCCTTGTCAGGCGTTGTTCTCAGATCTTCTCAATTTATCTGTTGCTGAACAATTTTGTCTTCCACTCCTTCTGGGCATACTGACTGGGGTCCTATGAGTTACCCACAAGTGTAGATGTTTGCTTTGATGGCCTGGCTCTTGAAGGCAGCTTTGTAAGAAGAAAGGTTTGTTGGATACTTTCATCGCTACTATGATGTAGGCCTGAAAGCCAGTTTCATACAAAGCATATCATAGGGTATGGTACATGTTTTACAAGTGGTAAGAACACTAGGGATCACGTCCAAGTCCTTTACGTCTTCCATCTATTTTGGTCTTTCTTCAGGATGGACTTCAGTATGGACTTAATCTAAGATCTATCAAGGTTTAGCTCTATTTGTGCTTTTCAGACGAGTATTGTCTTATTGCCAGATATGCAAAAATTTGTGCAAGGGGTGACTCAAGACCCATTCTGAAACCTAGTTTAGTCACATTATCTTTAGATTGGAAGCTCTCAGATCACAGTGAAAGTAATGGTTGTTTTATTATGAAATGTGTGAGATACATAATTACTTGTAAGGTCAACCACATACCAAACTGGTCACTCAGCAACCTGTAAATCAGTGGCATAGTGATTTTATGGCTGAAGAATCATGTCAGACAAAAGATAAACTGAAAAAGGTTTTTTGATGAGAGGGGAGAAAGAAACAGAAAATTTGTGATAAGCTGTATTAATCAACATTTTGGTCTGTAGTTCTTTATAATCTGTGTGGACCTTCTAAATAGCTATTAAGTAATATAATTTCTTGCATCATTTTACTGTCTATTTTTAATTAATCTACATCATTTGGGATCAGCAAATACATTAACTCTTTAATTAGTACAGGATATCCATGGAGGTGAACATGATTATCCCCCCCCCTTCTCCAATCATTGACACGTATTGCTGAGAACGCTCAGAGAGTAAGGAAGGTAATCTAGGTCTAAGACAGAAAGTGCTGCATGAAATATCTTAATTATCTTAAGATAGAAATCTAAATAACTCAAAAATTAGTTTTCTAAATAATACATGGCAAAAACAACATATCAGTGACGATCTTTCAAAATCACCAAAGTTCTGTTTAGGTGAAAGTGTCCCTTAAGAGAACAACGTCAGTCTACTCTGTCTGTTACAATCAATGTTTTTCAGTGGAGGCCAAACTGTATTCAATGAGAGATCATAAAAAATGATCATTAAAATATCATAGTAATCCCACTGTAGATAATAATTTTTTTCAAACATTCATTTAAAACACTGAATATGTTTCACACTCTGGTAATGCAGTTTTTTAGCTATTCTTTAAAAAACATAGGAAGAATAAAAATGTTCCCATAACAGTAAACAAACATTTCTCTGACAGATCCAGGCTAAATATGTCTACATTTATTTTAAACAGTTTACTAACAGCTTGATCAGAGTTGACACTGTTCCTGCAAACCTGGTCTTTCACAACTCATTACATCAGTTTGTTTAGCCCAAATGTGCATGTTGCTAGGGGGTAACGCCTTATTTTGATTATGTAACGACAATGCCCTTCAGAAGTAGTGCTTCCTTTTCCTACAAAAATAATATCTATGCATGCATGCAGAGATCAAGAGCAATAATTATAACTGTACCTTTTTTATAGCTACATACTTCCTATTAATTGATTAGGTGAGAACTTGTTGATCTGACACTCAAGATGCTCTCGTGCCACCTACACTATTTCAAACGTAAAACTATATAGCACTTTTATTATAATCACTTCCTATATACTCAGTAGTAGTTTATCTTAGAGCAACAGAAGTAACATTTGACCAAACAAAACATTTAAATGTATCCAAATATTACTGAACATAGAAGTTAACCATTTATAATGCTAAACTCCATCACCAGTGAGGGCTATTGCAACATTGCTAAGTCTTAATATTTTTAATGCAAACTATACAAAAGGAATGCTCTAAGATCACATATGTGTACCTTTACTATATATATGAACAAAGTCACTAAAGAATTAAATAACAGAACAAAGAATATCAGCAACTTATGTTTATCCCTATATGGACCAGTATGGTGTGCAAAATATTGCTTTACAATGCACCGCACACCCCTGAGATCTTTAAAAGGTTCTTATCTTATTTTTATAGCACATTAAAATAATGTGTAATGAGAAGGGATCTGGTAGCAGGATGGAGATTATTATGTAACCGCTTCACCTAGCTGACTGGCAGCTAGACTCCTTCTGAAACATAGTTTAAGTTTAGTAAGCAGTGGTACTTCTATGTGGTGATGAGCCCAGAAGCAGTTTAAACAATGTGGGAATCATTCACACAGATGATCAACACCTGTTCCAAAGTGTACAATATTCAGACCAATAAACAAAACTGGATGAAAGAAAGAGCTCAAAAAGATAAGATAAAGAGGGCATCACACACTAAGGTAAGAAATTAGATCCAGAGTTCTAGTTGTGGTAAGGATGCCAGCTCAAAGTGGTAAAATGAAGGTATATAACAATTCACTTTACATGCATTACCTAAATTTGCTGTTTACTGTATTGGAGACTGCAAATGTTTTTTTCCCCTACCAAGTAATTAATTTACCATAAATAAAAGGAAAACACTGAGTCACAAAGTTCTTACTCAGAAGCTCTAGAGGGCAATATCAGTGTCAGTTCTAAAAAAAGATCCTGTTATAACAAAAATATTGGCCTGGACTCCTATGTGATTTGGGGCTGTAGCACTACCAGGCAATCAATCATAACATTGGCTGGAAAAAAACATTTGGTATTCAAGGTGCTTAATTTGACTGACATTTAGAATGTATTGTTTGTATCGGTTAAAGCCTTACAATAATATGTTGATTGTTTATAATAAATTAAAGGTTTTGAGAAATAAAGTACTGTAAAATCTCAGGTATAATACGCAACTGTGCATAAAACAAAGGTGTAAATTATACCCAAGGTTTTGGGGGAAAACAAAAATGCCTATGTATAATACACACTCTTGTTTTCCCTCCCTCTACATACCAAAAAAATATTTTGTTCTCTGTTTCCCTCCACCCACATTCCCCTTCCTTTACTCTCCCCGTCAGGAAGCATCTGGGACACCTGTGCAGTGGGGGACGTGCTTGCATTTGCCACCCACTTCCCACATCCCCCTGTGAGGACCTGTGTTAATTCAAGATAATGGTAGTGCCATTTGAGGTTCTGAAGGTAGTGCCCTGCAAGGAACAGAAGGTCATCAAAGGTCACTAACATTATCTTCATTAACACATGTCCTCACAGGGGAATGGAAGTGGGTGGCAAATGCAAGAATGACACCCACTGAGCAGATTTTATTTTATTTAATTTAGAAAATGTTTACCAGGAAGAAAACATTGAGATTTCTCTTGTTTTCAAGTATGTCCTGGATAGTTTTCAGTAAAGTGTTGCATATTTACACAACTTGAGAAACATTATATATTACATGTTATTATATATACATACACATTTGAATATACATACAAATGGAATGTTAAAATTATATACAGTTACACTCTGTTTTTAGATATAAAGAAGTATTTACTTTTAAGGATTTTAGACTGGGAGCAGATTTGATTATTTCAGGCAGATTGTTCCAGGCCTTTGGAGCTCTGAAAGAGAAGGCAGATCTTCCTGCTTCTTTCTTGTATTGCGGTATACGTAGCAAGTTGTTAGCAGTGGAGCGGAGGTTATAGTTAGTATGGCGAGCAGGAGTGAGCATACTGCTCAGGTAGTCTGGTAGTTTTCCAGAGAAGTGGTTATGTACTAAGCAAGAAAGGTGAAGGTCACGTCTTAACCAATTTAGTTCTTTTAGCATATCAAAGCGATGAGTAATGTAATTACATTGGCGGCTAAAGCAGCATATTGAATTATTCAGGGTGTCAAGTTTACTAAGATGGGTTTCTGGAGCTGGAGCATAAACTACATTACCATAGTCTATGACAGGCAGCAACATCTGTTGCACAATATGTTTTCTAACCAGGGGACCCAGATGTCCCAAATGCCCCCTGAGGGGATGAGTAGAGGGAGGTGAAGGTGGGAGCATATTAAGGTGGAAGGTTGGGAAGAGGAAAGCAGACACGAGTATTTATTTTTTCTCATGTAAAATACTTCACATAAGGTAAAAAGGGGCTAAATTTTGTATTTTATAAGTAAGATGTTATGGTACTTCAATGTATATTAATTGCTGATAAGGTTATTTCATACATACCCTTGGAAAAGTTGTAAAGCGGTCCAACTCTTCGACAAAACAGAACATCTGTAAACTGATTGATGACATCACAATTAACAGGCTAGCAGTGAATACCACCAGACTTCCTAACTTTTTACCAGGTCCAAATATTTTATACACAAAATCCTCTAGGGCAGGAGATATTTTGATCAGTCGAACTACCCTTAGAACCTGCAAGAAAAAAATAAAATGTGTTACATACAACTTTTGTTAATGTACAATGTGCCCTATTGATTATTTTACTGATTGCGTGCACTGCAACAAAAGTTACTAAATGAAGAAGATTCATAACAGCTATCCACTGGATTTTGTCTCTGAGCTGGTGCACTTGTTCTATGGGAGACTGAGATGTCAGTCCCAACTACTATAGCACCATTCGCTGATCAGAGCAGAAGTGGAAGCTCCTTCCCCTTGGTCTTCAAAATACAGCCTGAGAAGAGCCCGACAACAAGGTAGTAACATCTGAACAAACAGATTTGTTTTGCGGTACTCAAGGACACAAGACCAGCTTTTAGTTAGATGAGGAATTTATGGTTTATTGTTCCTTTAAATGCTAAGAGCAGTTTTGTGTTTTCTGTCTTTAAATCATGCTACGGCAGTTACAAAATTTGTTAGAAATAAAAAAAAAACATATTGCTATTAACAAGACGTTGAACAATATGACATAACAGAGTTTTCAGTCAAGACTAAGTAATCTACATGACACCACACAACTCATAATACCCAGGAAATAACACACATAGCACCACTGACAGCAGGACTTGTAACCCACATTACACCACAGATTATAACATCTAGAATAAGTGAGCCACGGTGGATCACTCTTCATGGATTCTAAGCTATGTGATATCTAAGGCTGATACCTCATCCCTTTAATATCTGTCTGCATGTTTGCATGGTTGCATAAGACCCAGTGCAGCCCCACAATATGCAAATTTAAGTGGTAAAAAATGTAAAAAAGCTTCTGATGTGAGCCCATCAGGAGATATCCCTGTAGGCTAACTAGATCCTGTACACCAAACATCTAATATTGTGAGTGACTGTCTGCTCACATTGTGATGTGATAGTAGTCATCAGGACAGCAGACAATTGCATTTAAGACAAGATCAGTGCAGGCTCAACAAATTCTATATCAGTTGCTGCCTCATAGCATACTGCCTTTAATGCATATCTATCTATGGTTGAGAGAGTCTGTCCTTGGAGGTGCTCTGTTGTCGACCTGGTGTGACCTGGCCGAGAATCAACACTACTTGGTGTGCCTTTTAAAACATAAAGTAAAATGAGCACTGACAGTATATTTTGTTTCTTAATCTCTAATTTATTATTTACTTTATTCAGTAAATCTGGCCACTATTGATAATAACCAATCATTATCTATAATGGCTGCATTCTAGTTATGACAACAACATATACACACACATATTTATGAACATGACAACTCTTGCTAAAGCACAAGTGATGACACAAGGTTTACCAAATGGAGAAAAATATTTGTTGAGTACTTATGGTATTCGATTTTCATAAATAAATATATAATTCACCAAGACCATGTGTGGGCACACTATGTCTCTACAGTTGTTGTTAGATTACATATTCCATCATCCTTAGCAAGCCACATAAATTGTATTCAAAACAGCAAATAAAGAGTCCAAAGTGCACACACCTTACCTAGGGAGTTGCAGCAGTTTTCTGACATGCACGAATGCCTAAATAGTCTGATAAACTTTCAATACAAATAGTCTCTCTCAAGTATCCTGTAAGGCAATGGTTCCTAAATCACTTATGACTAAATCCAAAAATATCTTATCTTAGTGGAGGGCTTTGAAAGTAACAATACAAAAGAAGTAACATGATTTGTAGTCCACATTCTAGGAAAATATAACTCACATGTCTTGCCTGCATGTAGAGTATTAAATTAATTAAGGTCTATTAATCAACTTATTTATTTGATTATTAGCCATGAACAGATTTAGCAGTGGGCAAATGGCTTTCTTGTACTCGCTCATTTATCACTGATCAAGTACAAGGATATGATGCTCATTTTAGGACATCCTCCTAATAAACCTCTATCAATCATCCTTCCACCTACCAAACTCCTTCCTTCCTCTTACCAAACACTGTCACTCATCCTTGATCCTTTCAAACTCCATCCTTCCTCCTATCAAACCTCTGTCACCCATCCTCTATCCTAGCAAACTCCCTTCTGTCTCCCAATAAACCTCTCTCAGTCATCTGTCCAAACGCAGTCCAGCCCCCTAGCAAATCTCTCTCAGTCATCTGCCCTGCTAACAAATTCTGTCCTGCCTCCTACCAACTTCACTCAGTCATCTTCCCTCCCTACAATCTCTGTTGTGCCTCTTAACAAACCTATCTCAGTCATCTGCCTGACAGAGAGAATTGGTAGAAGGCAAAACGGAGTTTGAATGTGAAGGCAGATCACAGAGAGGTTTATTAGCAGGACAGGTGACTGAGAGAGATTTGTTTGGAGGCAGGACAGTGTTCGGGCAGATAACAGAGAGGTTTGTTAGGAGGCATGACGGAGTTTGTAGGGAGGGAGGATGGCTGAGTGAAGTTTGGTAGGAGACAGGACAGAGTTTGTTAGTAGGGCAGATGACAGACAGATTTGTTAGTAGGCAGAACTGTGTTCGGGAACATGAATGAGAGAGGTTTGTTAGGAGGTGTTTGTAGGGAGGGAGGATGACTGAGTGACGTGTGGTATGAGTCAGGACAGAGTATGTTAGGACGGAGGATACACGATAGAGGTTTGGTATGAGGGAATATGCATGATAGAGGTTTTGTAGGAGGCAGTATAACTGACTGTTTTTTTGAGGCAGGAGGGCGTTTGTTAGGATGGAGGATGGGTGATAGATGTTTGATAAGAGGAAGGAGGGAGTTTGGTAAGAGGAAGGATGGAGTTTGTAAGGACAGAGGATGGGTGAGAAAGGTTTGATATGAGGAAGGAGGACATTTGGTAAGAGGAAGGTTGAAGTTTGTAAGGATGGGCAATGAGTGACGGTGCTTTGGTAGGTGGAAGGATGATTGAGAGAGGTTTGGTAGGAGGATGTTCTAAAATGTTCACTATACAAGGATAGTACATGAAAATAAACTGAGACTGATGTAGTAAGATGAAATGGAGAAATTCTGGAGCATGCCAGTTGCACCTTAAGAGACAACTACAAATCCCCATTGATTTAAATTGGGCTTTCAACAACCTGAATAGTACAGAGGTCTCCAATACATTGCTTTTCAAAGTGCAAAAGTCCCATTTAAATCAAAGAGAATTTTTATTTTGCTTAGATGCTACAGCTGGTTTAATCAAGTATTGCTCTACTTCTTCCTAGTTCATTTGTATGATTATTTTGTACTTGCTTGTCTGCTTGGTATATAATATAGAAGCCAGTTAGGTGAATGTGTGCACACACATACTCAGCATTAATATGTAGCCAGCATGACATAAGTCTCAACTAGTGGAAAGTGTTCTAAATGTAGATTTATTTATCTAGCATATAATTGAGCACAAAAGTCAATAAAATATGTACAATGACTGATAAACATCCAACACTAGCCTAGATTCTGTTCTATGAGGAAATATCTGCTGGAGGGGGTATCCTTTAAAAATGTTGCACACAACAGAGTGTGCGACATAAAGGCCAAGAAGAAAAGGACGACATGAGAATCTCACCCTGCACCAAAAGCGCGAGATTCTCATGTCGCCACATTAAATGTAGCTTCAGATCTTCAATGTGTGCTCCATCTCAAAAGGATTTATTCCTTGAGCAAATCATTGATTAATATTGGGCTTTGGACCGAATATTAATCTTTTCACACACACACATATTATATATGTCATCATCCTCTTCAGATATTGTCAATCCACTGCAGGATGAAAGCCCCCTCAGTAAGCGTCCAACAACTTTGGACCTATGCCTTTTGTTGCCACTATGTACCAACAAAATGTCTTCTCTTCTTTGGTCTTTTTCTTGAACGTTTAGTATTGAGCAGAACCCATTGCAAAATTTGTTTGGTCCATTTAACGTCAGGTCTTCTTGCTTTGTGGCCTGCCCATTTCCATTTCAGGCACAGTACTCTTTGAATTATATCATAGACCTTTGTTTGCTATGAATCCATGCACACATTTTTGGTATCTTTTTGTTATGTTAGAATTCTATGCTCCATACTTATCTGTGTAACTTTAAGTTTCTCTATGGCTTTGACATTCAGTGTCCATGTTTCACAGCCATATGAAAAGACTGGGAGGACACATTGATCAAAAACAATTCACTTGTGTCAGAGTGGTAAATTTGTCTTAAATATGGTACAACTAAGTTTTCTAAATGCTTGCCATCCCAGTTTTATTTGTTGCTCATTTTCCAACAGGGTGTTTCTATCTGGTGACATTTCCTGTCCAAGTTAAACATACTGTGATCTTCCTTGGTATGGCAAATTTTAAACATCATGTGTGTTTTGTTGGTAATCATCTTCAGACATACATTTTTGTTTTCCTGTTGTAGCTCTTCAATGCATTCTTGCAGTTCTTCAGGACTACTGGCAAAGAGTATGAAATTATCTGCACAACGTAAGTGATGTAGGGAGTCTCCATTTTTGTCCAATTTAGCTTGCAGAAAATTTCTTCTAAACAATCACAAAATAGTTTTGGGGAGATTGTATGCCATTGTCATGTGCCTTTTTATGTTGATTTGGACTTTAGCATTGTTAACCTGTACTGATGCAGTTGCATTTTCATACATTGATTGCAGGATATTGATGTAAGCACTATCTATTTCTTGGTTGATCAGGGCACTGGTTATTTCTTGCTTTTTCACTGAGTCAAAGGCCTTTTCATAGTCAAAGAAGGCTATGCATAATGGAAGGTTGTATTCATAATGCTGCTCAATAACTTGTTGCACTGTCTGAATATGGTCTATTGCACTAAAACCACTACTGAAGTTTGCTTGTTCTTTAACTTGCTCCTCTTTAAGTACTGTGTCCATTCTTCTTGAGAGTACCTTTGTGAAAACCTTGCAGACCACTGGCAGTAAGCTTATTGGTTGGAAGATTTTTAGTTCCACCTTATCACTTTTTTTAAAGCTTTATTAGAAAAAGGAAGTACAATAGCAAAAATACAAAGCAGAAAGTGTACAAAATGAGAGACCTGAAGTAACTCACAACAACAACAGTAGCATTTCTTATCCAAGTCATGTTACATTTGATATAGTGGTAAATTCAGCTGACAAATTCAGAGTCAGATTAGAGTAAAGTGGACCAAGGAGGGTGCAGTAAGAGACTGAAATCAGTGGGAAAATGGGTGAGGAAAAAAAAGGGGGGGGTGACATAGTAACATAGTAGCTAAGGCTGAAAAAAGACATGCGTCCATCAAGTCCAGCCCATGCCAATAACACCCCTGTTGATCCAGAGGAAGGCAACAAAAAAGCCCTCTGGAGCAATTTCCAATGTAGGTGTGTAGGTGTGTGTGTGTGTGTGTCAAATAGTTCCCCGGATCAATATCCTATTTGCTTTGAAGCCATCTGTCATAACTGTCAATATTGTTCTGTGCTAGGTGACAGGTGGGAAGAACAGCTGAGGTGCAAGCCAGGGAAGATAGGGACGACAGGCTAAGGGCGGAAGAGGGAAATCCCCTGAAATAATGATATTCGGTGGAGGAGTAAGAAGCTCCTCACTCTACCAGGTGTCAGTTGATGGTTGCTCAGCAGCCAATGTGAGGTGTGGAAGGAGAATATTTTCCAATAAGATGCTCCTGTTGACCCCTTATCACATTTTGTGTGCAAGAGGATGACTTTCTCCATATATTGGGCACTTTGCCGACTAGTAGGTATTTTTAAAATAGTTTAGCTAGGGCTTTCAATAAGGGTTGAAGTCCGTCTTTAAACATTTCACTAGTGACTTTATCAGGTCCAACTGCTTTGCCATTTTTCATTGATTTTATTGCGGCTTCTTCTTCTACCAAAACTTCTGGCACAGCTTCAGCCTCTGGCAGTGCATTCAGCTGTTGTCTTTCAGCCTTACAAAGATTTGAATAAAGGTTCTCCACTCATTTTAGTATTTGTTGTTGAATTGTTGTTGTTGTACTTCTTCAAGCTTTACAAACATTTGGCTCCTATGGCCATCTTTCATTTTGCTTTTTTAGTCTTTGATTTTCTTATAGAGTCCTTTTGATAAAGGGTCAGTAATGCCCATATTTAACTTTATTTAATACTGAAGAGGTTACAGAAAAGAGGATTTTAGTCTTACCTGTTAAATCCTTTTCTCTTAGTCCATTCAGGTTACTAATAACTTTGGGTAGGCGATCCGCCCCTTTAAGTAGGCAGGAACAATACTAGAAGTGAATGCAGGGTGAAGCCTACCTTCCCTCCTTGGCTGCAACTAGCCAATCAGCTCCAGTAAGATTTGAGACACTAACTATTGACTAGATAGTGAAGGTAAAGAAGACTCCTGTGAGCATGAACCCGAAGGACCCCCACGTTCTGCCACAGGAGAGCCAAGCATGATCCCTTGATAGGGTGGGAGAACTGTAACCTGTATGGACTAAGTGAAAAGGATTTAACAGGTAAGACTAAAATCCTCTTTTCTCTGTCGTCCAATACAGGTTACTGATAACTTTGGGATGTCCAACCATTGAGTTTCCCAGAGACGGGAAGTAAGGAAAGGACCAGACACAAGGCCCCCAAAGTCACCAGAACAGATATGAACCATCAGATCAGAGATAGCCCAACAATAACAAATTAAGTGTCAACGGACACCGAATAGGGGTAACAACACCCCAGGAACTGTCACACAGCACGCTGAACTAGAGCCAACAGGGCTCAAAAGTGAGGAAGCACCAAAGAACCGAAGAAGATCCTAGACAGGCAAGACGGCCTCCAGGATCTTCCTCCCAAAGCTGGTGTCAGCCGATGCCAGCACATCAACACGGTAGTACTTCGAAAAGGTGTGCATAGACGACCAAGTGACTGCCTTGCACAACTGATTAGCTGTGGCCTGATTCTTGTAAGCCCAAGAAGCCCCAATAGATCTAGTGGA
Organism: Rhinophrynus dorsalis; assembly: GCA_037306005.1. Taxonomy (NCBI): domain Eukaryota; kingdom Metazoa; phylum Chordata; class Amphibia; order Anura; family Rhinophrynidae; genus Rhinophrynus; species Rhinophrynus dorsalis. The sequence goes on along the minus strand of CM074719.1, from coordinate 412,943,322 downwards.
ATGAGCCGTGACCCGAAAGTGAACAGGCTTCTTCCTTAGTTTGTAAGCCATATGAATAGCAACGGTCACTTTGGATGCAGGTCAGGAATGTTGAACAGCATGTCAGATTGCCTAACGGACTCAGTGCGATGTACATAAAACTTGAGACAACGCACCACATCTAACAAGTGGAGAGCCCTCTCCTTGTCAGAGGTAGGGTCAGGGCAGAAAGAAGGCATCACAATCTCCTGAATAATGTGGAACTCAGAAACCACTTTTGAGAGAAACTCCTGCGAATTGCAAAGCACCGCCTTGTGAAACAACAAAAAGGGTAGTCTGCAAGACAAAGCATGCAGCTCCTCGACACGGCGAACTGACACAATTCGCCAGGAGAAAGGCCATTTTCCACATCAGCAGGCTTAGAGGAATAGTAGCCAAAGACTCAAAGGGAGGGCGCTGAAGGACGCCCAAAACCAAATTAAGGTCCCACTGAGAAGCGGGAGTCTTGAAAACAGGACGAGTATGAGCAACGCTCTGGAAGAAAACCTTGACATCAGGAATAAGAGCAATGCACCTCTAAAAGAAAACAGAGAGAGCAGAAGTCTGAACCTTAAGGGAACTCAAGCTGAGGCCCTTATCCACACTGTCCTGCAGGAAGGCCAGGACCATAGGCAGATCAAAATCCTGAGATAGGTCCCTATCAGCACACCAAGAGAGAAAGGTTGACCAGACACGATGGTAGGCCTTAGAGGAAACAGGTTTGCGGGCAATAAGAATAGTAGCCACCACACCAGAAGAAAAAACTTTCTTCCTTAGTATTGAGGATTCAATTTCAGAGCCGTCAAAGCTAGACAATGAACATCCTCCTTCCACAGGTAACCCTGTAGAAGATCCGGACGGCAAAGGAGCCGGAATGGATCCGCCACTGATAGATCCAGAAGCTCCAGAAATCAAGCCTGCCCAGGCCAGTACGGAGCAATCAGAATGACTGGGCAGCACTCCAGTCTCAGCTTCATTAACACCCTGTGCAACATGGGGATGGGAGGAAAGATGTAAGCCAGAGGAAATAACCAAGGAATGGACATGGCATCCACCGCTAGAGCTACAGGATCCCTCCAGCGAGAGCAGAACATCGGAACCTTCCTGTTGTGTCTTGTTGCCATCAGGTTGATACAATGAAGACCCCACTTATGAACAATGAGAAAGAACACCTCTGGGTGCAGCACCCACTCTCCGATGTCCACAGTGTGTCTACTGAGGAAGTCTGCCATGACGTTGTCTACACCGTCAATGTGCACTGCAGATATGGCAGGAACGTGTTCTTCTGCCCAGGACAAAATAGCCTTGACCTTTAACCAAGCTGCAAGACTTCTTGTTCTGCCCTGCTTGTTGATGTAAGCCACAGTCGTGGCCTTGTCAGACTGGACCCGGACCGGGTAGTCTTTCAGTTGGCGTGTCCAGTGACGAAGGGCATGAAATATTGCTCCAACACTTTAATGGGAAGGAGAGATTCCTCCAGAGACCACCGACTTTGAGCACTCATGCAACCCAGAACCGCTCCCCAGCCTGAGAGGCTGGCATCCGTCCTCACCGTGGTCCAGAAGGACACCATGAAGGACATGCCTTTTAGCAGATTGCAGAGGTTGAGCCACCATGAAAAACTCAGTTCCACATGAAGAGGAAGGGATACTGACATCTTCAGAAGGTCCGGCTGACCCCTGCACGCCTGGATCACAAACCTCTGGAGTTCCCTGGTGTGAGCCATGGCAAACGGGACCGCTTCTATGGTGGAAATGAACTTCCCCACTATAGAGGACTGCTTCTCGACTGGGAATGGATCATGAGTCAGAACAGCGGAAACCCTGTGGGCAATCTGGTGAGCCACCTCATCCGTGAGAAACACCATGCTCTGCTGGGTGTAGTAGAAAAGGCCCAGGAAGACCAGATGCTGGGATGGGACAAGATCCAACTTGTCCATGTTGAGGATCCACCTGTGATAGGTGAGTGCATGAATGCAGTCCTGAACCCGCTGATGAAAAAGTTCAGAAGAGGGGGCCTTCAGAAGCAGGTCATCCATGTATGGAGTAACTCTGATGCCATCCTAATGGAGGACAGACACTAAGGCTCCCAGGACATGATTGAAGACTTGAAGAGCTACAGTCAGACCAAAGGGAAGAGCTGAAAATGCCCTTGGTCGCAGGCAAATCTGAGATACTGCTGGCTATCTGTATGAATGACTATGTGTAGATACGCATCCTGAAGATCCAGAGAAGCAAGGAATTCCCCCGGGGACATGGCAGCAATCACCATCCTTAGAGACTCCTGGTGATAATGAGTCTTGATCACAAAGGAATTGAGATCCTTCAAATCCAAAATGGGACAACAGCCACCGTCCTTCTTGGAGACCACAAAGAAGTTTGAGTAAAACCCCATACCTCTGTCCTGAACTGGGAGAGGTTCCAGAACCTCCTTGTCCTGAAGAGCCTGGATAGCACCATCGAACAGACAGCGTTTCTCTACGCTCTGGGGTGTGTGAGAAGGGAAAAACCGAAAGGGAGGAAGAGAGGCGAACGGGATCCTGTACCCTTCTGCCACCACCTGCAAAACACACGGGTCCGCCACTGAGTCCTCCCAGACGCTGTGGTAGTGACGCAGATAGTCACCCACAGCCGAGTGGGGCCCTGGGTTTGGTGAGTCATGCTGAAGAAGGCTTGGAAGCCTTGAGCTGGGAGGAGACCTTGGGTTTCCATTGTTGTTTGGGCTTGGAGAAGGAACACGGAGCTGAGGGAACTGTCTGGTTCGCCGGACGTGTCTCAGTCTGGAAGGAACGAAAAAGCCGATTACGCTTGACAGGTGTCTTCTTCCTGGAGACCATAGGCAGAAGGGTACTCTTGCCCCCTGTGGCCTCACTAATCAGATCCTTAAGATCTGGCCCAAACAGAGAAGTGCCTTGAAAAGGCAGCGAGAGCAAATCTTTCTTGGAAGAAGTGTCAACAGACCAGATCTTGAGCCAAAGAGCTCGTCTGGCAACCACAGACATGGTGGAAACCCTTGCCACCAAATGGGTGGCGTCAAACATAGTGCTGGGCCTCAGAAATCTTAGCAAGAAGCCGCAACATATCCAAAGTAGGAGCACCTTGACGGACAGCAAGAGTGATCTGTTCAGTACAGACCACAATTACCCTGTTCACCCATGCCGCAGCAAACACCGAGAGCAGAGAAGAACCAGCGGTGGCAATAATGGACTTGGGGGAGACCTCAAGTTTCTTGTCAGTCCAGTCTTTCAGAGAGGATGCATTAGCAAATGGCAAGGCAGTGGCAGGGGTAAAGCTTGGCAAATTTCTTGGAAACAGAGGGTTTTCTGCCTGGAGACTTCCACTCATCAGACACAAGGAGGTGAACAGTAGGGTTAGGTGGAAAACAAGTATGGGGCCTCTAAGGCTTCTGAAATACATCAAAGGGATCCTAAGAAACCTCTTGAATTAAGGGAATGTTTAGGGTTTTTAACATGGCCCTGGTCAGGCCCTCAGCCGAGGGATCAGGATCAGCCTCAAAGGGGTCCCCAAAAAACTGAGAGGAGCCCACAGCAGAACATTCCTCAACATCAAAATCCACCAACAGTTCCTCCTCAGAGGAATCTGATACGTCAGGTACTCCCTGCGGTTTCGGCAGGGAAGATCTGATAGAAGTAGGGGTCTGCCAGGAGTGTAAGACCCGCTGTAACTGGGATGGAAAGAGCTGCAATGTAGACCCAAGGTCCCTAGTAGCAGCCTTGAACTATTGCACCTAAACTGGCTCTAATGCATGTCTGGAGGTACCCGGGGAAGACTCAGGTACAGCAGACCATGCTGGGCATAAAAGACCTGAGAATTCTCTAGGTAATCCTGAATGACATGAGGAGCAATGCACAATAGGGGACACAGAGACCCCAGCGTCCTTAGTCTTAGGTCTGGCACCAAGCTCTAACAGATTAGACATTCTTACAGTGTCAAAACGTTCAAGTATAAGGTATCACCCAAATACAGTGAGTAAGATTAAAAGTTCACCCCAGAAATCGCTAAAATGCACTTATCTGGCAGGCGAAGGGTTAATCTGCAGAGGAGAGAAGGATAGTCCAAGCCCTGTGTAAGATACTCCTTCAGGGAAAGCACAAAATGGCTGCCGTGGCAGGAGCCAATCAGAAATGAGCGCGCGATGAAAGCACTCATGGAAAATGTAGTTTTCCCAGAAAAAGTACCCCCAACAGTGCTCGAAGCCCCCTGAGCCACCCAACACACACCAAACATTAACCGGATAATAGAGCAAGGGCAGACAAACAAAATGAGCCATCTCTGAAGTCGCTACGATGAGCGGTTGCAGAGATATGTCCCAAACTGTACAGTCCTATAGAAGTGAATGGAGCAATGGCGTCTATGCCGTAAAAGCGTGCGGAACACACATTTAGCAAAGTTGGGATAAAGAAGTAAATGAGCACCAAACATTACTAAAGCATGTCACTAGACCCAATAAACACTGAACCCAGTAGGGAAAGTGCCAACAACCCCCCCAAAATATGCTAAACCAGCAGCTAAAGGGTTAAGTTACCACAGAAACTTGCTCCAAATCACCCAACAGACATACAGATAAACCCAATGAGTGCAGGAGTGTGCAATAGGAACTCCAAAGGAAAAACCCCTGTGCGGAGGGGCACTGTGGGACATGTGGACCTGCAGCACTCAAAAGGTTGCTCACCTTTCCTGCAGATCTTCTGTCTTCAGATTGTCATGTATCAAGAATAAGCCACAGTGGGCAACTCCTGAGGAAAGAACTTGAACCCAAGATCCCCTTCCCCCAGGGCTTAAGGTCCACAAAAGCACCTGGATACTGAGCTAGCCACATCTAAGGGCATTATCAGTGATGGTAATCCGCCTAGTTGTGGTATTCAATATCTAACAGAAAAATAAAAAAAAATAGCTAAAACTATAGCAGAACTGTTCTCTTGCCTGTATCTTCATCCAAGGAACAAATATTACTGGAGCTGATTGGCTAGCTGCACCCAAGGAGGGAAGGTAGGCTCCACCCCTGCATTCACTTCTAGAATTGTTCCTGTCTACATAAAGGGGTGGATCGCCTACCCAAAGTTACCAGTAACCTGTACTGAACAACAGAGAAATAATGTATTTGGAGAAAGTGTCATCTCTCAAACTCTTACGGTTTGAGAGATATTCACCACTAAAGTTCTCTCTTCCCTCCCCTTCTCCTGATGTCAGCACTCTGCTGACATCAGGAGATCCGGGTCCTAGGACCAGCTGGTGTCTTTGCAGCAGAGCTGAAATTGCATTATTTAAAAAGAATTACTTCATTGGAATGGTCTTCAAAGTGTGCCTGGCTCTGCTGAAAAGCCTCCTCGAGTCAGCCGACTCAAATCTCCTTTACAGCTGACAGCAGGAAAAGGGAAACATTAGTAGTGAATATCTCTCAAACAGTAAGGGTCTGAGAAATGGCACTTTCTCCATATATTTTATTTTTGTAACCTCTACAATATTAAATTAAGTTAAATACAGTTATTATTCACCATATAAGCTCAACATTGATCTTGCACATTTCTTTTATGCATTTCCTTATGTTCTTGCACATTTCTACATATTCTACCCTATTGCTTATATTACCATCTTGCTTAATTTCCTGTCGATTTTTATCAAGGCAACTGTTTCTTTTGATATTCGGGTTGGTTTATCTTGTTTTACAGTAGGTGCAAGTTCATGGACAGTGTCTATGATAGTCACAATATTTTTACATTGAAGGTAGAAATGTCTATGTTTGGAAGGTATTGTAGAACACTGAAGTAATTAGACAGTGTTAACTCAAAATTCTTATGATTTGTCAATTTCTGTCTAGTGTCAATTATCACGTTCGTTGACTTGATCATTTTCTTTCTTTGTTTCTTGCAGTCAATTTAGATTTTTTTGTTTTCACTAGACAATGGTGACTTCCAACTTTAAAACAATTTAAGACTGAGCAGTCTGTTAATATCATTTTTTATTCTCAAGTATGAAGTCAATTTCACTTATATTACAATTAGGGTTTTTATATGTCCATTTTCTCTGAGGCCTTTTTCCTGTATAAAGAATTCATGAATTACAAATGTTGTTTTTTATGCAAATTCATTGATTGCCTCTGTTCTCTCTTTTTCCAGTTCCATGTTCTCCGATCGATTTTTCACCATTTTGGAACTTACAAATTCTTGCACTGAAATCTCCCATTATAAATGTATAGTGGTAACTGACCTGTTTGAACAGGTGAAGTAAATCACCATAAAATACTTTAGCTTCATCATCCTATGGTAAACAAGAATGATTTGAAGAACTGTTTAATTTAATAGCACAGGCAGAGATTATTTCAGAACTTTCTACTTTTCTGTCAGTCTTTTGTTAATCAAGAATCCAATTCCTCCACATCATCCGTCATTGGTTCCTTTATAGTATAGCCAGTGTCCGTCTTCTAATTTTACTAAATCTTTGTCTTTTTCACAAGTGTCACATAAGCCAATAATGTCCCAACTGAGGTAATTTAGTCCTTGTAGTAGTTTCTCGAAGTGGGAAACCGTACTCATAGATGTAATGTTAAGAGTTCCAAAGGCAGCTGGATAAAATCTGGTATTTCTGACAACCCTATGCCATTAAGCTGATCTTCCCATTGCCGTAGGAAGTAGCTTACAAGCCTCTGGGAAATGAGAGCCATTGTTTTTGTTGTGTAGCCATGCTGAGGGAATGGCTCATAATCTGCCATGCTGATCCAGCGCAGGTTGTTAGATTTTGGATAGATTTAGTCTGGTGTCTTAGCTTTGATCTTTCCATCTTGGGAGACTCTGCCAGGAGTATATGCTCATGATGGCATATTTCTCAGCTTTACTGATATACGCAAACACTTCCATCACTATAAGGCATTGAGCCATTGGAGTGATTAATAAAAGACTGACAGACTCAGTCATAAAAGTAGAATTTCAGAAAGAATCGCTTCCTGTGTTATCAAGCTAAACAGTCGCTATGTTCTTCAAATTATTCAAGTTTATGCCCCTACTAGCAGCCACAACGTTGATGAAGCTGAATAACTTTATGATGATTTATTATGCCTCTACAAACAGGACCACATGGAATTGGAAAAAGAGATGACAGAGGTAGCCAACTGATTTAATTTACAGAAAAACAAAATTTGTACATCATGAATTCATTCTGCAGGAAAAATGCCCACAGAAAATGGACATGGAAAAGCATTGATGGTAATACAAGTGAAATTGACTTCATACTTGCAAAATAATAAAACGGTTTTCGCTTTCATTTTCACTGCTCAAAAATGAAAACTGACTGCATGAACATGGAGATCGACTCTAGCCAGCTGATGAAAATGAGAAATGAAGAAAAACAGTAATATTAGAAACAGGCCGGAATATGTAGAAATGTGCAAGACCATAAGGAAGTGCCTTAAAGAAGAAACCCGCAAGGTCAATGCTGAGCTCATAAAAAGGATACTGTAAGAAAATCAAGCGCTAAAGAAGTAAAAAAAAAAAAGATGACCACACATGGGAGCCAAATGTTTGCATTAAAGCTTGAAGATGGTATAACAGCAAAAGCTAAACAACAAATATTACGAGCAGAAGAATTTTATTAAAATCTTTATAAGAATGAAGGAGAACAACTGAATGTAGTGTCAGAGGCTGAAGCTGTGCCAGAAGTTTTGGTAGAAGAGGTAGAAGCTGCAATAAAATCAATGAAAAATGGCAAATCGGCTGGACCTGATAACGTTACTATTGAAATGTTGACAGCTAGAGGTCAACCCTTATTCAAAGCCCTAGTTAAACTATTCTCAAAATGCCTACTACTTGGCAACATGCCTGAAACATGAAAAATGCATAAGTCATCCCACTGAACAAAAAAGGTGATAAGGAGAATCTGAAAAAAACTACCGACCAATATGCCTTTTGCCAGTGGTCTGTAAGGTTTTCACAAAAGGTGCCATCAAGAAGAATGGACACAATACTCAACACGGCACAACCTACAGGCTTCAGAAGCAGTTTCAGTACAGTGGACCACATCCAGGCAATGCAACAAGTTATAGAGCAACATGATGAATACAACCTCCCATTCTGCATATCCTTCATTGACTATGAAAGGTCTTTGACTCAGTGGAAAAGCAAGCAATAATTGATGCCCTGATCAACCAAGGAATAGATAGAGCTTATATCAATATCATGCATCAATACAGGTAAACCACGATAAAGTCCAGATCAGCATAGAAAAAGGGATCCAACAAGGATTCACAATTTCCCCAAAACTATTTTCAGTTTGTTTAGAACAATTTTGTCACAAACTAAATTGGGACAAATAAGGACTTAAGATAAATGGAGAATACATACATCACTTACGTTTTGCAGATTATATCATAATTATTGCCAGTAGCCCTGAAGAACTGCAAGAACGCATTGAAGAACTACAACAGGAAAGCAAAGATTTTGTCTGAAGATGAACAGCAACAAAAAAACAGGTCATGTTTAACAAATTTACCATACCAAGGAAAATCACAGTAGATGGACCAGAACTAGAAGTGGATAAGTATGTTTACCTTGGACAGGAAATGTCAACAGATGGAAACACCATGATGGATATTGAGACATGAATAAAATTGAGAAGGAAAGTACTTAGAAAACTTAGTAGTCTTTAAGACAAATTTACCTCTCTACCTCAAACGAAAGGTTTTTCACCAGTGTGTCCTTCCAGTCATTATGTATGGTTGTGAACCATGGAAACTGAATGCCAAAGCCACACAAAAACTAAAGGTTACATAGAAAAGTATGAAGCAGAGAATTCTAAGCATAACAAAAAGAGACTGAAAAATGTGTGTGTAGATTCATCTGCAAACAAAGGTCTATGATGTAACTGAAAGTGTAAAGCACCTGAAATGGAAATGGGCAGGCCACATAGCAAGAAGATCTGATGATTGATGGACCAAATTAATTTTGGAATGGATTCCCCTTGATACTAAACGACCACAGACAAGATGGGTAGATGAAATTACCAAATTTGTTGGTACACAGTGGCAACAAAAGGCACAGGACCAAAGTTGCTGAGGAAGCCTTCATCCTGCAGTGGATCTGAAGATGATGATGATGTTGAAAAAAAAAAAGAAAAAAAAAAAAAAAAAAAAAAAAATATATATATATATATATATATATATATATATATATATATATATATATGAGTGTTAGGCTTTTCATTAATGAATATGGGATTTCTGGTCCCATCAAACCTATAGGGCATTGGAGAGGTTAAGTGTGATAGATGTGAATGGGGACACTTAGAGACATGCCAGTGATTCATTCTGGTTGCAAAGAAATCTAGAACAGCTACAGAAACTCAGTTTAACTTTGTCAGAGAAACAAATATTCAACACCCAAATGAAAAAGGGGGTTATATAAATAGTAACAGCATCTGGGTTAAAAACAGTTTGTGATTTTATAAAGAGAAAGAGAGAGAGAGAGAGTGAGAAAGGGACTCACAAGTCATTCTGAGTATCTCAGAGAGAGAGAGAGAGAGAAAAAGGGACTCGTAAGTCATTCTGAGTATCAAGGAGAGAGAGAGAAATAGAGAGAGGGAGAAAAAGATAGAGACCGGTAACCATCAAAAGTCATTTTGATTATTGGGAGGAAGAGAGAAAGTATGAGTATGTGTTTTAATGGAAATATATTTGTAAACCATGGTGCAGTTGGTTTTCCCCAGAAATACTCTAGTTCTTAGGATGTCAACCTCATTATCTATGTCACATGCATTAACATCAAAGCTGTTAACATTTCTTCACAACAATGAGCTTCATTTCTTTAGTCACAATAATGGCTGAAAATCTGGGTTGTTTTATGTTTATTTTAGTATTTTTAAGCAACAATGCAGTTCAACGAACAAAGATGTGATTACTGCTGAACTTACCCCTACAGAAATATGCTGTGACAGAGGGAATTCCCTGTACATATATTATACTTTGAGAACCTATGTACAGCTGCTGAGCCCAGAAGTGACCTGGTAATCTCAGCCCGAGAGGAAGCTAAGGTTATCCTCTAGGTTCCACCTGCCTCATTTAGTGAAACTTTAACCTTAATCCAAGTTTGAATACTTGAAAAGTACATTAAAATCTGTCCAGCAGATGTATAGTTTAGGAGATATTCATACTTTTGTTTCTGTGGAAAGTGAAAATGTCCTGGTACACCAACACAGAGTTTCATTAGAATTTGAAATGTCATTGAAAACATTAATTAGCATATTACACGTCACTGAAAGGCCTACATTAGCATATGCAATGTTACAGAGGCACATAATTAGCACATGAAACTTCACTGGTATGGCACAGGTACCACAATTAGCATACGTTAGCATATGGGAACAAGTTTGACTATCTCCTGTACATCTACTGTACATTTGCTGGTAGTTTGGCTAACATGACACATAGGCAGTTTTTAATGACACTTTCAAATATGCAAACTTAAATCAAGGTGAAAGTTCCATTGCACTGCATACCCCTCTGGCACTTGGAAGGTAAAAATATGGATCTCCCAGAAAGCTCAGTTGCTTGACTTGGAAGTACTCACTTGTCCTGGGATTTGGTTTGTGAGAGCATGACAAAACCCTGCTGCAAGGTCTGCTTTTGTTTTTCTCGAATACACAGATTGAACATGCTTAAAAAAATAAAAAAAACTGTCTAAGTTGTGCTCAAGAAAGCTGTGCTTTGTTTTATTGTTTGCTGTGGCTGACTAAAACCCTTCTTCCCACAACCTATATTTCAAAGTCTCAGTGATCTTCAACATATGGTGTCAGCAGTGGGATACTGAGTGACCCCTGCATCCAAAGAGCTAAATGTGGATTTTTTTTTTTTTTAATAAACATGGAAAGTTTTTGCAACAATGAAGAAGCAATCACAACAATCTAAACAAACTGTGTAACTTCTGAAACATTCGCAGCAATAAGCCCAACACGAAATTCAGAAACATGTGGCTTAGGATGAAAGGCAGACCAGGGTTTCTGTACAGCCCACCAGTCCTCTTGGGAAACATGAAAGCAGCAAAGGACCTTTAGGTTTCCTTTTTTGCCTTTGAAATAACTGCCACTGTCCATGGCTGGCCAGTGGATTGCTGGGCAATCATGCTGGTCATGTTTTTCACAGAATAAGCACAGGCCACCTATCGGGGCTTGCCTGCTGTCCAGGCAGTGGACTATAACTTGGTAAAGACAGAAATTCTGGATATTCAGGCTTATTTCTAGAGGCCTACTGCCAGCAATTCCAGACCTTTAAGTACAACTCAGGTCATAGTTCACAACTTGCTGCATGTGGTGGATACAGCCAGGGCAGTGAACCGAGGAGGAGGTTTTGGAAAAGTTTGTACTGGAGCACTACAGGTGTAAACTATTGCCTTTTGCTCCTGAGTAAGATATAATGCTGTTAAAACCCTAGTGGTGGCTGTTCAGCTGGCGGAGAATTTCCTTGGAGCCATGGTCCACGAAGATTAAGTTGACCGAACTACCCAAACTTCATTTGCTTCAAGTAATAGCAAAATAAGAAAAAGTGCACAAGCATGGACTCAGGACTGAAAAGTGCAATGCAGGAAACAACCATTCCAACAGAGCAGAGGTCCGGATGCCAATGCCTGCCACAGTTATTATCCAGTCCCAGAGTTTGGGTCATTATCAAAACAAGGAAGCTTCAGAAGCTGCTGCTCACAAGACCCTCCCAATTCCCAGTCTCCAGCTGAGAGTTACAAGTGACAGCATTTATGAAAGGGCCACCTCAATGTTCCCCCTGTGGGAAGCATGTGCAATATCGTGCCTTACAGATGGATTGCTCATTTGGCTTCCCTCAGAGATAATTACAAACCATTGATGGTTCCAGTACGGGTTGGGTGTAAATCTGCCCATGATCTTGTGCATTTGGGCTCTGGAAAAACCCTTGTCCTTCAGGAGCTACTTCCGTCTAATATGCTTTCCTAATGCTCCCTATGTAGCATAAAGTGTATACACGATGATACAAAAAGATATCCAACTGCAAATTCCCTACTAAAGGTGAAGGGTCAGATGGCCTGTTTACAAATGGGGTAGCTCCCTGCTCCAATATTCCAAATTACTTGCCCCATGCCAGGAAAAAACTCCATCTCTGTACAGGAGACACCCAGGAAAGTCTTGCCCTTTTCTTCTAAGGTGTTTTCCTGCAGATACCAAATTCTGAAGTCCAAAAGTCAGAGACACTGTGGCAAAATGGACTAGTTGACAATTGCAAATGAAGACTTGGGATGGCCAGAAAGGAGGGAGGGGAGGCTCTAAAGCTTTGCCTAAGGTATTTCTTCCTGATTTAGAAACCGCACCACTACTTCTGCCCAGGAGCAACAAACGTTAGAACAACAAAGAGCAATGTTTGCTATTGTTGTGTCAATGTCTATGCATGGGGCCATCTGTCAGCTGCTGTTGCACTTCCCATCATCCTCAGCCAGGCATTAACGTGCAGAGAAAAAGAGAGATTGTACTGTTTAATCTCAGACATTGTTGCACAGAGAAAGTATTAATTATGGCTCTCACTTCTCTGGAACAGTGAAACATTGTATCCGTGTTGTACTTTGTGATAAAATGTATGCCTTTTACCTATGCTCTCCAGACATTTGTACCTCTCTATTAGTCATCCCCTCTGTCTCATAACCTCTCACTCATTTTCAATCTCACAAACACAAAAATCACTGTAACTGAAAAAAACAAAAAGTAAAGATGTATATATGTAATTAATGTTGTTAATATGTGTTTATATGTGTTTTGTGGACTGAGTTTTGTTTGTGCAAGTGTGTGTTTGCATGAGGGAAAAAAGATGTGTGTATACTGAAACAATGTAAAGAAATTATTCTAAATATTTCTTGTCTCACCTCACTCCTTAGTCCTGTGAGTATCTATCTCATGTTCCAGCATAAAGATTGAGTCCCAGGAAGGGCCCCAATTTTGTGATGTGTTTTGAAGAGATAACAGCTTATTGGCTTGTTTTCCAATTTGAAATGCCAAAGAACAGAAAACTAGAATTTGTTTTCAGGAAAAAAAAAAACGATTGGCCAAATTAAAAATATCCCTTTGAAATCTTGTGAGGAAAGGGCCAAAAAAAACCACTGCTGGTAAAGTACTTGTGACAAAATACAATTCAGCAATTTCAAAAGGATATTGGAGCTAATGAAATAAGGGAGGACTAGAAAAGAAAGAACATGTATTTAGATCAATTATATGGATAATAAAACTGAGTTCATTGTATTGGCCTGGAAACCAGTTTATATATTTGAAAATCAGATAAGATTTTAGTAACAGATTTTTCTGTTCTTAAAACTTCAAAATTTTGTTTGCAAAAGCAAAATCGTTTCACATTTTAAATATATAACAAAATGCAGAATGTATTTATATAGGCCTTGAGATCTGTGTATTCTCTGTATAAAAAGATAATAAATTAAAGGAACACAAACACTTGAAAATTATTGTTTTTGCATTTCTTTTAAATGTTATGTGCTCACTGCTAGAAATGAAAACACTAAATTTGCTTTTTTTAATGCATGCTTAGACTTTAGTCTTGCAAAAGTCATGGATTCTCGCAAAACGCCTGTATAAAACTAGATTTTATGACTCAGAAAATTTTCACGGGTGCTGGCACAAAGTGCACATCATTTAACCCTTTGAGTGTTAGAAAGGCATCCAATGTATTGTGCTACAATGCACTAGACACCGCTCTGGCACTCAAAGGGTTAACTGTTAGACATTCTTTAACATTGTACACAAGTATTCATATTTAAGAAAATAGTTTTGAGATATCCAATATAATATTTGAATGAAATGGAAATTAATTTCAGAATTGTGTGTAATATCTGTCAACTACCTGTATATTCAGTTTACCACAAAGTAGAAAACAAGCCCCAATGATGCTCATATCAAACCATAATATATATAAAAAATACATGTTATGCCATTTGATTTGTAATTTAAAATGTGTGCTCCTTTATAAATGTCTTTCTTTTTCATCTAGCTGACCTCATATTGAGGTTCCATTTCAACTTTGGAGATTGATCCATGCAGAAAGCATGCTCTTTCTTTAAATGTACATTGAATTTAGGGCTGCTACCTTTGTTGGGAAAAACGTATTGACGATATATTATTAATAATGGATGGAATATACCACCACGTAGGTGGAAACCCTAACTGAGAAATAGCTTGATCAACCTAAATCTCTATGTATGTTCTTTACATGTTTGATTCCTGAAATAGTCCCTATTACAAGCTTAATACCAGTCAGGTAGACAAATAATTACTTAATATGCACACAGTTAATGGTTTGAAAATGTAGATTGGTTTCAAAATGAAAGGTTAGATTTGCTAAGCCACTGTTTATGGCTGTGGACCACTGCACCTACCCCACTGAAAAAAGCCCCATATTTTCAAATAGTTGTCAGCTAATTTGTTTAAAACAGGACCTGCCACATGCATTCATTTTACAACTCCCAGAAACCCATCCACTTGGTAAATCTAAACAATGTTTACAGGAAACTAGTTATTTTATAAGCAATACCTGGAAGTAGGTGAACTGAGAATGGTAAAGGTCTGGATAAATATGAAGAGTAGTTCCGACTACAAGCAAGAGTTCAAATTTGTGAAGGGATGAGCTGATATAGCCTGTAAAACCCAAGCACCAAATTTTCAAAAGAGCCTCCAAGTCAAAGAGCACAGTAAAAGCAACCTAAGAGAGAAGAAAAGGAGAAACAATTTGGCACTTCAGCAGTAGAGTTAGCCAGAATGGTGCATACTTTTACTATACAGTGTAAAGCTATAATTTCCCATGCAACTTAATAAATGGCTTACAGATTGTCAAGTCTATGTTGCTACTTTTTTACTGTTTTAATGGAAAATTATACTAACAATTAAGAATTTCATAATGTAATAAAAAACAACAAAGAAGGTAGGGGATGCAAGTTACAAAGTAACATTAGGAAGGCATTCCTTACCCCAAATAAACAAGGATTATAGCTGTTACAATCTGCAGTGTGGACTGTCAAATGTGAGTGATGGGTTCTATTGAATTCTAATGTTCTAAAATGTAAATTATCAGTCTAAGGGACAGTTCTAGAAGCAGGAAGTCACTGATATTGTGAAAAAGGGAAGTGAGGGTGAATGCTGTCCAAAGAAATCCACTTTAGATTAAGCAGAATAGACATTCAGAACATATAGGAATCAGGATTAAAATATAAGTGTAAGAGTAATTAATTCAGAATTTTCTGAGAAACAATGAAAGAGATAAAAAGAGTGTGAGCAGGTTGAGATTTGATTGATAACGAGATGATTCTTACATTAGAAATACAGTAGATTGTAAGTGGGAAATATCGAAAGAGGAAAGGCCAGTTACTAGTACTATAAAAATTGCAATAGTCTAGGCTGAACAGAATGAAGCTATTAATAGTAGTTTGAGAGGAGAAGAGAGAAGATTTAACAATATTTCATAGAAAAAATGTCAGGATGGTATTACACTATGCTCGGTATGCATCCCACTGGCATACCTCTCAATCTGTAGCACTAAAGGGTTATTTTGTCACAACATTGTTGCCTCTCTATATGTAAATTTTTAGTCTGTTCAGGCCAGTGTGGGATCAATTGGTTAGGGGAGCCTGGGAACTAAATTTGACTTGTCAGCTTCCCTAATAATGATTCCTTCCACATTCTTACGATTGTTTGGACCCTGTAACTCAAGTAATGATGCCACTCATTGAGGCCTCTTTCTTCTGCACTTCTGTTCTCAGCGGCAAATGATCCCTTCCACATTCTTACAATGTTGATTTCATTATTTCAAATGCTGCATGTATTCTCATTTTGGGAGTTTGAGCTGTAGATTATCTTTCATTCAAACATTGCTTTATGTTAATTACTTTACATGTTTTTGTTGGAAAACAACCTTTAACCTCTTACCACCCAGTGCCAGGGCTGTCACTGCTGACCGGACTGGTGACGGTCCTGGCATGTCATGGAGATTTGAGATCCACTGCTCTCTGAGATCACAGAACACTTCTGTGTATAAAATAATGTGCCCTGGTCCTCCAGAGCATCCTACCCTGGAACCACACAGTATTTAAAGGGTTAATCTTCTTCCCGTACATAAGTTTAAACAACAGGGCAGCAAACTATTTTACTTATTTTGAGAGTGCCACTGTGCTTAATAACAGACCTCAGGTTTATTATTGACGTTTACACATATTAACTTTTAAGACCCTTTCACTACAACATAAGTGTGCAGTGCATATCCCTATGACACTAAAAGAATTACATGAGGGCAACTGCTGTCTCTGCTCTTTAGAAGAGACAGCAAACTGTCCATTGGCTTAATAGAGAGCTACAGAGAGATCCCAACATCACTAACCTCAGGAAAGCAACATTGGGACAGTGAACTCCAACAACCACATTAACATATCAAGACACCGACATGCATATGACAATGACTCATTAACCTGCAGTTTCATATGGAAATTGTCGGTGTGTTTGTTAACAGGATAGTAATGTTTCACAATAAAAGCAGGTGCAATTAATCTTCACAGTATTTGGGCCGTGGAGAGTGTTATTTCAGTACTGTCAGAGTTGCAGTTCAAGAGTAATTCAATGATAAAGTATCCCCCTCCCGCCACTTTTACTGATGTAATACTGCTCACCTCAGACAAGCAAGACTGTCCGGATGGATCACAGAGAGGGACAATCTTCAGTGAGCATAAGGAAAAACCTGTCAAGGGGGGCAGGGTTTTCCTTATGTTCAAAGTAAGAAGATTGTCCCTTGCTGTGATCTGTCTGGTCTCAAGACCAGATTCCATATCTGAGGGGAAGTGGATAACACTAGGTAAAAGGGACGGGAGGGGGATACTTTATCATTCAATTACTCTTGAACTACAACTTTGACAGTATTGAAGTTACACTCTCCATGACCCAAATACTATGAAGATTAATTGGAGATGCTGTTTTTATGAAACATTACTATCCCCTTCATTGGAAAATAGTAAACCTGTCAAAGGCATGGTGTGTTCATGATGATGAGTACAGATTGGTGGCGAATTAAATGGGATATTATGGCAAAGACATGTTAGTGCATATTGCCTTCGATACAGATCCAACACATCTCTATCCTAGCCATTATCAAACTTTAGTGCATCTCGGTAATGGAATAAGAGGTAGACAGCATTGCTGTCTGATTCACTGAATTAGTCATCCCATTTATTTAATATAATAACCACTTGGTTGCCATAGGTTTGTGCAGTGCTTTTTATCTCTGGCACTCAAAGGGTTAAATTGCTTTACTTGTAGCTTCACTTAAATACAATTTCTACTTTCTTTTCTGAATATAACGTGGATGCATTTTGCCTGGGAGTGATCTAGATCACTTGGATGGGTAATCACATTTATTATATCATTATCACTGTTCCCGTGACTCCCTGTCACTCTCTGTTGTGGTGCTCTTCCATTGGCGGAGCTTGATTGGCCCGCCCAGGGTGTCCCTTTATATACTGGGCCTATGGCACCTGTCAGGTGCCCTTTCGTGGTGTTCCTGCGCCTTTGTTGCTGTGTTCCTGCGTTCCTGTGTACCGACTCGGCTCGTCTGACTACTCTGCTGTTCCTGCTCCGTGATTGACCCGGTTCTGGCTGACGTTCCTGCTCTGTGATTGACCCGGCTTTGACTGACGTTCCTGCTCTGTGATTGACCCAGCTCTGGCTGACGTTCCTGCTCCGTGATTGACCCGGCTCTGGCTGACGTTCCTGCTCCGTGATTGTTCCGGTTCTGGCTGATGTTCCTGCTCCGTGTTTCTTCCAGTATTCCTCTGAACTTTTGAGCCCTGCCTGGCGACATTCTGAACTTGCTTGCAGTGTTGCACTGACTGATCACGCCTCATAGCTTACTGTGGCTTCCGTTATTGAGCCTGCCTGTTGCCTCCGTTACCGAGCCTGTCAGAGAGTACTTGCCGAGCTGTTGCCTCTGTTACCGAGTCTGTCAGAGAACACTTGCTGTGCTTGTTGCCTCCGTTACCAAGCCTGTCTGTATACACTTGCTGAGCTTGCTACCTTCGATCCTGAGCCGTTTAACACTTGTTGAGCTTGTTGCCTCCATCACCGAGCCTATCCATTAACACTGCAGAGCATTATCTCATACTAGGTGCTCGTTCCCTACAGTTGGCGCACCGCGTGGTGCTATTGGGCATTCCATTAGCTCTTGCAGTGTCTTGCTCCGTTCCGGCACCGGAAGGGTGCCTTGGCTCTGGTCTCCTATTGCTCACAGTGTTGCTCCATCAGATCGCACCACGAAGCGTGTTTGGCTCACGGCATATTGGCTTGTGCAGTGTCTCCTCCATTACCACACCTAAGGGGTGCTCTTGGCTCTGGTCCCATTTGCATATGCAGTGTCTCCTCCGTTACTGCACCTAGGGGTGCTCCTGTCTCTGGCTCCATTGGCTCTGGCAGTGTCTCTCCTCCGTTATCGCGCCCAAGTGGTGGTGTTGGCTCCAGTTCCAGCCAGTCCTGGTTATACTATAGGGCATTACAATTCAGCTATCTGGTTGTGATTCAGTTCAGTTGCACTGCTTGAGCTTGCTTTCACCACTACTACTGGGACTGTTTATAGCACCGGGCGTTGGCTAAATCACCACAACACAGACTGATTATTTGTATTGGGCACTAACCCTTTATCTTTTGATTCTGCTGCATGCTCCCTGCTCCTGCTATATTGGGCCTGTATTTTATCCAATACTTGCCTTACTGTTATTACCTGTTCCGGCCTCCAGGGGCACTGTTCCTTATATTTACCTCAATAAAACTGTTTTATTTTTAACCTTGGTCTGAGTGTCGTAAAACCGTAACAATCATATATTCAAGAATAATATTGCATAAAGTAAAATTAAATATCTGTATACAATATGTATGTGCTGACTTGTCTGATGTTATTGTACTCTCGGACTGCTGCCTCCCCTTCCTGGCTGCCTCCATGAGCAAATAACAGGGTGTTGTGGGTACAGGGATGTCAACGTCAATGTAACCACACAGTCTAAATGAAGAGGTATGTGGGCTTTTCTATGAGCCACCTGACAGTGGAGCAAAGTATTAACTCTTTAAGTAACAAAGAAATGGGCAATGCATTACAAAGCTTTGCATATCCCTCTGGTCCATATAGGATTAATCTATTTTGCACCTTTCCAGTTTGCAGACAAGAGGAAGATGGAGTGAAGCAGCCACCTTGGTTGTGTGCCACTATATAGACCCTGGCATGCCATAGGTGTTACTCATGCAATACGTTCACCATCATTCGCCTAGGCCAAGTAAACCTTTGCATAGGGCAGCAGACTGAAAGGATCAGCAAAACCCTGCAATGTAGTAAATATTATGTGATATGTCCCTTGCAGAGCCGTAAGATCCTGAAGCTCAGCTGGCAGTAGCAATCACATTTAGTCTCATGGCAATCAGAGACAGTTTACAAGGCTGGGCATCATTTAATTGGCTGTACCAAATGTATATTATATATAAAGGTTTTTTGCCTTCAGTGAAAATGGTGCAGCCTGTAGAAGGAGTAAAAAAAACGTGAGGGTGTCGGAAAGTGTGCATCAGAGTGGGTAGAATACATTTGGTTGGGCCTAGAGTAGCAGTAAATCAAAATATATTATGTGCATGTGTGTTTCTATTTTTAGAAAATTAAACTAAATTTACATGTTTATTTGATAAGAAACCAGATTATTCACAGAAAGTATAAAAAAAGTCTGTGCATTATATTATACAAAATACTTGCTCTCTTCAGATTTGAGGCAGATAGGGAATTGCCCAATCTGAGGTGCCTTAACAGAGCTGCAAGCTTCAAATGTTTTGACGATAAATATGTGTGTAAAACTCACTGTATATTATGTGTAGTAAGTTGCAGGTTATTTATTGGTGAATTTTAGGATTTGATGGTATCACGGTGCGCTGTGATTGCCTGTGACTGACATTGCCCTGGAGCGACATTGTTTACTATCTAACTGTCGCTCTTGCTGAGTCGCTATTCTTATAGGGCACCACACTGATGAGGTCATTGCTCCACCTACCTGTCAGGGTTTTTAAACCTCAGCCTGTGTCATTTCCAGTGCCCTTTCGTGGTGTACCTGAGCTTATTTCTGTGTTGGTGCATTACCGTTCCTGTGTATTACCTGGCTATGTCTGATTACCCGTTCCGGCTCTGACTCCTGGCTTGTCTGACTACCCGTTCTGGTTCTGACTCCTGGCTCGTCTGACTACCATTCCGGTTCTGACCCCTGGCTTGTCTGACTACCCATTCCGGTTCTGACCCCTGGCTTGTCTGACTACCCATTCCGGTTCTGACCCCTGGCTTGTCTGACTACGCGTTCCGGCTCTGACCCCTGGCTTGTCTGACTACCCGTTCCGGTTACGACCATTGGCGACGTCTGACTATCCGATCCGGTTTTGAACTTTGGCTGCCTTCCGGTTTACCCTCTGTGTTGCGTTCCATGACCGTTCTGTTTTACGGTTTGGTTTCCGTGCTGCCTAGTGTCTTCCGCTTAGCGCTTGCTTCTGTGTAGTGGCGTTTGTCAGTCATTTCCGTGTGTCGGACCTTCCGTGGCCGTACCGGCCTGTGTTGCCTAGCCGTCTCCACCTGGCTCCCGCCTAGTGTATCCCTTGTGGGGATACTGGTCTACTCCACTCTTTGCTGACTTTGTGTTTGGGAGTGCTCTGCACTGCCCTCTCACATGTACGTGTAGTCTAAGGGCCATTCAGTTTCTGACCACCTGTCCTGTGAAGCATGAGGAAAGTGCCTACACTGTTCCTCTCTGGTCTCGTGAAGGTGTGCCATCCGATCCTGGTATAAGAGTGCTCTACACTGTACCCTTATCTCCGTGTAGTCTAAGGGCCATTCCGTTCTGACCACCTGTCCTGTGAAGGGTGAGGAAAGTGACTGCACTGTTCCTCTCTGGGCTTGTGAAGGTGTGCCATTCCATTTGTGTATGGGAGTGCTCTGCACTGCCCTCGCATTAACCATGTAGTCCCAGGGCCATTCGGTTTCTGACCACCTGTCCTGTGAAGGGTAAGGAAGTGCCTCCTGTGTTCCTACCTGGTCTCGTGAAGGTGTGCCACTCTCCACTGCCACCATTGTCACCTGTAAGATGTGCCACTATCTACTGTCACTTGTCTCATTGTTATACTACTGTGTGTCATTTATTGCCATTTTCCTGTTGCCTTATCTACTGCTTTTCATGCTACTCAATAAAGTTTTATATTTAGTTCAATTGTACTTGTCAGTGTGTTCAATTCCTAGTCACTCCGTGACAGATGGGCAGACTTTTCCATTTACTTTCTGTATTTGTATATAGCTTGTATAGTTTGTATATAGTTTTGAATACTACTGATTTTATTTGTGTGTCACATTATTATTTGCCAACTGTTTTCACTACAATGTAGAAAACTAATGAAAGCTGGAATC
The DNA here is from genome assembly GCA_037306005.1 of Rhinophrynus dorsalis. Classification (NCBI taxonomy): domain Eukaryota; kingdom Metazoa; phylum Chordata; class Amphibia; order Anura; family Rhinophrynidae; genus Rhinophrynus; species Rhinophrynus dorsalis. The sequence goes on along the minus strand of CM074719.1, from coordinate 412,921,836 downwards.
AGCTTAGGGACTCTGGTGTACCTAGAGATGACATCATTATAGTTGACTCCCTATTGACACATACCCTAATAATGTAGAAAATAATTGTGGTAAAGTTATGAATATCTGGGAATTATGTTTAAAGCAAAGTTATCTTTGAAGTGAAAAAATATTGCTTATAGCTAGATCTGTAACCCAACCATATAAAGTACTTATATGATTCCAAAGTTTTGAATGAATCAGGAACAAAATAGGTTATCTACTAATTATGTTTACTGTAACCATGTTCTCACAAGATGTGCTATTTTAGATCTGACAAATGTTAAATAAGTGCTCCTGTCATGTGCACATTTGATGATAATAAGCAGGTTATCAACCATCATGTGTTATCTACAGAGGTTCCACTCAAGAACTAGCTCATTACCATTGATACTTTCTTTCAGGAAACTGATTTCCCATTTCTTGGCTGACCATCTTTGTTCATCAAAGAGAATCTATAGTATTAGGGAATATGATCTTTGGTATCTTTAGAGGTATACATTATAGTATATTGCAGGGGTAGTTAATCTTTGCACCTTCTGTGGTTGGAACCTGAATATAAGAATTAAAAAATACATGTATTTATACTCACCTCAGCCAGATAAAACTCATCATATTGTCTTCTAAAGTTCTCTCCTTTGTAGTAATTGCTGGCAGCCACAATTACATCCACTGCAACCATGCTTAGTATAAACATGTGAAAAATGGAGGATCTCATCAATTTCTGCACACAAAATAAGACATGATATCAGAATAACAGTAGACATACAGTATATTTTAGACTGATTATTTTATATTTGAAGTAGAGCAGTGCAAACAGTTGTTTACAAATGCAAAACATTAATCTTTCAATAAAATTACTTTTATTTAATTTTTTTTAATGTGGTTATCAGTAAGAGTTGTATGATTGTGATGTTCATGCAAGCTGCAAAATCTCAGTTCTTTATATCAAATTACCTTAGTAAGTGGGAAACCCTATTTCTCCTAAGTGGTGAACTAAATCTGTCATCCTGTCAACATGAATTCATCTTTTTTTTTTTTTTAACTGAGAAAGATTCACCTACGCATTGCACAGAGTTATCCCCAGAACAATTAGTGGCTCTTATCTATATACATAAGTGACTCTTGGGTTGTTTAGCAGAAGTATTTATTAAGGCATATGCCCTTGATTAAGGTTCAGTAATATTTGTATAACATAAACATTATATTTTATACTTTTTTTGTTCATTGGAATTGTGTTATAGTTCAGTGTGTCCTAAAGGACAATTATCATATTTTACAAAATCTGCACCTAAAGGAGCAGACTTTGTACCTAAAAAACTGAGTAGCCCCTGTGACGGTACCAGGATTTACCGGACCCTTTTGGGGTCATCGGTTCCTGAACCGCCACTGCTGCTGTCCCTGTTCCCCGGCCGGCTGGAGACCTGCTGCTTCCTGGAGGTCCTGGATACTCAGGCAGGAACAACTGGATGCTGCCTCCTGGCAGACTGGCAGAGCTAGTGAATTTAGCTGCAGAATCCTAGGTCGAGGTTCCAGAGGCCCTAAGCCAGTAGACCGGCGAGGCAAGTGAATTCACTCCTGCAGTGGCTAAGGTGAGAATCCCCAGCCCAAGCTCCCTCCAGAAATACAGCCGAGACTTGTATTAAGGAGGGTAGAACAGAACAGCCTTTATTGATAAAACACACTGCATAAATACACTTCCAGACACTCTTATCAAGATAAGAATACAAATTAGTGTTTGAAAAAGGGACATTTTAACTGGTCCATAATAACCTCCCCTGACTGGTCAATGAAGCACAGCAGGAGTCAATTCACATCTGGTTCCCCAGATTTACCAAATATCACACAATGTACAAAAGAATGATCAATATTTCAAATGTTATAGTTCTAAATTATTCCATCTGGTTACACTACTCCCCCCCAAGTCTTGGACAGACCAGGTGTGATCCCAACGGATCCACCTCTGCACTGTCCACAAAGTCTTTCAGGCATCTTCTTGCCTGGATAGTCTATCAGCCTTTTTGTTGAACCTGCTAGGTCCGCACTGAATGGTAAAGGTGGAGGGAGAATCTCCAGCTGTGTAACAACTGTCCATTTTTCCTACAACCATATTTAGAAATGCAGCCATCTTTGGGGTTGTACAGACATGGAGCTTGCCACGACACTGGTAAGATACCCCAAATCATTTGCTAACAGTACCTCAGCTGGGATGCCAGACATCACTCCCATCTCACAGTCTCTTTCACCAGCACCCCAGTCCAGTGTGATCCGGGCCAAGGGAATCTGGTGTATAGCTCCTCCAGCAACTCTTACTGCCACTGTCCGGCCAGTTCTCTGCCTGTGGGGGACCCGGTGGGGTTGTACCATAGTGATTGTGGCCCCAGTGTCTCTCAACCCCTTGGCTGGCTGCCCGTTCACCAGCACTGTCTGACCATGGTGTCCTCGGTTATCTGTGCTGGCGGTTTGTACCAGGCTCACCTCGTGGATCAGTCCCCACACTTCGTCCCTGCCAAAAGGGACAATATTGTAATCCACTCCTATGTGCATGGATAAATTATACTCCATAGGTTCAGTGCCAGGGTCCTCTACTCCACAGTAGGCTTGTCTTGGTGCACTCCGGGGTGGGACCGGTAGAGATACCGGCTGCTGGGGCAAGAGCCCAGAATGTGACTGTCTCTGAGGGTAATTGCTCCGAACATGCCCAGGCTGTAAACAATCATCACACTGCAGTCCATAGCAGTGCCCTCTGCTGGGCTGGTTGTGACTGATGGGAATGGGACTGAGATGTGGTATCTGGCCCATTTGAATGTCAGTAGTAATTCTTTTGGATTGTACAGGAGAGCGACAGGGCCCATTCTCTTGAGCCTCCACATATATTTCCATACAGTAGGCTTGTCTTGGTGTACACCGGGGTGGGACTGGTGGAGATATTGGCCTCTGGGGCAGGGGTCTAGGTCCGGACTGTCTCTGAGGGCAGTTGCTCCAAACATGTCCCAGCTGCAAACAATTATAGCACTGCAGGCCAGAACTACGCCTTCTACTGGGCTGGCGGCTAGTGATGGTACCTGGATCCCTCGAGGGGTGGAATTAGATCCTGTGGAGGGGACCGGAGAGGGCAAGGGCCCACTCCGTCGGGTTTCCACATATTTGTTGGCTAACTTGGCTGCTTCTCCTACTGTAGCTGGATCACGGTCCCTTATCCAATCCCGAACTTCAGGAGGCGTATGTTGAAAGAATTGCTCCAGTAGAAAAAGCTGCCGACAATCCTCCATAGTCTTTACATTGCAGCCCAGTAGCCAGTTGGCACAAGCATGGTCCATGCGGTACACCCATTACGCATAACAGTCCTGTTGCCGCCATCGGGTATCCCGGAACTTCCGCCTGTAGGCATCCGGGGTAACTGCATACCGGGCAAGCAGGCACCTTTTCACCTCCGCATAATCGCGGCTGACTTCATCAGATAGGGCTCGATATGCCTCGGCTGTCAGCTTGCCCACCAGAATTTTTACCCAGTCTCTCTGATCAATCTCATAAAGGGCGCATTGCCTCTCAAAATCTTGCAGGTATCCGTCTATGTCTCCTGTGCTCTCCTCAAACACCTTGAAGGCTTGATGACGCAGTTTGCCCTTCCGGGATCCACAGCTCCATGGAAATCCAGAGTCTCTCGGGCCTCTCTCCAGTTCTGCCATCCTCAGATGTTCCTCCCTTTCTGCTGTCCTCTCCTGAGTCACCAGGGCTATGACTCTATCCACCACCTCAGCAGATGGATTGGGGCCATAAAAAGCAAGCCGGATCTTGACATCTCGGGTGAAGGCATCCTCATGCTCTGTAGGGCTCTCCCTGGATCCCATGCTGGTCTGCAGGCTTGCAGGGATAGCGGTTCCAACTGATAGACGGTCCATCTGCATCAAAGCCTCAATCAAATCAGTCTTTCTGGGTCCACTTGCTTCTCCACCTCTGGCAGTTAGGACCTCTTTTAACGTGGATCGCTTCAGCTGCTTGTAGAACCCCTCCATACGCTTGCCATTGGCTCCAGCCAAATCTCCCGATGGAGATTGTCCCGGTGGTGGTTTGGATGCCTTTAGGAAGAGGGCATCCCACCTCAGTGCCACGAAATGTGACGGTACCAGGATTTACCGGACCCTTTTGGGGTCGTTGGTTCCTGAACCGCCACTGCTGCTGCCCTTCTTCCCCGGCCGGCTGGAGACCTGCTGCTTCCTGGAGGTCCTGGATACTCAGGCAGGAACAACTGGATGCTGCCTCCTGGCAGACTGACACAGCTAGTGAATTTAGCTGCAGAATCCTAGGTGGGGTTTCCAGAGGCCCTACGCCAGTAGACCGGCGAGGCAAGTGAATTCGCTCCTGCAGTGGCTAAGGTGAGAATCCCCAGCCCAAGCTCCCTCCAGAAATACAGCCGAGACTTGTATTAAGGAGGGTAGAACAGAACAGCCTTTATTGATAAAACACACTGCTAAATACACTTCCAGACACTCTTATCAAGATAAGAATACAAATTAGTGTTTGAAAAAGGGACATTTTAACTGGTCCATAATAACCTCCCCTGACTGGTCAGTGAAGCACAGCAGGAGTCCATTCACATTCCTTAACACATGAAGTATTATTTAAACAAGCCAGAGTCCTGGACTTAACAGCCCACTCTGCAGTCTGGTTCCCCAGATTTACCAAATATCACACAATGTACAAAAGAATGATCAATATTTCAAATGTTATAGTTCTAAATTATTCCATCTGGTCACAGCCCCAAAATGTATTCTCTCAGCAGATCAAGGGGTAAAAAAATACCCTCTTGGCTGGAATGCAACCTGAAATTTTTTGACTCCCAGGCACAAAGTTTGCAGGTTTTATGCAACTACACATTTGCTATCTTGTACTTTTGAGTGCACTGGTATGACCTCCGTATAGCCGAAACTGCCAGAGGAGGCATTTTATAGTCAGTTACTCGCTGAATGTAATACAGGATTATACAGGGCACTCAACCACCAATTACAGAAACAAAAACTAAAAAAGGTAAAGGGTTATCAGACAGCATAAATGTTATTCTTTGTTGACCAGTGGAACATAGATGAGGTGTCAGGCAGGGTATTTGTAGTTTTGTGGCTACAAGTGGGATAATTTGTGGAAGCAGATATGTATGTGGTTCTGTGGTTACCAATGGGCAGTGGAATAAGGCTGGAATGTGCTATATGTGTTCTTTCATTTAGATTAGGTCAATTCCAAGCAGGCAAGGAGATAGGAAGTGAGAAATACAGAGTCTTACGGTAGATAAGAACCAGGTGTCCCATGTAGTATTACCATTGTCTTATCTGTTAAAAAAATGTATAAAGGCTGACAAGATAGCTCAGGGGTAAATACCCTGACTGCAGAGCATGTTCAAACCTCAAGGTTGCAAGATCAAATCCTGACAGAGTCAACTCAGCCCTTCATCCTTCCAAGGTAGATAAATGAGTACCATTGATTGGGGTAATAATAACATCTATTATTCAGCTGCCAGATTGGTTAATTCCGTGAGCATGCACTGAAAGTGGTTTGAGTCCCACTGGGAGAAGGGCACTGTATGAATATTAGTTATTATTATTACTTATTTAACCTTTAGAATAGCTACATATATTTATCCAAACAGTTCTCAAATTTCATCTTGTTTTGGTCCCTACCATTTCCTATGCAAATCCTAAAAAACCCGAAATGTTAGGGGTACTTGAGATGAACAAATGTAGCCTATGGCCGCTCACTTTCAATTCACATTCTGATAAAGACAAAGGGTCATATTTGTGAGGACAAATGTATTAAACGAGGATCATATGCATATAAGAAAGATACCCACTGAAATAATGTTGCCATTATTTTGATCCTATTTGAGTACACATTTTCTGTTACCAGCTGTATAATCTGTTCAAACTGCAAGGTCACAGGTTCTAGTCCCAGTAGGATCGACTCAGCCTTTCATATGTATGAGGTAGCTAAAATGAGTACCATTAAATTGGGTAATAATATCTCTACTCCCAGGACATACTTGAAAACAAGAGACAATCTCAATGTATCCTTCCTGCTAAAATACTTTGATATTATTATGTGCGCTAAGAGGTCTATGGAATAAAGAATGGGGATATTCTCTATTGTTTGTGATGAGGTGCAAATTAAAAGTAAACTCCAGAAGATATCATGAAATATAGGCAATGCAAAATGTTATGCAATAATATACTGGACTCTTGCTTAGTTAACCAAAGTAAGTGTCACATATACTTAGAGGAATAGTGTCTTCTTAAAATGCATTTAGAATTTAGCATTTTCACTAAATGCATTATGAGTTAGATTGTGAATATCATAACTGAAAAAATAAATTCAGCCCTTTTGTACAAATTAATTAATAGATGCATTCTATTTTGTACCAATTAAACACATTTTCAGAACTAAAATGATAAAAGCTTCTGACAATTACCATGAAATATAAATATATTGACTGAGAAATATCATATTTGAAAGCCCACTACACCAATTTATCAAAGCTTTTCACCCTATTGTGGGATTTTATTTGCTAGTAAAATTGTTACTATAACTAGTTACTATACTAAAAGACAAACAGAAGTATGGCTCACTTGTTGGTAGGGATATGCAAAGTTTTGAGAAAAATGGGACTTTTTGTCGAGTGCAAGCTTTTTTGCAAGAAGTGCAGTTTTCCTGCTTTTTCGCTTGGCTCATTGCATTGAAATTAGTCAGAAGACTGAATTTCTACCAAGCACATGACAAGTTTACCTTATTTTTCTGCAGGCATACTGTAAAAGAGGTGACGCGTTCCCACAGCATGCCATTCTGTATATGTGAGAAGAAGAAAGAGCAGCTAATTTTTGAGCTAGAGAAGACAGTCTAATAAAGTGGAGTTGAAGCTTAGTTTGGAGAATCTTGTAGACAGGACATTTGTTCTCTGTATTAGGGCAGTCTGGGGTACAGAAAGGGAGCAAAGGAGGTTGACTATCCCAGCATTCGATCTGACTGATTTCATCGTGCTGTTATTATCTCTGTAATATACATGTCTGGGGTTGTGTGAGAAGGGAGCAAAGGAGGTTGACTCCAAATACCTCAAATTCTCTCTGACTTATTTTATTTAAAATACACAGGCAACTGTGGTCCAAGTTCCTTGCTGATCTTTCTGTTATTATTTCTGTGTTACAAGTGTATGGGGGTGTGAGAAGGGAGAAAAGGAGGCTGACCCCAAATACCCCAATATTCTGTCTGACTGATCAATGTATTGCATCCATGCCCTAAGGAAGGTCCATAGAGAACCAAAAAGTTTGGCATGAATGCAATAAATTGATATTTTTTTCTTAATCATCTGGATCCAGGTTGCTGTCTATTGCAAGGCTAAGCAGTTTTCCCAGGCTGAGTATATCTGTATATTCATTGCAGTTTTTCTGTGGGACATGCACCTGTATACTATAATAGGTATTTAACCCTGTGAATGTCACTGTCAGGAGTTTTTGTTTGTGATTATATATATATATATATATATATATATATATACACACACACACATACATAAGGTGACAGCTGACCGGGACCCAGACATGAGCTGTGCAAGCAGTGCTACCAGCTTTTTTGTGTGACCCATCATCATTGTTGACTTCAGGAGAACAATCATGATCGCTATCGAGTCTGGGAAGCTTTCCCCAACATTGTCATATTCCTGTTCATTTCCTAAGTGCTGCAATGTCATCCGGCGCGGAGATCAGTGAGACTGCACTAAGTATCAGTCAAGCTAATTTTTTTCCTGAGGTCACTAATGATTTTTTTTGTGGGGGGAGGGTCACAAAAAGATGACAGTTGAGGTGATTAACCCTTTAAGGACTAAGGATGTACATGTACACCATGTGGTGAATGTGACTAAAGACCCATGATGTACACGTAAGTCATGAAATTAAGGGGTCCCCGAGCGGCTGAACGCCATTCGGAAACCTCTGATTCTGATAAGAAAAAAAAAATTCACCATGGACCGTATTAGAATCAACGCTGTTCATGTTGCCGAGTTGAGTAGTGGGGTATCTCTTTGCTCTGGAGGGATTTCACATTGACATGCTGCTGTTGGGCCGTAGTCCCTCATGTTGGGAGCTGCATGTTGACATGCCTGCCGTAGAGTATGTGATACCAAGCCTTGTGCCAGCACACATGGGAGTCTGCAGGGGCAAGAGGGGGCACTTGCCCCTCCTACACTTACATACCCAATAAACCTAGTGGCTGGGAGGACTGGCCTAAAGTGCATATTATAGCTTTGTCCTCCCTGGAAAAACCTCTGCAGATGCCCATTTTTATATTGTGCAGCCCCCCATCAATGTTCCACTGTAGTACAGACTTAAAGTGTGCATGACCCCCAAGTCTTGTCACAGAACTACACATCCATGGGAAGGAAGAGGGGACTGGGTGAAAAGGGAATGAACTGAGCATAGGGCAAAGAGGAGGGCAGATAACATAGTGGAGGATCATATAATAAGGAGATGGGTTAGGGGTTGAGCAAGCAGGGGGGGTGGAGGAACTGAATTACATGGGGAAGGAGGTGAGCCATAGTGGGTGAAAGTTTATAGGAAGCAAACTGTAGGTGATCAAGTTCAAATAGATAAGTTTATGGAGGAGGGTTCAGGCATAGAATTGTGTGTGCATTTGAATGTGCTTTTTTTCCCCTCTCTTTGTGTGTAATGTTGTAGAGAAGCAGGTGGTTATTTGTAATATGTTATGTGAGCAGATTGTAAGGTCCACACCATTGTTTAAATTGAAGGCTCAGCAAGTGTTTGGGGCAATAAGTGGGTCCGGGATACCTATTGGTGAGCATGAGTAGGGAAGCCTTACTTGTGGCTATGGATAGTGTGAAGGTGTATACATTATTTTTGGTGTGAGACTCCATTCAGGGAATAGGCCTGAAATATGAGGAGCTATGCCCCTCTTGCCCCCGGCCAAGCATTCCCATCTCTTGACTTTCATTTTATATTACACACATACATATAATATACATACATTCTTTTTCATGGGGCATGTGCAACTGTTCTTACAGTTGTAAACAATGCTGTCTTTTTCAGATAATTTTAATCTCATTAACATTTCTCAAATTCATAACTAAAAAAAAAATATATACAGTTCTTAATAATTATGCATGCTCTTATCCTTTCTCGCCTGGACTACTGCAACTCTTTACTTACTGGTCTTCCTACTAACCATATCACTCCCCTTCAATCAGTTCTTAATTCAGCCACCAGAATACTCTTCCTCTCCTCCAGAACAGTACTCACCCCACCACTCTTAAAATCACTGTCATGGCTTCCCATAAAGCAGAGTATCACATTCAAAATACCTTCAAGTCTCTCCATCACTTATCCCCGCCTTATATCTCATCTTTGATATCCCGCCATATTCCTGCACGTCCACTACGCAGCGCACATGCTGGACGACTCACTGCCCCTTTAACCACTATCGCTGTTTCACGATTGAAAGCTTTCTCACATGCGGCCCCCTACCTCTGGAACTCCCTACCATCCAGTATTCGCCAAGACTCAACCCTCAACAATTTTAAATCTAAACTAAAAGAGCACCTTTTATCTCTAGCAACAGCATAATATGGAAACATTATCATTATTATCATAAGCCAAACACTGCACTTCCTCCTCTACCAGCTTGTATCTGTATGTCACCCATCCTATACTTAGATTGTAAGCTGTATGGGGCAGGGACCTCTTATCCCAATGTATACTCACCTGTTGTTCCCCTTATGACTGCCTATATAAGCACTCCGCACTTATTGTACCCCTGCTATATTAAATGTAATCTGTAAAGTGCCAAGTACACCGGTTGGCGCTATATAAATAAAAATATACAATATAATACAATACAATTATGTAACATGTTTATTTTTGTGCATCATGAAACTGAAGTACTGTTTGTAGTTTAGATTTTGTTTTAGCTAATTATTAGTTTTACTTATTGAAGTTGCATTGTAGCATTTCTATAACAGAAACCTGTCTTAGCACTATACGCTAGGTGTTATATTTTTAAATACAATAAATAATAGATACACCTACAAAATGAATTTTTAACAACCCAAGTTTTCCAACTTCAGCTGTTCGCTCATATGTGTACTTTGACTTTCCTATGAATGAGAAAATTAATCAAAATCACAAATTAGGTCATATTTATCATAATTGAATGCCTCCTTAAGAAGCTCTAAACATGGAAGTTGAAATGACATTTGCAGAGCTGCTATTTGTCACTGGATACGGACATATTTCCTTGTTGATGGTTTGAATGTTAATTAGTGTTTGCTAAAAATCTAACATAATAAATTAGCAGGTGTTGTTTACTCTTTAATTCATATTAATGATCTTATCTTGAAGGCTATAAACACAAAAAAAATAATGCCAGAGATTTATTCTTTAATAACATAAAATGGCCATCTCAGTAGATTTTCATTAAAACATAGACCAAAGCTCTAGTGTCAAGGTGTTTGTAGGAAGGGGGATTCCAGGTTTGGGTGGGGTCTGTAGATATTTTTCCATACCCCCTTATCTGGAATGTGGGATTAAAATAATTGTGGAGTGGCCATCGCTTGATCCTGGATGTAGTCAGATATGTAGTCCTTCACAAGAATCCTGATTTCATGCTCTAGATCTTATTTATTTGGAACTTACTGTATCTCCTCATACCAGCTATGGTACACAGAATATATCCTAAAAACGCACACCTTACACAAGATTAGGAAGATTTTCCAGCATGCCTGATCATGACTGCACTGTAGTTATTCATCACAATGTGCAATTTTACAACAGGATGATCTTGCCAAACAAATAAACTTGAATTTATTGATTATGTTACTAAAGTGATAGACAAGGGTGGAGCAATAGATGTAGCCTATTTGGGTTTTAGTAAAGCTTCTGACAGTGTAACACATAGGAAGATGATTCATAAGATGAATAGTTTGGAACAGGACTTAAAAGTAGTTGATTAGATAAATCATTGGCCGAAGGACAGGAAACAATGCATCATAAGTAATGATATTTATAGCCTATTCACTATGTTCATTACTGATTTTACTAATGTTATTCATGGTAAGGTATGCATTTTGTAGAACATAAAAGTCTGTACCGGGGTTGACTCTTGAGGAGTGATAATCCAAATGTCAGAGGATTTAGAAACCCTGGTGGAATGGAGAGGAGTAAGTTTAATGCTGAAAAGTGCAAGATAATGCATTTAGATTACTGGTATTCTGTGTACAGTTCTGGAGATCAAATATCCAGATGGACATTACACGTTTGAGGCAGTTCAAACAAGAGACAACAAAATATAGCATGGTCTTCATAACAGATGGTACCAGGATAGATTCAAAGAACTTACTATGTATAGCTTGGAAGAAAGGTGGAAGAGGGGGCGTATGATAGAAACCATTAGATATATTAAGGGACTCAACACAGTACAGGAGGGAAGGATTTTTCAGAGAAAAGGAATACTAGAATAAGAGGTCGTGATCTACCATTACAATGTTGAAAATTCAGAATGAATGTGTGTAAGTACTACTTCTTGGTGATAGATTCATGGAACAGCCTCAGATATGGTAGGGGAAAATACTGTTAGATAATTGAACTCTGATAATTGTAAGACTGTGTATTTTTAAATTAGATAGGGAAATTGGCACACTGGATGGGACGAATAGAAACATATTTTGATGGCAGAAAATAACTATCTGATGCCAAGTAACTAGATTAAAGAATGGGCTTGGTACCATGTTAGCTGTAGAAATACAAGAGGCAAATACAACAAGCTAACTAAGCAGATTTAGGATGCAAGCTTTTAAGACCTTTCAGGTCTCTTCCTCAGGTATGAGGAAACCTTAGTTAGCCAATAAAGGTAACAGCTTGATTATAAGTGACTAGATTGACATTGCTTAATAACTAAGGCATGGTACCAATCTCAAACACTAGCTTTCCAACCTCCTTTAGAGGTGGGGTTCTTTACTAAGTTCACAAATATCCATTGAGCCCTCTCCTCTTTATGGGAGATTTTAACCCAAAGTGAAGCAATGTGTTGCATACCCCTCTGGCACTTAAAGGGCTAATGCTCTGAAATTAACTTGAATGAGCTCTAGAGGTGGAAAAAATACTACCAGGACCTTTTATGGAAATTTAGCAATGCAAAAGGAATTCTCTAAAATCAATTTGATCTTTGTTTTAACTAACTTTTTGAATATGTTTTCAGTAGATAACTATATAGCTAGGCATGTTTTGTCTCATTTTCCATTTCTGTCACAATATGAGTAGAAAAAAAGAGTCTAAACCAAATCGAACACCAAGAATAGTTAGAGATGTGCTGGAAGGTCAGGGCAGGCTGAGTTAAGTAAGAGGTGATAAACAAGCAAGGGGCTGAGGCAGGCTGACAAGAATGCAGATACAAACAGAAGTCAGACCCTGAAGATATCGGTAAGCCAAGGGTTTTCTCAAGACAGGACTTCTGGGACTAGATCCTTGTACGTACAATTACTTGAAGGGATAGTAAACCCCCTGAAAAATTTTAAGCCAAATGATAGGAATAATAAAAACATACTTAACGCCCTCATTCCCATCTCTCAAACCATTATAGTTAGATATCTCAATGACAGCGCTCCTGAAGAGCCCCCGTCTGGTCCCGGAAGCAGGATCTCATGACGTCCACTATACAGCGGACGCATGAGAAGGGAGAGGAGGTCTTTATTTTCTTACATCTCTCAAACCATAATGGATTGAGAGATGGGAATGAGTATGTTTTTATTATTCCTATCATTTGGCTTAAAGTTTTTCGGGGGGTTTACTATCCCTTTAAATCAGAAAACTGCTTTATATAAGACAGAACTGCAAACTGAGACTCATTTACTGGTTTGGGTTCCATATTGGAGGCAGAGACATGCAGTTCTAGCAGGCATATTGGTAGAGGCAACAGAGATCAGAAGAGACTGACACATGCTTGCTAAAGGTACAAACTGCATGAGTTCTTACAGTTTTGTCCATTGATTTTTATAGGTACAAATCTAGTGTATGTCATGCATAATTAAAACTCATTGGTTGGTAACAGAGCAGGAAATTGAATAGCACACTGTGATTTCATAGCTACAGTCTCCATTTTTCCCAGCTGCTCTAATATAGTCAATGCACCTAAAAAGGGCCATTTGAACCTTGCAATTATGGCCATTGGCCTTACAACACTTTTTACGGATTACTAATTGAGTATTATTCTGAAGAAATTTCAGTCTACAGACATATTCTGGTTTTTATGCTAGTGTATCTCTGATTTTACTGATTTTACCTCACCTTCCTATAGACCAGTAGTTCTCAGCTCCAGTCCTTAGGCACACCAACATGTCAGGTTTTCAGGATACCTCTAATTAATCACAGACAGCTCGATCACAATGACTGAGTCACTGATTACTCATCTGTGAATAAGCAGGGATATCTTGAAAAGCTCATGTGGTGTGTGTAGAGAACTGACTATGAGAAACACTGCTCTAAACTATAACAGATTTGTCATATAAAAGTAATCATTCTGACAGGTAATCAAATACAGTCTTTACACAGATATTTGGGATGTTGTAAGTACAACATTGGTAAACATAGTGAAAATCAAAGCAATAAGTCATTTATTGTAGTTATTTAGGAAAAGAAGATTTTAGTCTTACCTGTTAAATCCTGTTCTATTAGTCCATACATGTTACTGGTAACTTTGGGTAGGCGATCTGCCCCTTTAATTGTAGGCAGGAACAATTCTAGAATTGTATGCAGGGGGTGGAGTCTACCTTCCCTCCTTGGCTGCAGCTAACCAATCAGCTCCAGAAAGATTTTAGACACTAACTATTGACTAGGTAGTGGAAGGGAAAGAAACTCCTGTGAGCATGACCCCGAAAGACCCCCACGGTCTGCCACAGGAGAGTCAAGCATGGTCCCTTGACAGGTTGGGAGACCAGTAAACTGTATGGACTAAAAGAAAAGGATTTAACAGGTAAGACTAAAATCCTCTTTTCTCTGTCGTCCAATACAGGTTACTGGTAACTTTGGAATGTCCAACCATTGAGTTTCCCAGAGGCGGGAAGTAAGGCAAGGACCAGTTACAAGGCCCCCAAAGTCACCAGAGCAGATATAAACCATCAGATCAGTGATAGCCCAACAAAACAATGAAGTGTCAACGGGGTAACAACACTCCAAACTGTTACACAGCACGCTGAACTAGAGTCAATAGGGCTCAAATGTGAAGGAAGCACCAAGAACCGAAGAAGATCCTAGACAGGCAAGACTGCCTCCAGGATCTTCCTCCCAAAGCTAGCGTCAACACGGTAGTGCTTCAAAAAGGTGTGCAAAGATGACCAAGTGGCGGCCTTGCACAACTGATCAGCAGAGGCCTGATTCTTGTAAGCCCAAGAAGACCCAATAGATCTTGTAGAATGAGCCATGACCCAACAGGGGACAGGCTTCTTCCTCAGCTCGTAAGCCTTACGAATAGTGGACTTGATCCAAGAAGCAATAGTCACTTTGGATGCAGAAATTCCTGCCCTTGGACCTTCAGGAATGACGAACAGAGCGTCAGATTGCCTGATAGACTCAGTGCGATGTACATAAAACTTGAGACAACGCACCATATCCAACAAGTGGAGATCCCTCTCCTTGTCAGAGGTGGGGTCAGAAAGGCCCCACAACCTCCTGATTGATGTGGAACTCCGAAACCACCTTCGGAAGAAACTCCTGAGAAGTGCGAAGCACTGCCTTGTCCTTGTAAAACACCAAAAAAGGTGGTTTACAGGAGAGAGCATGTAACTCCGCGACACAGCGAATGGACATGATCGCCAGGAGAAAGGCCATTTTCCAAGTCAACAGGCGTAGAGGAATAGTAGCCAAGTATTCAAATGGAGGGCACTGAAGAACGCCCAAAACCACGTTAAGATCCCACGGAGGAGCGGGATTTTTGAAGGCAGGACGAGTTTGAGCAACGCCCTGGAAGAAAACCTTGACATCAGGAAGGATGACAATGCGCCTCTGAAAGAAAACAGAAGAGCAGAAGTCTGAACCTTAAGGGAACTCAAACTGAGGCCATTATCCACACCGTCCTGCAAAAAGGCCAGGACTGTAGGCAGATCAAATTCCTGAGACAGGTCCCTGTCAGCACACCAAGATAGGAAGGTCGACCAAACACGATGGTAGGCATTAGAAGAAACCGGTTTGCATACACAAAGCATAGTATCCACCACACTAGAAGAAAAACCCTTCTTCTTCAGTATTGAGGATTCAATTTCTAAGCCATCAAACCTAGACGATGAACATTCTCCTTCCACAAGTAACCCTGTAGAAGAAGATCCAGATTGCAAGGGAGCCGGAATGGCTCTGCCACTGATAGATCCAGAAGCTCTGGAAACCAAGCCTGCCAAGGCCAGGACGAGCAATCAGAATGACTGGACAGCGCTCCAGTCTCAATTTCCGTAACACCCTGTGCAACATGGGAATGGGAGGAAAGATGTAAGCCAGAGGAAATAACAAAGGAATGGACATGTATCCATCGCCAGAGATAGAAGGTCCCTCCACCGAGAGCAGAACCTCGTAACTTTCCTGTTGTCTTGTCACCATCAGGTTGATGTAAGGAAGACCCCACTTCTGAACAATGAGGGTGAACACCTCAGGGTGCAGCTCTCACTCTCCGCTGTTCACTGTGTGTCGACTGAGGAAGTCCGTCATGATGTTGTCTGTGCCAGGAATGTACTCTGCAGATATGGCAGGAATGTGTTCTTCTGCCCAGGACAAAATAGCCTTGACCTCTAACCAAGATGCTTCTTGTTCCGCCCTGCTTGTTGATGTAAGCCATGGCCATGGCGTTGTCGGACTGTACCCGGACTGGACAGTCTTCCAGCTGAGATGTCCAATGATGAAGGGAATGAAATATCGCCCAAAGCTCCAACACGTTGATGGGAAGGAGAGAATCCTCTAGAGACCACCGACCCTGAGCACTCAGGAGACCCAGGACCACTTCCCAGCCGGAGAGGCTGGCGTCAATCGTCACCGTGGTCCAGAAGGATACCAGGAAGGACTTGCCCTTCAGCAGATTGAAGAGGTTGAGCCACCACAACAAAGTCAGTTCCACATGAAGAGGGAGGGACACTGACATCTTCAGAAGGTCTGACT
Organism: Rhinophrynus dorsalis; assembly: GCA_037306005.1. Taxonomy (NCBI): domain Eukaryota; kingdom Metazoa; phylum Chordata; class Amphibia; order Anura; family Rhinophrynidae; genus Rhinophrynus; species Rhinophrynus dorsalis. The sequence goes on along the minus strand of CM074719.1, from coordinate 412,905,640 downwards.
GACCCTTGCACACCTGGATCACAAACCTCTTGAGTTCCCTGGTGTGTGCCATGGCAAACAGGACTGCTTCTATGGTTGAGATTAATTTCCCCACTAGAGAGGACAGCTTCTTGGCTGGAACTGGATCTTGAGCCAGGAACACAGAAACCCTGTGAGCGATCTGGTGAGCTACCTTGTCAAAGAGAAGGCCCAGGAAGACCAGATGCTAGGATGGGACAAGATCTGACTTGTCAATGTTGATGATCCACCCGTGATGGGTGAGAGCATGAATGCAAAGCTGAACCTGCTGATGAAGAAGTTCCGCAGAGGGGGCTTTCAGAAGCAGGTTGTCCATGTATGGAGTAACTCTGATGCAATCCCAGTGGAGGACGGACACTAAGGCTCCCAGGACACGGTTGAAAACTTGAGGAGCCGTAGTCAGACCAAAGGGAAAAACTGAAAACTGAAAGTGCCCTTGGGTGCAGGGAAATCTGAGATACTGATGGCTCTCTGGGTGAATGGCGATGTGTAAATAGGCGTCCTGAAGTTCCAGAGAAGCAAGGAATTCCCCCGGGGACATAGCAGCAATCACCATCCGTAGAGACTCCTGGTGATAATGAGTCCGGATCACAAAGGAATTGAGATCCTTCAAATCCAAAATAGGCCGACAACCGCCGTCCATTTTGGAGACCACAAAGAGGTTTGAGTAAAAACCCATAACTCTGTCCTGAACTGGAACTGGTTCTAGAACATCCTTGTCCAGAAGAGCCTGAATAGTGCTGTTGAACAGCCAGCATTTCTACGTGCCCTGAGGCGTATGAGAAGGAAAGAAAAGAAAGGGAAGAAGAGAGATGAAAGGGATCCTGTATCCTTCCACCACACCTGTAAAACCCATGGGTCCGCCACTGAATGCTCCCAGACGCTGTGGTAGTGACGCAGACGACCAACCACAGCAGAGTGGGGACCTGGGTTCGGTGAGTCATGCCGAAGAAGGCTTGGAAGCCTTGGGCTTGGAGGAGACCTTGGGCTTCCATTGCTGTTTGGGCTTGGAGGAGGCACTCTGAGCTGAGGGAACTGTCTGGTTCGCCAAATGTGTCTCAGTCTGAAAGGAACGAAAATACCAATTACGCTTAAGTGGCATTTTCTTCCTGGGGACCAAAGGTAGAAGGGTACTCTTACCCCCAGTGGTCTCACTAATCAGATCTTTAAGATCTGGCCCAAACAAAGAAGTACCTTGGAAAGGTAAGAAAAGCAATGGTTTCTTGGAAGCAGTGTTAGTAGACCAGATCTTGAGCCAAAGAGCCCGTCTAGCAACCACAGACATGGTGGAAACCCTGGCCACCAAATGGATGGCATCAAATAAGGCAGCAGAAACATAGTGCTGTTCCTCAGAAATGTTGGCAAGAAGGCGCAACATATCAGAATCATGAGCACCCTGACGGACAGCCAGGGTGAGCTGTTCAGTCCAGACCGCAATGGCTCGGTTCACCCATGCTGCAGCGAATGCTGGACGTATGGCAGTGCCCGCAGTGGCAAAAATGGACTTGAGGGAGACCTCAAGTTTATTGTCAGTCCAGTCTTTCAGAGCGGACGCATCAGAAACTGGCAAGGCAGCAGACAGATAGCCTGGAGACAGGAGCATCCACCTTGGGAGGATAAACCCACTGAGCAAGGCTGTCTCAGAGAAGGGATAAAGCTTGGCAAATTTCTTGGACACATAAGGCTTCCTGTCAGGAGATTTCCACTCTTCAGACACAAGGCAGTCAAGAGTGGGGTTAGGTGGAAAGCAAGTAAGAGGCTTTTTACGCTCCTGAAACACAAGAGAGGGATCAGAAGGAACCTCCTGAACTAAGGGAATGTTTAGGGTAGTCAAAACAGCCCTGATCAGGCCCTCAGCAGAGGGCTCAGGATCAGCCCCAAAGGGATCTCCAAAAAACTGAGAGAAGCCCACATTAGAACATTCCTCAACATCTGAATCCACCAGCAGTTCCTCCTCAGAGGAATCTAATCCGTCAGGTACTCCCTGTGGTTTTGGCAGGGAAGGCATGATGGAGGAGGGGGTCTACCAGGAATGGAAGACCCCCTGTAGCTGCGATGGAAAGAGTTGCAATGTAGACCTAAGGAACCTAGTAGCAGCCTTGAACTCTTGCACCCAAACCGGGTCTAATGTATGGCTGGAGGTTCCTGGGAGACTCTCAGGGACATCAGAACATGCTGGGCATAAATGACCTGAGAATTCTCTAGGTAAATCTGAATGACAGGAAGAGCAATGCGCAATAGGGGATTCAGAGACCCCAGCATCCTTAGTCTTAGGTCTGGCCCCAAGCGGAACTCCAATTTTACAAAACTGAAACAGTAAAATAAAAATGCATGAAACATCACTAGAACATGTTAGAATACCCAAAAAACACTGAACAAGTAGGAAAAGTGTCAGACCCCCCCCCCAAAAGATGGAAAACCAACAGCTAAAGGGTTAAAGTACCACATAAACCTGCTCCAAAACACCCAACAGACATACAGATAGACCCAACGAGTGCAGGAGTGTGCAATAGGAACTCCAAAGGTAAACCCCTGTGCAGAGGGGCACTCTGGGACATGTGGATCTGCAGCAATCAAAGGGTTGCTCACCTTTCCTGCAGATCTTGTCTTCAGACTACCATGTATTTAGAAGAAGCCTCGGTGGGCAGCTCCTGAGGAAAGAACTTGTTGCCAAGATTCCCCCCCCCCAGGGCTTAAGGTCCACAAAAAGCACCTGGTTACTGAGCTAGCCACATCTAAGGGCATTGTCAGTTATGGTGATCTGCTTAAAGGTGGTATTCCATTTCTAACAGAAAAATAAAAAAAAATTCCAAAACTATAGTAGAACTGTTCTCTTGCCTGTGTCTTCACCAAGGAACAAATCTTTCTGGAGCTGGTTGGCTAGCTGCAGCCACGGAGGGAAGGTAGGCTCCACCCCCTGCATGCAATTCTAGAATTGTTCCTGCCTACAATTAAATGGGTGGATCGCCTACCCAAAGTTACCAGTAACCTGTATTGAATGACAGAGAAATTGGATTTTAATTTGCCTTTGATTGTAAAAAGATACTGTGTTTAGAGAGCTCAGTAAGGGTCATTTATACTTATTTAAAGGAGAACTTACAATGCATGTTTTCCCTATTATTAACAGTTGTATGCAAGTCTAGCCACCCCTGGCCAAATTACATGTTATGTTAATTTTGTAAGTGAAAGATGTTAACCTCTACAGTGAACAAAATAAAACTTGACATATTTCTACAAATCGTAATGCACGGTTACTATTTATTTGCTGAATTTAACAGACTGAAACAATAAAATATTAAATGTAGCATGTGCAAAGGTTTGTGTACCCATCCAGTTCATCCACTAGTTAGGCCAGTGATTCTCAACCAGAATGCAGTGGCACATTGGTGTGCCACAAATATCCACTTATAGTGGCCTTTATTTCGATGAAGAAGTTTACAAAAATGTTAATGTCTTTCAGATGTTTATTTAGAGACATTTTTATGCATATCATGTTCTTTTTTGTTGTTCTGATTGTGAGACCTAAGAATAACTATATATTACTTATTTGTACTTTTCATAACATTCTTTACAAAAAACATATAAGGTTTTAGGGGTGTCCCCCAAAAAATCTAGATTGAGGACCACTCCATTAGGCCTTAATCTAAGTTAGATGATAACAGTTCCAAAGCTTAATAAATTCCCTGACTCTACGAAACAGGTGAACCCTATTAAAAAAGATATAATAAATGTTTCCTGCTTGCAATTTCCACTGTGAAATGTAATTAAGAAATGGAAGTTAAGAGAAACTGTTGAAGCCCAGACAAGATTTGAAAGACCAGGTAAAATCTCAGATAGTACTGCTTATAGAGTGGTCAGCAAAACCCCCATATCACTGCAAAGGAACTACATGAAAGTTGAACTGACACAGGAGTAGTGGTTCACCAGTCCACTGTGCAGTGTTGCTTGAACAGACATGATCTGTGTGGAAGAGTCATAAGATGGAAACCTTACCTGTGATCTTCTCACGAAATTCTACATATTATGTTTGCAACACAAAAGTTAGATAAGCCAGAGATGTTTTTGAAACAAGTGCTATGGTTTGATTAAGTTAAAATGTAACTCTTTGACTACGTTTGGGGAAAAAAAGAGAATCATTTCAAGAAAAGTACACATTATAAACAGTTAAACATGGGGTGAATTTATTATGCTTTGGGGATCTGTGGCAGCCAGTGACACATTCAATGCATGGGTCTCTGATGTTCCAGAGATCCACGCTTTGCTCCAGGATATTAAGTCTGCCATTCATTTTGACTTGTGCACCTTAACCCTTTGAGTGCCAGAGAGGGTATGCAATGCATTGCAGAGTATTGTGTTGCATACCCCTCTGGCACTGAAAGGGTTATCTGACAAGGCTTTACAGACAGAAGAACCATGCCCATCTCTGGATCCCCTGCATCTGGCTGTATGCATAAATCCAAAGCCTCATCAATCCCCTCCAGCACCTCCTATTGCAACCTAAGTAAGTATGGGGAGATATCCATGGCATGTCATAGGCTGTATTCCCTCATGCTCTATACAGTACATTTTCTACTCACTTTCGACTCACTTGAAGTAAGTGTTTGATGATGGTTAGCAGCCCTAGAAGAAGGCAACCCACTTTATCTTGATGCCCAGACCCACCGGGAAAATTTGCTATTTAATTCTTCCTGGTGCACTGAGCACAGGACAGTGCCTAGCTCTGAATCCCAAGTCATGTGTCCATTCTGTGGCAAGAAGGAGTCTGTGATTCACATTTATTTTTTATGCAACCAGCTGCAGCCCTTCCTGGCAGCCTTGAGGGCCCTATTCTTGTAATTTTGGCTGCACTTCTTCCCTCATCTTTTTATTTTTGGGTGCATAGTGTCTGAGGTGGATAACCTCCTTGTAAACCTGCTCCTGGCACAAGCTAAGATGGCCATCTATATGGCCAGGAAGTAGGTTCTGGCAGGAGAGGCTCTAATGAAGAGATGTTCTGGACACTTGTGCACTCCCTTATCTGAGCAGCTTAAACTCTTGCTTTGTTCCCCGGGAAAGTAAAAGCCTTTGTCTTACAGTGGGCTTTAGACAGCTTGCTCTGCTCGGTATCCTCCTGCCAGCTTGTTTTCAGTCCACCCTCTTCATTTAAGCTCTTGTATTTTGTTAGTGTCCCTTTAATAGGTTTTGTTTAATATTGTCATCATTTATGATATCGCCTGATAGCCATCTATTAGAAATTCATCTAAAAACACTGAAGATGATAAATAGTCCCATTTTAGTGTTGATGGGATAATGGAAGAAGGTGTAGCAGCTCAACCAACTGCTGCATCAAACAAGCACAAAAACACCTGTCAAGAAAGTAGCAGTGAATGCTGTGAAAGTAAAAATAAATTGTTTGAGACCTCTTAAAGGGATAGTAATACTTCATTTTAACTTTACTTTATTTTGTAGGCATTAAAAACATGAAGAATGATATAAGTCATCTCTGTCAAACCTTTATGATTTAAGAGATATTCACAAGCAAAGTTTCCCCCTCCCTCCCCTTTTACCTAGTATAAGCCATTTCTTCTAAGATGTGAATCTGGTTGTAAGACCAGACAGATAACAGCAGGGGACAATCTTCTTTGTATGAAAAGAATGAAAGCCCTTCCCCCCTTGACAAGTTTTTCAGCTTCTTCCCTTATCTTAATTGAAGATTGCCCCTCTCTGCAGTCTACCTGGGCACCTCCCTTCTGATCTGGCTGAACGGGGGGGGGGATACTTTGCTTGTGAATATCTCTTAAACCATAAAGGTTTGAGAGATAAGACTTCTATCATTCTTCATGTTTTTTTAATGCCTACAAAATAAAATAAAGATAAAACGAAGTATTACTATCCCTTTAAAGCCTAGATTAATATAAAAGTAGTGGGCAAGAAGAAACAGGTGATGCTGAAGAGTCCCCAATAATGACTGTTGATGGTGATCTAGATTATATCCCTCCAGCATCCTCCTCTTCTTCAGATACAGAGTTGAGAGTGAGGGAGATGATGACATGACAAGAAAGTAAGCTGAAAGGCAAAGGCTCAATCTTCCACCACTGAAAAGGAGCACTGTGCCTGTTTGAAAAAACAACTAGAAAGTCTGATTCGGCTGGAGGCTGACAGACTGCCCTTTCCTTTTGTTGAAAACAGAGGCTTTAAAGAACTGATGTCATGTGTTGGGCTTTGGCACTCTGTTAAATATCCCAAGCCAAAATGATTTTTCAAGGATGGTTGTGCCGATATTACTTAAAGGGATAGTAATACTTAAAATGTAAAAAAAAATATGTTGTAGGGTTTATCCCCCTGAGTAAAACAAGAGTACTCCCACTGCTGAGAGGTCTTTCATTCAAAAGTTATTAATTTTCACAGTTGAATTTTTTAGGTGCAATATCACAGTCGCCTGAAATTGTACAGTGGCGCTGTTGCTACACCATCCTATGGAGATTTATGGTCAACTGACCAGAGTTGTCCATAGGATCGTGTAGCAACAGCGCCACTGTACAATTTCAGGTCACTGTGATATTGCACCTATAAAAATTCAACTTTGAAAATTAATAACTTTTGAATAAAACACCTCTCAGCAGTGGGAGTAGTCTTGTTTTACTCAGGGGGATAAACCCTACAACATATTTTTTTTTACATTTTAAGTATTACTATCCCTTTAAGCAGGAAGTTAGTGCTGTGGGCAAAGGACACAGACACTCATCCTGCTAACAATTTTTTCAAGACATATGTTGCTGTAGGACTCAAGACGTTTACTTTCTGCTATTTATTTCTCCACCTCAGCTCTCAGAAGAACTAATATTTCGGCAGGAAATCTTGCATCATCGAAAACACAGGCAAAATAGTTCTCAAGGGAAATATATTGGCAGTGTCGAAAATATGAACATTTTATGTATTTACTATGGATGGGAAATCTTGCAAAAAGAGGGTGAAATTTTTTATTTTTTTTTTCTCGAAAATTCCCCCTGGAAATATCTCTAACATTTCGCTCATTCCTATTCTATAACACAGCTTACATGTTTTTTGCCCTCTTCTAAAGTAATGAAAAATTGTTCTTTGTAACAGTTTTAAGCAGAGCTAGAAATGTCCTCTTAGTGTCTCCCACCAACACCATACCCAGAGGCTGGGGGTCAGCACTTGGGAGCATAGCTAGTTTTGCAGACATCTCCTGACCAGCCAGACTTAAGTTGCTGACCACAAAGTCAGATAACATCCTACTCGTTGAGCTAGTCGGTGAATAGTATGACCAGATAGAAGAAGTACATGAGTTGGCATTAGAATGAAACACTAGGAGGTAAACAACAAAAGGGGTAAGGAAAATAAAGAGAGAAAACAGAGGTACAAAAAACTTAAACCTGGATAGGTAACCCTGTACAAAAGGAGTTAGTAGGGATCCCCAACTAGGTGGAAGGCAGTTACTGATCAGAAGTAACACTGTCTAGAAAGACAATGAGTAGGTACAAAAACATTAGTAAATGCTAGTTACTGCAATAGACAATGCTCAGAAAAGGCAAAAACAGAAGCAATGCTTTACTGCAAGATGGGCCCAAGTAGCTAGCAAGGAATTAGGTTGATGACTGTTGAAGTGCTGGTCTGGAATTATGATGCCACTTTTCCAGGAGAACTGAGGAATGGTGATGTTGTCCAGAGAGTGAATGCTGGGTAAAAAGCCAATAGGGGCACAGCTACAGAAAGCAGAAGATCAACTGTTGTAGTAGTGGTGTTTGAACACCGGAAGGTGAGTCTCAGACTCAAGCAGTGCAGCAAGCATGATCACTACCAGCAAAGGGATTCTACACAGTAATTTTAGCAAAGAGCGGGTGACAAAGACAAAACTGGAACCAGGTTCACAGACTTCTTAGAATTCTTTGAACAGGCACCAGAAAGAGAAAGTGGTAGGGTATAAAAAAGGGATAGGGCAACAAGAAAAACAAGAGAAGCACTAGGAAATAAAAACTGTATATTCTTAAAACATGGCCTGGAAGTTTCATTTGAGGGCAGCAGATTTCTCTCCCCAATAATGCAACATGTTTTAGTTACCTTGATTGTGTATCAATCCTCATGAAGATAATTATCTTACTGCATGTATGAAAGTTGCCTATGGATAAGGCATGGAAGTGTTACACTACTACAAGGTAAAAAAGTATCTTAATAAGCAGGAGCTTTAAAGTAAGACAGGAAGCTATGAAGCCAATATCAACTTGATAAATGATTTTGTTTAAACAACATTAAGTGATGAAATAGTAAGAATAATAAAATAATTTTGGAGTCTGTTAGTTGCTGACTAACTACACCTCTGGTATAATGTGTCCCATATACAGTATGTCTACAGTATGCTTCACTTTTTCAGAGACTGTTCAATATTGTGCTTACAATAGGGAATAAAACAGGTCAGCAATTGCTAAAAAAGATCCAAATGCCCAAAAGTAATGAGATCTGCCAACTATTTCCAGGAATTCAGCTTGACTGGTTCATTGAACGAAAATAATTAATTAACCTTGGATGATTGACATCTGCCACAAATTCAGAAATCTATTTATAGGTGCATCCAGTGAAGAGGGTACATGCATAACTGGAAAGGGAACTTCAGTTCTGAAAAGTGACTTTCTAGAGGGTTCTGTTCTCTTTTATGGAAGACTGTAAAATGTTTTACCTGTTAATCACCTTATTTTACAAAACAGCATAGTTGAGTATCTATAGTAATAGAAAAATACAATTGGGGGTGGGGGCAGTAAGGTGTCATAGAGGTGATAAAGTGGAGATGACTTCTTCATTGTTATCACTTCTCCAATTCCTATGTTTTTCTATGGAGCTGATGCACTAACACTTCTCCAACTTTGGAGCTCATAGTGCATAGAATAACATAGGAACTGGAGAAGTGATATAACTGGAGAAGTCATTGCCGTTTTATCACCACCACTTTATAATCTCCCTGGTGTATTAATATGTTTGTTTACAGAACTTTAATTTAAAATCTGTAATTTAAAAGTGCACATGTCACCTTTTGATAAGTTTTGTTGCTTTCAACAATAATTAAAACACCCTATATGTTATGCTGTGTTTATAATAGTAATATTTTTTGATATAATTTATAAATTGATGGCACTGTGTAGCTCTTGATGCCGATTAGTTTCTGTGCTGGGCCAGTATTGACATATGGTGGGCTATGAATCAATCCAGGGATTTCTACTAGTACAGTGAGCTAAACATCTGGCTACAGATATAACTAAGTAGCAAACTGTGCAGGGAATTAGAATAAAGTGACATAATATACTACTATAATAAAAATGCTAATTTCTCAAAAAACATGTATTTTACAAAAAAAAGACTAGTATAGGCAGAATTTCAATCTCTGTAAAATGAACTAACTTTTCTTAGGATCAAAAATTAGGAAACATACATTTTGACACCATATAAGAATTAAAGGAATAGTATTGCTAGAATTTGACAAAAATAATATCGTAGACGTTAAAAACGTTTGCGAGATCGACACATGTAATGTTCGGGTTTTCCAGAAGTCTGCCATCTCGCTGAGTAAAGCACAATCCGGTCCCGGGACCATCCTGTGGCTCTTCAGCAGATCTGAAATAGCGCGATTTAGGAAGAAATACTTTTGTAGACTGTTGCAATGAAGTATTTCTTCCTACATCGCTCTATCTCGGCTCTGCTGAAGAGCCACAGGACGGACCCAGGAACAGATTGTGCTTTTCTCAGCAAGATGGCAGACTTCTGGGAAACCCCGAACTTTACAAGCTTTGATCTCTCAAACCATAAGTTTGAGAGATGGGACATAGCTCTTTCTATTCATGTTTTTAATGTCTATAATATTATCTTTTGTCAAATTCTAGCAATACTATCCCTTTAATCAGCCCAACCAATCTGCCTATTTTCCTACTTAGATAAAATACACATTACATAGGCCCATATGTATAAAAGCAAACTGCAGTTATTCTGGAGTAAACCATAGGGGACACACAAAAGCTCCTGTTAAAATCAGTTTGGACTTTTAACTCCTTGAATGCTACAGAGGTGTCCAATGCATTGCTTCGCAATGACTTGGAGGCCTCTCTAGTATCCAAGGCATAAACAAAAAATCTCTGTCCAAATAAATGGAAATGTAGGAATTTGTATTTGTCCCCTACAGTGCAGCTGGTTCAAACTAATGTACCTCCAGTTTGCTTTTATAAACAAGACCATAGTTCTTGAAATAAGCTTATGTCTATCTCAGGCAATTTTGAAACCTCTTACTGTATTAGTCCCTTCCACTTCTACTGGGAGACTCTACCACAAATCTATGGGTCTTTCTATAAAGTAGTACTCACACACATTACTTCTGAGTCTTCTATTCTAACTTTAGATCATGCTCTCTTGTTGCAGTATTCCTTTTTTTCTTAAAAATGCTTCCCTAAGTAACCTTATTAAATAATTTGATATATGTAAGAGTGTCTATCATACCCCCATTTAACTTTCAAACTATACATATTACATTCACTACATCTATCCTGCCTCCAGTTCGTTAAAGTGATTCTGGAAATGTGGTGTCTAAAACTGTACACAGTACTGCTGGTGAGCTCATACGAGATCTAAAGTGGCATTAATACATTTCTCATTCTGCTGTTAAGCTAATGTACCAAATAACTAAAGGTAAGCATTAGTAGTAGTAGTAGTAGTAGTAGTAGTAGTAGTAGTAGTAGCAGCAGTAGTAGTACATAAAACAAAAGATAAGGATCCAATTTAGCACAGTCTCCATTAAAGTAAATCTGTAATTCTACTTTTTTGTCTTTTCCTTCAGTTTTACTGATGTGCAGGCAGGAAGAGGAGAGGATGTTTCACATTAGATATTTTAACTTGTGGTTAAGAAGATGGTATAAAGAAAAGATTTAATGTATTGATCGTGGCATACCTTGGTGTGATAGAAGACTATTTAAGATATATTTTTTACATTCCTTTAACGGAGGGTGGCAGAATGCTAAAGTTAGGAATTTAGAGGCTTCAACAGCAGTTATTTGAAGTGGAGTAGGGGATTGCCATATTAAGTATGATTAAACCACCTTTTTCTATGGCGGAATTAACTGTAATATTAATAAGACCAGTAATTATGGTATAAGGAATATAACACATAGTTTGTAAGAAGCAAACAGACAACATAGTAAAAGGTAGAACATTTTGGCCTTAATGAGAAACACTATATTTTGTGGAAATCAAACACTGTGTTGAAACAGAAGAATGACACCCCATCCATCAAGCATGATGGTGGAGGTGTGATAGTCTGAGTATACTTTGCTGCCTCAAGACGTACACAACTTGCCATCATTGACATCAATGTATGCTGCATTTTATCGATAGATTTTGGAGTAGAATATCAGGTCATCCATGTGTGAGTTGAAACTCAACTGAATGGTCATGCAGCAAAACAACAATGCTATGATATATATGCAGACCTAAAAAAGAAAGGCTGCAGAGGAACACATTCTGTGTTCAAATTGCCTAAATAAAGTCAGTCAAAATGATGTAGCAGAACCTAAAATGAGCTGTCCTACCTGTCCTTTACAGGAATCCCTCAAATGCCAGTGACTTGGAATAGTTCCATGAGGAGGAATTGTTCAAAGTTCCTCAAAATCAATGTGAGAGGCTTACAATCATTTAGAGATAGTGCTTAGCTGCAGTTATTGCTGCACAAGGGAGTACCAAGAGGTACTGAATCAAAAGGTTCACATTCATTTTCACACATGAATATTGAATGTTGAATCAATTGAAAATGAATTGTGTGTCATTTGTGCATTCAGGTTTAGATTAATGTATAATAGAAACTGAGATCTAAATATGTGAATAATTGTAAGGGGTTCACACATTTTTAACACCGTTGTACTCATACTAGGCATTTAAAGACTAATTACTGTAGTGATGAGTATACAGGGGGATACAGTGGCGATTTTAATGCTAACTTAAGACATATAACAATTATATTATATTTTCCTTTTGTTTACTCCCATTACTTATGTAATCCCACAGTTGTTTTTTTGTATGTAACATCAGACAAATACAATGGAGAAGAGTCAACCATTTAGACAAATCAATAACATTTTAGGTATGTGTCCTTCTATATATATATATATATATATATATATATATATATATATATATATATATATATATATATATATAATAACAATAACCAGTAGCAAAGTAGTAGTTCACACAGTTTATTTCCTAACTTACAAGCGTTTGTATAAACAGCATAAAGAATATTTGTATTGTCCTCTGACAGCCTAGGTTTCATAGACCTTATACCAGAATGACTGGTCTTATTAATATTACAGTTAATTCCACTATTATTTGTTATATCTCTTTACAGGCAATCTCAGTTTGTTAGGGTAAGTGGCTTTATCATACATAATTTGGCTGTCCCTTCTCTAGATTAAATATCTGCTCATTAAGCCTCTAAATTGCCAGCTTAATAACTCTGCTCCCCAACAGAGAGATGTAATAAATCTCTCTTAAATAATCCTCTCTTACATGATCCTCTCCAATTCAAAGGCTACCATGACCAATAAATCCCAATCTTCTCTCTATACACCACCTAATTAATCACAAGTTAAAATACCTAATGCAAAAATATGCTACCCTCGTCCCTCCTACACAGAGGTAAAACTGCAGGAAAAGACAAAGCAGGAGAATGACAGATTCACTTTAATGGAAGACTGTGCTACATTGGCCCCTCACTTATGTGTGTTTATGTACCATTATTAATACTTACCTTTAATTATTTGGTACATGGATCACTGGGGGTGGGGGGAGATGCACCAAAGTTTAATGCAGAGATAACTACTCCAGTGATATCACGCCTTCAATTTGTTATTCTATGTAGCCTATATATTAAGATTTCTCATGTATTGTGTATATAGATCAGTACCATGGCTAATTACATTTTTCACCTGTTTTTCAGTGGGAGATCCATTTCCTATCCTGTATAATGGTCGGTTATTCTTTAGGTATTTTATCAGATACTAAAATTAGAATCATAACATATTATCGTGCCCAGTTTTACATTTAGGTAAAGCCAGGACATCCCACAAGATTACAACATGTAACTGTATTTTCTCCTGTATTTCTTTTAGTTCACTAGTTATTTTTATATAATTCCTTTTTTTTTAATTTAAATTTTATTCACAAAGATTCCTGTTTTGGGGTACAGAAGAAAAATAAGGGATGTGGGACATGGTGAATGGGGACGTAGTAGTACGTCAAAAGTACAATAAGCAGGGCCAGAAGCAATTGAGTGTATATAAGCAATTGACAAGCTTAGTACAACATAATGCATGCATAAATGCATCACAATTAGTTCTTATATTTATTACCTTTGAAGCAATAAGGTTATGATTAAGGAGGAGTGGAGGTTAGAGAGAAAGGAGTGTAAGGAGAAGAAAAGCTGGTGAGATAGCTCAGTGGTAAAGTCCCTGACTATGGAGCCTATTCCAACAGCAAGGTTGCAGGTTCAAATCTCAGCAGGGTCAGCTCAACCTTCATCCTTCCGAGGTCGATAAATGAGTACCATTGATTGGGTAATAATAACATCTATTACTTCAGCTGCTGATTTGGTTAATTCCGAGAGTGTGCGCTGAAAGCGCTTTGAGTCCCACTGGGAGAAAGGCGCTATAGAAATACTAGTTATTATTATAAAAGAAAGGGAGGGAAAAAGAGAATGAGAGACAGGCAGAAGAATACATTTGTATTAAGTAAAGGTTTTTGCAAGTACTTCTTCTTATGAGGACAGGGAAAATTGGAGATGCAAATAAAGGGATAGGAGACTGAGAGAACAGAGAGGGGTGGAATACCCAGAGGGGTAGCAGTCCAGGTAAGAGTTAAGTGGGGAGAGACAAAGCAAACAGGTGGCAACCTCACTATCAGGATTGGTAAAGGCAATCCAGGAGTGCAAAACAGAGAAAATTATCACACCACACCAGTTTTTCCATAGTGTAGGTTCTCCTACTGGAAGAGTTGAGAGGAGTCAGGCAAACCCTTGAACTTCAAATAAGAATCTACCAAATGTCTAGTACCAAGAGCACATGACCCAGCAATTTCTACAGTGCATTCCTTTGAGCAGACAACCTGTGTAGTTTTCAAGGACCATCGCCCATGATCCACCCAGATGCTGGTGATATGGGAGATCAGGTCAGCAATTCTCTTCCAGTACCCCCAGATCACTGACAGCACCAAAAATGGAATATATACCACAGTCCCTGAAACATAGGGGAGGCAGGGTACAATTTATTAAGCTGAACCAGGGTTAGGTACTACCTGTGAAGGATTTATTTGCAGACACAAATGGACCAGTGAACTTCAGAGAGCTCTTCACCTATATCTTGTTCCCAAGCCAGCATATGTTTAGTTTTAGTAAAGGGGGGAGAATGAAAAAATAAGAATATATTGTTGAGAGAAGGCTGGTGGTATGGGGAGAGGTGGGGCTTAAGCATTCAAACCATGTCAGGTCTGGCAGAGGGGTATTTTGGTCATAGGTTTGGATAAATTGAGAGACCTGTAGTTAGCAGGAATTTTTCTAGAGGAGAGATCACATGTGCATGCTAACACAGGAAAGACAAGACCTTGCTCCATCCTCTCTACACAATCTGACAGGATATAAAACATTACAATTACAAAACTCAGACCAATAGAGGTCTGGGGAAAAGAGAGATTGGCCAGAATTGGAGTCATTCAAGAATTCACAGAGGTGAGATGATTTTAAGTCTGATAGAGTCTCAAAGCTTTAAGGACTGAGTGACCATCAGAAGGAAAGCAGTAGTGGAGGGTCTATGTTCTTTTTGGATCCACAGAATATTGTGCATGAGAACTGAAAGGAGCAACTACCCTCTATCGAGACCCAGGAAAGTAATTTTAAAGGGAATTGCCACTGGATAGGTAGGGATATTTGGGGAACTGTATAATAAGAATAAAGATGAGTTAGGTCCAGGGCACCCATGTGTTTAGGGACAGTAAGCAACTTAGTAGCAATTTTGATCTCTTGCCTGTCCAAATTAATTGTGAGATTTGACAAGCCTATTAGCTGCAGCAATAGGACATGACAGTGGTAGCACCCTGGCATAGTAAAAAATTATAGAGATCATATTCATCTTAATAGAACCATCCAGGATAAACAGAGAGTTGCACAGGTGAGATCAGCTGATAATGAAATAGCAGGGTATAATTTGAAACATAAAGAGAATTAAAAGTAGTAGACAACTGAATATCTAGGTATGTGCATTGATGGAGAGGTAGTGAAATAAAAGTAAAGTTCCAGAAGATTTTTGTTGAAGGGAGCAAGTTAAGGATATGAGCTTGGAACTTATTTTGATTAAGGATTCAGGCAGTTTATGGTACATACCAAGCTCAGTCATTATGTTTGGTAGGGACATCATGGTTTTAGAAATGGTCATGACAATGTCATCTGTAAACAGAAAATTTGTATTCTGTATCTCCCAAGCAGATTCCCAAGATGTCAGGGTTATTTCTAATATAAAATGTGAGGGATTCCAGGCTAAGAATAAATAAAACAAGGGATAAAGGGCAGCCTTAGTATTTACCCATTTTTATGGAATGCAGACCTGAAAGGATGTCTGAGAGATGCAAGCAATCAGGTTAGAGTAGAGCTAAGTGCCCAGACTGACAATATAAAGAGTTTTGGGAAATGGAAATTATGAAAAGTGGCTAACATACAATTCCAGTTAATGCCTTTTGGACATCAAGAGACAACAGAGGAGAAGAACAGTTCATTTTATTGTATGGTGATAGTTATCTACCCTGGAAAAAGCCATCCTGGTCTGGATCTACAATTGAGGAAATAATAAGGGAGAGTCAATTGGTTAGTACCTTAACATCAGTAACAGCTGAAACAAAGGGAATCTTTACCCTTTTTTTGTGAACAAGACGTATAGTAGTCTGAAACATGGATTGAGTAGGCGGGGTTCCAGACATAAAGGCATTTGAACTCTTCACTCAAGAGTGGAGACAGGAGTATAAGGAAAAAAGTACATTATTTGTCTGGACCAAAGGCCTTGGGTAAATTAAGCTGTTTAACCCTTTAAATGAAAGAGTTTTGGGACATTTCTTAGACCCCATAGGCCAAACACATTTTTAGCATATTTCTATCCATCTGTTTATGTGATCCCAGTTGGTAAATTTCTAGTTACATATGGAAAACCACATATCAATTTTTTTAAGAACTAAGAGAGCTTTTGCTTTTTAGTTCCTCACTTGAAGTAAATTTTACATTGTGTGATAAGCTATGATGTCATAAATAGAATAAAATGTACAAAATTGCTTATTTTGATATAAATTATATATCTAAAACATTTATGTCGGTAGTAAATACAATTTATTTTTAAAAGCCCTGGACCTTCTGAGTAAAAAATGCCAAATATTTATAAATTTTACCTATATGCATGGCCTGCAATTTCCCCTAATTATCAGGAGAACAAAATGGTATTTGAAACTATATGAACTAAAATGCACAGTCCATTCATTACAAGGTAAAACTACTCAAAAACAGCTCATCTATATAAAAGCATATATTTCCAGAAAGCAAGTATTTGATGCATCATATGCCTTTCTACCCCTAGAGTGGTGTGCACATATTTTTTTAGAAGGTGGTGCTAAAAAAATTGGCTTTTTTTTGCATTTCCACCCCTTCAAATGTACTGAAATCTTTGGAAATTATTGAATTAGTATTCATTAGTTACTGCTTTTATGAGAAAATTGGCACAACTTTGGTAAGAGGTGACATACTGTAGGGGCTACCAGAAACATAAAACTACACCTACTATAACCATTCATTTTTCTTACAGTTTTTCAAACATGACTTGCATATACTAAAATGGTAGGAAAAGCATACCATTTTGGAAAGAAGTTAACCTACTGCATCAAATGAAGGATCACTTGTCTTTCTACTTCTATCATTAGAAATCTGGCTTACAAGGGAGGTGGTGTGGTTATCCAAAATTCAGAGCATTATGCGAAAGAATTGTATTGCATCCTTACAGAGTATTACAGAGTCCTTGATACTGATGCAGCCCATTGTTTTAAAAAAATCTTTTGTGAATTGATTGAGGAAGCATATAGAGACAGGATTATTATGAGAAGGGAGAACGATTTATGTATCCCAAGGAAGATAGGGTTACAATTTACCCAAAATACATAAATCCCTCTCCTCTCTTCCAGGAAGACTCATCATCATCAAATGTATCTGCTTTTTTAGAGTTGCATTTGTAAAGATAAAAAGCCTCCTGTAGGTGGATACTCACAAACAGAATGGCTGAAACTCGCTCTGGGATTGTGAACTGCTCCAGCCACAGTAACACCGATAGGATAGGAATTGGCTGCTCCTCGAAGACTCACTTTCCCCAAGCAGAAAACCATGTAAAAACAACATAAGTATAGTGTAATAGAATACACCAATATGTAAATCTATTGTTGCTACTGACAAAGATAAAGGTCTGGTCACAACAGACCTGACAATAGCGCAGGCAGAGAGTATAAACCAGTCTCTGCTCGGGATGCTCCAAAGTCTTCTAAGATGATGGTGTGAAAAGCTCAGATTGTATTCAAAATTATTTAATAATAAAAATTAATAACACTTATTATATTCCAAAATACAAGAAATTGTACATTTAACTATGATGTATGTTAAAATTTCAAACAATACGACATGAAACAAAAAGAAACCCGAGAGGTTACAAAAGCACATTTAAATGCCATTAGATAAAAGCTGATTTGTGATGGACACCATCAATCATACGGATCACAAATCAGGTCAAATATCCAAGGTATTCAAAAAGAAAAAAAACATATGGATAGAACTAGAATTTAAGTCATCGTAGCCAGAGCGAGCCACGCGTTCTCAAAGAGTAAACAGCATCACGTCTATGATCCCTGAAGGCCCAAATGAATATCTAGAAGCCATATTATGAATAATTTTGATGGGCATAAATTATTTGAGGTGATCATACCACATATATTTTTATACATTTTTTACACACACACACACACACACACACGCACATGCACGCGCACGCACGCACACACACACACGCGCACACACACAAACAGACACACACACACACACACACATATATAAAATACTGGCAATGAATTGCTCTTTTTTCATTAGTTATTTAGTTATTTTTAGAACTATATTTCAATACAAATGTACTGTAGTAAATAGAAAAATCTTTATATATATTTATATACAGAGAGAGAGATTGTAGTAGAAAAGCACTCTCGGGTCTTATCCAATTGTGCTACAATAGACAAACTTTATTTACATCAATGTTTCGGATAGCATAGAGTAACCTTCATCAAGACAACATATTAGTGAAAATTACCCCTCTGATATACCCACAGTGCTAAAAATTGGTGCAAAAATCGGCATGCTAGCTCATCAGTGACAAGCCCCGACAAGTTCGAGCTGTTCCAGAGCAGGCATCCAAAGTCACAATCTAACTCATAAATGGATAATGTAATCCTATAATATGTAGAAAAAGAAAAAGTTGTGTGCTAATACCCACTCAGAATCACTAGGTGACTTGCAGTCTAGGTGTATTTGTTGAGTGAAAGTTGTCTTTCTGCCCCTGAGTGTAAAGACTGGTTATCCACGTCTTACGGTAATCTTGGTTTTATAATATCTAATCCGATGATCACATTTTAAAAACCGTAGGACATAGACAGCACTACAATGCGCTGGTATCCCGGGATTCAACAAATATATAGTGTTTTGGTTAAGCTGTCGGGTTTGACATGTATGTGGGCTATTTTATTACTGTTAGATTATGGGTTCAGGTATATCTGGTTTCATACTGCAGTTAGATTTGGGCATATTCTTTGTAACCTCAAGGTCTGTGGTGAAGAGCAACTTTGTCATGAGTATTCTTTTGCCTTAAATGTAATCCGAGATTCATTTTAGCCCAGTACCTTATGGTATAAGGAGTCACTGCTTGATAACCATAGCTATTTATTCTGTGGTGTCTCACTGGCACTGAACGGGCTATGTACAAACATTTTGTACCTCATCTTCTAAATGGTTGCATTCATCCAGACATACCCCTGTATCTGCACAATCATACCACCCCTGAGATATCAACACACATCTAGACCCAATATGAATTAAGCCTATAGGAATCATCGCTGCAATGTGCTGGCATCCCGGGACTCTTTTGCTCATACTCTGTGTCTTTTTTGACCTGTTGGAAACAGTTGATGGTATGGATGGCTTTATGTCTTTTTGTACTGTAGCCTTTTAAAACGTTGAGTTTGAAACATCGTGCGGCTACACTCTGCATTACCAATGTCGCCATGTTAAAAAGGAAGACATGAGAATCTTGCCCTGCATAAAAGTGCAACATTCTCATGTGGTCTCCTTAAACTCTGAACCATTGGCCTCATATTAATGTGTAATATCTAAAACGCCTACGATACTGCAGTGAATTACAAAGAAACTTGTTACCATTGCATTCATATGAAACAATCATTACACTGCTCTCTGTCATGGTTTTCAAGACACTCAGACCAGTAGGTGAAATAAAATGCAATTTTATTAAGAACAAAATAAATGACAAAGAATGCCCCCTATAGGTAGCACTGCGTAGCAGCAGGAAGGCAATAGTATGATCAAAATACAATATAGTAGAAAATAGTACAGGCAACTAACAGGCACTGAGTACTGATATACAAGGGTTAACGGAATAATCAGTCCATCTCAGTTGTGTTGTTTGGCACGCCCAAGGTGTTAAAGGTGGTGCATGGTGTAGAAGACTCAACACCAACAGTCTGTAATACTGAGGAAACTGTCCAGCAAAGAGGAACCTGCCACCCAGAGCCTGCTGTACTTGAATGGTAGCCCCCACGGGCGTATGAACTGGATTGCAAGAGCTTGGACCAATAGCCCCCACTGGTGTAATGGAAGCAACTGAATTGCAAGAGCTTCAGCCAATAACCCCCACGTGCGTAATGGAAGGAACTGGATTGCAAGAGCTTGAGCCAATAGCCCCCTCGGGCGTAATGGTAGTGACTGAAATGCAAGAGCTTGGGCCAATAGCCCCCACGGTCGTAATCACAGAGACGTGCACAGAAGCAGCCAGAGCCGTGCGCCACCGGGTGCGGTAATGAGCTACACCGGACTGCAAGGAGAGGAACGGCTCAGCACAAAGCAACTCTCTGTATAGTCTGAAGGCCCAGAACTGGGACACAGCTCTGCATGGGTTAACGGCTCGATAGTGGGAACACAGCTCTGCACTGGTTAACAGCTCGATAGTTGGAACACAGCTCTGCACGAGTTAACAGCTTGATAGTTGGAACACAGCTCTGCACGGACAAGCAGCTCGGTAGTTGGGACACAGCTCTGCACTGGTTAACAGCTCGAAAATAGTAACACAGCTCTGCAGGAAGCGGCTCAGAGGCAGGAACCAGCACAGCACGGCAACCGCTGCCGCCGCTCAGGACAGCAAGTGGGACAGTCACAATGTCGCCGTGGCGACAGAGAAGGCAGGAACATAGACCGGAGTAACTGGAACAGGTCACTGAGCAGGAACGTCAGCAGGCCGGGTCGAATCACGGAACAGGTTCTCAGACAAGCAGGATCAAGATACAAGCAGGAACGTCAGCCAGGCTGGGTCGAATCACGGAGCAGGTTCTCAGACAAGCCGGATCAGGAAACGAGCAGGAACGTCAGCCAGGCCGGGTCACATCATGGAGCAGGAACACAGGATTGTAGTCAGAGATAGCCAGGTCGGTACACCGGAAATCAGGAACGCAGGAACACAGCACAGCAAAACTGGCTCAGGAACACCACGAAAGGGCACCTGACAGGTGCCACTAGCCCAGTATAAAAAGGTCACCAGGGGCGGGCCAAACAGGCTCAAGCAATCGGAGCGCAGCACAAGCGAGAGTGACATGAAGGAAAACTGCACCGTGATGCTCTCCCAATGAGTGCTAGATCTCAGAATGTAGCATGGTTAACACTTTCAGTGCCAGAGAAGTCCCCAATCATTAGGAACCTCTTTGGTACGTGATGTCACTGATGGACTAGCATGCTGATTTTGGCGCTGATTTTTAGCACTGTGGGTATACCAAACAGGGCATTTTCACCAATATGCTGCCTTGAGGAGGGTTACTCTATGTTAACCGAAAAGTTGATGTAATTAAAGTTTGTATATTATAGCAAAATTCAACAACTTCAGTCACAAAATAGCACCCAGGCAGTTTTTTTAATCAAGAGTGCTTCCCCATGGTTTTTGTATTATATATATATATAAAAATAAGTATATCGTATATTGACTAAATAACACTTACATGCATAAGGAATTAATTCTTAGAGTGAAATGTTGTAAACAATTAATATTTTAACTTTTTTATGTCTTTTTAATGAATTTCCCTGCTACCTTGGTTGGTTTAACATATCTATATATACACATTTGTATATTTATTCATGATATATTACCAATGTGTTTAGATGCTATTATATTTATTACAGAGAAAGGACCTTTGTGAGCTTGATGACCCATTCGCCAGATTTGGACCACTGTGTTATGTTGACCACTTGTGTCAATTAGCCAGTTTTTAAATGGATTGGTTCCTAGAGCCCGCTTCTTATGTTTTAAGAATGCGGGTTCTGGTGGCTGGCACATTATAAATTTAAGTCTCTGATGAAAGAGAATATATTTCCAAAAATGTGTTAGTCAATTATTGTTTAAAGATCATCAATTTATTTTGTTTGAATAAAACAGAAGGTTTTTTTATACACCACATTCTTATTTTCTATTCTTTATTTTTTTATTGTTTATTAAAAATAATTGGGTCATTGGTCCGTAAATATTACTATTCCAGTTTTAACTGGAGTGCCTGAACAGGGGGAGATTAAACCTTGATGTATTTACCGGTTGAGTTCAAGACAACTCACTGAGTACCCCACCATACAAGAAAGATGGTCGACCATCCTTCTCCTTCAGAGCTCCAAAAGCATTGAATAACCTGCCAGAAAAAAATTAGATCTTCTCCCAGTCTAAAATCCTTAAAAATAACTGCTTCTTTATATCTAAAAATAATATGTAACTGTATATACATTTTAGTATGTATGTATGTGTGTTTGTATTAAATAATGTTTCTCTATTTGTGTAAATATGCAACTCTGTGCTGTAAATGCTCCAGGACATACTTGAAAATGACAAAAATCTCAGTGTATTTAAAACATTTTTCAAAATAATATAAAAATAAAATGCATCTCTCTTATTGGAGTTAACAGATTTTCATTGCCGTCAACTTCCAAAAGCATCCTTATGGCTCTTTTCTTTTTACTGGTGAACACAAATGTTTCCAGAAGCTGGAGTTAAAGGAAAATAAATTGACTTTTTTTTTACATTTCCACCCCTCCAGATGTACTTAAATCTTTGAAAACCATGAAATTTCCAACTGTATTCATTAGTCACTGTTCTTATAAGAAAATGGCAACTCACTGTTATGAATTGACATATTATAAGAAAATGGAAACTCACAGTTATGAATCGACATAATATGGGCCATAGGGGGTACCACCCAGAAGAATAAAACTACACCTAGTAGAACATCAAATTTTTCATAGTTTTTCAAACATGGCTTACTATCAAGGTGCCCCGTGATTGCCTGTGACTGGATGTTGCCCTGGAGCGACATTGTTTACTTCCTAGCTGTCGCCCTTGCTGAGTCCCTATTCTTATAGGGCATCACACTGATGAGGTCATTGCTCCACCTACCTGTCAGGGTTTTTAAAACTCAGCCTGTGTCATTTCCAGTGCCCTTTCGTGGTGTACTTGAGCTTATTGCTGTGTTGGTCCATTACCATTCCTGTGTATTACCTGGCTACGTCTGACTTCCCATTCCGGTTCTGACTTCTGGCTCGTCTGACCACCCGTTTCGGTTTGGACTCCTGGCTATGTCTGACTACCCTTTCTGGTTCTGACTTCTGGCTCGACTGACTACCCATTCCGGCTACGACCACTGGCGACGTCTGACTACCCGATCCGGTTTTGACCATTGGCTGCCTCCTGGTTTACTCTCCGTATTGCACTCCCTGACCATTCCATGCCTCGGTTTGGTTCCCGTGCTGCCTGTGTCTTCCGCTCTGCGCTCGCTTCTGTTAGCGGCGCTTGTTGGTCACTCAGTGTGTCTGACCTCACGTGGCCGTACCGGTTTGTGCTGCCTAGCCTATCCTCCATCTGGCTACCCGCCTAGTGTATCCCCTGTCGGGATATTGGTCTGCTCCTTATCTCTGCAGACTGTGTGTTTGGGAGTGCTCTGCACTGTCCTCACATCTACCGTGTAGTCCCAGGGCCATTCCGTTTCTGACCCCCTGTCCTGTGAAGGGTGAGGAAAGTGCCCACACTGTTCCTCCCTGGGCTCGTGAAGGTGTACCATGCTGTCCGGGTACGGGAGTGCTCTGCACTGTCCTTACATCTACCGTGTAGTCGAAGGGCCATTCCGTTTCTGACCACCTGTCCAGTGAAGGGTGAGGAAAGTGCCTACACTGTTCCTGTCTGGTCTTGGGAAGGTGTGCCATTCTATCTGTGTATGGGAGTGCTCTGCACTGCCCTCACATCTACCGTGTAGTCCAAGGACCATTCTGTTTCTGACCACCTGCCTGGTGAAGGGTAAGGAAGGTGATTCCAGTGTTCTTTCCTGGTCTCGTGAAGGTGTGCCACTATCTACTGCCACTTTGTGTCATTACCATACTACTGTTGTGTCATTTGTTGCTATCAGCCTGTTGCCTTATCTCCTGCCATTAACTGTATTTAATAAAGTTTTATATTAAGTTCATTTGTACTTGTCAGTGTGTTGATTTCCTAGTCACTCCATGACACTTACCTATACTAAAATGGTTGTAACAACTACTTAAGTGAAGAAAAATAGACAAAGAACATCATTTTGGAAAGAATATAACCTAAAGCATGAAATGTGGTGTCACTTGGAGATTTATGGTCCCGGGACCAGAGCTGTCCATAGGATGGTGTAGCAACAGCGCCACTGTACAATTTCAGGCCACTGTGATATTGCACCTAAAAAATTCAACTTTGAAAATTAATAACTTTTGAATGAAACACCTTTCAGCAGAGGGAGTACTCTTGTTTTACTCAGGGGAATAAACCCTACAACATATTTTTTTATATTTTAGGTATTACTATCCCTTTAAGCGGAGATCGGTCAGAGCGTGCAGAGGAGGCAGCAGCCCAACTGGGCGGAATCACACAGCACAAGAACGTAGAACAGTCCAAGTCGGTACACGAAGCAGGAACCTCAGCCAATCCAAGTCAGTACACGGAGCAGGAACATCAGCCAATCCAAGTCGGTACACGGAGCAGGAACGTCAGGCAATCCAAGTTGGTACACAGAGCAGGAACGTCAGCCAAGCCGGGTCGGTACATAGGAGATGAGAAGCAGAATGGTCAGGGAGTCCGGGTCAGTGCACAGGCAGGAAATGAGATGCAGAGTAGTCAGGCAGGCTGGGTCGATACACTGAGAGCTCACAAGAATCAGGAACAAGTGCTGGTACTGGAACACCACAAAAGGGCACCGGAGATGTGCCAGAACCCAGTATTTAAGGACAATACTGGGCAGGACAATCACAGTTCAGATGTTAGGCAGGAGTGTAAACTGACAGAATGTCGCCGAATAGCATGGGCACCGTGATATTACCGTTGCCAGCAGCAAAGGCTGGATTGCAGCATCCAGAGGAGCTGAAGAAGTACTCAAGATGACTAGCAGGGATAGAATAATACTCCACAGACAAACTGAAGAGTGAATGCTAGAGAGTGGCTAGGATAGATGCTAGAGGTCTACAACAATGGTTTATTAAAGTGGTTAAAAGTACCATGTGAAGCAATAGTAATGTACATTTATTTGCTCCTTACGGTGCAGTTCATTTATTACAGAATTGCTCCACTTTATCTTTTTTTCATATTTCCCTCTGTATTTTGTTGATTTTCCATTTCAGCCTTTAGTAAAAGAAATGTTGAGGGTCCTATGCTCAAAAGAAAACTGGGTTAATATTGGGCCAAAAAAACTGCACCAAAGGGGACACATTATTTCCAGTGATTTAACTCTCTGAGTACCAAATGGGTGTGCAATGCATCGTGGAGTAATGTACAGCACTCACCCATGTCACTTTTAATCCAATAGATGCTAAAAGTCTCTGAAACACTGAGGAAAAAAATGTACTGGAGACCCTCTAGCAATAAAGACCCCTGTTGGTTTGTCCTAGAATTAATCCAGCTTACTTTTTTATTTTTTTTTAACAGCCAGTCATAGCATATATGCTTGTGATTGGTTGATTTTCATATAGTTATTTTTGCACACTCAAAGGGTTGATGATAAATCAATCCATAGTTCAGTTACTTTGGAACCCAGTTTAAGATGCCTGTTCGTGATTGAAGAGGTGTCTAAAAACAGCTAACACAATGTGACTACACACACTTTAAGCTAATATGGAACTTCACTATGAGCTGCATCAGCTTGTTGTAGGAATGTCTCTGCTATGGAAAACCACACCAAGACAATGTTGTGCCAGAGACATGCATAACACATTGTGATAACTATCTGTCACCCAGAAATCGTTACATGTTATTCAGATAAGAACATTATATATTGTGTCAACTAATAACTACTGATAAAATGTTGTAATTCCTATGTTGGCTTAATGCTTATGAAAAGGCTGGCTGAGCTCTCCATTAGCAAAATATGATTAATTCTTATTGACTACTATCTAGTGTGCACATTTATTTTGAGCACATATTTAATGCTGCAGGAGGCAATGTTGCTGGAAAAAAAGAAATTCGTAAGTGCAATCAATTTTTTGCACATTTATCAGCTTCCTGGCAATAGACCCAATACTGTTAAATAACTACCTTTCCATTAATGCTTCCTTTCATTTCATTAACTGGTGCACAGGCACACACAGAGAACTGAACGACGCACAAAATGGTTTAAAAGCAATTTCAAAGACACACATATTGAGATATTAATTACATCTAATATTAAATTGACTACATTTTTCTGTATGCTGCCTCAGGGGAGCATATAACAGTATTTTGAATTAAAATACTTTACTCAATGAAACAGGTGAAGTTGGAAAAGCTTTCATGCCATGCAGCTATTCATCATCTCAAATAAATTTGTGTGTATTTTATAGTTGTAGGATCTGTTTCATAGAAGGATTAATCATCCTATATAATAATTCGGTAAGTGTGTGTTTGTCAGAAGCCTTCATGCGCAGTAGAGACGTCTTTGCGCGCTGCAGTTGTGCACAGTACAGACTGCCCGCACCGCGGCTGATAATGGAGTGGGGCTCCAAATTCACACTTAAGTCCTCTCTGCGCACTGAAGTTGTGCAGAGAGGACTACAGTCTGAATTCGGAATGCCCCGCTCCGTATCAGCCGTGGCGCGGGCAGACTGTTCTGTGCATGACTGCATCGCAGCTGTTGCTGGGTGACACTGTGGCCCATGTACACGGGCTCTTCAACTAGTGTAATATAGTTATGCTTTTTTCCTTTATGCTTTTGTCTTCTTTGTTTGAGTTAATATATTGTTTTGCACGTCTATAACGTGTGGGTGAGGAGAAAATTATTTCAGCATTGCAAATAATGGTTATACACTTCAAAAAAAATATATTTTTCAGTTTAACACAACATATTTGCATTACTTCCAACCACTGTAACAAATCTGAAGTTGGTGAAAAAAGGTAACATATAAGAATAATTTAAATAATCATGAATAAAATACAAATGAGTCATAAGATTTTCATCTAAAAGAAATAAAAAATTAAATTCCAGTAGTCACCTAAATTCTTCAAAATGAAAAATAAGGTACATAGAAATGAATAGAAAGCTATTATGTGTCATATTTTTATAATCATTATCCAGTTGCTAGTCAATGACCTCTTACATTGACACAAGATGCCTGGAATATTTACTGCTACAAGAAGTGAAAGTTTTTGACCTTGCAAAATAAAAAGGTCATAACCCACCATATAATAGAAGAAGAGCAAAGAACAAATAAGCAAAACTGTGAAATGTTTATCAAAATACTTTGGAGACCTATCTAGCTTCCAAAAAGTTAATACATGAGTTAGGAAGAGGCTGCCTAACTACTGACCAGCAGGCTAGATACAGGCCGATAGGGTCCTTTGAAGTATTTCAGTTTATGACATTTTATTTAATTTATTCTACTTCAACAGCAAATTTGAACAAAATAGTTTGTTATATTTGGGTAAGCATTAAACCAAATTGGTTCTCAAAACCCAGAGGCCAGGTAACTCATCACAATTGATTTAGAATAACTAGTGAGGGTGAGCAAGTAGTTGTCAGGCTGTTAAATCTTCCCACTGATTTTAAGTGAATTTGACAGGACCTCATCTTACTTGAACCAGATAAATAATCTTAACCTCACAGCATCAGGTTCACTCATCTCTATCCACTGGCAGGTGGATACCTATATAACGTTTCAGGTGTATTTACACCTATATACTAAAGGGTATGTGCCATAACAGTGCAGTTTTAGATGTTTGTTTTCCAGTTGGGTGTTATATATATCTTGCAATTTATGCTCAACTATGTTAATGAATGAAGCAACATCTTTTATACAGGTTTGGTAGTAGCTCATTGGATGAGGTAGCTTTACCCTTTCACATTTCTATGAATCATGGAATCCAAAAAGTTAATTGCAACTCATTAAGAGTTATCATAAGAGAGAAAAATAGTATAAAATGAGGAGGCCTGATAAGTTTGTAGGGGCTGTATCACAACAATGATCACTATCACCAACAACAAACATATTCAATGCAATGGATAGCTGCTACCACTAGCCAATCAGAGAGAGACCAGTGAAGGGCAACTGATCATGTGACAAAATACTCCAGATAAGAATAATGCAAAGCAGTTCTCATGTTCGTATATTCCAGCTTCTTCATCAAACAGAGGGGCATTGATTGGATCTGTCAGACAACCTTCTCTACTTATATGATGGCCTGATGGTCTGATGTCATGCAGGAACTGGACTATTCAGAGGAAAGGTGAGACTGTTTGCTTTGTGTACCACAGAACAGTACTAGGTACATAGCATTATGTATACAAATAGACCATGGTCCATAACAAGTGTAAGGAGAACAGTGACCCAATACTGGGCCAGGGCTCATACTATGAAGAACCTTTAAGTGAAAGATCCAATGTAAGCAACCAGCTTGCAGCAGCATGAAAACCTTAACTGATACCAAGTTTTTAACCTTTTTTTAAGCTTTATACTACGGTAAATACATCTACTTAGGTGATACCAATGCACTAATATGTTTGATTTTTTTGCCTAGTCAAAAATATGTATATCTTTCCTTTTACTGAAAAACATGGTTTATAACCACAATACAAGCTGTAAAATGCACACTCAAACATAGTTGAAATATTCACCCAAACTTCAACATAGAAACTAGGTGCATGTGTATGTATGCAGCAGTATGTATAAGTGTATATGCAGGAGTGCAAATATTTTAGTTTCTAACCTTCCTTGACCATTTCTATACTTTACTTTGCAGGGGTTGTATCACAACACATGCTCACAATCACCAACAACAAACCTACCTAATGCAATGGATAGTTGCTACCGCTAGCCAATCAGAGTGAGGCTTAGTGGAGGGCAATCAATCATGTAGCAAAATGCTCTAGATAAGAAATGCTGCAAAGCAGTTCTCATGCTTGTATATTCTGACTCCTTCATCAAGCAGGGGGTCCTTGATTAGATCTGTCAGACAACCTGCTGTACTTATATGATGGCTTGCTGGTCTGGCTCAAACACAGAAGCTAAAATACTCACCCAAATGCAAACATAGAAACTGAAACACTAACACAGACTATGCATAGACAGTGAACATTGTCTTTCTTTTGTATGTTGTTCAAAGATCTATTATACAGTTCAGAGAAACGGCAACATTAACCTTCTGAGGACCAAAGAGGTGTGTAATGTATTGGGAAACTATGTGAGTAACACCCATCTGGGCACTAAAGAGTTAAAGCAAGTATAGTCACAAGGTGAGGAACAGCAAATGCTGGTTACAATGGACTACTCAATGGAATACCAGAAAGAAGTATCTTAGCTGCCATTCTAAAGAAATAATATGAGCTGCTGATTTCATGAAGACATCAAAAGACAGTAAAAATAAAGTGCAGCATAACATTTCAAATGCAGAAGACAAATTGCAATTGGAAGGTAAAGGAGCAATTTAATCTGGAGGAAAACTTGTGAACATTTGAACAAGCAATATTAGAACAATGGGTCAAGTTTTAAAATAGAAGCTAATTTCGACAGCAACTGGATCATGACCCACTGCTCTTATCACCAAAATGCCAATATAATTATTAATAAGGAAAAAAACATTGCAGTGCATGCAGATTGCTCACATTTACTTTCTCTCTGGTAACTATTAGAAACCTATTTAAAAAGCAATTATCACATTTTATTGTCTTAATAAGTCTTCTTCAACAGGAGCAGCCTCAGAACAACACCCAGAAGCCATTCTGGGGGGATGGGGGTCAGAAAACTGCCATGCCCTGGCTGGAATAACATGAAGTATGTAGCTTTCAGATACAAACTTGATGGTTTGTGGACTCAGTTTATCAAATTTGTTACACTGTGCACACATTACCTTGTTCTTTTTTTTTCGGGTGCTCAAGGCTTCAATTGTATCATGCACCATTCATCTCCAAAAAAGCCGGGCACACCAATGCATATAATAAAATCAATTCTTTATTCAAAACATTAAAAAGAAGTTTAAGCCCAACTTTTTAGTTCCAACTGGAACTTTCTTCAGGCACCTACTCATTACAGACTACACCTGTGACATCTTGGGTTACCTAGGTAGCGCAACATGCTAACTTTTGGCGTCAAGTTCAACAAAAGAAAGGTATTTTAAGATGGCTACAGGTGTAGTCTGTAATGAGTAGGTCCCTGAAGAAAGTTCCAGTTGGAACTTAAAGGTTGGGCTGAAACTTCTTTTTAATGTTTTGAATAAAGAATTGATTTTATTATATGCATTGGTGTGCCCGGCTTTTTTGGAGATGAATTGTGGACTCAGTTGCCATAAACCCTGTGTGTCATGCTTTCAAGGCCAGAAACACAGTGTATGGGGATAGAACTGTGCAGGACAGACACTGAACTGCACCATTTCAAAGTCTACTCACGTGACCAACTGGAGTGAATCACGGGTTTCTTTTTAGACCCTTGTTCTGCTCCACTGTTGGTCTGCTTGATTTATTGGCAGATCTGTGCCCAGGGGTTAACCCTTTGAGTGCCAGACAGGTATGGAATGCATTGCTTTGCAATGCATTCCGTACCTCTCTGGCACTCAAAGGGTTAAAAAACCTGATGATGGGGCACAATCCTGGGGATATGTGCACTCTACATTCTATATAATAATTTGCTAAAACGTGTGTAACGACGCAGTCATGCGCAGTAGAGACTGCTGTGCGTGCTGCAGTCATGCGTAGTAGAGACAGCCAGTGACGAGGCTGATACAGAGCGGAGTATCTAGCTCTGTATCAGACGTGGCGAGGGCAGTCTCTACTGAGCATGACTGCACAGCGATCGGTCGCCACTGTATCAGCCGCGGCATGGGCAGTCTCTACTGTGCATGACTGCTCCGCGACCGGCTGGCAGTGGCACTGTGGCCCGTGTAACGGGCTCTTCAACTAGTCAATTTATAAAACAATCCTATATAATAATTCGCTAAAACGTGTGTAACGCCGCAGTCATGCGCAGTAGAGACAGCTCTGTGTGTGCTGCAGTCACATGCAGTAGAGACTGCCCACGCTGCAGCTGATACAGAGCTGGACGCTCCAAAGAAGCGTCCTGCTCTGTGTCAGCCGCGGCACGGGCAGTCTCTACTACGCATGACTGCCCCGCGACCGGTTGGCAGTGGCACTGTGGCCCGTGTAACAGGCTCTTCAATTAGTATATTAATAATATACTTATGTTATTTGTAAACATTTACAATAAAAAATATTTATTGAGTAATGTTCTTACTGTACCTGTAGACAAGCAGGAGCTCGGCCTTGGGGCTTGTTTACATCTACGGCTACTAGTTGCCAACCTCCAGCCGCGTCTTCATGAAACATCTAGCAAATAAAATGAAAAGAGACAGAATTTGAATATGTGTACAGCTTCAAATATTCAGAATGTAAATAATGCAAGTTAGAACATTTGAATTTATCAATGTCTATGTGCATGATAAATAAGGACATATTTCATAAAGGGGAAAATGGCTTTGAACTAGATATGAACCAGCTCACTGCCTAATGCAAAGCTCATCAATATGATTGCAGGAAAAGACCTAAGACCCTCTGGGAGAGATTTATAAAAGTGGAGTTAATGGTGTAAGGAAGCTTATAAAAAGTGGTGCAGCGTATTTATAAAGAAATTAAGCTATTTGTGACAATTTAACAACATAATTTTAGCCAAATATTTAAGGCCACGTCTGACCTGTTCTTATTTTTTACGGTCACCACATTTATAAATGTAACTAGAATGCTTTATAAATACCATAATAAGGAATAAGGACATTTTAAGGATCCTTTCCCAAAAACCAACAAGAACACTTTTTATAGATCTCCCCCTATGTTCAAAAGAAAAGTGGAGTAATTCTAGGGAAACCATCTGAACCATAGGAGACAAAAACTGTCCATTGATTTAAATAAGGCTTTCAACCCCTTGAAATTAAAAATATCTCCAATGTGTTGCTTGAGAATGAGTTAGTAACCTAGCTAGCATTAAAGGGGTTAAAACCACATTTAAATAAATTGAAATTTCAGAATTTGTTCTTACGGTGAAGCCGGTTTACCCCAAAATTACTCCACTTTTCTTTTGGACATAGGACTCCTAGAGGTTCCATTTGCAAAATGTTATTAGAATAGAATGCTGTACATTCTGCCTTGTTAACACTTCAACATTTTTTCAATGAGTAAACGTATAGTCTTCTTCCAGTTTAAATAAGCTACTTTGTTTACAGTGCCAGGCAGTGAGGGAATACTACATACCAGTATATGTTTCTGTATACCCTTTACAGCATTTGGTGAAAGCAATTTCTAATATACCCATATTTGATTTTTTTAACAGTATTTGTTGCCATAAACTGCATACCATATTACTTAACACTGTTTACCAGCACAAATAACCATTCCCCTCTAAGACCAAATTACTCTACATTTTTAAGTTCCAAAATGCTTGAGATTTCCCATTATGATATCGCTCTCCACTGCATGATGTGATTTAGTTGTATAACATATGTGCTAGTATCAGCAGCACAGCTACTGGAAAGATCTCTGTAGGGAGTGTTTCATAACCATTATGATTTAGCTAGTAGCACAAACACCTTACAAAAAATGCTGTAAAATATATAACATTGCCCACATCAGCAGGTATTCAACTGTGATAAAGCCCCGGTTGTAAAGATGAGGCTTCAAAATTAAACAACAAAGTTGAGATTATACTTCAGGTCAGAAGGTTTAGGATGACAATGGAAGGCATGAAAGTCAGTATGTATCATACTTTTTTTATTTAGATGGTTTATATATTACAACCTATATTTATATACTATTCCCAGAATGGAATTTCCTCTCTTTCTTTAAAGATCAAGAAAAATTGTCTTGGGATAGACAAAGAGACAAAAATCTTGCTGGCTACATCTAGCAGCCTTGTCCATCAGTAGCCATAGAACCACACAAATACTAGCACCCAGCCTTGTTCCACTGCACTGGTAGGCACGGGGATGGGCAATGTGAGGCCCTCTAGCTACTGCCAGACTACAACTACCATCATTCCTCTCCAGCCATAGATGGCAGGGAATGATGGGAGTTGTAGTCTGGCATAAGCTGGAGGGCCTAACAATGCTCAACAATGCTAGAGAACCACACTGACTGACCAAGCCTTGTCCCATTGCATTGGTAGCCACAGTACCCCACACACTACCCACCTCCAGTTTTGGCCCACTGGACTGGTACTTGCATATACTGGCCCAAAGCATTGTTCCACTGTATAGAGCCACAAATACTAAATCCCCAGCCATACTAACCCACAGTGTAAACCCCTGTGGGATGTCTTAGGTATAGGCAGAAACCAATAAAGTACTTGCAGGAAATATTTTGGGGTTATTGAAAAGGAGGACATTTTATGGAGTTTCTATACACAGTAATTTCCCCTGAAAATTGCTTGTTTTCTGCAAATATTAATGTGAGGAAAAAATGGGGTATATTGCACATCCCTACAAGTAAAAGCACATATTTGCTCTAAGTAAACAATATAAAGAATCAAAAACTGGCTGAAGCATCTTTTTACACAGAATTATAAAAGCTGATGTGTAAGAGGTTAAAAATATGTGGTTCCTCCAACTCAGTTTCTTTTATGTGTATTGTGCATATCTTTGTATGGTAAACAACATCAAGGTTTGTAAACATGGTAAAATATAACTAATATCAAGGTTTGTAAACATATTGATGTACGAGGGTGTTGGCTGTGTTTCTGCACACAATGCTTATGGTATGGGAGTATAAATAGCTGTGGAGTCCACTTCTCATTGGAAGTTCTCCTGGAATGAGAAGAACCTGTGTCAAGCTGAATACATTTTCATCTCATCCAACCAGTACTGGATACTACTGCCAATCTGACAGAACTCAAAGGTGTAAAAGAAGAACAGGATGTGTAGGGCATATTTAGATTCCAGAGGTGATTTATTTCAAACCTGGGAATATTGCTATGAGCATTCTATGATGTAACCCAGATGAAAACTGTTTTCTACTGGGGAGAAGAACAAGCAGA
Organism: Rhinophrynus dorsalis; assembly: GCA_037306005.1. Lineage (NCBI taxonomy): Eukaryota > Metazoa > Chordata > Amphibia > Anura > Rhinophrynidae > Rhinophrynus > Rhinophrynus dorsalis. The sequence continues at coordinate 412,871,739 of CM074719.1, read as the reverse complement.
TGCTTTAGTTCTTGCAAAGGATACAGTCTGCATTAACAACAAATTGGGTCCTATACTTTCAAACCATCCATTTGCATTAGATGTATCAGCTACTGAACATAGAATGTCTTGGAAACTATGACAGAAAGCAGTCACAGCAGGGGTGAGAAAGACTCCTACTGGATTTTAGTCTAAACAATTCACAGCTGCTCAATGGAAACATAGCAAGTTTGAGAGGCAATTACTGGTAGCATTTACATCATTGTAAAATTTAGAGGATACCACAGGACTGCAACCGGTAACGGTTAGGATAGATATGACGATAAGTATCTAGGTGCATCAAGAAGGTTTTGAAGCTTGTACCACAAATGCCAATTGCTTAGAAGCAGACTCTGCAAAAACAGAAATGGTACCTGGCAGAAAGAGGCAATTTATCAGGCCAAGACACGGCTGATATCAGTAGACATTTGACAGGAGCAGTGATCTTTGAATCTGTGGAAGTAGAAGAACAATCTCTCAGATGAATGGAGGGCCTTATCAAGAGGCTGTTGCTTGGGAACACCTGACCGAGGAACAATGCATCCAAGCCTGGTTTACTGACAGCTCAGATACCATTACCACCAAAGTCAGAGTGTGGGGGGCTGCTGCTTACCAACCCCATACAGAGACTGTATTACATGAAATAGGAGAAGGGTGATCCAGTCAATTGGCAGAACTAAAGACAGTGGCCATGGCGATCGAAGAAACAACAGAACCATTGATTATCTATTAAGACAGTTGGGCCATATACAAAGGATTGACTACACGGATAACCACATGGAAAAAGGATCAATGGACAATAAAGGGAAAGCCCTAATGGGGTGGTTCTACCTTGTGGCAGACTTTATGAGAGCAAAGTACTAAGCGGTGCATTGCTATAGGACATGTGCATGGACACACTGAATTCCCAGGAAATTATATGGAAGATAACTTGACACTCAAACTATGTAAGAATTGCAACATTTGGGGGAATAGGCACACTATCAGAGTGGACATAGAGGCACTCACTCTACATACCAGTGGGCTGAGGAACAGGATATGTGTTGGGTGTTCCATATTCCTTACCACCCGCAAGTGGAGGGTTTGATTGAAAGAATGAATGGTTTGCTGAAGGAACAAATTTGCAAGCTAACTCCAACACACACTCTAAGGGGGTGGGATAAGGTTCTTGACTCCAGTTATGATTTTGAATAATCGAGTGATTCAAGACTACACCCTTGGAAAGAATGTTGGGACAGGACAGGAAGGGAAATGTACCACAGGTACCACTGAAATGAACAAAGATGATTCTCTACAAAGATAAAGAGAGAGAATTGAAGTGCATGCAAGAATGGAAGGAGTATGGTTTGCTGCAGAAGGGACTGATATTATCTGTTGTTCTGGTATAACTGATATCACTCGTTCATATAAATTGTGTTTTACACCTCACATGGCAGTTAGTACATGGTGCACATGGAAAGAAGACATGAAATTAGATAGCCTAGGAGGTCACATTATGACATTAAGATCAATAAAATCGGTTGCATTACAGAAAGATAAAGTAGTAGGGAGGCTTGACATTTCTGTTACTTCAAAGTGCATTACAGAACAGATGCAAGTTCTAGAAGTGAGGGCTAAGGTTAGGGTAATACCTACCGCAGGCTCAGGGACACACAGATCATCTGTGGTGGAGATTTTGTCATTAGGACAGGCAGCTAGATTTTTAGTCCTGTTGGAGAGAGAAACTAACCCTGTTTATCTTCCTGCTTCTCGGTTACTGTTAATTCCATGACTGTGGTGACATCATGCCTGCAGCAACAAGCCAGTTCAATAGTCTGTTACCTGGAGGTCTTAATGCTGAGGAATACATCCCTCCAGCTGTGTGCTTTGGAGTTATTTCCTTTTTTCATCTGTGTTTTGTTCATCTATTTGGGGATACTCCTCACACTGACTTGGGTCCAGGACACATTGCAATCTGTCTCACAGGGCAAGAGATTTGTGACTGGTATCCCGATTAATGTTTTGTTTCAAGCACATTATGCTATGGAAAAGACTAACAATGATATTGACTGCTGGGTATGATCGCATGCTCCTGGTGTTGATGTAGGTAGATTTTATGCCATACCAGCCAGTCTGAGGGATATCCAACAAGCATGGGACAGTGTGCAGTACAACATTACGTGACTAACTGAGACTGAGTATACTTGCACTGTATCATTTATTTGGTATCATGTGGGCATACCAGAATGGTCTTATAGTCCCAATACAACATCATGGGGAGGCTGCATGATATGTCAGCTTGGTTGGTCAGTAGGGACCAAGGGTGGAATGCGTAAGAGATTAAAAATATGTGGTCCCTCCTGCTCACCATGTTTCATTTTTGTCAACTATGCAAATCTCTGTACGGTAAATAACATCAAGGTTTGTAAACATGGTAAAATGTAATTTATATCAAGGTTTGCAAACATGTTGATGTACAAGGGTGTTGGCTGTGTTTTGCACGTCATGGTTTGACTAATCTGCTCTAACACTCGCCTCTTGATTACTGCTGCCTTTCCTTCCCTGGGTCAGGCTGAGTCAGCTGATGCTTAACGAACTGCCTTGACCTCTCAGTCTCCATGGTTACGCACCTGACTGTTATCAGGCAACCCCTTCCAGGGTATTTAAAGCAGCTAGGCTCATTTCCTCCTTGCCCTTGTGTCTGCTTCTGGCTGCAAGCGCGTTCTCCTGAGTTGTTCTTTATCCGTGCATGACCTTGCTTCCTCTGATGCCCCTACTGGCTTCTGACTTCTGGCTTGTTCCTGACATCGCTGATCTCCATATTCCTGACTCCGGCTTGTCTAGTACCTGCCTTGGTTCCTGACCCCGCTTTGTCTTTTGGTTTACATTCCTGGAAAACGATTTTGTTTTGTTTGCTTTGGTTATTTTAATAAATGTTTTTTGATTTTACATTTTTGTGTCTGTCTGGTTCCTGGTCCCTAACAGCACACAATGCTTATGGTATTGGAGTATAAATAGCTATGACGTCCACTTCTCATTAGAAGCTCTCCTGGAAAGAGAAGAATGTGTCCAGCTGAATACACTCCCATCTATGGGCGTTGGTCTACAATACCATGGGGCTTCGTCATAAGCTGCGAAGACAAAGCTACATATAATAAATGTATGTTATTGCTTGATAATTGTTTCAGTGTGTTCTTTGTTTACTGTGGAATCTAAAGAATCTTGCATACTTCGTAACACAGTTGGAAAAAATATATAATTTTAGAAATTATTCGGAAATGTACAGAGAACGTGCACTTTGCTGCATTCTCCAAAACACAGAGTTGAGGTATATGTATTTTAAGATATATATAACATCTACTAAAAACTTAAAATAAACTCTCTTTATTATGGTACACATGCTGTGATTTTACAGATATTTTTAATTATCTTGAACTGCTAGTCCTTGTTGAGTATCTTGCCTATATATATTGCCCTCTTTTTTGGGAGAAATCTTTTGAGCTTTTCCAAGGTAGTCCCTAGCGATGGGCAAAATGTTTCGCCTCATAAGAGAAACATAAAAAAAAACGACACTTTCTTGAGAAAAGTTATATTTTCCTGCATTTTCTAATTTTTCCTCATTGCATTGTAATCAATTTTATCACTTTCCCATATGTTGCCAGTCTGTCCTTGAGAGGGAAGAAGTGAGAGAGAAAAGCGTGCGCTAGTGCATATATGGAAACGGTTAATCAAAAGTACAGTACATCCATTGTTTTTTTTTTTTTATGAGAGCAGGATGTGATAACAAATAGTTTCTCAAGCCCAGGCTATTTATCACAATAAACGGATAAGCAAATCCTGTTTTTTGATATGTTAAAGGAGCAGTAAACTTTTTTTATGAAAAAATATATATTGTAGGGATTTTCCTATTGAGTAAAATAAGGGTACTCCCACTGCCGAGAGATGTATATTTCCAGAGTTATTACAGTTTAAACCCATGTTTTTTTACATTAGCAGTGCCCTCTAGTGGTCAAATTCTAATTAGATTTCCTGTTAGATTCTAATGGAGAAGTAAGTCAGAAAAGTCAGAGACGTACAGTTCTCCATAGAATGTGATACAAACTGCCTGTCACTTCCTGTCAGTTAGAATAAACAGGAAGTAAACACAGTAAATTCACTTCCTGATTATTTAACTGCTATAAATTTTGAATAAAACATCTGACAGTAAAGTGAGTGACATTGTTTTATTCAGCAGGAAATGCTCTGTAAAATATGTGTTTTCATAAAAAAAAGTTTACTGCTCCTTTAAGGCTAAACAGTCTTTGATTGTTCATTTGTAAACCTAAGATCACCCTCTATTTATGACCTAAATACCACCCACACATACACCCTATATAGATGATAAGCAAGGAATCAAATATACAGTTTCAGCTGTTCAAAAATGCCAATAGGAGATGGATTGCTTTAGTGGAAGTGTAATTCCAGGTCATACAATGAAGTCAGTAAACACATCCCTTCAGGCTGGAATAATCTTAACACAACCAATCAGAAACGTTGGTTATGTATTCAGGTACAGGTTAAATAATATAGAAGTCAGAAAAAACAACTAGTTAGAAGTACTGGAAGAAATGAAGTGATACAGTAGATGAAATATGACTGAAAGATCAGGTAGCTATGTCCATTTACTTTATGGACATGTGAATAGGATTGTAAATATCTTTGCTGGTTATGTTACTGTATTACTGTGTTTAGTTAGAATGTATATTGCTTGTATTATCTTCATACTGTATGTAATACTTAATTAAACCTCATAATGAAAAGCAAACTGACATGTTGAAGTACTGAGATATTCTAAAACAAAAACAGAGAGGAAAAATAGCTTACCGCGCTAACTCACCAAAATATATACATATAGTTAATGAAATTAGAAAAGAGTCAAGTGACTAAGTTATAGATAGCAGCAAGGAATGAGAGTTCTCCAGTCCCATCTCCAATCCCCTAAGCATTAGGCCAAAACCTAAAGTGCAAACACAAAAGAAAAAACAGACCTGTGCTCCTCCATATAGAATGTGCAAATGAGCTCCTCCATACAGAATGAACATACGTGTGCCTTGTATTTGGGCATGTATAATACCACTGTGTTAATAAATATGACGATTTTGTTCCATAATTTGGCCAAAAAATATTTAAACTTGCCAACCCCATCAAGGTACCCCAATGTCTGGCAAGTCCTAATCTAATGCATCTATAAAACCAGATATTGGGGTACCTTGATGGGATTGGCCAGCTTAAACATGTTTTGGCCAAATTATGGAACAAAACCCTCATATTTATTAACACTGTGATAGTCTGTTTGCTAATGTTAGGTGAGAAGTTGATCTACTCTGTTCTTAAATGCGGTTTATGATTTCTTTATTTCCTACTCGGACTTGGAATCCCCTGTTCAATGCGCACCAAATCGAGCTGGCAGAAAAGAGTGCTTTAGTGGACAAAGAGTGAAACCCATATACCATATACTGTAGCTTGTAACTGCTCCGTCCCTTGTTCTACAGGTCACATGTGAATAAACACATCTTTAATGGCGAGGATACCAACATTGCTATTGAGAAGAAGCGTTAGCACCACTAATAAGAACCAGAATATGCAAAAGCAGGGAAAAATATCTGCACAATATGTTTCAAGAATGCACTGTTTAGGTAAATTAGATTTTTGAATGGTATACATGGTTAAAAATTACAGTTCATGGTGCTAGACTTTTCTTGCATCTCTTCACAACTATAGCATCCACCTTTTCATCTCCGCACTACAAAGGAACCGACTCCAGGGATGACTTTTAGTTGCAGAATAAACTATGCACTAAATTCCAATTCACAAAGTGTTAATCTGTTTGTTGAACTGCATATCAGCTAATCATCAACTCCCATACTTGAGGCCATTTTTAATAAACCAAAGGGGGGCAAATCTGAAGAAAACCAGCTGGACCAGAGAGGACAAATAAAAACGTGTGACTATTTAATTGGGGATTTTATCCCTTTGAATGGGAGGCATTGATGGGATTAAAATCCCTATTTATATCACTGGTTATTTTCATTTCTTGCCTATGGTGCAATTGTTTTCTCTAGAATTGCTCCACTTAAGCCTACTGAATACTGCCCTTGCTTTTTTCTGACTCCTTAGCACTCACCCCTTTCTGCCGTGTGCATTTTCTCACATTTACAAGATCTACTTTTTCATCTCTGTCAGCACCACAATGCGGCAGCCTTGGCAACTGTCTAAGAACAGCCATATGACTACTGTTTGTCACTATTTACTTCCATTACTGCCTAGCTGCAAACCTCTTTTAATCTAATCACTATTTTTATCTTGCTTACTACTTTTTTTGTCTCGTATTTGGTCTATACCAAGAACTTACACAAAATGTGCTTTGAACATTCACTTCCCATATCCCACTTACAAACTCCCTCTCTTTCTTCTCACTTGAGGAAGTCTTGCAAGCCCTCTCCCACACTCTGTCACTTCCTTTTGTTACTGCTTCATTTACTTTGTAATGATATTTCTCCAAATGCTATTATTACTCATACAATTCCCGTTACACTGATCTGATCCTAAGCCATTCTAGCCTGTGCCAACTTCAAGTTGACTACACAAATTACTCAGCTGAACTAATGTTAACCCCATGAATACTTTGTGTTTCAATAATGATCACGTTCTTCTAGATTATAAACTCACAAGCACAGATTGCTGTTAACCTCTTCTTAAGTCTTATATTCCCATAGAAAACAATTGAAAAGAAATTTGCAGTCTGGACAACTGATGGCATATTAACAGTCTAAGTAAAAAAACACTGAGCTTGTTTTACTAAAGAAGAAAATCTGTACAATATAGAGTTTTTCAAAATTAATCTGCTCCCTTAAATGTATGCTGTTCTTTTGTAATCATCAGGGCTATTCTATTGCCTGGGTGTAAGTGACATATGCTGGATGCCTCAGGCACACTGCAAAACCCTTGGCTTTCTTTATGTAGCGATGGTTCCTGTTTAATTGAAGAAAGCATTTCCTGGGGCTTACCACCTCCTATAGTTAACCCCGGAGCCATGGTCCAGTGCCTGTTAATTCTTGTGCTGACATCATTGGGTCAATGCACCCACATGACTTCTTGCACCGTACAGGACACAAGATCACATTTTCAAACAGGGAGGCAGTAGTGTAGTGCAAATGTATTTTTTTTTTACACAAAAGCCTGTGCGTATATCTATCTCAGGGCCGGTGCAAGGATTTTTGTCTACACAGGCGAAGGTGCAGATTCCCCCCAACTTCCCCTTTCCCTGGCATCAGTGCTGTGCTGACTGCAGGGGAATCCTGTCCGGGGACCAACTGGTGGCTCTGCAGCTATGCTTTGCATACCCCTCTTGAACGCAAAGGGTTAATGGCTATTGTTCAAATTGACAAAGACTTGTCAAAAGTATCCTGACTGCTCCTGCTAATAACCCCTCTAATTTCAAAGCTGTTGGTTTTCCTGATAAAAACAATGTAATATATGCAAAGAGAGAACTAAACTGCCTGCAACTAGTCACTTTGATCTAGAGGAGGGGTAAGCTGATAAACCTCACTTTTATTACTCTGGTTTATCTACCCACACAACAAAATACAAAGAAAAAATCTGTAATATGTAGAAACACAAAAGCTCAACTCAAAAATATATTTTTTTCGCTCAAATCACGCCCCCCCCCCAAACAAGTGTAATTCATGGAACTGTTAACCACTTCAGTGTCACAGTAGAGTTGCCCACTTCTGGCAATCTGATGGTTTCTCGTAGTTAGGTGACAAGATCTCCCCTTTACCCTACCCTTTGAGTGACAGAGGTGGTGTCACGGTCTGGGGCTGTGGCTGGTCTATGTCAACATCACAGTGACCATGCAGCACTCCTCTCCCACTCGCGTTGCTCTCTGGGAATTCCTTTGATGCTCTCTGGCATCTTTCTGACATCTTTCTGGCATCCGCTCAGTGTGTCGCAGGGGTTTTTCAAAAAATTTTAAAAAATAAATATGAAAAAAATATAAGAATAAATGAAAAAAATAAATAAAAATGAAATAAATGTGAAAAATAAATGAAATAATGAAAAAATAAAAATAAAAAATGAAAAAATAAAAAATGTGAAAATAAAAGGAACATAATGAAATTAAATTGAAAAACGTTGGGAAAAATGTAAAAATAAATCATGACCAGAAAACACATATGGTCAAATGACCATGGTCATCAAAAAATAGACAGAGTCTGTATATTCCAAGATCCCCAATGGAATAAAAAAAGGACAACCATGATCTTCTATTTTGATGTGTAGAACTTGCTGATGTTGTTCCAATAGATATTTATAATTGCTATTAATATATTCTTTACACCATATCCATTATTTCAATATTTTTTATTTATATATATTTTTATTTATTTTTGGAATTCATTATATTGATATTCATATTTTCAGGGCTCAGATAACATTTGATTCACATCACAAAGCTTTTTAACAGCTGGGGTTGGATCTTGGTATCTATATCTCATTGGGTTATTTCTCTTTTTTGTCACTTGTATGAGTTCTTCGTATATAGTTTGTTTACATTTTGTTTCTAGCGTTTCAGTTTTTAATTGCACATTAATGCATGTTACATCTGGATATCACAATGAGTATATGATTGTGGACGGAATACAGGCACTTGACACGCAAGCGGTAGTCTGGTGAAACACATCCTGGTGATACTCCTGATTACATGTCACATAGCACTATGTCACTTCCGGTGAGCTGGACACGAACTGAGTGGCAGTGTCCGCATCTCCATGAGGAAACACTTTGATTTCACGGCTTTCACGTGGTGAGTTTAACACACTATGAATAGTACACACATTTTTATATTTGTTAGGCTTGATGAAGGTCATGATAAGTAGATGAGAGGTCATGGAAGACCACTCAAACCACCCGACAACACAAACAGAGGAATTACATCAGAAGGGACCAGACTGGCCGGCAACATTGGAGTCAGAGGCAGAAGCCGTCGTGGCAGAGCGACGATCAATCAATAATTTATAATCTGTCTAAACATTCATTAACAGCAGAAGAATCATAACTCTAGCCAAATGACTGTCATATGTGCCTACTAATAAATTCAATCAGTTTAAATGGGAAGTTGACGTTTTTAAAATGCTACGCTCTATGAATATCAAAGAATTATTCAGTAACATGAAGAAAATTGAAACAAATGGATTGAGTAACTGGATGAAAAGAACCTGCAGATTAAAGAGCAAGTTTGAACCAACATGCAATAGTCCATCTATAAAGGAATTTAATCAAATGATGGAGCATGACTTAAAATCTCGTTACACCAAGAGGAAATCATTGACACAAAATTTGACAAAAGGATAAAGAAATGCCATTAAGAACCTTAGAGACGATGTATCATTAATAATTATGGCAGCGGATAAAGGCGGAGCCATCGTCTTACAAGACTACGACAAATACAGCAGCACAATGAAAGAACATTTAGAAGAAGGTAATACCTATGAGAGATTGAACAAAGACCCCAGAAATAGAGTCCAAATTGTACCAACTCATTGATTTAGGGATGAATCAGGGCTGGATTTCAGAAAGTGAAGGTGCCTTTTTAAAGGTGGAACATCCAACTTGTGGCATCATATATGGCCTTCCAAAAATTCACAAGACACGCATTCATCCTCCCATGAGACCAATAGTTTGCACGCAGGGGAATAAGAACACGGCAGAAATATTAGTATTGTGAGTGCCAACACCATACTGCATATATATATATATATATATATATATATATATATATATATATATACATATATATATATATATAATACAAACACACACATATATGCATGTCTATGTATTTGTTTGTGTATATGTGTATACACAATAATGTGCAAAGGTTTTAGGCAGGTGTGAAAAAATGCTGTAAAGTAAGAATGCTTTCAAAAAAGACATATTAATAGTTTATATTTATCAATTAACAAAATGAATGAGCAGAAGAAAACTCTAAATCAAATCACTATTTGATGTGGTCAGCCTTTGCCTTCAAAACAGCATTAATTCTTCTAGCTACACTTGTACAAAATCAGGGATTTTGTAGGCATATATTCAGGTGTATGATTAAACAATTATACCAAACAGGTGCTATTGATCGTCAATTTAATATGTAGGTTGAAACAAAATCATTAACTGAAACAGCTTTGTAGGAGGAATAAAACTGGGTGAGTAATAGCCAAACTCAGCTAACAAGGTTGCTGAAGACAGTTTAATGTCAAAAGTCATACACCATGGCAAGACTGAGTACAGCAACAAGACACAAGGTAGTTATACTGCATTAGCAAGGTCTCTCCCAGGAAGAAATTTCAAGCAGACAGGGGTTTCCAGATGTGCTGTCCAAGCTCGTTTGAAGAAGCACAAATAAACGGGCAACTTTGAGAACCATAGGCGTGGTGGTTGACCAAGGAAACTTAGTGCAGCGGGTGAAAGACACATCATGCTTACTTCTCCCTTCGCAATCAGAAGATGTCCAGCAGTGCCATCAGCACAGAATTGGCTAAAACAGTGGGACCCTGGTACACCCATCTACTGTCTAAAGAAATCTGGTCAGAAGTGGGCTTCATGGAAGACTTGCGGCCAAAAAGCCATTCCGTTGACGTGGAAACAAATCAAGTGACTCAACTATGCACAAAAACACAGGAACTAGGGTGCAGAAAAATGGCAGCAGGTTGGGTTGGGGATTTGGTCACAATTAATGTTATGCTCAATGCTGAGAAGGTCAAGCAGATACTTATGCATCATGCAGTGCCATCAGGGAGGCATCTGATTGGCCCCATATTATTTCTGCAACATGACTACGATCCCAAACATACAGCCAAAGTCGTTAAGAACTACCTTCAGCATAAAGAAGAACAAGGAGTACTGGAAGTGATGATATGGCCCCTGCAGAGCCCTGATCTTAACACTGAGTCTGTCTGGGATTACTTAAAGAGAGAGAAGCTACTTCCTGGCTGTCACTCAATGCAAGTCACTGTTCTTGTAGGTCACTGGTAATTGCTGTCATGTCTCCGCCCACCTACTAGGCCTTAAGGCCTCAGAACTTCCATTATCCAGTGCCCTTTCGTGGTGTACCTGAGCCTAGTGCTGTGTTGGTCCATTTACTGATTCCTGTGTATCACTCCTGGCTTCGTCTGACTACCCGATCCGGCTCTGACTCCTGGCTTCTTCTGACGACCCGATCCAGCTCTAACTCCTGGCTTCTTCTGACGATCCAATCCGGCTCTGACTCCTGGCTTCTTTTGACGACCCGATAAGGCTCTGACTCCTGGCTTCGTCTGACTGCCTGATCCGGCTCTAGACCCTGTCTTCGTCTGAGTACTCAATCCGGCTCAGACTCCTGGCTTCGTCTGACTACCTCCTCGTCTGTTGTGCTCCTGGCTTGGTTTACTGTCAGCCTCGGCTACCCAGCCCCGGCTATCATTATCCTCGGCTTCATGGGCCTACCATTATCATCATGCTTGCTACTCCTGTAGCAGTAGTTGTTTGATCAGTCCTTGTCAGTGACCTTCTGTGGTCTACGTTCGTGTGGTTTTTTGCCTCACCTAGCGTTCTAGGTGCAGTTTACCTTGCCTTTGGTATACCCTAGCGGTAGGATATAGTTGCTCTATTTTAACCTGCCTTGTGAAGGATTGAGGAAGTGCCGTGCACTGTCCTCATATCTAGTCTTGTGAAGGTTTCTACGGGCCATACGTAAACTAGCTGACACCTGCCTAGTGAAGGGTTGAGGAAGTGTTGTGCACTGTCCTTACACCTGGTCTCGAGAAGGTGGTGGAGTTAGAGTTGCTACTTTGGTGCTCAAGCATTCTGGAGTTTCTCGCTCCTGTTGCCTGGGTTTACCCTAGCATTAGGGTACAGACGTGGGTCCATCTTACACTTGCCTAGTGAAGGGTGAAGGAAATGTGTGCACTGTCCTTCCCTGGTCTCGTGAAAGTGAAAGGTACATTGCTGCTACTATTATGTTTCAATAAAATTTATTCATTTTATCTGTACTCATCAGTGTCACTCCAGACACCAAGATATTTGGAACAACCTACCCACCGAGTGCCTTAACAAACTGTGTGCAAGTGTACCTAGAAGAACTGATGCTGTTTTGAAGGCAAAGTGTGGTCACAGTTTAGCTTTTTCTTCTGTTCACTCACTAAACATTTTATTAATTGGTGAATACAAACTATTTACATGTCTATTTTTTAAAGAATTCTTACTTTACAGTATTTTTTCACACCTGCCTAAAACTTTTGCACATTACTGTATATACATACATGCATACTCTGTGCGATTCACAGGACATTTTATAGCGTTTTTTTTTGGGGGGGGGGTTAATTATGCTTTTTCTTTAAGTTGGAGTGTTTCAAGTGGTATGTTTGCTTTATATTTACCTGGAAAAATATCAAAATCTCAACAAATTACATCATAGTACAGATTCCATCAAAACTTCGAATAGTTTGTAACTCACCAAGTTCCTAAAAGACAGTTTTTATTTATGCTGGCATTAACATGGCTAGCAACTTTACAGTAAATCAGCTGTGTAATGTAAAATTGAATTAACACATAAGACCACAAGGGACAGAGTTTAAGATTATTTGACCTTCAGGAAATGTCCTTGTGAACAAAATCTGACATCTGGCAAAAAACATTTCAGCCAGTCTAAAGCTTGCACATATATTTTCCAATTTCTTTCAGCGCTATCCTGGAGCACAAACCTGAACACTGTCTGTATTTTGGGGCCCAAGTTTTAGTATAAAAATAAAACTTCAGAAAGGAGCAACAGATGGAATGGCACAATTTATGAGTTTTACTGTGTTGTCCTTCCAAGACAGATTATTTTACTTCCTCCTTTAGGTTTACTTAAATTAGAACTAACACCTCCTAATAATAGCCTCCCACTGCCTTTTTGAATGGCCATAAAATCCAATTAGAACTATGAATTTTTGTCTTGTGCCTTTGTTCAAGAAAGAATATTCCTAGTCGGTCTTGGGTCTCATGTGGATGAAGAAAGACATGACACATGCTGTGAGGACCACAGAACCTCAAAGTCACTGTACATTGTCATGGACAATCAATATTGTTTATAATCAATAAAACTAAGTTCTAATTTGTAGACATTTTGTTTATACTTAGCAAGGGCTTGACGTGTCCAGAAATATTATCATATTTTTTTGATTTATACAAATTTCCTTCCTAATCTGCAGTGTGCCAAGAATGTATCTTTGTATGTTACTACATGCCTAATTCTAAAAGTGATTTTAAACCTGCTTAAGCCTAAAAGCCTAGTGTACAGTTTGCTAAATTATACAGCATAAGAGCATAATTTCCATAAAATATCTATAATCTAGTGAATTAATGAATATGTTTACTTATATAGCACCACAAGTTTACACAACTCTTTACAACTTAAGGGTTTTGACAATACAGGGTTACAAGTGCTTAGGAAAATTAAACACTGTAAATGGGATCCCTTCTCAAAAGGTTACAATCTAAAGTGGTAAATGGAAACATATAGAGAACATAAGAGTTAAGTGCGGAATACAGTGCTCAATTTCTGTTAGGGATAGAGGAACATAAATAACTAAGTGTGCTGCACCACAAGAAAAGGCATGGTAAAGTGTACTGATAACTTAGTTAATACAGTTGTGTGAAAAAGAAAGTATACCCTCTTTGAATTCTATGGTTTTACATATCAGGACATAATAACAATCATCTGTTCCTTAGCAGGTCTAAAAACTAGGTAAATACAACCTCAGATGAACAACAACACATGACATTACACCGTGCCATGCCATGGAGAAGACGTGTGAAAAACTAAGCACACCCTTACTGCTTCCATAGGAATTATGGTGCGAAGTAGCAGACAGGTGTTGCTAATCAAAGTCCTTGATTAATTGATTATCAGCAAGTGTGACCACCTTTATAAAAGCTGAAGTTCTGTTCCTTAGCAGATCTAAAAACTAGGTAAATACAACCTCAGATGAACAACAACACATGACATATTACACCTTGTCATGATTTATGTAATAAAAATAAAGCCAAAATGGAGAAGCCATGTGTAAAAAACTAAGTACACCCTTACTGCTTCCAAAGGAATTAAGATGCTAAGTAGCAGACAGGTGCTGCTAATCAAATGTCCTTGATTAATTGATTATCAGCAATCATGACCACCTCTACAAAAGCTGAAGTTTTAGCAGTTTTCTGGTGTGGAGCACTCAGGTGTGTGTGTTAAAACAATGTCAAGGAGAAAAGACATCAGCAATGATCTTAGAGAAGCAATTGTTGATGCACATCAATCTGGGAAGGGTTATAAGGCCATTTCCAAACAATTTAAAATCCATCATTCTACAGTGAGAAAGATTATTCAAAATTGGAAAACATTCAAGACAGTTGCTAATCTTTCCAGGAGTGGACATCCCAGCAAATTCACCCCAAGGTCAGACAGTGCAATGTTCAGAGAAATTGCAAAAAACCCAAGCATTACATCTCAGACTCAGTTAGCATGTTAGATGTTAAAGTTCAGTTAGAAAAAGACTGAACAAGTATGGTTTTGTTTGGAAGGGTTGCCAGGAGAAAGCTTCTTCTCTCTAAAAAAAGCATGGTAGCCCGGCCTAGGTTTGCAAAGTTGCATCTTAACAAACGACAAGACTTCTGAAACAATGTCCTTTGGACAAGACCAAAGATCAAAGTGGAGATGTTTGGCCATAATGCACAGCACCACGTGTTGCAAAAACCAAACACAGCATATCAGCACAAACACCTCATACCATCTGTCAAGCATGGTGGTGGAGGGGTGATGATTTGGGCTTGTTTTTCATCCACAGGACTTGGGATCTTTGCAGTCATTGAGTTGATCATGAACTCCTCTGTATTCCAAAGTATTCTAGAGTCAAATGTGAGGCCACCTGTCCGACAGCTAAAGCTTAGACGAAATTGGGTCATACAACAGGAAAATGATCCCAAGTACTCCAGCAAATCTACAACAGAATGGCTGAAAAGGAAAAGAATCAAGGTGTTGCAATGGCCTAGTCAAAGTCCAGACCTCAACCCGACTGAATTGTTGTGGCGGGACCTTAAGAGAGCTGTGCATATACAAATGCCCGCAAACTTCAATGAACTGAAGCAACATTGTAAAGAAGAGTGGGCCAAAATTCCTCCACAATGATTTGAGAGACTGATAAAGTCATACAGAAAACAATTACTTCAAGTTATTTCTGCTAAAGGTGTTTCACACATGGCTTCTCCATTTTGGCTTTATTTTTGTTAAATAAATCATGACACAGTATAATATGTCATGTGTTTTTATTCATCTGAGGTAGTATTTACCCAATTTTTAGTCCTGCTAAGGAACAGATGATTGTTATTATGTCCTGATATGTAAAACCATAGAATTCAAAGATGGTGTACTTTCTTTTTCATACGACTGTATATAAATGATACAAATGATATTTTTTATGGACAGAGAGAGAAAGAGAGATACTTTATGCAAGGCTAATGGAATGTAATACTTTTATTATTGCAAGCAAATTATTTAATTATACCCTGCTAGTAATACTGCATTTACTAATGATATTTAATAAACATACTTGTTATATTTCTGTACAACATATGGTATATGCATAACAAATATGTATACCTGTTTAAGTATTTTAGAAGATTTCAACCCTTTCTTTATTGTGCTGATTATATTCAAATTAATTGTGGAACCATTCCACATATATATATCTGGATAATGTGAACTTGTACCAAGAATACAATAATAACTGCCCACTAAAACTATATATGGGAGGAAATACGTAATAACACTTAAGGTACACTTACACTTTGCTGAGAAAAACAATATGTAGTTTGTATGGGCACACAAAATAATAAATGAATGAAACCTCATTTAACCATTTTGCTGATAAGGACATGGCCATCCACTTCGTCAGCAGGTACCCTAAGATTGTTAAGGACATGGATGGCCCTCCGCAACGAAGAGGTTAATTAACAGGGACTGAGGCTTACCACAGAATGTATTTTTTTGTATTCTGGAGCAGAGGGGAGGCTCTTTATGAGGGGGTGCTGGTAAGTATTCAGCCTTACCCAGAAAAAATTGAGCTAGGAAGCTGTAAATTGCAGGGTGTACTGGTCAATTTGTCTATATTCAATGATGCACAAATCAACTACCTATGATTTTAACTTATCTTTATTTTTAAGGTCCAAAATGAACATGGCAGCACCTCCAGAAAAGTTCAGTGTGGAAGAGCATACGACCATAATCAAGTTCCTGTTTCTCCAAGGGAAAGGTGCAAAGCAGATCCATGAAGAAATGTCACAAACTTTGGGTGACAGTGGCCCTTCATATGCAACAGTTAAACGTTGGGTTGTCAATTTCAAAACTGTCCGTTACTGTGTTGAAAGTGAAAGTGTGCCTCATCATACACTGCAGGTGACACAATGGCAAAACTGACCTCCTTAGGCTTTCAAGTGATGCCCCATCCACCCTATTTGCCCAAACTGGCTCCTTCTGACTATCATCTGTTCCCCAATCTCAAAAAACACCTAAAGGGACAACGATTTGGGAGTGTTCCGGAGGCAACTAATGCTGAAAATGAGTGGTTACACCAGCAGTCGGAAGAATTTTATTTGCAGGGACTTAAGAAGCTGCAGGACAGATGTTGCAAGTGCATTGACTTCGTGGGGGAATATGTAGAATAGTGTGGCAGTTACAGCTTCCTAGCTCAATTTTTCTGGGTAAGGCTCAATACTTATTAGCATCCCCTCGTATATCAGTACTCCAGAGATACAGCTGGATGTTCAGTCAACCAATTGCCATGGCAACTTGCCTGGCAGTTCATCCATACAAAGACTTTTGTTTCTTTCTAAGTAGTTTTAATGCTTTATGTGGAATGGCATTAAACCTACTTGCACAGAGACAAATTCATCTGTATGAGTGAACAGCTGGACAGGTTGCCATATCCACAGCCTGAAAATCAATATCCACCTATTTTTTTCTGACTAGGCTGATGTAACAGAAAGAGGATGCAGGGTATCCTAACAGCTAAACTCTGCAACTATTGAGTCACACTTTGTAATCGTGTACAGTGTAGTAATAGAAAGTTGAAGATTGGCCATAATCCATGCTCCAGACTCTGTTAAAACATCATGGAGTACCAGCAAAGTTCAAGCATTTGTTGACAAGACCAAAAGGAATGCCCATGCTATTAAAGGAGCAGTAAACTTTTTTATGAAAATATATATATTGTATGGCTTTTCCTGTTGAGTAAAATAAGGGTACTCCCACTGCTGAAAGATGCATATTATCAGAATTATTACAGCTTAAACGTGTGTTTTTTTATATTAGCAGTGCCCTCTAATGGTCCAGTTCTAATTAGTGTTTCTGGTACATTCTAATGGAGAGTAAAGTCAGTGACTTATAGTTCTCCATAGAATGTGATAGAAACTGTTGAGTCATGCCGTCAGAACTTCCAGGAAGTAAACACAGAAAACTCACTTCCTGATTATTTGAATTGTTATATCATTTGAATAAAACAACTGATAGCGGTGGGAATAACCTTGCTTTGCTCAGCAGGAAAAGCTTTATAACATATATGTTTACATAAAAAAAAGTTTACTTCTCCTTTAAAATTGTACTGAAGCTGTGTACTGAAACTGGGGATTTCTCATGCTGCTGGACAGATATCCCAAACTGCACAAGTAGGCTCCTGTCACTCAAGCATATCCTTGAGATAAGCATATTCATAAATACTAAAGGTTCTGAGGTCAAAGACAGGTATGTCTTGATTGTTTAACTTTTGGTGTTGTTGGTCACTACATACTGTAATACCTCTGTCTGTTTCTATTATTTGGTGGGATATTGATATCAAGTTTTATTACAGGTTACATGTTTTATATACTTCTAAGTGAAGGCACTGAGCTTCTCGACTAGCTTCTAGAGCCATATTTTTATAAATTATATGGGTTTTCATTGATGACTATATCAGGATTTGGCATAATCAAATGTTTTAATAAATATACAACAACATCCAACACATCAAGAGTAAAACACTGAACAGCAGTAGACCAGGGGTATCAAACCTGTTATCATGTGCCACAGTACATGTCAATAATTTATGACTGATAAAGTACAGGTCAGTGGCTCAGTCAATATGACTAACCCACCTGTGGTCAAAAAGCTCAAATCCTGTCTTGAATTCTGGTTTATGAAAGGTTTGGATACCTTAAACAGTGAATTTCTTCACATTTATTTTGTTTGAAATTGACACTAGGTCAGAATGTTTTTGTTTTGTAGAAAACAGGTGTTTAGCCCCTTAAGGACTGCATGAACTGGGGGCGGGGTGCCCTGGAGTACCAAGGCACTTTTTTTTCACAGTTAGACTGGGTGATCACAGCACAGTGTGCAGGTGTGCTGTGGTGATGTAATTACATGACATGCCTGGATTGTAATAGGTCCTTAATGCCTGGACAGCCATGGTGGTCCTGGCATGTCATGTACCGTTAAGTGATCATTTTACAACCATTTGGCACTCAAACGGCTAAAGGAAAATCATAAGATTTTTAGCAAAAACTTTAATGTCATATGATTCCCAGAAAACAACATACATCTGAATGGTTTACCTGTGTGGTAGCTGTGGATGTTGTGCTGCTTCGGGAACCCCACATCTGTTGAAACTGCACTCTGATTTCAGCAAATGTTTCAATAATCACAGCAATAAAGACATTCTGCAAAATATATTATAATTTAAAAATTAAAATGACTTAAAATACCAGTAGAGTTGATAAATATGTTTCACTTAAGAAACTATACAATACCTTAACAAGCCAGGCAAGGAAAAAGATTAAGGTAATGAAATAGAAATAGGAGCGCCATCTGGGGAAACTGTCAATTGCTCTGTACATAAGAAAAACCCATCCTTCCTGTGAGGCAGCTTCATAAACAGTGAATATGCTGGTTCCTATTGAAGAAAAGCATGGAAATGTTTTAAAAAAATATATCAACTTGGTATCCTAGGAAACAATATACTGACACACACCATTTTTCACAGATGCTTTAGCACATGAGTCAGAGAGTAATTAATGTATTTGTTTATTAAATTAAATATTTAGCATAGCAATGTATGTCCATATATATCTTATAAGGCATTTAGAATAAAGTATAGCATAGTAACTTATGGCCATCTATTAGAGTATCATATTTTAATAAGGCATTTATAATATAGTATAGCATAGTAACTTATGGACATCTATTAGAGTATTTTATTTTAATAAGGCATTTATAATAAAGTATAGCATAGTAACTTATGGCCATCTATTAGAGTATCATATTTTAATAAGGCATTTATAATAAAGTATAGCATAGTAACTTATGGCCATCTATTAGAGTATTTTATTTTAATAAGGCATTTATAATATAGTATAGCATAGTAACTTATGGCCATCTATTAGAGTATCATATTTTAATAAGGCATTTATAATATAGTATAGCATAGTAACTTATGGACATCTATTAGAGTATTTTATTTTAATAAGGCATTTATAATAAAGTATAGCATAGTAACTTATGGCCATCTATTAGAGTATCATATTTTAATAAGGCATTTATAATATAGTATAGCATAGTAACTTATGGCCATCTATTAGAGTATCATATTTTAATAAGGCATTTATAATATAGTATAGCATAGTAACTTATGGACATCTATTAGAGTATTTTATTTTAATAAGGCATTTATAATAAAGTATAGCATAGTAACTTATGGCCATCTATTAGAGTATCATATTTTAATAAGGCATTTATAATAAAGTATAGCATAGTAACTTATGGCCATCTATTAGAGTATCATATTTTAATAAGGCATTTATAATATAGTATAGCAAAGTAACTTATGGCCATCTATTAGAGTATTTTATTTTAATAAGGCATTTATAATAAAGTATAGCATAGTAACTTATGGCCATCTATTAGAGTATTTTATTTTAATAAGGCATTTATAATATAGTATAGCATAGTAACGTATGGCCATCTATTAGAGTATTTTATTTTAATAAGGCATTTATAATAAAGTATAGCATAGTAACTTATGGCCATCTATAAGAGTATTTTATTTTAATAAGGCATTTAGAATAAAGTATAGCATAGTAACTTATGGCCATCTATTAGAGTATCATATTTTAATAAGGCATTTATAATATAGTATAGCATAGTAACTTATGGCCATCTATTAGAGCATTTTATTTTAATAAGGCATTGAGAATATAGTATAGCATTGTAACTTATGGCCATCTATTAGAGTATCATCCTATAACATAAAGTGATAGAATGGGTCGCTCCCTGTGAGCGTAACCGCACATGAGCAGTAGAGACTGTGCATATGTGGTTTCGCACACAGGGAGTTTCGCTGTGAGCTATCCGGAGCTCCCAGCTGAGGATCAGCGCGTTCAGCGAGAGCAGGAGCAGGGAGCACTGGACGGCTCACCGCCTGTCTTTGATCCGGGGCAGCAGCCGGGGCCGCTGGGTGCACTTTAGCCCATGTATACGGGCTTTGATACTAGTATTTTAATAAGGCATTGGGAATATAGTTTAGCATAGTAACTTATGGCCATTAGAGTATTTTATTTTAATAAGGCATTGAGAATACAGTATATGGCCATCTATTAGAGTATCCTATTTTAATAAGGCATTGAGAATACAATTTAGCATAGTAACTTATGGCCTTCTATTAGAGTATTATATTTTAATAAGGCATTGAGAATATAGTATAGCATAGTAACTTATGGTCAAATATTAGAGTATCATATTTTAATAAGGCATGGAGAATACAGTTTAGCATAGTAACTTATGGCCATCTATTAGAGCATTTTATTTTAATACGGCATTTATAATATAGTATAGCATAGTAACGTATGGCCATCTATTAGAGCATTTTATTTTAATAAGGCATTTATAATATAGTATAGCATAGTAACTTATGGCCATCTATTAGAGCATTTTATTTTAATAAGGCATTTATAATATAGTATAGCATAGTAACGTATGGCCATCTATTAGAGTATTTTATTTTAATAAGGCATTTATAATATAGTATAGCATAGTAACTTATGGCCATCTATTAGAGTATCTTATTTTAATAAGGCATTGAGAATATAGTATTATAGCCATATATTAGAGTATTTTATTTTAATAAGGTATTGAGAATATAGTATAACATAATAACTTATGGCCATATTTAGAGTATCTTATATTAATAAGACATTGAGAATATAGTTATATCTCTTAGAAGTTTATTCCTTCAAAACAACATGGCAGATGTAAAAAAGTAAAAAAAAGTGGAGAAATTTCGGTGCAAACCAACTGCAACATAAAAATTAAAAACAGCACAAATACAAATTCAAATCTGGGCTTTGCATTAATAAAACAATCAACCCTTTGTGTGCCAGAGGGTTTTGCAACGCATTGCACATTGAGGTTGGATACCTCTATGGCACTCAAAGGGTTAGATCAATAGGATTTTTTTATTTGTTCCCTGTGGTACAGCTTGCCTCACACTTGCTCTACTGGGTGCCAGACAGGTATCCAATACATTGCATAGCAATGCATTGCATACCCCTCTTGCACTCAGCTGGTTAAACATATGCCCATTGTTTGTTGCATAATACAAATTAAGTGTACACTTTCACTCTGGCTTTGACAAAGTGGTTGACCCGTGAAACGCGTTAGCCCTTTGCTATTTTAATTGTTTTTAAACTGTTGATCATATTGTTGAAACATAATCCATCAAATAAATATGTTTTTTGGATACGCTGGGACGAGTGGATGGTTATCTTTGGAAGTGAGCAGCAGCTACACCGAATTGAGTCGGTGAGAACTCTCCACACGCTCTGTTGTCAGCTGGGAATGTTACTTTGCTGGCCATATCTAAATATGAGTAGATACTGTTACAATTTGTGAATTATATTTTGCAAGACAGTATTATACGAGGGTGCCCTCCTATCTTTTTGTGTTTTCTTTGGCATGCTTTTTCCATCTGGGAAGGACGTGTTTTGAGGTGGTGCAGCCCAAAAAGAAGGAAAAAAATCTATCTGAAGAGGAATTTGTCTTCCTGGTTCTGGGTCAAGTACATCCCAAAAAAACGTTTTCGCTGTCTTGCATATAAGTGTCTTACAGCTAAAGTCTTTAATGAGTATCCACGAGTGGGGTGATTTTCAAGGTGGTGGTGGTGGTGGTGGTAGCAATAGACTTTATTGATCTGCACTAGGGCACTCCTGTGTGTTCTCCCTTCCTTTTGTGTTATAAGGAAACCCCTGCCCCCCTTGACAGGATTTTCGGATTTATCCTTATGCTCACTGAAGATTGTCCCTCTCTGAGATCCATCTGGACAGTCTTGCTGCTCTGAGGTGAGCAGTGTTACATCAATAAAAAGGGCAGGAGGGGGATACTTTATCATTCAGTTACTCTTGAAATACAACTCTGACAGTTTTGAAATAATCCTCCATGGCCCAAATACTATGAAGATTAATTGGAGGTGCATTCATTGTGAAGCATTACAATCCATTTAAACTGGCCTTGGATATGTTTCTAGCAGGCCTAGATTTAAAGAAGCAATAAAGTATTAATATGAAGCAAAACATATGATGGAAGTTGTGTTTGTTGTTGAGTAAAACATGCTTCATTCAAAAAGGATTATAAAATACTTTTTACTCAGACTTTTAGAAATGGTGTTAACTTCATTTAAATTGTTTTGAGAACCACCACTCCAAAACATATATTTCCAAATGTATTTTAATGGTTAACTATATCATCACATTTTCAAAATGATCTCAACATATGCACATGCATTAATGAATAGAACTGGAATATGGTAAACACTATGATGTACTAAGAAGAGCTGAAGCAGTTCTGGAATAAGCTATCTGCACCATAGGGGACAAATAAACATTCTTGCTGACTTAATTGGACTTTTTAACCCCTCAGACATTAGTGAGCCTTTTAGCTTACTGAGAAGCAATATGTTGGGGATCTCTCTAGCATTTGCGTAGTTAAAAGTCCTATTTAATAAAAGTGAATTGTGTGCATTTCTATTTGTCCCACATGATGAAGAAGCTTTGCCCACTGTCCACACTTTCTTGTCAGTAAATCAATCTCAATATATTAGCTGTCTTCCTCAGAAGTCTAGGTTTGTCGTATAGGGCCGAATTTACATCCCAGTCACCCCTAGGCCACACACAGCTAGGCAAACTTAGCTCCACCTCTGGCCACACCCCTGGTCCTCACATGACCCCACCCCCCAATTCTATCCATTGTTTCCCATTACCTTTGCCTATAACAAAAGAGAATGAAAAAAAAGCTTTAACCCCTTGGATGCTAGAGAAATCTATAATGCATTGCTTTGCATTGCATTGGAGGTCTCTGTCTTCCATGGGATTACATAATAGCAGGGCCAGCGCCACCTATAGGCGAGGTAGGCGTCGGCCTAGGGCACACATTTTCTGAGGGTGCATCGCCCCCCTGCTCACCACTTAATGCCGGAGTGAAAAAAAACGTAAGTTTCTGTGCCCTCCCTTGGCTGTCTATTTTTTTAATGTAGCACAGCGATACCCGTTTCTCTCGCCCCCTCCGCTCCTTCAATCCTGGACCAGGATTGAAGGAGCGGAGGGGGAGAGAGAAACGGGCATCGCTGTGCTACATTAACCCTTTCAGTGCCAGAGAGGTATGTAACGCATAGCTTTGCAATGCGTTGTATACTCCTCTGGAACTGAAAAAGTTAAAAAAAAAAAAATAGCCAGCCAAGGGAGAGCACCGAAACGTACTCACTGGGAGAGAAAGAGACGTGCACCGGGAAGAGTAAGTGGAAGGGGGGTCAAGAGGAGATAAAGAGTCAGACGGGGAGAGAGAGTGAAAGGGGGGATCAGCAGTCAAGAGGGGGATCAAGAGTCAGACGGGGAGAGAGAGAGTGAAAGGGGGGATCAAGAGTCAAAAGGGGGATCAAGAGTCAGATGGGGGAGAGAGAGAGAGTGAAAGGGGGGATCAGCAGTCAAAAGGGGGATCAAGAGTCAGACGGGGAGGGAGAGAGTCAAAGGGGAGATCAGCAGTCAAGAGGGGGATCAAGAGTCAGATGGGGAGAGAGAGAGTCAAAGGGGGGATCAACAGTCAAGAGAGGGATCAAAAGTCAGACGGGGGAGGGAGAGAGTCAAGGGGGGATCAGCAGTCAAGAGGGGGATCAAGAGTCAGACAGGGAGAGAGAGTCAAAGGGGGGATCAACAGTCAAGAGGGGGAGAGAGTCAAAGGGGGGGAGAGTCACATATAGAGAACATACACTCTGTCACACTGATACACATATAGAGAAGCACACACACATACTTACACACTGACACACATATACATACAGGGAACACATACTGACACACACATACACATACAGAGAACACACACAAACTGACACATATAGGGAACACACAAACACACTGACACTTAAACACATACAGAGGAGGGGCATAAATGGGTAGGGCACAAGGGATGGAGCCAAGGGTCAGCAAAATTAGGGTGGCAAAAATCCTTGCACCAGCCCTGCATAATAGCCTGTAAAGGGGTATAAAGATTGTGCAGAAATAATTCAGATTGTGCGTGTGGCTAGCACAGCTTTGACACCTCTCAAAATTTAGAGCTCAAAGCATGATTAATTCTGACAACAGGAGACATATTATTAAAGGAGAACTGTACCTTTGGAATAATTGGCTTGCTTAGGGAGTTGTTTGTCATATAGCATCAGATATTTCTATCTATATATTTTGCATTATATCTGCGTCTTCCTGTATATAGTTAGCTCTGTTGAAGTTTGCCTCTAGATTACAGTGGGGTTAATGTACAAATCCAATTCTGTACAGGAATCATTCCCTACACCTGCCTACATCTGTATGTAAAAAGTAAAAACCAAAATTGCTGGGGTATGTTTATATATGTTCTCTTTGTTATAATGCAGAGTGACAACATATTTAAGTGTGTACTTCTCTGAAAACTTGTCCTGTTAGGGTGATTAAGGATATGAGTCACAAAAACATGCTCCAACATTTCCTACAAAACTATCTACTCTTCGGGCCTAGTTCCTTGTAATGTTTTTTTTGATAAACAATACATTTGCACAACACTTTACACCATTTCTGACTAAAAATTGTTTCCACACTCTAAATAAACAGTCAAACCAAGTTCAACCCATGTCATCCTGTCACTATGAGGGAAGTATTTAAGTGAGGAATGGATTCTAATGTGGTCATTTTATATACTGCATTATAATCCAGTGATTCGTAACCAGGGTGCATTGGTCATTCACTTTGGGTGCCCCATGTTTTCTATAAAGACATACAAATGTGAATGTTGAGTTTATAGAAATGTTTATGCAACAATATGTTTGTTTTGCTATTCTGCTTGTAAGATCTATATATTAATTTTTTGACAAATGACATGTAACATTTTAGGGTTGCACCAAAATCTAGATTGAACACAAAAAAAAAACAACTGAGAACAACTCACCACTATTAAGGTATTTATTTTCAACAATCTTGTTTTCAGATTTTGGATAATTTAGAAACATGGGAAATGGTTTCTTCACCACACACACAAACATTATTACTTCAACCCAATTATTAATTTCTGTTAGAATGCTTTCCTATAAAGCTATCTCATTAGAATCTGCAGAAAGATTATTTTCCCTGTTTATTAAGCAACACCAAGCTTCAAAGTCAATATGTCTTACACCATATATACATATTTACTTTAACCTCCCGAGGCATACAGAGGTGTGCAACGTACCCCCCTGTTTTCAAGATGTTAATGCAGGGATGGGCAAGCTGAGGTCCTCCAACAGTGGAGGACTGCATGATAGGAAATGTAGACCGCCACCGCTGGACAGCCGCAGGTTGCCCATCCCTGACTTAGTTGAAACACTTAGTCCTAATACCTGTACTGTGTTTTCTCCGTTGTAATTTTCTCTAACAGGTCAGCACACAGAAACATACCAATTTATGTGATCTTTCTATATGTATTCATTTTAAGCTATCCATAATGTTACATTTTTAAGACGCTTAACAAGTAGGAAGCTTGAGAATAATAGCTATTTGTTCCTACAAGTACTTCACAGCCAGTTCATTTTTTTGAGTAAGAGATTTGAAAGTAAAGCATTTGTAAGTATATCTGTCTACCACGATTAGCAAAGCTTATTTAATACTTACAAAATAAATTGCATAATTTTAAGATTGGAAACAGCATGTGGTTGAAAAAGGAAAGTTTACAGATTACATTAGTTCTGCAATTACATCTATTCATTGGTATAATAACAAAGTACATCTTTTAAAAGATAGAACTTGAGAACAAATGAACTAAATAAAAACTAGCAAATTTCATAAGCAACGTGTCCATTTGTGCTTGCAATAAAATGGCAGAATTCAAATATATTAACACATGGTCATTAACCAGTTAAAGCAACCTAGAAATTGAACTTGCAGCTCCTGGTAGTAAACATAATTATCTAGGAAAAGCATGACACAAACATACAGCGCTCTCATTTGCCTGGCCACAAAAAGCAACAAATAACAGGAATGCTATAGCTCTGTTCATACTGCACATCAAACACCTTGGATGCTATAGAAAATGTACAAACAAACATAGAAAAATAGATTTTGATGGCAAAAAAAGAACCATTTTGTCCATCTAGTCACCCCATTTCCCAATCAAATAAATGATGTAGTCTTACATACTTCTCAGAATAGGCGTTTGTCTGTCTAAGGCATTTTCAATTCCCTAACAGTAAATGTGCTTACCAATTCTACTGGAAGACATTTCTATATAGAAACATTTATTGAGAGGATTGTGCTCAAAACAACCTTCATGAAATACATATCAACCATTAATTGTGGAATATATATTTTTCCTGCCTAACTACAAGATGTGTGCCCTCTTCTAGAGAGATAGATGGGACTTCAGTCTATTGATGCTATCGGCTGTAACAATCCCTTTCATTGGGACATAAATATGCCAATATACAATGTTGAGTGTTTATTATGTCACTACACATTTTCCACACACATCTTCTCCACATGGTCAACACCCTGGAGAGCTGCACAGGGAGAACAGGCTGAATATCTGGGGTACAAGGGCTCTCCAGATCCATGGATTATAGAATGAGAAGTTTCAGGATAAACCTACTGGAAAAGGTTTTACATATATTACATTGATATTTTTTGTATGTATCATATTGTGTTAGTTATAGACACCCACAAACAACAACAAATTATTTTAACCCTTTGAGTGCCAGAGGGGTATGGAACGCATTGTTGTCAAATATAGTTTACAGTTAGATATATCAGAACAGATTTTGAGTCAAAATCATGGCAGATGTGTCCTGCCACCTGTCATTTTTCAGTGTAATAAACCAGGGGACTACAGGAAGGATGTGATTATTTACTTTTAAAGGATTATCATTGACGTACAGCACAACTATAAACAAGACTCAAGGATTGCGAAGGAGTTTTTTTTTTTGGTAAAGGTGTTAAGTGTATATTTAGTTAATATTTTAATGGACAGTGCAAGTATCGCATACACATTATTAAAAACTACTACATACCTATATGAGCTGCACGTATTTCTGATCTGAGTTTAAAGTCTTTATTTTTTATGTTTATGGCTTAGAATTACAAGAAAGTCCCATATGATATCGAAGGGCATGGCCATGTGGTGAAAGCTTTTACTTTAACAACTATTCTACTTTCTTTGTGGTAAGTGAGCAAGCACAGTTGATTATGAATATAGAAAAACCATTTGTACCAACAAGTAACAAAGTTGATGAGACTGAAAAAAAACATGCACTCATCGAGTTCAGCCCATGCAATATCACCTGGTTGATCCAGAGGAAGGCAAAATAACCCTAGTGAAACCATTTCCATTGAAGCCCCAAGTGGGTAAATAATTCCTGACTCCAGATAGTATCCTATCCTATACTATCCTATCTGTGTTTAAAGTGATAGTAATGTTTCACAAAAACAGCAGCTCCAATTAATCTTTATAGCAATTGAGCCATAGAGAGAGTTATTTCAATACTGTGAGAGTTGTAGTTCAAGAGTAATTGAACAATAAAGTTTCCCCCTCCCGCCCCTTTTAGCTAGTGTAAACCCCCACTTCTCAGATGTGGAATCCAGTCCATAGACCAGACAGCTCACATCAAGGGTCAATATTCTACTACGAGAACAATGAAAGCCCTGCCCCCTTTTACAGGTTTTTCAGATGTTTCCTTTATCTTAATTGAAGATTTTTCCTCTCTGCAATCTACTTGGACACTCCCTGCTGCTCTGAGATGAGCAGTGTTACATCAGTAAAAGGGACGGGAGGTGGATACTTTATCATTCAATTACTCTTGAACTACAACTCTGACAGAACTGAAATAACACTCTCCAAGGCCCAAATACTATGATGATTAATTAGAGCTGCTTTTATTATTAAGCATTACTATCCCTTTAAGTGTTTAAGTAATATATATCCCTACAAACACAAAGCCATTTAAAATATGGTGAGTTCAATGAATGGAAAGCAATAATGAGAAGATACTTTTAATAATAACAGCACACTGATTAAGAGTAAGTATATGAAACTGAAGCTACTTGTAAGACTGGCATATTCATATGAACGTTTATAGGGTAGCATATCACCATTCATTGTCAAGAAGTAATTAATCCTAGGGTGGACAAGGGTAAAAGTTCAACAGGAGGATTTCAATCTAAGTGTATAACATGAGATACTTTAATCCTAGGGTGGATATGAGTTAAGATATAAATGGCCTTCTATGACAAAGCTTTGAAGTACAGTTGCATTTAAAAGGAGAAAATAAATGTGTGGTGTTTTTTTATCTTGTTGCTAAGGTAATCAGCAAAGTCTTTGCTCTGAATTTTTTTTAGTCTGATCATGCAAACTGATGAAATCCCACCCAGGCCTCTCAGCTTATGCTCCTTATTAAATTTCTGTAAGTGGGTTTACTTGTGATCGTAGCAGGTTTAAAGGAAGAGAAGAGCAGAAGAAAAAGGAAACCAGCTGATTTAGAGGCCCCAGAGGAATACAGATAATAGTAAAAATATTGAAAACCAACATTGCCCTTGTTTAAGTTTCTGAGGCCATTTAGGATTATCAAGTATATCCACCCACAATTTTTATGTGTAACTCTCTTCACCCCATGGCAGTCACTGAGACCTGAAACTTTCTCTCCTGTTGAACTCTCTTTTGGTGAACTACTATAAAGACTGCACTCACTAAAGTGGCTAATGATTTGTTCTTGTCCAAAGCAAAAGACTACTACTCATTACTAATACTTTTTGACCTCTCTGCTACTTTTGACACAGTAAACCATCTGATTCTCTTCCAAGCACCAATCTATCCTGGTTTTCTATACTGTCTCTCTGACTGCTTCTTTTGCATTTCATTTTCAGACACAACTTCCTCTCTGCGCTCTAGGAAATGAAGTCCTTCATTTGGATGCTGATACCACTTTTACCCTGATGATACTCAACTCGCTCGATTATAGATTGGTTTACTGTCTGTGTCTTTCCACTGTCTACCTGGATATTCTGCAATTATCTAAAACTCAATCTATCCATAAGATAACTTTTCATCTTATTCCCTTCCAACAAACTTCTTCCTAACATTATCATGATTTTTAATCACTCCTCTATAACCCCACCCCCTCAACAGCTAGCAGACTTGGAATCATCTTTGACTAAGCCCTGTATTTTATTTCCCACATCCAAGCCACTGCCAAACCCTGCTGCCTTCTTCTTGGTAACATCTCATGCATCCATCATTTTCTCAAACAAGATACAACCAAAATTCTTATTCATGCCTTAAAGGGATAGTAATACTTCGTTTTAACTTTATTTTATTTTGTAGTCATTAAAAAAAACATGAAGAATGATATGTCTTATCTCTCAAACCTTTATGGTTTATTAGATATTCACAAGCAAAGTTTCCCCCTCCCGCCCCTTTTACCTAGTGTAAGCAATCTCTTCTCAGATGTGGAATGCAGTCTATAGACCAGACAGATAACAGAAGGGGACACTCTTATTCCTATGAAAACAATGAAATCCCTGCCCCCCTTGACAAGCTTTCCAGGTT
Source organism: Rhinophrynus dorsalis (assembly GCA_037306005.1). Lineage (NCBI taxonomy): Eukaryota > Metazoa > Chordata > Amphibia > Anura > Rhinophrynidae > Rhinophrynus > Rhinophrynus dorsalis. The sequence continues at coordinate 412,841,537 of CM074719.1, read as the reverse complement.
TTTCCCTTATCTTAATTGAAGATTGTCCCTCTCTGCAGTCTACCTGGGCACCTCCCTTCTGCTCTGGCTGAACAGTGTGACATCAGTAAAAGGGGCGGGAGGGGGACACTTTGTCATTGAATTACTCTAGAACTACAACTCTGACAGAATTGAAATAACACTCTCCAAAGTCCAAATACTATGATGATTAATTAGAGCTGCTTTTATTATGAAACATTACTATCCCTTTATTCATCTTGATCAGTGCAGACTCTTCCTATCCAGCTTTCCTTTTTCCTATCTATCCCTTTTACAATCTGTTTTGAATGCTACTTCAAGGTTAATTTTAAATGCTCATTGCTATACTAACACAACTTCCCTCTGACAATCCCTGCACTGGCTTCCAGTTCCAACTAGATACATCCCCAGTTGTATCCTCCTCTCTATCCTTGATCTCACCTCCTCACTCAGGTCTATAAGTCTTTTGTAAAACTACTTTCATTCTATGGAACTCTCTGCCTCACTCAATCAGACTGACACCTAGCCTCCACACTTTTAAAAGTTCCCTTGAAACTAATCTCTTCAAGGAAGACTATCAGATACCATAATATCACCCTCTCACCCTCCTCCACAGCTAGCAGGTCACACAGTTACACTCTTCTCCACTATATTATCCCCATCTCGCCATACTGTTTGTGGCCGGATATCACTGAATATTCACTTTGCTTGTACTCTGAGACTAGCCATTTTGCTTGCCCTTACTGCAACTCGATTGCACTCTTCTACTTCCACTCCTCCGAATTCCTCCATGATACTACCAGCTGAATAGTCTGCTCTTCAGCTCCTTATAGCACTTGTCAATTCCTTTTCCCTGTGATAATAAAATCTGTAGCTGGACCACTCTGCAAGTCTAAGCACTTCTGTTTCCAATACCTTTTAATGCTGAATGCAAATATTATTATATACTGTACCATACTGTTGTCAGAGAGTCTGCTCTTTGCTGGAAGGAAATGGTTAAAGAGACTGTTCAGTAACCATTTTGTCTGTGTCTATATAAGGCTGTATCTTTTAGGAACATTAGATTTGTTTTGTAGAAACAGATTTTGTCTCAGTGGATATCCTTGAAAACAGGATATCTCCCTTGAAGGAGGATAGGAAGGCTTTTCTTTCTTCATGGTAAAGGAATGTTATCTCCCTGCACCTGGTGTTTTTATGTGGGAAAAATATGATTTTAGTCTTACTTGTTAAATCCTTTTCTCTTAGTCCATACAGGTTACTGGTAACTCTGGGTAGACGATCCACCCCTTTAAGTAGGCAGGAACAATTCTAGAATTGTATGCAGGGGGTGGAGCCTACCTTCCCTCCTTAGCTGCAGCCAACCAGCTCCAGAAAGATTTGAGACACTAACTATTGACTAGAGAGTAGAAGGGAAAGAAGACTCCTGTGAGCATGACCCCGAAGGACCCCTACAGTATGCCACAGGACAGCCAAGCATGGTCCCTTGACAGGGTGGGAGACCAGTAACCTGTATGGACTAAAAGATAAGGATTTAACAGGTATGATTAAAATCATCTTTTCTCTGTCGTCCAATACAGGTTACTGGTAACTCTGTGATGTCCAACCATTGAGTTTCCCAGAGGCGGGAAGTAAGGCAAGGACCAGGTGCAAGGCCCCCTAAGTCACCAGAGCAGATATGAACCATCAGATCAGAGATAGCCCAACAAACAATGAAGTGTCAACGGACACTGAACAGGGGTAACAGCACCCCAAAACTGTTACACAGCACACTGAACTAGAGCCAACAGGGCTCAAAAGTGAAGGAAGCACCAAGAACCCGAAGAAGAACCTAGACAGGCAACACTGCCTCCAGGATCTTCCTCCCAAAGCTGGCGTCAGTCGATGCCAGCACATCAACACGGTAGTGCTTCGAAAAGGTGTGCACAGACGACCAAGTGGCAGCCTTGCACAACTGATCAGCGGAGGCCTGGTTCTTGTAAGCCCAAGAAGCCTCAATAGATCTAGTAGAATGAGCCGTGACCCGAAAGGGAACAGGCTTCTTCCTTAGCTCGTAAGCCTTACTAATAGTGGACTTGATCCAAGAAGCAATAAACACCTTGGATGCAGGTCTTCCTGCCCTAGGACCCTCAGGAATGATGAACAACATGTCTGATTGCCTGACTGACTCAGTGAGATGTACATAAAAAGTGAGACAACGCACCACGTCTAACAAGTGGTGAACCCTCTCCTTGTCAATGGTGGGGTCAGGGCAGAAAGGGCACCACAATATCCTGATTGATGTGGAACTCCGAAACCATCTTCGGGAGTAACACCTGAGAGGTGCAAAGCACCGCCTTGTCCCTGTGAAATACCAAATAGGAGGTTTACCATTTTCCACGTCAACAGGCGTAGAGGAATAGTAGCCAAAGACTTAAATAGAGGGTGCTGAAGAATGCCCAAAAGCAAGTTAAGATCCCATGGAGGAGCAGGAATCCGGATGAGTATGAGCAACGCCCTGGAAGAAAACCTTGACATGAGGAAGGATGGCAATGCGCCTCTGAAGGAAAACAGAGAGAGAACAGACTTCTGAACTTTAAGGGAACTCAAACTGAGGCCCTAATCCACACCGTCCTGAAAAAAAAGCCAGGACCGTAGGCAGATCAAATTCCTGAGACAGGTTCTTGTCAGCACACCAAGATAGGAAGGTTGACCAGACACGATGGTAGATCTTGGAAGAAACAGGTTTGCAATCACTGAGCATAGTAGCCACCACACCAGAAGAAAACCCTTTCTTCCTCAATATGAGGATTCAATTTCCAAGCCGTCAAGGCTAGACGATGAACATCCTCCTTCCACAGGTAACCTTGTAGAAGAAGATCCAGACAGCAAGGGAGCCGGAATGGCTCCACCACTGACAGATCCAGAAGCGCCAGAAACCAAGCCTGGCGAGGCCAGTATGGAGCAGTCAGAATGAATGGACAACTCTCCAGTCGTAATTTCCGTAACACCCTGTGCAACATGGGGAGGGGAGGAAAGATGTAGGCCAGAGGGAATAAAAAAAGAATGGACATTGCATCCATAGCCAGAGCTAGAGGGTCCCTCCATCGAGAGCAGAACCTCAGAACCCTCCTGCTGTGTCTTGTGGCCATCAGGTCTATGTAAGGAAGACCCCATTTCTGAACAATGAGGGTGCACACCTCTGGGTGCAGCTCCCACTCTCCTCTGTCCACTGTGTGTGGACTGAGGAAGTCCACCATGACGTTGTCTACACCAGGAATGTGCACTGATGATATGGCAGGAACGTGTTCTTCTGCCCAGGACAAAATAGCCTTGACCTCTAACCAAGTGGCGAGACTTCTTGTTCCGCCCTGCTTGTTGATGTAAGCCACGGCCATGGTGTTGTAGGACTCTACCCGGACTGGACAGTCTTCCAACTGAGATGTCCAATGACAAAGGGTATGAAATATCGCCCAAAGCTCCAACACATTAATAGGGAGGAGAGATTCTTCCGGAGACCACCGACCTTGTGCACTCAGGAGACCCATCCGGAGAGGCTGGCATCCGTCATCACCGTTGTTCAGAAGGAAACTAGGAAGGACTTGCCCTTCAGCAGATTGGAGAGGTCGAGCTACCAGGACAAACTCAGTTCCTCATGAAGAGGAAGTGACACCGATGTCTTCAGAAGGTCCGGCCAACCCCTGCACACCTGGATCACAAACCGTTGGAGTTCCCTGGAGTGTGCCATGGCAAACAGTACTGCCTCTATGGTGGAAATGAATTTCCCCACGAGAGATGACAGCTTCTTGGCTGGAACTGGATCTTGAGCCAGTATCACAGACCCCTGTAGACGATCTGGTGAGCCACCTCATCCGTGAGAAACACCATGTTCTTCGAAGAGGAGGCCCAGGAAGACCAGACGCTGGGATGGGACAAGATATGATTTGTCCAAGTTGATGATCCACCCGTGATGGGCGAGAGCATGAATGCATTGCTGAACCTGCTGATGAAGAAGTTCCACAGAAGAGGCTTTCAGAAGCAGGTCGTCCATGTATGGCGTAACTCTGATGCCGTCTCGGTGGAGGATGGACACTAAGACTCCCAGAACACGGTTGAAGGCCTGAGGTCCTGTTGTCAGACCAAATGGAAGAGCTGAGAACTGAAAATGTCCCCGGCTGAAGGCAAACCAGAGGTACTGCCGGCTCTCTGGATGAATGGCAATGTATAAGTAAGCATCCAGAAGATCCAGAGATGCAAGGAATTCCCACGGGGACATGGCAGCAATCACCGTACGAAGAGACTCCTGGTGATAATGAGTCCGGGTCACAAAGGAATTGAGATCCTTCAAGTCCAAAATGGGACGACATCCACTGTCCTTCTTGGAGACCACATAGGTTTCAGTAAAAACCCATACCTCTGTCCTGAACTGGAATCAGCTCCAGAACGTCCTTCTCCAGAAGAGCCTGAACAGTGCTGTTGACGCATTTCTCTGCGCCCTGAGGCGCATGAGAAGGAAGAAAGTGAAAGGGAGGAAGAGAGATGAAAGGGATCCGGTACCCTTCCGTCACTACCTGCAAAACTCATGGGTCTGTCACTGAATCCTCCCAAATGATGTGATAGTGACGCAGATGACCACCCACAGCAGAGTGTGGACCTGGGTTCGGTGTGTCATGCCAAGAAAGGCTTGGAAGCCTTGGAGGAAACCTTGGGCTTCCACTGCTGTTTGTGCTTGGCGGAGGTACGCGGAGCTGAGGAAACCATCTGGTTCGCCGGAAGTGTCTCATTCTGAAAGGAACGAAAATACCGGTTATGCTTAAGCGGTGTTTTCTTCCTAGGAACTAAGGGTAGAAGTGTACTCTTACCCACCTGTAGCCTCACTGATCAGATCCTTGAGATCTGGCCCAAACAAAGAAGTGCCTTGAAAAGGAAAGAAGAGCAAAGCTTTCTTAGAAGCAGTATCAGCAGACCAGATCTTGAGCCAAAGAGCCCGTCTGGCAACCCTAGCCCCACTCGCTATACTGCACAGTGCCTGTTAGGAACTATGAAGGAACTATGAAGGAACTGGACCTTACACCTTCCCATATTACAAAGTTCTAAACCCCAACTCTCAAATTAAGAGAGGATATTTAAAGGGGAATAGTTAAACAATTACAACTGTTTATGTGATCCTTTTATCAACATACATGTGTAGATAATCATAGGTGGAATCCGCAACCTCAGTTCAAGCTAGAAACTAAAGAGAAATGATTATTCTCTAATACTCGTTCCCAGCTGAAGGTAAACATCCCTGCCTACTAAGAATTAAAAATATTAATAACAGTACCACATGACTATGGCAATAAGTATTAGAACGAAATTACTCTTAAAATCCAAAACAATTTAACATTCTACAGTATAAAGGGAGACATTTTCATATTCATCATTAAGACCCAACGAAGCTGTCACTTGTAGTCTTATTATCCATGTTGCTTCCCTTTTTTAACAGATTAGTGTGTCTATCACCCCCTCGAGGATTATTTAATATATTTTCAATACATGCAAATGTCAATACTTTTTCATAGTAATTGTGACATTCCTTAAAATGCAAAACCAACCTAGTATTCAAACGGCCGTTTCTGATAACGCTAAGTCTGAGCATCCTAACTTTTAGTTGATTTTTTTCCCTATGTAAAATCTGCCAAAGGGGCGGAAAAACACATAGACCACAAATCATGTATGACGTGATAGGATACCTTACAGAATATGGGTATCCATGTAAAGGCAGAGAATTTCCCATGAATATCTGACAGCTGGCTGAAGAACCCTTACAATGATAATTCCCAGAGGGGTCACCCTGATCTAACAAGGTGCCCTAGTACATTATTACTTTTGTATTCGCTGTGCATGATCTAATTGAGGAGGTTTCTAATCCACAGAAAGATGATCAAGGGTTGACGTCTACAAATATCCTTGAAAAAGGATATATATAGAGAGAAGGAAGACAGGACATTTAGCACCAGACCAACCCCTAATTTAACGGCAAATATACAGAGAGATCTCAGGTATGTAGAGGGGAAACATCAAGGGAAGTGAATTAAAAGAACAGTAAAATCAATAGGACACACAACATTATTTGCTATGTTCTGTTTCAATAATCAAATGTCTACAATGTATCTAGTCAAAAAATAGAGTCCTTATAATATGGCTACCAGCGATACAGTTAACAGCTTAAATTAGCACAATCACTATCTATTGATGGCAAACGGTAGTCACGCTAAATATTGATTTGATTTAGATGTTTCTTCTGTTCACTCACTATCATTTTGTTAATTGATAAAAATAAACTATTAACATGTCTATTTCTGAAAGCATTCTTACTTTACAGCATTATTCACACCTGTCTAAGGCTTTTGCACAGTACTACACACACAAACGTATACTCACATTATATATATATATATATATATATATATATATATATATATATATATATATATATATACACATTACATTTTATATTCAGTTACGTTTTTAAATTAAAGAAAAAGTTATTTTAGCAATTTTGACTGAAAGAAGATCTGATTTATTTCAGGTAGGTTATTCCAGGATTTCAGAGCTCTAAAAGAGAAGGAAGATTGACTGACTTCTTTCTTGTAGTATGGAATATTGTGTGAATTGTGTGAATTGTTAACAGTAGAAAAGAGGTTATAGATAGTTTGAGGAAGGTTCTGACGTCCCACTAACAAGGTCTGATTTTTAAATTGAGATTGAAAGGAAATAATTTGCCAGTCAGTATGCCATAAGGCTTGGAAAAATTGGGACATTTTGCCAAGCCCATATGACGTATTGTCCTGATACTGAACAGGTTAATATAATTCATAGTTTAAAAACTGATTCTACACTATTTCTACCCTCCCCAGGCCATATCTCATGCATATATCAAGAAGTTCATTTTATCCCCATCTGGCACAAAGAGAAAATATATGCTAGAATGGGAAAGAGACATCAGAGAAGCTCCCACTTGAGCCTTGGTACAAAAATTCACACAGTGGCAGCCAAAAGTTCAATTTGCACTACCAACAAGGAAAGGGCTTATAAAAATCCTCTACATTTGGTACCTGACCCTGGTCCGTTTGCACAAAATATATCCTGCCATTTTCTCCTTGTGCTATCGTGGCTGTCAGAGCCCTGGGGATATGTTCCATATGTGGTGGTCCTGCCCAGTAGCTCAGCACTTCTGGTTCATGGTGGTGTCACTGATAGCTGACATCCTACATGTTTAATTTGGACCTGTGCCCGTGGCTGATGGTCTTGGGCTTGATTCCAATTGATCTTCCCAGAAGCCATAGCCTACTGCTTGCTCACAATCTCTTGGTGGCTCAAAGTCTTCTATCAGCTGCCTGGTGAAGACTAACTTTGCCTAACCAGGAAGCTCTCATCCGTGAGATCTGGAAGATCTATGTCCTGGAGAGCATGACTTCTCAGGTATCTACCACCGGGTCTAGGTTCCAGGCGATATGGGCAACCAGGATTGAGTTTACAACTGAGCTCCTTCTGAGAGATAGACATTTAGAGGTTACTTTGTCCTCTCGCGGAGTTTGTGAATTCGGCCCTCAAGGTCCTCCCCCGAACCCCTTCCACTACCCACTGTGGTGCTAACCTTCTCTGCTTTCTACGTGGTCTTCTCTCTGTTCTTTCTACATCTCCTCTCTCTCCCACCTTCCTCCACCAACACTCCCACTTACTATTCCACTTCTCCACTCTCCCTATCTAAGTAAGACTAGTGTACTGTTTGGGCATGTCAGTCAGGGTTTCCTGCTCCTCCACAGCTGTCCCGAGAGTTCCTTTACAGTGACGGATACCCCACAGCCATTGCCTTGAAATACTCATAACTGCAGGTAATTTACATTTTCTAGCTTCCTATGTAGCTCTGCCCCTCCTCCTTCTCCACACTACTCTATCCTATATGTATTAGTTCATGCTTATTATTATGCAAATTACTGTATTTACCAAATTATTACATTTCAAATTACTGTAAATTGCATTACACCTCCCCCTTCGGTCCTCTCTTTCTTCTGTAACCTGTGGAAAATTCTTAATAAAATTCAAGTTTATAAAAAAAAAAAGTCTGATTCTTTTCGCTTGTTGATGCACTATTAAATGCCTACAGTTTATTATTTCTCCATATAACACTATTGTCTTTTCAAACAGGTTGAAAGGTATTAAAGGAACAAATTGTTTATTGTTAAGAGAAAATCACAGAAATATTTTTCCTCTGAATTGGTTCTATGGTAATGGTTCCAATCAGCTACAGTTCTGCATAACATATAATTCATAGCACTTTTAAGGATTTCTGCATGAGGAAAAAAGTAAGCAATCATGGACACTTGAATGTATAAATCACATAGTGTAATTGTGTAACATGTACGATCATCTTTTAAAAGAAACTTGCAATTACATAATTTTAATGGTATAGGGAACCAGATGCATCCAATTTTCCAGGCACTTAAAGAAACTAGTGGCTATATTTAATGTCAAAAGCAAGGCACTATATTCCTACTTATTTTGTAAACAAACACACTAGCAACCAATATGATTATTACTATAACAGGGAATTAAAGAAATGAATTTATACAAATAAAAATTGAAAATTCTATTAAATATATTAAGATAAACATATTTTAAGGGAATTGTGGTCAACCTCGGCCTCTCCAGATGTAAGTGGATTAGAATGATCCCCATCAGTCATTTTTAAATGATGGAAGCTACATAACAATGTGTAGATTATTGTAACATAGTTTATGAGGCTAAAAATTACATGCATCTATCAAGTTCAGCCTATACCATATCACTACTGTTTATCCAGAGGAAAGCAAAAAAACAAAAAACAAAAAAAAACAAAAACAAAAAAACCCCACTGAAACAATTTTCAATTAAGCTCCATCCTGACTCCAAATGGCAGTCTGATATTTCCCTGGATCAACATTTTATCTGCTTTGAAACAAATTGTCATAATTCTCAATATTGTTCTGAGTTATAAAGTTATCCATACTGACCTCCAGCCTTGTCCTAATGCACCCTCCCTCCCCATGGAACATGAGACATTTCTTGGGGTTAGTCAAAAGGAGGATGTTTTGGGTGGGGGGTTTCTATATGTGAAAAAGGGTAAAATTTGACTTACTTTGTTACTTACACTCATATCAACCTTCACAAGAGCAAGCGGGAGAAGCATATACTGAGGTGTGGTGGCTACTAGTGATGGGGAAATATTTCACCTCAAAAGAGAAACATGAGAGAAATGGGATTTCCTCTGAGCTCATAAGTCTTGCTGATGGTAGACTTAATCCAGGTTGTAATAGTTACCTTGGACACAGCCAAACCAGCCCTGGGACCCTCAGGGATGAAAAATAAGGCATCCATCTTGCTGATGGACTCAGTACAGCGCACATAGAACTCGAGGCAATGCACACATCCAACAAGTGGAGATCAGATTTAGGGTCAGGACAAAAGGAAGGCACAACAATCTATTGATTGATGTGTAAAAATGGCAATACGTCTCTGGTAAAAGACTGAGAGAGCTGAGGTCTGACCTTCAAAGAACTAAGGCTAAGGCCCTTGCTCACACCATCCTGCAAAAAGGATAGGATGGATGGAAGATCAAACTCCTGTGAGGACAGATCCCTGTCCACACACCAAGAATGGAAGGTAGACCAAACCCCCCATGGGAGCAAAACATTGGAACCTTCCTGTTGTCCCTGGTAGGGATGCCCCCATTTCTGTACCAGCAGGTCGAAGATCTCCCGATGGAGCTCCCACTCCCTGTGGTCCACCTTCTGGCGATGGAGGAAGTCCACAAGAAAGTTCTCTACACCTGGAATGTGCAGGGTGGAGATGGCAGGAATGTGTTCTTCTGCCCAGACCAAAATAGCCTTGACCTCTAACCAAGCAGAAGTGCTTCTTGTGCCTCCTTGCTTGTTGATGTAAGCCACAGCTGTGGCATTGTCTGACTGGACACGGACTGGGCAGCCCCTCAGTGGCGAGGACCAATACACCAGAGAGTGGATAATCACTCTGAGCTCCAGAATGTTGATGGGCAGGCAGGTCTCCTCTGCATTCCAACGAACCTGAAACCCCAGGTAACCCAGGACAGCTCCCCAACCAAAAAGGCCGGTGTCTGTTGTCGCCAGGGTCTAGTACTGTACAACAAAGGGTCTCCCTTTCCTCAGGTTGGAGCAGTTCAACCACCATACAAGGTCCTGTTTCACCTCCTGGGGAGAGGGTCCAGACGATCCAAGAGTTCTGGATCCCCCCCGGTAAGCCCAGATAGTAAACCTGTGAAGCTCCCTAGTGTGAGCCATAGAGTAAGGAACCGCCTCAATGGTAGATATCATCTTGCCCACAAGGGAAGAGAACTTGTGTACTGGGGCTGAGGTCCACCCCAGAGCACGGGACACCTTGTTCATGATCTGCTGAACAGAGTCCTCTCTCAAACAGACCATATCCTTACAGGTGCTGAACCAGAGACCCAGAAAAACCAGGTCCTGTGAAGGAACTGGAGCAGACTTGTCCATGTTCAGAATCCATCCATGTTGGAGGAGAATCTGAGCACGTTCCTGGACATGACGGTAGAATCCGGCTTCTATCAGTTAAGTCCTTAAGTGCCGTGGCATCCTCCAGGAGGAAAGCAGTGGATTTAGACAGTCTGGAAATAGGGGGATCAAACTGAGGAGGTATAGCCCACTGAGCCAAGGCTGCATCAGAAAAGGGGTACAGCTTAAATAATCTCTTAGAGAGAGCAAGATGCTTATCTGGAGTCTTCCACTCATTCAGGATAACCTGGTCCAGATTGGGATTAGGCAGAAACATAATGCAGGACTTTTTGCGCCTTTGAAAGAAGTCAGAAGTATACTGAGACTTTACAGGGTTAACAAGAGTATGTAGGGTAGTCAATGAGACCCTCAGCAGAGGGTTCAGGGTCAGCCTCAAAGAGGTCAACAAAGGTATGGGAAGGAGCCCCTTCTGCACACTTGCCATCCTCAGACTCTTCAAATGAATCCTCCTCAGAGGAATCGAAAAGATCAGGAATGCCAGTGGCCTTAGGGATCACAAGCCTGAATGTAGTGGGGGTCTTCCAAGACTGAAGAACCCCTTGAAGTGAAAGAGAGAACTGTGCCATAGAGGACTTTAAGTCATTGACCAAATGTGGCCCTTGTTCATGGCTGAAGGGCCCTGGCGGAGAAGCAGGGTCCACAGCATATGACTCCTAAAACACATATAAAACACTTAATAAAGATTATAAACTCATGAATCAGAGGGGAAAATGAGAATTAAGTCCCCTAACCCAATAAGCATGGCAGGGAAGTGGTTAATTACCACAAAAAATCCCAAAATGCTTCAAAGACCAAAAGAACAGACAGATTATTACCCAATATGAGTGCAGGAGTTATAATAAACTCCTTTGAGACCCCTGTGCAGAGGGGACCATGGCACTCAAATGGTTGCCCACCTTTTTTGCAGGTCTTCTTGGGGCAATCCTCCATGGGAAGCCAGTAATGGGGGAATTTGGACACCCCATATTGAATAAAAAATACTAAAATACTAAAAACTAAGCAGAATTGTTCTCAGCCTTCTAACCAGGATCGTGGAACAAATCTATCTGGCGGGGAGTGGCTAAGGTGGCCTGATACGGAAGAGGGGGTGGCTCCACCCCTGCACTTCTTTCAGAATTCTTCCAGCCCACTGTGAGGAGCTGTCACCCCCCATGGTACATTATATTGGATGACAAAGAAACAGTTCTTCAGCACACTGCAAAGCAATACAATGGAGAAACCTCACTAGCATTCATAGGCTTAAGAAGGCTATCTATTTTATACTAGAAAAAAAATGAAAAAAGTGTGCTCAACAATTAACTCGAAGGACACACTTTTCTCAGTTGGTCATGCCTCTCCTCAGGAAGACTAGCAATCCACACCCAGGAAATAAAAGTATCAATATGATTAAATCTATAGCCCACTAAAGATCATATAAACAACCTCATTTTAGGCACAATAAACCAATATACACAATACCTCAATAAGAGGGAGAAGCAAATGTGTATTTTCATATGTAATAACACTAAATGTGCTACGTGTATATTTATTAAAAATGGGGAAAAACATTTTTGGGATGTGGAATGTAAAAAAATGTATCATTTAAGGCACTTTGTTAATTGTGGCAATAGTTTTGTTATTTATTTGATTTATTGTGGTTGAGGGGCTATGTATATTGGCTATACCAAAAGAGAGCTGAGGAAACGAATTGGAAAGCTCAAAAGGAAAATTATATAAAAAAAAGATAGATCACAGGGTTCCTAAACATTTTGTTAATTGTAAAGATGGAGGTATTTCTAATTTTAAAGTTATGGGGATTTATTGGGTGCCACAACAAAATGATAGATTCAGTAAGATTTGTAGGCAAGAAGCCTACTGGATATACAGCTTGGGGACTTCAGTAGATGATAAGGGATTGAATGAAGATTTAGATTTACACTACATATAGTTCTTAATATCACTTGTATGGGTCCTTAGCTCTCTTTTGGTAGTATATAACTCTTTTTTTTGGGATGGGTATTGTAGATGTGCATGTATATTGGGAATATGCACATTTGTCTAAGTATGTATATTGCTGTGTAGCTTTAACCCTCCCCTTTTTGGGTGGGGGTGGATATGTGTGTCAACATATACTGTTATGGGTATATGGATTATTCTAGTCCTTGGGATGTATACATATATTTGTATAATGTGATATACCTGTGGTCTATAAATTGGCAAACCATTCCTTTATGTTGCAGTGTGTTTGGGTTACATATTATTGCGGACGCTTCCGCTGTTTACAGCTGACAAACCAATATGAATATGTAATATTTTATCACCGTGGTGTTCGTGACGGATCCATTTCAAGTTACGGTAATACTACACCTAGAGGATCTTCTGCGCCCTCTTGTGTGTGTTTTTTTGTTCTCTATTTTATACTTTGCCCATGGACCAAAACTGGCTTAAAATGCTCCTGCCCACTGACAAACCTCTAGTTAAGCCTCTTCTTAACCCTTTGAGTGGCAGAGGACTACGCAACGCATTGCTTTACAATGCATTGCATACCCCTCTGGCACTCAAAGGATTAAGAGTAAGAAATGTCACTCATTGCATCAGTATAGGGATGACACCTGAAATCAAATATGAATAGAACTGGAACAAAGTATGTCACTTATGAATAAGAATAAAAGTACTTTTATAGTACTAATTAATGGTAATGCCCATTACATTTAACAGAACTAATTAAAAATCAACAAATTACTGTACCATATAACATTTGGTGCAGTGACTATGATAAAAACAACAGGGAACATGACATTAGAACAAGAAAAAGCTACATATCTTATATAATAATTCGCAAAATCGTGTGTAACGTCGCAACATGCGCAGTAGACACTGCTGCGCGCGCTGCAGTCATGCACAGTAGAGACTGCCCGCGCCGCGGCTGATACAGAGCTGGGCGCTCCGAAGGAGCGTCCAGCCCTGTATCAGCCATGGCAAGGGCAGTCTCTACTGCGTGTGACTGCCCCGCGACCGGGTGGCATTGGCACTGTGGCCCGTGTAACGGGCTGTTCAACTAGTTACAAATAAAAGCAATAAAAATAGAAGCTCTAATAACATCTCATTAATGGAACAAGCAAAATGACAATATTATATGATCTTGTGATTTATTCATAAACATGTTGTCTTTGATCATCATATCAAATATAATAGGTAAAAATATGAGAATGCTTGAAATAGAAAGAAGTTCGGATGGCAAGCTAAAAATTTAAGGGAATCAGAAAAATAAGAAACTTAAGTCATTTAGTGTGATGGGTTGTCTAACTTGTTAGACTGATGGTCTATATTAAGTCATCATCAGGAAAACATAATTAAAGGAGGAATACACTTATCCTATATAATAATTTGCTAATTCGTGTGTAACGCACGACATGCGCAGTAGACACTGCTGCGCGTGCTGCAGTCATGCGCAGTAGAGACTGCCCGTGCCGCGGCTGATACAGAGCTGGGCACTCCGAAGGAGCGTCCAGCTCTGTATCAGCCTCGGCGCGGGCAGTCTCGCGCGTGACTGCCCCGCGACCGGGTGACAGTGGCACTGTAGCCCGTGTAACGGGCTGTTCAACTAGTTTTTAAATAAAAAAACAACTTGCATTCTAGAACTTTTCCCACTGAATACAGCAAGGTTATTCCCACTGTTGGGAGATGCATCTTCCAGAAAAATTACAGTTTATCTGTTGCTTTTGTTACATGAACAGTGCCCTCTAGTGGTCAGATTTCAATTATTCTGTTTCTATGGGGGAGTGAGTCACTGACAAGCAATTCTCCACCGAATTTGATAGAAACTGCTAAGTCAATCCTAATATTTTGAACTTTTAGTAATGACTAACTGGCTTCTTGAAAGTTTGATCTGTTATAACTTAAATTAACCAACTGACAGCAATGGGACTACACTTATTTTATTCATCAGGCCAACTTCTATAATAAAGTTTTTAATAAAACAAATGTTTACTGCTCATATAATAAGTAATATTGAAATGTTTTGCAAAAAACTGCTTGCAAAATACATGTTTTCCATTTGGCACTATGAGAAAAGTTAGTCAGAATAACAGCCCAACCTAGTCTATGGATTCTCACCATAATTGTCAGGGAGAAGGGCCCTGGGGAGCACTATTAGCTTTTTTACGGTTGTAAATCAGAGCAGTTGAACTACAGCTATCAGCATTGAAATAAATTGTAATTCTTTTTTTTTAAGAGAATTTATGGATGGTGCACATGCGTAGTAGAAATCATATTAATAAAAGGTAGGGTTATTTAGGCTAAGGTAGTCTGACATCTATGGCTATACATGGAATTGACCTCTGAGGTGTTTAAAAGCTCATCCCTCACATTAAATTTACTACACTTATATGCTCTCATAAAACACAACATACAGAGTTGTCTACCCAGCCTTTTTTCATTCCCCACTGCTCTAGAGCATTCAGTTGGGTCAAAAGCCCCATTTAAAGCACCAGGGCTTATTATTTGATTCTTGTAGTGCAGTCGGCTTGTTTCAAAATTGCTCCACTTTAAGAAAAGTGCTGCAATTCTGCAGAAAATGTACTGTACCTCACTGAACATTTGGAAAAAAATGGAATTTCAATGGCAAAAAAACCCTTTTTGTTTAAGTTCTCATTCAAATGCATAAAACCAGGCAAATAAAGGTTATATTCTTCCAATGTAACTCAACTCCTACATGAGCTTTGTTGATGATATCAAGACATCACAAATGACATTGATGTCACTTGAATCAAGGGGAGGGCAATGTTGCAATATATGGCTTTTACAGATCGTTCCTTTCCTCTAAGCCTTGTTTAATTCCATGTATTGAACAAAGGACATAGAATTGTTTAACACATGCCATTGACAAGTGTATGTGGCTTGCTGGTATTAAAGTCCTCATGATGGTGGAGTGTGTGCTGGTATGCAATACGAAACCAAAAAAGAGGAACTGGTCAGCACTAGTACAAAATATGGATTACGGTATATTTACTGACAAATGTTTGTCTGGTGCACTCAGGGTCAAAAACACATAAAACACCTGGCGATACGCGTTGGGTTGTGTGGGGTCCAGGAAGAGCCTAGTGAGACTGTAGTTCTCTTTGCCGCAGACCTACTTGGTTTGTTTACCTTGAATTGATCAGCATAGTTTTTCTGTTCTATCGCTTTGTTTTACTATTTTTTGGTTTAGTGTGACACTAGTAAATAGCACTTTATTTATATTTTGTACTTTACATTGTACACTTTAAGTATTAGTACTTTATTGTACTTGATTAAGCAATAATACTTTATTGTACTTAATTAAGCAATAGCACTTTACTGTATTTGTCTGTACATTTATTTGTAATAGACCTTTATTGTGGTCTGGGCAAGAATTTATTTAGCTACTCTCTTATGGATATATATTTATTTGGATGCATTATCTTACTATGAGAGATGTGAGCCTAATCATTATTGTTATAGTCTCACTAGACCTCCCGATTTGTTTTTAAGTATGTTTTATTATGTGGTTTATGTTTTAAGATATATGTGATCTAATAAACTAATAATTTTGGTATTGTGAATTGTGGTTGAATGCCTCTTTAAGGGTCTGCTTATTTTGGGGATTTCTTTAGTCCCCTTTTTTGGTATGCAATACGAAGACCATACCCTGTAGTGCATACCCAGAAGTGCAGTCACTAGTATAGGATGCAAACACCAGACACTCCTTTGTTTAATACATCCATATTGCTAATAGATAACAGTCCACCAAATGAAATGTAAACAAAATAAAATCAAACCATGTTGCTCTAGAACTGTATTTTACTATTTTAGCTCACTGAAATTCTTGTTTAAAAAATATTGAGGTCTTACTAAAATAGCATACGTCTTATATTTTTCTTAACTTCAAACAGTATTATTTACAAAGTACGGAACAGGTCCACAAGTTTCCAAGCAATTACTTGAAAATGTAAGTAAGGTCCCAAAATGTCAGATCAGCAGATGGCTTATTTTTATTGGAAACAGAAAGGACGCTTGTCTGTCAAAGAAATCTTGGAAAGGAAAATTCACTTAGGACAGAGTAATTGCAATATCATGGGATATAATGGATGTCTCTTTTCAAAACATAATAACAGCTATACACACAAACAATAATCTTAAACATATTTTTTTCTAAATATGTGAATATTATTAATAGTGTGTGATAAAACATGCAGGAAATCTAGAAGGCTGAAGTATTTCATACTGTTTAGGGTCTGGTATCTGTGACAGAGTTTGTAACAGTATTAATCAATTTATATCATCAAATGTATTGATCTGCAATGTGTAGTTATTGGCAAAGGGTTAAAGGTGTAATAAAGGTTCAAGTGAATAGGCTTAATAAGTGTAGGAAAATACCAGACAGCTGTGGGAATCAAGTGTGTCTACATTAAAACTCTGCCATTCTCTCTTCGTTTGTCCTAAAGAACATCCATAGCCTCTCCACTGAATGCATCTATCAGTGAAATTGCGGACGATAGAATGAAAAGAAAATGGCAGAGCTTTAAAGGGATAGTAATGTTTCAAAATAAAATTAGTTCCAATTAATCTTCATAGTATTTGGGCCATGGAGAGTGTTATTTCAATACTGTCAGAGTTGTAGTTCAAGAGTAATTGAATGATAAAGTTTCCCCCTCCCACCCCTTTTACCTAGTGTAAGCCACCTCCCCTCAGATGTGGAATCTGGTCCACAGACCAGACAGTTCGCAGCAAGGAACATTCTTCTTAGAACAATGAAAACCCTGGCCCCCTTGACAGGTTTTTCCCACATGCTGATTGAAGGTTGTCCCTCTCTGCAAGTCATCTGGACACCACCCTTCTGTTCTGAGGGGAGCAGTGTTACATCAGTAAAAGGGGCAGGAGGGGGATACTTTATCATTCAATTACTCTTGAACTATAACTCTGACAGTACTGAAATTTCAATCTCCATGGCCTAAATACTATGAAGATTAATTGGAGCTGCTTTTATTTTGAAACATTACTAGCCCTTTAAGCTGTCAAATACATTTCTACAGATAAAAAACCCATACACCGGACCCCTTACACTGCTTTTACCTCACAATGTGTTCCAATTCAAATAAATGGGAATTTTATTTTGTTTCCTATGGTACCATTGTTTAGTCTCAGAATACTACACTTCTGGTTTATTTATGTGCCACATTGCTGCTTTTTTGCCAGAAATTCCAGGGCATAGAAATCACATAAAATGTTCACCTTTCTGCTACTTCCAGTTATTTCCCTTTTGAGACATTTTCTGTTTTCTCCCCATGCTGTCTGTGGTTATGAGAATTCACAAGCAATATTAAGGGTTAGACTCCATATATATTGCTCTATGGTTACCGGTGGTGTTGCATAAGGCTGATGGGTCAGCATATGTGGTTCTATGGGTATCAGCTAGAAAAAGCTGGGGGGAGGGGGAGGGGTTCAGTATGTGTGGTTATATGGAGACCATTGCAGTGGAACAAGACTAGTGGGTCAGTATAAAAAATAGAATATAGGTGCTCTCACCCCCTCAATAATGGATTAAGATAGTAGTATAAGAAGGAAGAAACAGTAATTATATTTTCTGTAAGGAGTCTGAAATTATAGTGTCCCTCAAGACTCAAAGGCCTTTACCCAGTGTCTTGATCACAATAGTGACTGACTGGAAATGGGTACTCCACTGAAATGTATAAATCACATTAACCACTATATGCACATATCTAAATAGAAATATGTAGAGCAGAGGTACTAATTATCTGTGTATAAGTACAATAATTATCTAAATACTGATTTAATTATAAAATAAGTATAAAAAAAAAGTTCCAATATTAGAATCTCCATTCAAAACTGATCCTAATACAGATGAATAAAATATTGTAATTTCTTATCCACAATCTCACAGCTATGGGTGAATGGCTATGTGAAAGAATGTTATAAAATATGAATGCTGAAGAAGTACAATTCTGGAGCAAATCGACCTCAACACTAGGCTGAACAAAAAATGATTCCCTAGATTCCCTAATTTAAATGTCTTTTAATCCCCTGAGAACTAGAGAGAGATACAACCTATGGCAAAACAATACACTGGAAAACTCTCTAGCATTTCAGGTGCCAAATGTCCCATTTAAATCAACTGCAATTTTCATTTCTCACCTATTGCTGGATATAGCCCAGTGAGTGTTTGGAGGATATTGGAGACTCCAAAGAAAGTAACTTGACTAGCTCATGTTGAAGGTTTGTCTGAGATGTCAGCTAAATCCATACTGTCCAGACAGTGAAAAACCTTAGAGCAGGACATAAGAAAACCATTTGCAGCAGCCTAACAAGTAATGATGGGAGAAATGTTTCACCTCAAAATGAAACAGGTGAAAAATGGCACTTCTTGCTAAGTGGGAAATTTTCCTCAAAAAGTGCAGGTATTACACCCTTTCTGCTTTTCCCATTACGTTGAAATCAATGGTAACAATGAATTTTTCCCCCCAAAAAAAGCTTTCCTTCTTTTCCTGCTGGTATAGTATAAAAGGGGTATTAGGTTTCCATAGTATTTAATTCAGTGTTTGTTAGAGAGAAAGAGAAGCACAATTTTGGAGCTCAAGAAGACAGGCAAATAATTTGGTGTTGGAGTTTAGTTTAGGTAGCCTGTTGGGCAGACAATATGTTCTCTGTGTTAGTGGAGTATGGGAGAGAGTGAAAGGAGATTTATCCCAAATATCTCAAAGACCCTTCTTGTACTTTTTCAGCCTCTGTGACTTACAGATATACCTTACAGACTGACACCAAAGAGACAGACATGTACAACTTACACCGACTCCTACAACAGTTAGAAGAAGACAGCTCAGAGATATTACTGACTGTCTATCCTCATCATGTACTGTAAACATTAAGACTGCAGTTACATGGGAGAGAGAAAAATCAGCTGCTAAAATCCTCTTGATACTAGCTACAGGAAAAGAGGGGCAGAAGCAGTTGGACTTGCAGGGAGTGTTTTTTTTTTCTGTAGACAGTGACAGATAAGGATAGTTAATGAAAAATATATATATTTTGACTGGTAGGTGACAGAGACAAGGACTCTGACATAGGCTGTGACTGAGACTTATATGACAGTATTTCATAAAGGGCAAGACATCACACACAGTATTTTACTGTTAGAATCCACAATATTCTGATAATGTCCGGCAAAAGTTCTAAGGACAGGCATGGGGTAAAGGAGTTGAAGCAGTGCAGGGACATGTTAGGGAATGTTCAAAAAATTGACTGCAGCCATTGTTGCAAGTCATTGTTGCAGCAGAATTAAATGATGTTGATCCTTCTCAGGAGACTGTAAAAGTGACATGAAAACATTTTGTTGATTGACATGCTGTCCTTTTCTTTTGTTGAAAACAGAAGGTTTTAAAGAACTGATGCCATGTGTTGTACCCTGCTGGCATATCCCAAGCCACAGGTATTTTTCAATGATACCTGTGCCAGAGTTGTACAAGCAGGTGGTTAGTGTCGTGGGCAAAGGATAGGGGAACTCAGTCAGCTAACAATTTTTTCAAGGCATATGCTGCTGTATGACTCTGCCTCCTCACAACTTTAAGCTGTTGATTTCTCTACTTCAGCCCTCAGCAACATTTGTATTGAGGCAGGAAATAGAGCAGCCACAGTAGATGAAAAATGTCATCGTTCTCAAGAGTAATTTACTGGTATTGGTGAAAAGGTAGAGATTTTATGACTTTTTGTCCATCACTACGAACAAGTAGCAGCAAGGGGCAATCTTCAATGAGCATAAGGAAAAACCTGCCTTCCTTTATCAATGGGGGCATGGTTTTCCTTATGCTCACAGCAAAAACATTGTCCCTCTGATTCCACATCTGAGGAGAGGCGGCATACCATAGGTAAAAGGGGCGGGAGAGGGACTCTTAACCCCTTAGTGACCGGCCACGTGTCACTTAACGCCCGGCTAAGAATTTTTAAAAAAATTATTCCGGAGTCCCCGAACGGTGTGCAGCTGCGTGAGGACCAGGACTTCCGGGACAGACATGTATGTCCTCTGTCACTAAGTGACAGTTTTTGCGGGAACTACATGAATGTCCATTGTCGGGAAGGGGTTAATAACATAATAACTCTTGAACTAAAAATCTGACATATTGTAATAACGCTGCTCATGGATAAAAAAACTATGAAGATTAATCGACTGGGCTTTAATTTTACAACATTACTATCCCTTTATTAATTAGTTTATGTATATATGTTTTCTAACAAACTAGGACCATATGTACAAAGTCAAAGTGAAGGAATTCTGGGTCACCACCAACTGCACTAGAGGTCTACAATATATGGCTAAGATGGAGATTTGCAGGCTTTTATGTGTTCCCTATGATGGAGTTGGTTTGCCCAATAATTTGACTTCTTTTTTCTGTGTGTATATATATATGGCCTACTATACTCCTATAATCACAGACATGGCACTCTCAATTTAAAGGTTTTGCTATACGCCTAAGTTAAAAAGGGCCATATGCATATGTCAAACTGGAGAAAACCAATAGGGTATAATATAGCACCATAAGGTACAAATAAATCGAGTCTTTAACCCCTTGAATGCCAAAGGGGCATCCAAAGCATTGTGTAGCAATGCACTGGAGTCCTCCCTGGCATTCAAATGATTAAAAGCCTCATTTAAACCCTTAACGACCCGTGACATGCCAGGACTGTCACAGCTGTCTGGGCATTAAGGACGGTGATAGTCCTGGCACCTCACGGAAGTTTGAGATCGCAGTGTGGCTGCAAAAAAAAAAAAAAAGTGCCATGGTCCTCTAGAGTGTCCCACCCCTGTATAGCATGGTCCTTAAAGGGTTGAATCAGTTGGGATATGTTCAATTTTGCCTTTATACATAAGGCCCATAGTGGTTCTGACTGGATTAGTATCACAACAGAGTTAAACTGAAATCCAGCGATCACTTTATCTAGACAACTTAATTTGTCATAAATTCAACCTCTGGGAACCTTTCTCCATATGCTCCACATAAAAGAACAGGCAGCCTTACCTATAGGGATATTCACAAGTAGATGTGCTGTCAGATTGAGGAAGACTCTATGCAGCATAATTACATAGAATATTTTCTAAATCAAAATTTCACTTGACACAAAGCAGTATCAAAATGTAATTTATGAGACATTTTAAGGAATAAAATGGCAATAAAATAGTAACATAACCTAATGCTCAAGAATAAAAATATTAGGGAGAGAACATATTTATATACATACAAAAAATTTAGCAATTCTAAAGCAAACCAATTGCACCATATGGGACAAATAACAATTCCCATTGACTTAAATGGTGCTATTTATCCAATGAATTCTAGAGATATCTTAAACACATTGGGAAGCAATACACTGGTGATCTTACTAGGATTCAAAAAAATGAACTGTTCATCCTATAAAATATTATGTACTCTTAGTCAGCATTGTTTTTAGTTTTATGGCGAGAAAGTTCTAAAACCTATCATAATAAGGGTATAAAGTGGCTAAAAGTAGCTACAGTTGTAAGGCTTAAATTTATTTATTGCTGGTCAAATGGTCATGCAGAGCTGCCCACATAATAATAATTCTTTATTTTTATATAGTGCACACAGATTACACAGCGCTTTACACTCATATTGGTTCCTGTCCCCATTGGGGCTCACAATCTAAATTCAATCTGGGTTGGGGTGTGTGGGGGGGGGGGGGCTGGGGTGCCTGGGGGAGGCCCGTGCGGGCATGGTGAGAAAATACAAGCACATTGGTGGGATTTGGACCCAGGGCCCCAGTGCTGCAGGGCAACAGTGCTAACCACTGAGCCACCGTGCTGCCGCACATATGAACAGTAAAGCATATTTATAACATATTTTTTAAGCTTATGCACCTAAGAAATAATTTTTACAATTGCTGGCTAAGAGTACATGATATTTATAAAAAAGTACAACACCTATTAATTTTTAGGCCATAACACCCCTTTGTTGTAGTTGTTGTAACTCAAAAGTCTTAATTTTCAATTCAACATTTTAAAAATGGTAACTGCTTTCAGTGAGAGAGAACCTAGAGCCTTAGTCATCACGCAAAATAAATTAATTCTAGAACAACTCAACTGCATTGTCAATTTGAAATTAAATTTCTTGATCTCCCACTGATTTAACCCCTTCAGTGCCAAAGGCTTCGCAAACTTTTTGTGCCCTGCTGGCTGGACACATTTACAACATTTTTCCTATCCATCTTTTTACGTATGCTTCCCATTGATATCTTTCTGGCCATATATGGAAAACTATACATTGTTCTTTTCAGAAATATTTCAGCTTGTTCATGACACCTCATGAAAACTAAATTTTGCAAAGTGTGACAAGCTATGATCACATAAATACAAAAAAAGTGAAAAAACATTACTTATTTTGCCACTCATAAACTAGATATCAAAAGCATTTACATATGTGTTAGTGAACATTTAAATTATTTTTTACAGAGCACTGACTACAAAAGAACCAAATGACCTACATGCCTGGTCTGCACAAACCCCTAATTAACAGGAGGACAAAGTGGTATTTTAACTTCATGAACTAAAATGCACATTCCATTGGTTACACGGTAAAACTACCTTAAAAAGCTCAATAACTCTATAAAAGCATATATTTCACCTGCCTTTATACCCCATGACTGGTAACCTCTGACACCTACACCTGCAACTTTTCCTTTTTGAAACTACCTGCCTGCATTAAATTGGTAATAACCATTAGATATGTGAAAAAAAACATTGAGTAAGGCATGCCATTTTGGAAAGTAGACATTCACCTGAATCAAATGAGGTAACACTTGCCTTTTACCCCTAGGCTAGTGTGCACAGCTGTTTTCAGACTGTGGTGCTACAGGAAAAGACCATACATTTTTACACTTACACAGTTATTAAAGATACTAAAATATTTACACACCGTGGAATTTTAGTAGCGTATTCTGTAAATAATGATAGCCAGACAAAAATGGTAACCCATTGGTGTGGGCTGACATACTGCAGTGGCTACCAGGGGTATGGGTACTGGAGGAGCAGGCAGTATATGTGCAATTCCATAGCTACCAGTAGAAGAAACCGGGAGAAGGGGGGGAGGCAAAGTGCATATTCAGATTTCTGTGACTAACAGTGGACACCCAGGCTGGGTAGTGGGATCAGGCAGTATGTGTGGGGATCTGTGACTTGCACTGGGCAGTAGAAACAGGCTTGGGGGTCTAACAGTGTATATGGCAGGGGGGTCAGATAACTACCAGTGGACAGTGGATCAGAAGTCAAGAGGTGTATGTTTGAGTTCCAATGTGGTGTCCACACTGGACATCCCTGTCACACTTTTTTCATTTTTTAAAATTTTTGTTAACGTATTTTTAACCCTTTAAGTGCCTAAGAGGTATCCAATGCTCACTCAAAGGATTAAAGTCAGGACTTGTGGTTGGGCATCATGGATCCCTCTTGGTGTCACCCCAGTTCCTAATCTCCCAGTTGATTTGTCTGGGAGATCAATAGAGGTGACACAGGGGAGAAGCATTTCAGTGGTATGGCATACAGGCTTGGCACAGTGGGAACAACTGTCCAAGGCTGTACTCATTCCACCTTGGCACCCCTTTGATCCTAAAGAGGCTTCTATAATTAATTAAGAGACTTCTCTAGCATTTAAGTGATCAAAAAGCCCATTTCAATTAATGTGAATTTTAATCCTTTCCTGTGGTGCAATTGGCTTGATTCAAAATTGGTGGAGATGGTCTCTAGTCAGCAATGCATACCATATCTCTCTGGCACTCGAAGATTTAAATGTGATGTGATCATTGCTGTGTTCCCTGGGCTCAAGGCACATGGGGCAGTGTCTTGTCCAAATGCAAATACTTGTTTACTTTCTTCCTTGCTCTGTCAAGAAGAAACTGTCTGGCAACACTAGGGGTACATGCCTAGAAACTGGCAAACCTCAAAAATGAAAGCTTTCAATAAAGTGTGCATAAAGCACATTTGCACATTACTAGTCTCATATAGAAAAGTGTAGCAATCGTAGGCCAAGCCACAGGGAAACAAATACAAATCCTGCAAAATCCCATAAATTTGAATTGATACATTTAACCTCTTGCATGGTAGAGAGGACTCCAGGGATTGTACAGCAATGTGTTGGTGACCACTCTAGCATTGAAGGGGTTATAAGCCTCATTTAAATCAATGGGGTTGTTTGTTTCCTATGGTTTCGTTGGTTTATCCCAGAATTGTTTTTTTAATGCATATGACCCTAGATGTGTTTAAAAACCCCTGTGTATTCAAGCTGAGTAATCCCAAACATAAATTAGTCTTCAGGTCCTTTTGAAATGGAGGCAGCATCAACAACATAACACAAAATGTCAATTATTGCTAGACAGACACAAGGGTGTCCACCACACTAGACACAGCACTGACACTCACAGGAGTAATATAAACAGACTGTAAGCTCCTTGGGGAAGGGACCTCTCTCCTAATGTTTGTATGAATGTGGCACTCATGTTATCCTCTCTTATTTAATGTAACTTATGCCTATTGTAAGGAGCTGCGTACACTGTGTGGCACCATATAAATATATACATACATACATACAAACAGTATAGGCAGCATGATCTTTATTTTAGTATGAAAGAACAGTGAGAACAGCTCTTTTGAAAGGATACTCTCTGCTTCCTCCATAAATTACAGGGGAGCTAAGAGCCAGACAACAGGGATCTGATTTTGATCTCACTGTTCTCTCTCATACTGAAAGAAATACCAAGCTGCCTTCACTCTTACATTATATTAACACTATGAGTGACAGACAGATATACTGGACACCCTTCTAGAATTCAAAAAGAGTTAAATAGGAAAACTTGCCATTAGTCTGAGGCTTTACTCCTCCACCCAGAGTAATATTTTGAGTACCCGAGGGGTGGGTATTACATTGTCCAACCTTTTAACACTAAAGTGGTTAAACTTATACATTCGCTGCTGTCCACACTCATTTACTCCAAGCATCCAGATATGATTGGGTTGAGGAATGTAAGCAAGCCAGCTCTGAAGATGCTTAGGCAAGAGAATGTGAGAGTCAGTTGTAATGTAAGCATATTTGTTTAACCCTTTTGGTGCCAGATGGGCATTGAAAGCTTTGCACTTTCCTCAGACATTCAGTGAAGTGGAAGATTACAGCCTAATTATAGTTATTGTTATTTAACAGTCACATTACTCTTCCTTATTGCCCCGTCTCTCTCCTTTACGTCTCCCTCTTGACTCACTTTTCAATATGCCTTTCTTCTTCCCCTTGATTCTCTTCACCCTATAAACACCTTATCGCCTTTGCCTCACACTCTTCCTAAGCTCTATTTTATCATTATTGCAGCTCCAATTCAACTGAAAGCTCTGTGGTATCACTAGTAGAGCTCTATTTAAATTGTAAGGGTTGTGCATCACTAGCGTAGCTCCATTTCAGTTGTAACCTCTATGGCATAACTAATGAAGCTACGTTTCAATTGTAAGCTCTGTGGTGTAACTAGTGTAGCTTCATTTTAATTGTAAGCTATGTGGTATTACTAGTTTAGTTCCATTTCAGTTGTAAACTCCACTCATCTTGATTCTAGCTACATTCCGGTTAATTGCTCTATGTATTACTAGTGTATCTTCAGTTCACTTGTAGGTTCTGTGTCATCAATAGTGTAGTTCCATTCCAAATATAGAATCTGTGGTATTACCTGGGTAGATAATTATAAATGCTTTGCTGTATCGGAAATCATTAGGTCAATTAAAAATATTAAAGTATTAATTGAAGTGGAACTGTCACCTTAATTCAAGTTCGCATATTTGAAAATTTCATTAAAAACTGCCTATATGTCATGTTAACCAAAAGCCCAGCAAATTTATAATTCAGAAGATATTCACACTTCTTTCATATGCTAATGTATGCTAATTGTGGTACCATGCAGCATCAATTGCTTTTTTCACATGCTAATTAAGCTAATCAGTGGTGTTTCATATGCTAATGAAGCCTCTTCAGTGACATCTCATAAACTAATGATGGTTTTGATGATGTTTCATATGCTAATTAAGCTCTGTGAAGTACCAGGAAGTGCTTAGTTTCACTCTGCCCAGGAACAAAATGTGTTAATATTTACTATACATCTGCTGGACTTTTGGCTAACATGACATATAGGCAGTTTATAATACAGTTTTCAAATATGCAAACTTGAATTAAGGTGAAAGTTCCACTTTAAGTAATAATATTAATACACAAGTACATGCTACATGAGAAAAAGCCCACAGCAGGGATGCAGCACTTAAAATGTATGTTTCCCACATGTCTCTTATTGAAATGATGATATGGCTATTATAATATTCAAAAGATAAATATGTCCTGGGAAAGAGGACTTATTAGCCTCTCCAGATATAAGATTCACTCTCCCCCTACAAGAAGATACATTGATGATTTCGTATTCATCTGGCAAGGGGCACATAACATTTCAAATTTTGATTTAACATTCTAATTTTAACTTTATAGGCTTTATTTACTAGTAAATTAAAAAGACAGATCCAAGTTTTATTAAGTTTTTAGGTGTTATACTGTATCACAATGCAAATAATAGAGTAGGCTCAAACAGTTTTCAAAATGCAGTAGATATCAATGGCTAGCTTCACAGATGAAGATGACATAGAAAAAAATGAATTAACCCCTTAGCGACAATGGAGGTACATGTACGTCCTCTGTGGCTGTCACTTAGTGACAGAGGACGTACATGTACGTCCAGGAAATCCGGATCCCCGCGCGGCTGCACGCCGTTCGGGGACTCCTGATTCTTCTGAAAGAAAAAAAAAATGTTAGACGGGCGTTAAGTGATGGCCGCGTCTGCACGCGGCCGTCACTAAGGGGTTAAAAAAAAGAGTTAAAATAAATGTTTTCAAATAACAGGATTTTGATGGAGGCCCAAGTTCTAATTAAAAAAACTCTCAAGAAAAAGAATATGACCCCAGTATTGTTCAAGAAGCCTTACAAAAAGATTAAGGGTTAGATAGAGATAATCTTTTAACTTACAAGGACAAGAGAGCAAGTGGTTCCAGTCAAATCCCACAAATTGTTACTACATATAATGCCAAGGTACTGCATATCAGTGATATAACTTAGGGTCTTCCATGAGAACATGCCAGTGATTCTATCTTAATTAAAGAATTAGGTAATATGCCTAATATAATCTATAAAGGGATTTACTGATAAATCCTCTTCTTGTAATTCATGAGGAACTCAGGAACCATGGGTTGAAGTTCTCTTCACAGGATGGCAGGGCACTTGTAAAAAGAGCAGAGACTCTCAGCCTGCACCTCTTCACCCCACCCAGGCATGCTCAGTTTGACATAGCAAAGACGAGATAAAGACAAAAAATGAAGCAGTACAAAACAGGAAATTACTGAACAGAGAACACAAGACAACCAGTGGTTTTGTCCAGAAGAGAAGTCCTATGTTCCACATGGACTAATGAAGGTTTTTTCTGTAAGTAGACAAAATCCCCTTGTCTGTTTCATCCTATGTGGGACACGGGAACTATGGGGATATACCAAAACATTTGGCAAAATTCCAGGGAGGGAAAGAAAAAAAACTCAGAATACATACCATATTCAAAGGAAATTAACTGGTACAACATGAACCACAGGTGTCAACCTACACCAACACTACAAACCAAAGAACAAAAACCCAACATGGTACGGGTCCAACAGGAATAAGGAAGAATACCTACACAGCCACAACAGCCTGTAGGACCTTCAGTCCACAGCGGGCTTCAGCCGAAGCCAACATATTAACACAGTAGTATTTGACAAGCAGGGGAAGGGGTGACCACATCGCCACCTTACACACCTGCTCAGCAGACGCCTGATTCTTGTTGGCCCATGAAACACCCACCAGGAAATAAAGTCCTAGACAGGCAGAACTGCCTCCAGGACTTTCCTGCCAAAGCTGGCTTCAGTTGAAGCCATAAGATCGACACGGTAGTGTTTAGGAAATGTGTGCACCGACCTTAAGGACTCCTGGTGGTAATGAGCCATGACCACAAAGTTATTGAGATCCTTGAGATCCAGAATAGGATGGCAGCTGCTGTCCTTCTTGGAGACCACAAATAGGTTGTAATAGAGGCCCAAACCTATTTCTGGGTCGGGAACCGGTTCCAGAACCTCCCTGTGCAAGAGAGTCTAGATGACCCCATTAAAAAGACAAAGCTTTCCAGTCCCTGAGGTGAGTGAGAATGGAAGAACCTGAAGGGAGGCAGACAAGTGAAGGGAATCCTGTACCCTTCGGAAACAAGTTTTGTGGCCTAACGTCCGTTGTGCTTAATGCCGGTAGGACATTTGAATACCGACCAAGACATTTTCTTTTGTCGGCAGGTATCAATTTTGTCCTACCGGCATTTTTTACTCCAACATTTGGATCGAGCCCTAAATTACCACAGAGAACCCAAAATGCTCCACAGACCCCAGCAAACAAACATATAAACCAAATGAGTGCAGGAGT
Source organism: Rhinophrynus dorsalis (assembly GCA_037306005.1). Classification (NCBI taxonomy): domain Eukaryota; kingdom Metazoa; phylum Chordata; class Amphibia; order Anura; family Rhinophrynidae; genus Rhinophrynus; species Rhinophrynus dorsalis. The sequence continues at coordinate 412,812,457 of CM074719.1, read as the reverse complement.
ATGTGTGTAGGAACTTCTAAATGAGACCCCTGTGTGGAGGGGAAGCAGTGGGACAAGTGGACCTCCAGCCAAACCAATTGGGTACTATTTTTCTTGGGCTGGTAGAAAGTAAATAAATAAATAAATACAATCCCTGTATCTCTAACATATGGAAATAATTGTGCATGCCAGACTAGGAGTAGAAAGGCAAAACTATCCTAATTTGATGCAGGTGAATGTCTGCTTTCAGAAATGATATGCCTTGCATAAGTTTCCTTCATATCTGTAAGAGTTTTGACCATTTCAGTGAAAGCAACCTGTTTAAAAATGAGAACAGGTAGGTGTAGTTTTGTGCTTCTGGCAGCCCCTCTGGGATGTCAACCAGTACCGATGGGGTACCATTATAAGTGAACGAGCAGTAGCTAATGAATGCAGTAGGAAATTATGTAGTTGTAACGGAAGCTAAGGATGCTGGGTTGTCCTTAGCCTTCGTTCCAGGGTCCTCTCTCCTTGAAGCTGCTACCAAGGGGTAGCTGGTCTGGTGAAGCTGGATGGATGGCTGGAACACTGGGAAAAACAAGCTGGAAACCCAAAATGAAAGGCTGGAAACAAAACTGGAAAGCTTGTCTCCTGAATGGGAGTCAAAGCGGACTCTTTAAACCATCCAGGAATGAAAACACAGGACACAACAAACAAATACTGGTTTATTGATGGCAAAAACAGCTCTTTTATACACAGGTAATAGTGTTAACCAGGGACTGGGCACAAAGGGACACATTGGTACAATGGCTAGGTAGATGGTGGAACAATAGGGACAATGGACATGTAAACATAGCACAAGGGGGTCAGACATGAGTGAATTAAGTCATACAATGGTGAACAATGCTGGTGTTTACAGTAAACACTGGGCCAGAAAATGGAACAATAGACTGTACACACAAGACAATGGGACAATTTGGTGGGATTGATACAATCAACAAAAGCAGTACAATAGAAACATGCGTCCCATGCATTCAGAACCCCAGACTAATCCCATCACACAGAAGACAATATTGAATACACATAAGAGGTGAAGGGATTAGTAAATTGAAACTTTAATCAAACTCTGGACCAGAGAGGGTGACACATCTTCAATTTGGCTGGTCCTGCAAATATCCAACAAATTAACCCCTTCAGGCCCATGTAAGATTGTGGGCCACAATTAACACAGGGGTCCAGAATCTTTTTGATATATTATAGTCCATGTAAATATGATAGGCCTGAGAAGGACTCTCAGTAAAGGCCTATGGTCTGTTACAGTACGATTTAATGTTTCAGCATATTTGGTATGTAAATGTAAAAAATACCTATTTTTTTCCTTTAGTGCCACATTCTGGAAACATTGGTGCACACCAGATTAAGGGTAGAAAGTAATATGGTGGGTTATCTTCTTTCCAAAATGATATGCTTTGCCTACCTTTTCTTCATTTCTGCAATGTTTACAAACATTTTAGTAGAGAAAATTCATCTTAGATAACAATTTAAAAAAATGAAAGATTATAGTTTTTGTAGTTTTGCATTTTTATAACCACTAAAGTATGCCAACTCATACCATTTGGGTGCTGTTTTTATTGTAATAGCAGTAGCTAATGGATATAGTTGGAAATTCCACAGTTTTCTAAGATTTCACTACATTTGAACGGGTGGAAATTAAAAAAAAATAATAATCATTTTTTGTCCTTAAGTGTCACATTTGTGTATACCAGGCTAGTAACAAAAAGGCAAATTACCCTTCATTTGATGCAGTCGGATATCCACTTTCAGGAAATATATACTTTTATACAGTTGTAGAGCTACTGTAGGGTAGTTTTACTATGTAAGCAATGAAATGTGTATTTTAGTTCATACACTTGAAAATACTATTTTGCACTCCTGTTAATTAGTGGATCACACATCCAATGCATGTAAGTAAATCTATATATATTTGGTATTTTTGCACTCAAGGGATTAAGGGCTTTTAAAAGTAATTGAAATTTTCACAACCAAAATAACGGTTTTGGATGTATAGTTTATGATGTTGGCAAAATAAGCCATTTTTTTAATACTTGTCATATGATCCAAAATGTAGTTCTTGCAAGGTGTCCTGGGAAAGCTGAATTTGCTCTGAAAATATTATATATAATTTTCCCTATAAAAATTGAAAGTTACCAACAGAAATCATATCTAAACAGATGGTTAGCAAAAAATGCTGAAAATGTGTCTGGCCACCAGGGTACAAAAAAATTTCCCCAAGCCTCTGGCACTGAAATGTGTAATATTCATTTGCACAGAACTCTGGATTTGATGCATTTGTGTACTTGTTTGATGTCTGATATTTCAAGTTAACATATGCACTATAATAATTAGAGCTATAATTATTGGTTGAGTAAATTTTAAGAAGGGATCATGAAAATGTATGTGCCACTGGTATGTGCCACTCCAAAGGTCTCTGGTAAGGAGATGACACTTGTACAGATAAACTGAAAAATCTAGTAGAACACTTATGAGGTAGTCAAATTCATTCAAAGAATGAAGGTTATTCATACTCAAATTTAAAATAAACCATTTATTAAACACACTTTAAAGGGATAGTAACACTTAATATGTAAGAAAAAGAAACGTTAGGCCATTGAGATGTTGCACCTAAAAAAATAAAGTTTGAGCTACAATAAAACACCTCTCAGCAGAGGAAGTACCCTTGTTTTAACCTACAAAATTGTATTTACATATTATGTGTTACTATCCCTTTAAAATATTAGATGAAGGGATAACAGAGCTTACAGATAAGCCATACATAATATTATTATAAAGATATGTAAAAATCATAATCATTGGTTGCTCTTGATGACTGAGGTTGGAAAGACATCTATTAGTTCAGTACAGTACAACATTTCTATATTGTGGTCTGGATGTTTTTAGACACACATGCCCACAGGAAGAACTTTCACAACAACACCATGTGGGCTATGCACAGATATGTGGTTAAGGTGAGATAAACACCCCAGTTCCTAGGTTAGTCTATGGAGACACTGCAATAACGTATCTATAACCTCAGAAGTAGCTCAAGAACTACTGGTAGCTTGTGATCGATATGTTGGAGAAAAAGGGTGTAAAAGCCCTATAGAATAACATATGAATTGGAGACCGTATCTCACCTTTATCTCATCTTAGCACATTTCTTCCTAGCAGTCACATTTAGTCACAGAACAATAGTTAAATAGCCCTGTACTTAACCCCTTGAGTGCCAAGGGGGTAAAATGTACGTGCTTGGATGGCTGTTCCCACTATGACAAGTACGTATGCAAGTCATAGTTGAAAAATGTATAAAAAATGATAACAGTTGGTATAGTTTTGTGCTTCTGGTACCCCCTATAGTATGTCAACTCATACCAGAAGGGTGGAATTTCTCTTGAAAGAGTAGTAGCTCATGATTATAGTCATAAACCCCATGTATTTCAAAGCTATCTGTATCTTTGAAGAGGTAGAAATAGCTCAATTGTTTCCTATAGCACCATATTCTAGTAACAGTTGTGCACACCAGCCTAGGGATAAAACTGCAAGTGACCCCTCATGTGATACAGGTGAATGTCTACTTTCCAAAATGGTATAACTTGCACACCTTTCCTGCATATCTGTAATGGTTATGATAATTTTTGTGCAGGAAGGAAATTTCAAAAACAAAAGTGGCAGGTGTAGGTTAGTGCTACCTTTTGGAAACACACTTAAACCCAGGAGTAAAAAGGCAAGTGACCCCTCTTTTGCAGCAGAAGGTTATCTTCTTTCCAAAATTGTATGATTTGTCATTTTTTTCATTTGTGTAGTTGTTACAACCATTTTAGTATAGGCAAATCATGTTTGTAAAATAAGTTTGTAGTAGGTGTTATGTTTTCCTTCTGCCATCCCCTGCGTCATGTCATGGGGTGCCATCTTTTGTCCAAAAAGCACTAGCTAATGAATACAGTAGTAAATTCCATAGTTTTCACAGATTTCAGTACATTTCAAAGGGTGGAAATGTAAAAACAAAAAAAATCTATTTTTTTCCTTTAGCTCCACCTTCTGGAAACATGTGTGCTCACCAGGCTAGGGATAGAAAAGCAAGTGACCCCTCGTTTAATGCAGTAGGTTATTTATGTTCTGGAAATATATACTTTTATGTAGTTATTCAGTTGTTTTAGCATGTAACCACTAGAATGGTTGAAAAAAACATTTTGCGCTTATGATTCTAGGTAAAACTATACTAAGTTGGTATTTTGGTACTTGGGTGACTCAGAGCTTTTTTAAATAATTGAAATTTTAACAATCAAGATAAATGTATTTGATATAGAGTATGTGATTTTATTAAAATAAGCAATTTTTACAACTTTTTTGTAATAATAGCTTTTTGCGCATTGCAAAATTTGTTTCATGTGAGACACCACTCCTTGGAGAGTTCAATAATATTTAGTTAAAAGGCAGCTTGGTGGACAGCCAGGCTTCCAAACTGGATGGGCCACAGCTCACCCAGTCTTACATGTGACTATACCCCTGATGCAGAAAATCATCTAAAAATAATCATTATTTAATACTATTTCTGTACTATATAAGTTGGTACCAACAAATGACATTGAAAAGAAAAGGTCACTGCACACAGTCCATTTGTCAATCCTTAGATAATCTGCTGTCCCCACACATGGATAAATATTACTCTCTGTGAATGTTTTTGCTTGAAATATGTGACCTCATAAATGGCATCAGTCAGATGTACATTTTGATGTCAGTGGACAGAATGTTCTAACTTGATTCTTAAGTAGAAAGCACTGAAACTAGAAAGCTATATTAATACTGCATTCTGGATATTTTAATCAGAAGTCAGCGTGTACAATGATAATGTTTGTTAAGAAACATAGCTCTAATAGATCGTACACTGCATGATTTATTCTTAGTAGCTAGGGAATACGATTCTTAACACAAAAAGCTGCATGACTTCTCAGTGCATAAATTAGGCATTATGTGTATATATATATATATACAGATATTTCATTTGTGATACATAGATGATAGTATAAACATAAAATGTACCAAATTAATTTATAATATATTTGAACTTTACAGTGTAATTTGTAAAGAGATGAATACTAACTACTCTTCAAACATGTACTTGAAATACTAATAAGATGGTCGAGGATCTGTGTTAATTAACCATGGAAAACCCTCAATTTGATACTTTTTCCTGCTTATACAAAACTCATAAAATGTCCACCTTTTTGCTTATCCAGTAAATTTCCTGTGGGATTTTTCTCATTTGTAGCCAGCTGCTGAAAATGACTGCAGCAATACTGGGTGAGGGGGATCTGTATCACGGTGCCCGTGATTTGCTGCAGTTACTTGTCTGTCACCAGTAGGGGGCTTCTATTGGCTGTCTGCAGATAGCCCGCCTCTTATTGACTATTTAAACCTGGATTGGGCACCCTTTGAGTGCCCTTTCGTGTTGTTTCTGACCTTCTTGCTATCACTATGCTAGTGATAGCTGGGCCTCTGTTCCAGTGTTCCTGAGTTCCTGATCTCTACTGTTCCAGTGTTTCCTGCATGCTGAAGTACTTCCAGTCCTGGTTCCGGCCTAGTCTCTGGTGTTGCAGTTCCTGCTGAACTTCTCTGCTGTTTTCTGACCTGACTGATCGTTGCTGGTTCCTGTCATCTCATCACCTGTCTTCAGTATCCTGGCGACCTTCTGCCTGGTCGCGTTGGTGACATTGCTACAATTCTGTGTCGGTCCCAGCGTGCGGACGCTGGTTTGCTCCCAAGCCTTGCGGCTATACTAACTCGCTTGTTACACCAGTGTGCGGTCACTGGTTTGCTCCAAAGCCTATCAGCTATACAAATCTGTGTTGGTCCCAGCGTGCGGACGCTGGTTTGCTCCTAAGCCTTGCGGCTATACAAACTCACTTGTTACACCAGTATGCGGTCACTGGTTTGCTCCAAAGCCTATCAGCTATACAAATCTGTGTTGGTCCCAGCGTGCGGACGCTGGTTTGCTCCTAAGCCTTGCGGCTATACAAACTCGCTTGTTACACCAGTGTGCGGTCACTGGTTTGCTCCAAAGCCTATCAGCTATACAATTCTGTGTTGGTCCCAGCGTGCGGACGCTGGTTTGCTCCTAAGCCTTGCGGCTATACAAACTCACTTGTTACACCAGTGTGCGGTCACTGGTTTGCTCCAAAGCCTTTCAGCTATACAAATCTGTGTTGGTCCCAGCGTGCGGACGCTGGTTTGCTCCTAAGCCTTGCGGCTATACAAACTCGCTTGTTACACCAGTGTGCGGTCACTGGTTTGCTCCAAAGCCTATCAGCTATACTAATCTGTGTTGGTCCCAGCGTGCGGACGCTGGTTTGCTCCTAAGCCTTGCGGCTATACTACTCGCTTGTTACTCCAGTGTGTGGTCACTGGTTTGCTCGCTAAGCCTAACGGCTATACTATTCAGTGTTGTTTCCAGCGTGCGGACGCTGGTTTGCTCCAAAGCCTTGCTGCTTAACGATTCTGCTAATTTGCCAGTTCCATCTGACTGCTGCTATTATCTCTGGGCTGCCCTGCCCGGTATTGGTAAGGCCGGTAGAACCTTTTACCACATTCCATCTGAGGTTGCCTTACCCGGTATTGGCAGGGCCGGTAGAGCCTACATTGTGTATCTATTGAGGCTGCCTTGCCCGGTAATTTGGTAAGGTCGGTAAAACCGTTATGCTATTCCATCTGCAGGTTGCCTTACCCGGTATTGGCAAGGCCGGTAGAGCCTAAAGACTGTCCTGTCCGGTATATTGACAGGACCGGTAGAGTCTGCCTTCTGTCTGTGCTATATTCTGTATATATATATATGTATGTTATTGCCATCCTAAGTTATCATTTATTATTTCAATAAAATTGATTTTTTTTACCTAACTTGTGTCTGAGAGTCATAATAAACCGTGACAATCTGATTCAGTATGTGGCTACCAGGCCAGTGGGGAAAGGCTGGGGATCAGTATGCGTGGTTATATGACTACTGGTGGTCAAGGCAGGGGTCAACATGTGTGCTATTATGGCTGCATACCAGTGCATGGGACAGGGATGGGGGGTGTTAGTATGTGTGGTTCTATGGCTACTGTAGGAAAAGGCTGGGGATCAGTATGTGTGATTCCATGGCTTCCTACAGGACAATGGGACAAGGCTAGGGTTCAGTATGTGTGATTATATGGCATCTGTGGGACAAGGTCCATATGGTTCTGTGGCTACCTATGGCACAAGGTGGGTTAATTCCCTTGGAAGGCAAAAAGTGTTGTTTTTCTCATGTTTCATTTTTTAGGAGAACATTTAATTGCGGATTCAAAAGCTAATAGTATATCCTGTACTGTATTGTTGTCAAGTCACTGTCTGTTCAGCTCTTTCCCTTCACCGTTATATTTTGTTTGTCCTGCCTAGCTCATTGTCCACCATATTTCTTATTGGTTGCCTTGTCTTTTTAAACTTCCTTCATTCCCCTCTTGCTATAGTCATTTTTCCAGTTGTTTTTAGTAGTTGACCTAGCTTGCAAACTTGTTTTTGATAGAACTCTGCAAGCCGTGATACAGTAATCCTGATTGTTGTTGATGGAGTCTCAAAAAAATCTCATTTTATCCCTTTACCCAAGCTTCCCACTTATCAGGCATTGACTATCATATTTTTTAAGTAGATTTTTAGCCTCCATAGTCTTCCTCTACAAATTGTTTCAGACCATGAATCTCAATTCATTTCACACTTATGGATGGCTTTCTGTTCTAGACTTGAGATTGAACTACATTTTTTCAAGGCTTTTCATCCCCATATCAGTGGACAAACTGAGTGGATGAGACAGTCCTTGGAACAATTTCTACAATTCTCTGTTGACCAGAACACTCTAACTGGTCCAACTTACTGCTGTTTACAGAATTCACCTTCAATTACTGCAATCATAGTACTCTCAACGTGCCCAATTTTAACCCCTTAAGGACCGGGAAAATCTGAGTTTGATTTGACTTAAGGACCGGAGCAATTTTGACTTTTTTGACTATGTCTTTGTTCAACCATATTTTCTCTTTAATTCCTTTTGTGCACCCACATAAATTATATACTGTTTTTTTAAGCACAAGTAGGGCTTTCTTTTGATACCACAATTATATGAATACCTCATTGTTTAATTTGATTAAAATAGAAAAAAATAGGAAAAAAATAGAAAAAAAACAACATTTTGCTTACATTTTTCTGTCAGGATTTGCATACTATTAGTTAATGAAAAAAAAATACCCCTAAATATATTCATTTGCTTCTCCTGAATATAAGAGTACCCCATATGCCTAGTATTTTAGTCCTTTACTCACATTTACAAGGTAAATATTACAAGATGGCTGCCGTTATTTCCAACTTGTGATTTTTCAACAATTGGCATGTGAGCATCATAGCTTAGCTGACGGTGCCAGAACCAAAAATGTCCCACAAAGGTATATGTTTCTGAAAACTACACAACATAAGGTAAATAATCAGGAGAATTTTGGAGTTTTTCATGCAGCTATTTTTCCAGAAAAAAATTTCAAAATTGTGGTAATATTTAGTTTTTTTTGCAGTTTTCACACTTACATTTCAATACTACTGTTGATATCAAGCACATGATAGGTGAAGATTTTTAAAAATGCATTGTTTAGTGTTCAGCTCCTTCTTCTGAGTACGGCAATACCCCATATGCATAGGTTTCTCAAGGTTTGGGAGAGCTACGGGGCCCAAATTGGAACATGCGCGTTTCCAGTTTCACACTTTGAATTTTCACAGCTTGCATCACTGGTGCCATGTCTCATTTGGGGCTGTGTAACAGTGCTCCACTCTAAGATTTCCCCCCCAAAAGTATATATTTTTGGAAAGTAGACACCCCAGGCTTTCATTTTATGTATGTTTTCAATTTTTTTACGCAGCCATTTTACCACCAATCGCTCGTAAATCTTCACGTAAGTTAAAAAAACAGCGTTTTTCACACTTGCATTTCAATGTTGATGTGAATTTCAAGCACATGATAGGTGAAGATTTTTAAAAATGCATTGTTTAGTGTTCAGCTCCTTCTTCTGAGTACTGCAATACCCCATATGCATAGGTTTCTCAAGGTTTGGGAGAGCTACGGGCCCAAATTGGAACATGCGCGTTTCCAGTTTCACACTTTGAATTTTCACAGCTTGCATCACTGGTGCCATGTCTCATTTGGGGCTGTGTAACAGTGCTCCACTCTAAGATTTCCCCCCAAAAGTATATATTTTTGGAAAGTAGACACCCCAGGCTTTCATTTTATGTATGTTTTCAATTTTTTTACGCAGCCATTTTACCACCAATCGCTCGTAAATCTTGACGTAAGTTAAAAAAACAGCGTTTTTCACACTTACACTTCAATTTTGATGTGAATTTCAAGCACATGATAGGTGAAGATTTTTAAAAATGCATTGTTTAGTGTCCAGCTCCTTCTTCTGAGTACGGCAATACCCTATATGCATAGGTTTCTCAAGGTTTGAACAAATATTGAATTTTCACATCTTGGTTAACTGATGCCATTACTCATTTTGGGCTATGTTCCAGTGCTGCACTTTAGAATTTCCCCCCAAAAGTGTATATTTTTGGAATGTAGACACCCCCAGCTTTCATTTTAGGTGTGTTTTCAAATTTTTTACACAGCCATTTTACCACCACTTTCTCATAAACTTGACGTAAGTAAAAAAACAGCGTTTTTCACACTTTGCCTTCAATGTTGATGTGAATTTCAAGCACAGAATAGGTGAAGATTTTATAAACTGAATTGATTAGTGTTCAGCTCCTTCTTCTGAGTACGGCAATACCCCATATGCATAGCTTTCTCATGGTTTGGGGGAGCTACGGGGGCCAAATTGGAACATGCGCGTTTCCAGGTTCACACTTTGATTCTTCACAGCTTGCGTTACTGGTGCCATGTCTCATTTGGGGCTGTGTAACAGTGCTCTTTTTTTAAGATTTCCCCCCAAAGGTGTATATTTTTGGAAAGTAGACACCCCAGGCTCTCGTTTTAGGTGTGTTTTCCAATTTTATACACAGCCATTTTACCACCAATCCTGTGAAAATTTGACGTAAGTAAAAAAAATTCAGCATTTTTCACACTTTGCCTTCAATGTTGATGTGAATTTCAAGCACAGAATAGGTGAAGATTTTATAAACGGAATTGATTAGTGTTCAGCTCCTTCTTCTGAGTACGGCAATACCCCATATGAATAGCTTTCTCATGGTTTGGGGGAGCTACGGGGGCCAAATTGGAACATGCGCGTTTCCAGGTTCACACTTTGAATCTTCACAGCTTGCGTTACTGGTGCCATGTCTCATTTGGGGCTGTGTAACAGTGCTCTTTTTTAAGATTTCCCCCCAAAAGTGTATATTTTTGGAAAGTAGACACCCCAGGCTCTCGTTTTAGGTGTGTTTTCCAATTTTATACACAGCCATTTTACCACCAATCCCTCGTAAACCATGACGTAAGTTAAAAAAAAAAAAAAACAGCGTTTTTCACACTTAGGGTTGGCGGCAGTATACTGGCCTGCATAAAAAATTGGTTTGGGAAACAATTTCACCTAAAATGTCTTCCCCCAAAAACAAATCAAAAAAATGATCATGGGTAAATCCTTCCACATCAATTTGAATCCCTGGGTTGCCTGTGAATTCTGAGATTTGTGGACATAAATTGATACCCATTCATTAGGATCCGGAGTGGCAAGTGTTGGGGCATTTCTTTGAGCAGGTCTTTTGGCAGGTCTTTGGGCACATCTTTTGGCAGGTGCTGGGGCAGTTGCCAGGGCAGCTCTTGGGGCAGCACTTGGGGCATTTCTTTGGTAGGTCTTTGGGCAGATCTTTTGGCAGGTGCTGAGGCAGTTGCCAGGGCAGCTCTTGGGGCAGCACTTGGGGCATTTCTTTGGGTAGGTATTTTGGTAGGTCTTTGGGCAGTTCTTTTGGCAGGTGCTGGGGCAGTTGCCAGAGCAGCTCTTGGGGCAGTGCGTCTTTTCTTGACAGAAGGCCCAGCGTCATCACTAGAGCTGCTCTCACTTTCTAAAAACTGCGCTATGTCAAAATCTGACGCAGTGTCTGTTGCCTCAGAGTCAGACGCCAAAAAGGCATATGCCTCTTCAACGCTGTACCTGCGCTGCATTTTGCCCACTAAAAAAACTTTTTTTTTTTCTTACGCTATCCCTAAACCTAACCCTAAAACTTACCCTAGCCTACGTATATCCTGAACCTACCTAACCCAAGTGAACTACCTATCTAAACTGCACTTATTATATATATATATATATATATATATATATATATATATATATATTTTTTTTTTTTTTTTTTTTTTTTTTTTTTTTGGGGGGGGGGGTTGGGTTTTTTTTTTTTTTTTCTTACGCTATCCCTAAACCTAAATCTAACCCTAAAACTTATCCTAACCTACGTATATCCTGAACCTACCTAACCCAAGTGAACTACCTATCTAAACTGCACTTATTATATATATATATTTTTTTTTTTTTTGGGGGGGGGGTTGGGGTTTTTTGGGTTGTTTTTTTTCGTACGCTATCCCTAAACCTAAATCTAACCCTAAAACTTACCCTAACCTACGTATATCCTGAACCTACCTAACCCAATTGAACTACCTATCTAAACTGCGCTTATTATATATATTTTTTGTTTTTTTTGGGGGGGTTTGGTTTTTTTTTTTTTTTTCCCCTAAACCTAAATCTATCCCTAAAACTTTCCCTAACACACGTCTACACTAAACCTACCCAACTACCTACCAAAATACTTAAACTATATTTACTATTAAAAAAAAATAAATAAATAAAAAAAATAAATAAAAAAAAATTAAAAAAATTAAAAAAAAAATCTAAAAAAATTCAAGGGGATGGGGTGTGTCCCACAGATCAGAAAACACTGATCTGCAGCAAATTGATCACTCCAAGAGTGATCAGATGGGGGGGCACTTATTGATACTGCAGAACAGTGATCAAAGGGTTAAATTTCTTTATTTAAACTTTTTTTTTACTTTTTTTTTTTTTTACAGTAAGGCTGGAACACCATGTCTCTCTGTCTCTCTCCACCTCAGCAGTATGCAAGGTGGAGTGAGGCAGAGAGATCTGACAGGGACAGTATTTACAAATACTGTCCCTGTCATTCAGGTTTTGCAACATGTGATTCGCTTTTGAAGCGAATCGCATGTTGCAACAATGTTTCTGCCGCTTGTTACTAAGTGTCCCGATACCGGACCTGCTCTCACACACACAGTGACGGCCACTCCCTTGACTTGATCTTCACTAACCTCTGCTCGGTCTTCTAATTCTCCCTATCCCCTCTCTGACCACCACCTCCTCTCTGGAAACCTCAGCATACCATGCAAATCGATCCCCCCACCTGCATTCTCTTGACTTACAGTAATTTTCCACTTCCGTGCAACCCCTTCCTCACACTTGCTTGTTCAGAACAAACTACTGCTCTCTACAACAGCAATTTCACAACAGCCCTTGACACAGCTGCACCTGCAACTCCACGTCAACCCCGCTCAACCCCATTACAACCCTGGCACACAAGACAAACGCGATACCTCCAAAGGTGCTCACGGACTAACGAAAGGCACTGGAGGAAATCTCGCTCCACAGCTGACTTCATACACTACAAATTCACTCTCCATTCCTATAACTCTGCCCTCTCCCTGGACAGTCATACTTCTCCTCTCTAATTTCTAATCTTTACTCCAACCCGAAAAGCCTTTTCTCAACCTTCAAGTCACTTCTCCGCCCACCAGTGCAAACCTCTTCCACTAACTTCTCCACCCAAGACCTCGCCACCCACTTCAAGGACAAGATCACCTCCATCAGACATGAAATCTCATCACATTCACTCCCACCTATCCAGCATAGCCCTACCATCTGCCCCCCCATACACACTAAGCTCCTTCTCACCCATCACCAAGATTCCCTTCTCCTCACTCTCTCAAACCTAACAACATGCCCTTTTGACCCAATCCCATCTCAGGTCACTCAAGAACTTTCACCTCTACTAACACCACCCCTTACTCACTTATTCAGCCTCTCTCTGTTAACTGGCACCTTCCTATCCTCTTTTAAACATGCACTAATCACACCCATTCTAAAGAAACACTCCCTGGACCCAAACTCACTGTCAAACTACTGGCCCATTTCTCTACTCCCATTCGCCTCCAAGCTCCTTGAGCGTCTCGCATACAACCAGCTCACTAAATTCATCTGCTCCCATTCCCTGCTAGATCCCTTGCAATCTGGATTCCGTCCTCATCACTCCACCGAGACTACCCTCACTAAGGTGGCCAATGACTTGCTCTCCACAAAGTCAAAAGGCCACTACTCCCTTTTCATTCTCCTGGACCTGTCAGCTGCCTTTGACACAGTAGATCACCCACTCCTCCTCTAAACCCTCAACTCTCTATGTCTCTGTGACACTGCCCTCTCTTGGTTTTCATCCCATCTCTGCAACTGCCCCTTCAGTGTGTCCTACACTGGCTCCACTTCCCCACTTCTACCACTGTCTGTCGGCATGCCTCAGGGCTCAGTCCTGGGACCCTTGCTCTTCTCAATTTCCACTGCATCCCTTTGCAAACTAATAAACTCCTTTGGGTTTCACCATCATCTCTATGCTGATGACACCCAAATCCATCTTTTCTCCCCAGACCTCTCCCCTTCCCTCCTGTCGCAGGTACCTGACTGTCTATCTGCTGTGTCTTCCTGGATGTCCTCCCGTCAACTCAAACTTAACCTTGGCAAAACCGAACTAATTATCTTCCCTCCCTCTGCTACCAGCCCTAGCCCAGGCATTACCCTCACTGTCAACACCACCACCATCACACCAACCCCTACAGCACGCTGCCTGGGGGTCACATTTGACTCCGCCTTATCCTTTATTCCCCACATCCACTCATTCTCCAAATCATGCCACCTCCACCTCCGCAACATCTCTAGAATCCGACCCTTCCTCACCCAAGACACTACTAAAATACTAATACAAACACTCACCATGTCCTGTCTTGACTACTGAAACTCACTACTAACTGGCCTTTCTCTCACTCGACTAACCCCACTACAGTCCATAATGAACTCCGCTGCACGACTAATCTACCTCACCCATCGCTTCTCTAACACCAGCCCCCTCTGCCAATCCCTACACTGGCTCTCACTAGCACATAGAATTAAATTCAAAATTCTGATGCTAACTTATAGAGCCCTTACTAACATCTCACACCCCTATATCTCATCTCTCATTTCCAAATACACTCCCACTCACCATCTTCATTCTGCACATGACCTTCTCCTCTCCACAGCTCTTATTACATCCTCCCACTCCTGCCTACATGACTTCTCCCGTGCTGCACCTGAGCTCTGGAATTCCCTCCCCCGCCCCATCAGACTCTCCCCTAGTCTTCAGATCTTCAGACGCTCCCTGAAAACTCACCTCTTCAGGGAGGGATATCAACTGCCTCCATAAACATTATCCCCAAGAACCACCCCTTCCCTGGGTCACTGCACTCAACAGCACTTCTCTCTCCCACCCACTGACCAGCAGTTCATGTGGCAGGAGACACTTACGCCCAATAGCATTTTCAACTTCTGTGTCCAACCTTCCTTCTAGACTGTAAGCTCTCACAAGCAGGGCCCTCTGATCCTTCTGTTCTTCAGATATGATATGCTATTTAATATCTCTGTACGTTTATTCCCTATTGTACAGCACTGCGGATTAAGTCGGTGCTATATAAATAAAGAATAATTATAATAATAATAACAGGTAGATTGTATATTTTTAGTCATCTTTACCTGTCCAGAGTCAGATTTTCCAATTGATTTCTCAAACGGTTTATAAACTGGCATAGTGTTCATTTTCGATGGTGGCAAACTGGGCTAATTTTCTAGCTATGTCATCATCTGTCTTTCACTCATCTGTATCAGAAGAAGATGAGGATGCTGGAGGGATATAATCTAGATTGGCATCATCGATAATTAGGCCATCGTCAGCATCACCAACCACTTATTCCCCACTGCTTCTATAATCCTCTAGGATTTTTGAAGTATCAAACAACTTATTTTACTTTTCCTCTTAGAGGGACTATTGCAACGTTTGATACTATTTTCAGGACAGATGTGGTTACTCTTACTTTCAAATGCAGCAGTTGCCTGAACTGCTACACCTTCCTCCACTCCGCAATCACTAGAATGTGACTTGTTTTCATCTTCAGTGTTATTAAATAGTTTATAAATCCTACTGATGGTGGAGGAACCTTTTATGTCACTTTCACAAACCTCCCAGGATGAAAAACATCATCATCCTTTATTTTACATGCTGCAGCAGCCATGTTAACTCTTTACTAACACATCCCATTACTGATCTAACTCATTTCTCCTACCCCTGCCCCTAGTATGTTTGCTGGACATTATCAAAGTAGTGTGTATTTTAACAGTCAAGTACACAACAGATCTTTTTTTACAAAAAACTGTATCATATACAGTAAGTCTCTGTCTCTTCTAATATTTGTCAGCCTCAGCCACAGCTCAGGTCAGGGTCCCCGTCCCTATTTTGTGTAACTCTCCTGTCTCTCTTCACACTCCCCCAGATGCCCCAGACTCCCCTAACAGAGGTGACAAATTGCCTGCTTAAAGATTCCTTAAACTACAAACACTCATTATTTATATATTTCTCAAAACTCAAAAATTGTGCTGCTTTCACTCCAGCAAACAAATGACTTGCTGTGGGAACCTATTACCCTTAGGATTACTAATCCTAAGGATACTTTGCAAAATACATAGTCAGAGACACTCAAACTAGAAACATTCCTGCCCTAGATTTGAGCAGGCTCCATAGGAATGGTGTCCTAACCAGAGTGTCTAGAGAAATCAAATCAGCTACACCTCACTGACAAGGCCCAACAAGGCCAAAATGTACATCTGGGGTTGTCTGTTTCTGTTGCTCAGACAGGAATATCCTGGCACGTCGTTGCTGGACTGCCATTTTGTCAGGATCAGTATTGAGATTTCCTCTTGGTGAAAGGAACGAATGAGCTGAAAGAGACCGCACCCTAGTAGGATACCACTTCTATAAAGGTTAAGTTTTAGTCTGCTTGATACAGCTAATAATGGCAGTACTGAACTGATCTTCTTTTGGGGACTCCTAACATATAAGAATACAGATGAGCTGAATAGCCACCAAACATTTAGAGGCAATTTAGGATTAACCCTTTGTCTGCTACAGACATATTTCTTATTCATGTATATTTAAGATCAGTAGTACAATAAAATATACATTTTTGAACCCTTGCAATATAGCTGTTGACACCACTTATATAGAACTTGCTAAATTCTAAAGCAGGTTTGTTTCTAATTGAGCTTTTCTGACCAGCACTTTTTTTGCATTAATAGATTTGGACTGATTATGGTTAATATGACAACCACTGGTCAATGATTGTTTCATTAATGATTTTCAGAGGTAAGACTATATCTTTCTTATGTGTATGTATGCATGCAACATTTATTGTAACTTTGCTTTTAATTTTTATGTTCAGTAATTGTATTTTGTGTTGGTATATTGTGATATCACTCAGTCCTCCTGGCAGTAGTGTAACTAGTCATTTGAGTGCCCTGGAGCAAATAGTTTTTGGACCCCCTAACAAAAATATATTTTCACAGAGCCAAAACTAGAACCTATGGTATGCAGGTGGCATATGGGGCTCTCTGACACTGGGTTCTGGCACAACTGAACCACCTATACTTATGCTACTGCCTCCTGGTAACATCCAATAGGATCAAACTGTATGAGGGGAAATGCACTAAGGTGTGATAAACAGATGATAAACAGGAGATAACTGTCCCAGTGATATCACTTCTCCAATTCCTTTGTTATGCTATGGAGTCTATGCACTAACATCTCTCCCACTTGAGACATCTTAGTGCATAGGTTCCATAGAATAACATAGGAATTGGAAAATAAATATCAGACATAATCTGCCATTTACCCCTCTTTATCACATTGTAGTGCATCTCCCATTATGGTTTGCACCTTTTCTGGGAGAGGGTATATCTAGGGGCACGGTATCACTTTGTGTTTGTCTTCTGAAAGGTGATAGTGATGACCAAAACGTTGACCTTAGAAAAATATTTGCTCTTATTGTTCACCTTTATTTTAAGTCCAGAGAGTGCTGTTTCAGTTCGCTCACATATTTTTTTTTATTTATACAGTCATAAGTTAATAAAAGTGATCAATGTTTTGGTCCTACTCTGGACTTTTTAGGTTTTGAGAAAGGTCCATCATAGGATCAAAATGTCAACTATTAAACTTTGCATATTTTCACCTTATGAAGAGTCCCATTAACATTGTTCCCTCAAACTTACTATATGCTGACATGATGCATCAGGGAAAATATTAAGTGTGTCTATAATCCTTTTAATTTTTATTATATATAGTATATATATATACACACACACACACACACCTTGTCCACGTGGGAAGAGGCAGGGGGAGTGGAGAGATGCTGCACTGTCCATCCACACATACACTGTCTGACAACCCAGAGTTGTTTCATTGTTAGTCACTGACAACACATACACCAACACCTCAGACTTGATAAATTAACACTGGTAGTGACAGTACATGTGTGTGTTTTTCTGTCTTCTTCCCCAGCCTTGTTTCTCTCTCCCTCTGGTAGTCACAGACCCAATAATAAATGGATACTCCAGTCTTGTTCCGCTGTCCACTAGTAACACATACACTGTCTGCTTCTCCAGTCTTGTTGCATTGTCTACTGTGTCACACCTGGATTGTTCCACTGTCTTGCTGGTAGTCACTGACCAACACATACAAAGTCTGATACTTCAGCCTTGTTTTACTTCACGCTGGTAGTCCTAAAGCCACACAGACCAAGTCTGCTATTCACTATTTGTTCTATATAGCCTAGTTCCAGGGTCCCACAGGTTAGAGAATCACACAGCTATTTCCCAGCAGCTCCCTGTCACCATGCCTCTCTCTGAAACATGGTTGCTGTCCCTGTCTAGCCCTCCTAGTGACATGGGTGAACTGTATTGTTGATGGAGAGAGAGGGAAAATGCATTTTAAGGGAGTGAGAGGGAGGTTATCCTTTTGTAATGGGTAAGGGAGAGGAAAGCAATCTGAATGGTAGAGATGGTGGCAGTTGAAAGCTGCAGTATGTACAGTAAAGGAGGGTGACATGACAAGTCTCTGTTACTTGATGTATGAATAAATCCCTGCACGGAATGACTTGATTGTATGCATGCAGGACTTGATCCTGCATGCTTTTGTGAACCCATTTCATGTCTATGTGTGAATTTTTGGAAGGAATGGGTTCCTCTTCCAATGGTCTATGCCCCACATGCTTTGCCAGGCTCAGGATTAGAATCTTTGCCCGTGTGACTTTCATTTTTATATGCTTAAGTTAAACCAGTTATGTTATCACAGTCTGGTGTTTCGGGTCATTGAATTGCATGTCATTTTTGTGAAACTCCACCCCTTTTTTTGTGAAAAAGATGTATTTACAACATACAATGGCATACTTTTCACTGAATGTTAGATTGAGTCTACAAGCAGGACATCTAAACATTAGTGAACAGACATGATTCTGCTGAGTGTAGGAGTTAGTGAGTGCCCATATAGTTAATGATCAATTTTTTTCAATAAATTGGTGATTTCACTTCATATGATGCCACCTTTTTATTTGCTTCTTACAATATACAGTTGTTTTATAAAGTCTCTCCCTAGTACTCTTCTTTTCTTTAAACTTTTGTCTCCTATGAACAGCAAGTGTAGATTTCCCAAAACCTAATAATTGATGCCTATGGGAACGCAGTGCAAGTGAAATCCATGGACTTCAATTATGAAAACCAGCACCCCCCCCCCAACTGAAGAGTATATCCCCAAGCTTTTTACTACATCTCCATTATCCCATAGTGTATCACGTTTGATTCACCTTTGGTTTATTTATTACAATATTCATTTTACATGTTATGTTAGACCATTGTTCTGCCAACCACAGTTTTTTTAAGGAGCTTTTCCGTGAAGGTGGATACATTCCTGCTACCGACTGTTAGCATAATGCCAAGAGTGTGAATAATTGAGGATCAATGCACAGAATCCATGGACTGTCCCAAAAGACTCTGCCACCTTAACAGTTACTTTGACAATTCCAGAGAGAACACTGTATGAAATCAGTTGTAGATGCTTTCTGGCAAAATGTACTATTTTAATGGTCCAGCTTCTTTCAAACAGCCTGTCCATTCATACATCTCCCACATAATTATAGTGTACGGTAATCCTGATTTTACTATGAAATTATTTAATCATTGCAATTGTCTTTCTCAGAATTTTGCATTGCTTTGATGAAAGATGGGAATAGCTTCAGCCATGAAAACGATTAACTGCTGATTTTTTAAATCAAAGCAATTTCACAGAGTGAGCACGGAATACTATTTTCTGAAATATCAATTGAAAAGGATGAGACATCCGCTTGGCATGTAAATGGAGTAAACCTAACACTTATTCCTGTAAAATATCTGATAATATTTATGTTATTCGTTAAGAAAATCACTGTTACTATGTAAAATACTTTTTATATGTCTTAATGTAGTGATGTGTGTAAAAACTATTGCTTACTGCCTGGGTGCATCATTATGATATGATCCTTCTTAAGACATTGAAATAAGCTCTGCTGGAATCAATCAGAAGGCATGTAGTCATGAAACAGCCATCATAGTAACAAAGTAACAGTTGATGAGGCTGAAAAAAAGACAGATGTCCACCAAAGTCATGCCATATAACCCCTGCTGATCCAGATGAATGCAAAAATAAAAAACCACTGAAGCCGTTTCTAATTAAAACCCAACACTGTAAAAAAATTCCTTCCGGACTCCAGATGGCAGTTGGATATTTCCCTGGATCAACGTGCTGTGTACTATAAAACAAACTGTCATAATTCTCAGTATCCATCTGAGCTAGAAAGGTATCCATTACTTTTTGAAAGCAACTAAAGTATATGTAAGCACAGCATCCCAAGGCAAAGATTACCATAACTTTACTGCCATTACTGTAAAAACTCCCTGTCTTTGTTCTTTAAAAAAAAAAATATATCTTTCCTTTAGTCTTAATGGATGAATGCTTCTTTTTGCTTTGAGTAAATAGTTCCTTAGAGAGTTATTTGTAGAGACCTCAAATATATATATATATATATATATATATATATATATATATATATATATATATCAGCCCTTAGATGTCTTTTCTCTAATTTAGACAAATCCAGTTTGGCTAGTCTCTTTTTATAACTCGGATCCTCTAATCCCTGTCAGTTTCACTGCACATCTCAGCAATTTTTCCATCCTGGTCATGTCTTTTTTAAGAACTGGTGTCCAAACTATACTCCTAGATGAGGATTTATATAAAGGTAGAATTATTATTTTATATATATTAAGCCCCATATGCCACATTTTCCCCTGTTCAATCAGTTTATCCAAAACTTTCTGCAGAGAAAAAAAAATCCTGCTTTGTATTTATTTATTTACACAGCTTAGTGTCATCAGCAAAATCTGAGACACTACTTTCAATTCCCACTTCTAGATAATTAGAAAAACAAGTTAAAAAGCATGTACTTAGCCATGTGGCACCCTGCTTACAATTTTAAACTAACTTGAAAAGGTTCCATTTACAATTTTCCTCCCCAAATTAAGCCTTCTAATTTGTGCAGTAAACTGTTGTGAGGCACAGTATCATAGAATCAAATGCTTTTTCACAATCCAATTATATTACATCAACAGCAATAGCCTTGTCCATATGACTTCGTACTCTTTCATAAAATGCAAGTAAGTTACTTTGACATAATCTATTCTTCATAAAACCACGCCAAGTATAAGATTCTTTCTATTACTGATAAAAGTTTCTTAAGTACCCTTGGGTGTTTGCAATCATGTTCAGGTACTTTATTCACCATAACCTTTTTCAGTCTTATTTGAACTCACCAAACTATGAACATGAAGGAGGCATTTCTGTGACTCTCCCTGTTTACCAATAGCCTTCCATTGTTGCTTCCTTTGTATATAGAGAAGAAAAAATGTGTTTGAGGTGTTAGCCATAGCCTTATCTTCACCAATTATTTCACCTGTTTAGTTTTAAGAGGACCAATATCAAGCTTAATCTTTTTGACATATAAATATATTATATATATGATCTTCTAGACTTGTTTAGGATTTTGCTTGCTCTCCTTTGCAATACTTTTCAAGCCTAATTGCTTTTTTGCAGATTCAATTGCATTTAGTTATTTTTATTCTATTGTGCCTCTGACCCTTCTGACTTAAACAGTTTAAAACCCTGTTTCTCATTTCCACTGCAAACCTCTTTATTAATCCACACTTGTCTTAATTTGCTCCTCTTGTATTTATTCTCCAATGGTATTTAATGATACATATGTATCTAAGAACATTTTAAATAAATTCCATCTTTCTTCTGCATTTTATCTCTGAAGATTATACCCCATTGAATGCCTTTCAGCACTGTAAAATTACCCTTTTTAAAGTTGTATGTTTTGGGTAAACCCTTGCTAATGGGTTTTTCATAACACATTTCAAAGGATGCCATTTTATAGTCACAGCTGCTTAAATGTTCTCTTACCTGTATACTGCTTTCGATTTCAGAATGGTTTGAGACTAATAGGTACAAGCAAGACCTCTTTTCTAGCTGGCTCCTGTACTAGTTAGGACGTTTTGGATTTGATTATTCACCAATGGGCAATAACATTAAGAAGATAATGTTGAAATATAGGGATGTTCTTTGAAGACACTTAGCTCTGGAACTTTCATGACAGTCAAAATTTAGAATAGAATAGCCTTTAGGAGTGAAAGTACCTTTTGAAACAGAGTAAGTACCATTTTTTTGGTTTCTCAAATACTCAGTTGGTTACTACCTAAACCCAATGGTAATTTTAGATATGGCACATATAATCTATGCCCTGCATTCACTGTCTCTGACTGCCTAACCCATATAGGAGTATCATATAAATAAATAAAAATTTAATTGCAGGACCACATACAGTATATCTACTACATTGTCCCTGCAATGTTATATATGTAGGTAAAACAATGAGGCAGTTGAGATAGCTCAGTTGGTTACTGCACCAGCTGTAGAATATTTCAAACCTCAGGGATGCAGGTTCTAGTCCTGGGAAGGTCAACTCAACCTTTCATCCTTATAAAGTAGGTAAAATGAGTACCCTTGCCCTAATGATAGGGGCTGGATTTCGATATTGCAACTGTTGTTCCCACAATGGGATGTTCGTCAACTTCTGTTGAGTTCTAAAACCGATACTCCTACCCCTTGTCTTACTCACCCGATCTTGGGTCATTTGCTTTCACTGTGGTACTCCTTAAATCTAAAATATTTGTGGGCGCCCTTTCCGTCTCCTTGTCTTCCTTTCATTGGGAACCCTAGCTTTCGCCCTGGTCTAGTAGTGGGTGCATTTTCTCGTTGGACTTCGGTGGGTCTCCGCACATTCTCATCAGTCCTGACAGATACAGGCTTAATATCTTTTCAGCAACTTCAGCAGGATTACTCCTTACCAGTCTCTGAATGGTGGAGATACAGACAACTGCGTCATTTTTTAAGCTCCCGCTATTCTAGACTTCCGTCTCGGGACACTCGTACTGCCTTTGAACGTTTACTGGATAAGGGGAACTTCGATTCTAAATCTATCTCTCGTTTCTATCGTCTATTAACACATGGCCCCCCGGATCACAAATGGGCCTTTCAGTTAGCTTGGGAGAGGGACTTGGGGCAGGGCCTTACGGAGGACTTTTGGAAAACTTCTTTCCTGCTGGCCATGACAGTACTTACCAATGTATCCCTTAGAGAGACGAATTACAAGGTGTTAACTAGGTGGTATCTTACACCAGCTAGATTGGCCAGGATCTTTCCTGGCACATCTGACTTATGCTGGAGGTGTCAAGAGCAGACTGGGGATATGCTCCACATCTGGTGGGCTTGTCCTACTGTTGCTTCCTATTGGAAGGATGTATTTGAGAACTTCAACATATCTGTCAGATTCCCCTGCCATTCATTCCGCGATTGGCCCTTTTAAACGACTTTCCTCCTCCCCACAGTTTTCTTGGGTCTTTTGGTTATCAATTTCTGCTTGCACTGACAGTGGCGCGAGCTTGTATCCCAATTCATTGGAAATCTGTGGACCCACCATCTGTGGAGGAGTGGAGAGGCAGACTTAGGGATTATTTTCTCTTAGAAAAATACCATGCCACTACTCTTGGCACTCGTGGGAACTTTGATGTTGATTGGTGACTCTGGAAAGTTTATTTTCACATGCCTTTGTGATAGACTGTGTCGTTGTGATAGCCTGTGCCTTAGTGAAGCTGGCTCTTTTTATATTCTTTTTAGGCTGAACTTGTTTTGCAGGGGCCCATACCCACACCCATGCCTTTTCCTTTACCTTTGCCTCCCCCATCTCTTGCTTTCTCTGTATGTGCTCTGGTTCTTCTCCTTTTACTTCACTACTCGTTTTCTCTTTTCTTTACTCTTAGAGTCTTTCCTCTTTTTTTGTTGTTCTGAATTTGCATTTTATTTTACCGCATTTTTGACTACTTACGTCTTGCTTTGGTTGTATTATTGTGTCATATTGGTACTAATATGTGCTCTGTTCTTATATTCTACATCCTGTAACTTGTTTTCTATTCAATAAAGCTTAAAAAAAAAAATGAAAACCCTTGACATACTTGAAAACAAGACAAAATCTCAATGTATCCTTCCTGGTAAAATACTATCATTTAAAAAACATAAATAAAAAAATTGAAATTGTGTCCAGGAACAGAGATTCAAGATTATGAAGGATGAGTACACTTTAAAACTTATTCTGCATTCCAAAGAGGTTCATGTGAGTAATCCTGATCTGCTTTCCTTTATGATACTGGAGAATGCTTGCATGCCTTTTAGGAATGGAGATATGGATAAACTCTTATTGCAGAAGGAGAGCCACTGGACATTTGCTTTGTATTTATTGATGCTGTGGAGTTACTCCACTTTGTATAGTGTTGAAAGGTGAACAGCAGAGCATATATGTGGGTATTCATGTGAGATTACCTAGTTCCATGGATTGTTTCTCAAAGTGTCTGAGTGAAGTGTAATTGTAACAGTCTTTCTAATGGCTGATTAGTGGTTTAAATTAACCTATGATGGAGGTATGATTTGATTGTTTGATTTAGATCATCATCCTCTAGAAGTATCT
This sequence comes from Rhinophrynus dorsalis, assembly GCA_037306005.1. Classification (NCBI taxonomy): domain Eukaryota; kingdom Metazoa; phylum Chordata; class Amphibia; order Anura; family Rhinophrynidae; genus Rhinophrynus; species Rhinophrynus dorsalis. Next base: position 412,788,168 of record CM074719.1, on the reverse strand, counting down.
GCAGTTTTCAGCCATGATGAAGCACCCTTAGTGTACAAAACAGCTGTAGCTTGAGGTCATTGACTCATACTGTCAGTGTATATTTTTCACTTTTATACTTTGTCTGTTTTAAATATACCCTATAAAGTATGGTTTTAGGACTGGAGTACTCCCTGTCACAGTGCCCGTGATTCTCTGTGCGAGATTCTTACTTCCAGGTTTGTGTTTGGCTGTCTCTTATTGGTGCTAGCTGGCTAGCCCCTCCCAGGGCTAGCCTTTATATACACCCTCCTGTCACTAGGCCGTTGCCCTTTCGTGGTGTTCCTGACCTTACGTTATTCCGTGCTCCTGTTCCGTGTTGATCCGTTTTTTGTCTGACCTTGTTCCTGTTCCGCTCCTGTGTACCGATCCAGGCTTTGGCTGACTACCGCTCCTGTGCACTGATCTAGGCTTTGGCTGACTATCGCTCCTGTGTAGTGTACCGATCCAGGCTTTGGCTGACTACTGCTCTCTGTGTACCGATGCAGGCTTTGGCTAACTACCGCTCTCTGTGTACCGATTCAGGCTTTGGCTGACTTCCACTCTCTGATACTGACCCAGGCTTTGACTGACTTACACTCCTTGTGTTGCCCTCGCTATTATTGTCAGTCCTCTCATATTTGTTGCCTCCGGTTGCACTACTCTCTGCCTGTGGATCACTGTGGCCTCAGTTATGAGATACCAGTCTCTCTATCCGGTCACTAGCGGTTACTGTTGCCAACCCATACACTACGCTCAGCCTGTGATTCTCTGTGGCCTCCATTATGTACACCAGTCTGTGCTATCCGGTCACTAGCGGTTACCGTTGCCAACCCATACACTAAGCTCAGCCTGTGATTCTCGGTGGCCTCCGTTACGTTCACCCAGTCTGTGCTATCAGGTCACTAGCATTTACCGTTGTCAGCTCATTACACTCACTCAGCCTGTGACCCGGTGGGGCCTTTGCCAGTACTACCTCCTGAGCACACCGGCCTACGGTGTTACTACCTGTCAGTACTCTCTCTGTGCACCAGTCACCAGGCTGCCTTACCCGGTATTCGGCAAGGCCGCTAGAGCCTCCTTTGTTCCTTGTTGCACCAGATACTAGGCTGTCTTACCCAGTATTCGGTAAGGCCGGTAGAGCCTCCTCTGTTCCTTGTTGCACCAGTTACCAGGCTGCCTTACCCGGTATTCTGTAAGGCCGGTAGAGCCTCCTTTGTTGTATTGCTATTTGTATGCCCTGACCTGTGTCAAACTTTCTTACTGCTGTTTGTAAAGTTTGGACCCGTGAAGGGCCATGCTGCTCTTTATATTGCCTAATAAAGCTTTTTATCCTACCCAATTGTCTGAGTGTTCAATAAAACCGTGACACTCCCACACTGTTTCTATTTGATTTATTAATTCACATTGTTATGTGCTGATATCACCAATTGTATAGAAGGCAAATATAGTTGTATACCTTTATTGGCTAACTAAGCAGATTTAGGATGCAAGCTTTCAAGATCCTAGGTCTCTTCTTCAGGCATGATAACATGGTATCAACAACTATATTTGCCTCCTGTATTTCTATGGCTAACACGGTACCAGCTCTAATCTGTTATCACCAAATGTATAGCAGCGAAGATGGCATTTGTATCCTCTTATGCTGTGCTTCACGTTGGATTCTAAACCAGCTTTTGGTGAATGACTAATACACACGGATTGTTATAATAATAATAACCAATATTTTTATATAGCGCATGATCTCAGAATTAACCAAATTGACAGCCAAATAATAGTTGTTATTATTACCCAATCAATGGTACTCATTTATCAACCTCAGAAAAATGAAGGGCTGAGTTGACCCTGCGGGGAATCAAACCTGCAACCTTGAGGTTTGAGCAGGCTCTGCAGTCTTGAGGTTTGAGCAGGCTCTGTAGTCAGGGCATTTACCACTGAGCCATCTCACTAGCGTTGGGCTTACCCATGTGCATTCTATTGTTTTATTTGATTTAAATAAAGGGGGCTCAACATACACCCCATACACAAAGTGCACCCTTGGACAACTTTAGTTATTTTTTATGATAATTAAAAACTTAATTTAAATATTTTGGGACAGCAACCTTTATTTGCTGGTGAAACACTCTGACACTTTATGCTAATTAGATTTTGTTCTGGGCCAACATACCACATACACAGTACTATTGAAGAATCGAGGCAAAGCCCACACGCTAGTGCATTTCTAATAGCACAGCAAGTATTACGCTTTGCTTCAGACAGAACTAAGTATACTTAGTAGGGAATTAGAATAAAGTGCCACACTATCACCGAAACATAAGAGTTATGTTCTCAAATACAATTTTTTTTTACAGAAAAATGGCTCGTAAAACAAGCAGGCAAATTATAAAACAGCTAAACTTGCCTTAGGGTGACAGGGGCACTTTAAAGAATAGGGAGTAAAACCTCAAATATTCATGCAATGCCAGCTGTACTAGTACCAAGGGTATGTAGCTTTGCCTTTCTAAATCAATATTTTATGAAAACATCACTTTATTTTGATCACTACTGCCCCAGATCCATGTTGAGAAAAATGTTGAGAAAAAAAAAATTACATTGATTAAATGTCTCAAATGCATTTTGTCAAATGTTATAGTAGAAAATAGTTGTTGCTTTTGCCACTAGATTAATCCTTATAGCTAAAACTGTAAGCAGAAAATCTACAGTATCTAGTTTATTTTTTTCTGTCTGCATTTAAATTAAGAAAATGGAACAGAAAAGCTTAAAACATGATGCATGTTTGCTTAACAGTTTAGAAATAATGGAGTTTTAGATCCATAAGAAAATAAACAAATACTCCAGTATTCAATTATACCTCTTGTTGGCAAGTCATGTTTTAAGACATGCTCTTTTAAATGGTGTGCACAAGCATTACAAAGATTGTATTTAAAGGGTCCCCATCCAATGTGTTTCCTATAACATCTCTTCAGGGAATTTTAAATTTAGATAGGGCTTTTAGATGTATTACAGTGAAAGTTTGTGAGTGTGTGTGTTGAAGCACTCTAGCAGAAGCCACCTACTGTAGATTGTGATTCACAGCCTGAATAATGATTAGCATTAACAGAGAAGAAAAGGCTAATATGCTAAAATAATAATAATAATGATAGAAAAGTATTACTTATTGTAAAGGTACTCATTTTATCTACCTCAGAAGAATGAAAGGCTGAGTAGACCTTGCTGGGACTAGAACCTGTGTACATTTTCCAACTGAGCCATCTCACCAGCCTACATACATACATGCTAGGGATGCAATAATGACAGAGACATTGCAATTTTGGTGTCCAGAAAACCAAAACTAGGTGAACTAGGTGAAGGGGCCTGCTTGATAGTAAAATATATTTATAAACAAGCAGAAAGGGATGTCAGATTGCAAACTGACATATAGTAATCTAGGTAAGGAGATTTTGGAAGAGTCAAGATGATGCCAGTGTCCATAACCAAAGGTCTTGGATTGACAAATATTTAACAGAAGTAGGGGTCAAATTCTAGGGTGAAGGTAGGTCTTTAAACAGCTGATGCTGTAGTAAGCACAATTATTTGGCAGACCAATATGGGAAAATCCAGATTTAAATAGGTAAATGATACTATCAGTAGGCCAGAATACACAAATAACAGAGAGAGCATAGATAACCTCATCCTACCACAAAGTTTGTGAGGCTCAAATGTACAGAAATCCCCATAAACATCAGTTTCTATGTTTTAGGCTAAAGCCATTTTTGAGCATCCTGAAATCTTGTGGTATATGTTTCTTTCAAGCTTTCCCCCATAATAAAAACAAAAAAGTCTGTGACATTACTACATAAGAGAAATTTCTTCTCAAATGAAATAGGATAACACAACGGTTTTTAATCTTCACACAATCATTTGTATGATCAGTTTTGATGAGTAAATCTCTGCATATGACAAGAAATCTAAACTTTATGTACAAAGACTACGTCTTGCCTACCTAAATTCCATATATATTTTAAAGGGGAAATAATACCTCCTAATAATAACCCACATACCTTACAGTGGCCAGAAAATCCCAGTGGCCCCTCTTATTTTCCTGCTCATTGATTCAAGATATACCTGTAACACTGTCAATCAATCCTGGATGTCATGTTTATGGAGGACCACCCCACTCAAACTCCATTCAATGCACATGATAACCTTTAATGACCAAAGAAGTGCACAGTTAAATGCTTCATAATACATTGTGTACTCCTCTCATCCTTAAAGGGTTAAGTATGATTATGTATTCTGCCTGCTCAAATTTGTAAAAATTGCCAGCAACTGCCCTGTCTATCTCCATGATATGACATCCAAGACTGATTGAAGATGTTAGCTCTTAAACAAATCCAGAAGCACAAAAGTTATAGGTGGCTTTAGGACTTTCGTGTCACAGTAAGGTAAGAGGGGAGTTATTATTGAGAGGTATTACTCCCTCTTTAAAGGGCAACTATCAGGTGATAGTAGCTGTTTTGGCAAAACTTCCCCCTGAACCAGAATTTTTGATAAAGACAGTGCAGCATTGTGATCCTCAGCAGGAGAGGGGGGAAAAAGTGGGTCAGAAAATGAATCTTTTTCACTGACTCTCATAGTTCCAAGTTACATGAGGGTGACTTAAAGGGATAGTAATGTTTCATAATAAAAACAGTTCTAATTAATCATCATAGTATTTGGACTTTGGATAGTGTTATTTCAATTCTGTCAGAATTGTAGTTCCAGAGTAATTCAATGACAAAGTGTCCCCCTCCCGCCCCTTTTACTGATGTCACACTGCTCAGCTAGAGCAGAAGGGAGGTGCCCAGGTAGACTGCAGAGAGGGACAATCTTCAATTAAGATAAGGGAAAAACCTGAAAAGCTTGTCAAGGGGGCCAGGGCTTTCATTGTTTTCATAAGAATAAGAGTGTCCCCTTCTGTTATCTGTCCAGTCTATGGACTGCATTCCACATCTGAGAAGAGATTGTTTACAGTAGATAAAAGGGGTGGGAGGGGGAAACTTTGCTTGTGAATATCTCATAAACCATAAAGGTTTAAGAGATAAGACTTATATCATTCTTCATGTTTTTTTAATGCCTACAAAATAAAATAAAGTTAAAACAAAGTATTAGTATCCCTTTAAAAGGAATAGCAGTCTATGGGGCTACATGTGAACCACAAAAAAGCATGTGGCTATAAACTCCAGGCTTGTATCCAGCCTCCATGTCAGTCTAAGGGGTTAGTTTTCTTTCCCCACCCGTAAACAGTGGTTCATAAGCATCTGACAGATCCTGCTCCTGTGCCAAAATATTGTCTACCCTGGAATGTTAGCAGCAGAGAGAGAGTCAGAATGTGAGCTTCTGCCCAAATAAGAATCAGCAGAACCTTGGCCCATGTGGCCACACTTTGAGTCCCTGCCTGGAGGCTGAAATAAACAACTACTGTTGCAATGTCTGTCTGAATCTTTACTAGGCATCTCTGGAGGGAATGAGACTGGAAACTCTAGAACATTTATGCACACAGTGTTCTAAACCCTTGTTCAAAGACCATGAGAAGTGTGAGGACTCAGAGTGATTCCCCAACCTGCCTAATTTTCATTCACTGTGACTTTGACCCAATTTGGGATAACCAGTGGTCTTCCCAGTAAACATCCTCCTTTTTCCTATAGGACAAAGACATGAGAAAGATGACACTGTTGCATGGATCTATTCCTAAGAATTTCCATCTACAGCTTCTGCATTGCAAAGTGAGCAAACGGGACTGATTCCAGATAAAAGACTATGTAGCCTAGTACCTTCAAGTAAACACTCACTGTCGAGTTACCTGAAGGAACAACAACAGAATCTTGTCATCTGTTAGAAAAACCTTCCCCTGAAAAATGTTAAATCTCATACAAAGAAAGCGAGTGACCTGGGATGGAACCAGAGATGGATAGGGATATGCAGATAAGCATCCTTTATATCTCAGGAAGTCAAAAATTCCCCTGGACAAATGACAGCAATGACAGAGTGCAAAAATTTGAACTGTGGAAGGATACAACTACATCTGCAGTCTTTTTGTTTTGTGAACAATGACAAGATTGGAAAAGAATCATGTGAATCTTTTCAGTGAAGGAACTGGTATTAACACCTGAATATCTAATACAGAAGAAACTGTGTCCAAAAAAGAGATGGCTTTGCTCTGGATCACTAGAAACACTAGACATGAAGAAAGAGGCAAAGGTGTACTCTTAACATGGTGAGAAATTGGGGGATTGCCCCACTGCACTAAAGCCTCATAAAAAAAGGGTATAAGAGAGATTATACTGCTCAAGGAATAACCTCCTGTCAGGCAGTTTCCATTGCTCCAGGAGTAACTGGTCTAAGTAATGGTGAGGAGGAAAAAAAGCAAGCTCCTTCTTGCGTCTCTTGAAAACATCAGGGGAAGGGTAACTAAAATATGAGGACTCTGATACCACAAGCTTCTCTAGGACATCCCAAATAAGACCCTCCATGGAAGAACTGGGGTCTTTCTTGTAAGGGTCCCAAACATAGAAGGATAAATATGGCTCATCCCCATTAGTTTCCCCTTCCTTAGTGAAGGATTCTTCAATAATGGGGTTATCATAACAGGACTTAAGGGCCTGGGTCCAGGGGATGCAGGATGACTCATGGACCCAGAATCTAAAACCCTGGAATAGATGAGGGGGTAGAACGATCTGAGGAAATGGGAGCTTCAACCAATGCAGGTTCCTGTTCAACAGGGGAGGACCTCAACAGTTGCGTAAAGGACAAAACGCAGGAGAGACAGAAAACACTCTAGTAAGCCCAATCAGGCATGAGGAGCAATGGTTTAAAGGAGGTTAAAGGGACCCCTGAGGCTTTAGCAGCCTTAAAGGGATAGTAATACTTCGTTTTAACTTTATTTTATTTTGTAGGCGTTAAAAAAACATGAAGAACGATATATGTCTTATGTCTCAAACCTTTATGGTTTAAGAGATATTCACAAGCAAAGTTTCCCCCTCCCGCCCCTTTTTCTTAGTGTAAGCCATCTCTTCTCAGATGTGAATCTGGTTGTAAGACCAGACAGATAACAGCAAGGGACAATCGTCTTTGTATGAAAACAATGAAAGCCCTTCCCCCCTTGACAAGTTTTTCAGCTTTTTCCCTTATCTTAATTGAAGATTGTCCCTCTCTGCAGTCTACCTGGGCACTTCCCTTTTAATCTGGCTGAACGGGGGGGATACTTTGCTTGTGAATATCTCTTAAACCATAAAGGTTTGAGAGATAAGACTTATATCGTTCTTCATGTTTTTTTAATGCCTACAAAATAAAATAAAGATAAAACGAAGTATTACTATCCCTTTAAGCTTGCCCATGTCTCCCTGACATAGTCAGGAGAGCCCATAAAAAGTAAAGTAAAAACAGTCAAAGTAGTAGAAAATTTTGAATAAAAGTACTTATAAATCCTTAACAGTACTTATTTAAAGGGGTTAATTTGGCACATAAAGTCCTAAAACAAAGAGCGTCACTCAAAGATCATCTTTTCCTTGTCAAAAAAGCCAGGACTACAGGGCTGCTAGAAACTGTCACTTTCCAAGAATAAATATGGCGTGGTGGATCCCAGCCACCACTAAGTGAGGATACGTGGGTCTCCAGTAAGTAGTGTGGAATGTTAAAATCATCTACAGCCTCCAAAACACACACACAGACACAAGAGTAGTTCCAGAATAATGTTCTATCCGATAAGCCTGCCGCTCATTTCAATTCATAAATTACCTTACAAATTAAATGTTTTGAAAAACTAAGAAAAGCTAGCAAAAGTTGCTAAAAGTAAATAAAAAAAGTATGTACGCATAAGTACCAAATTAAGAAAAAAGTCCGATATAAGGAGCAACCAGGTAAGGAATACCCACAGAGAGGCAATGCAGGGATTAAAAACCTACATGTGAAAAGAACAGAAGTGTTAAAACTTTCATAGATGTGCTGTTCAAGCAAAATCATCCACAGAGTGAAATTCAGGCTTCCACACCACAGGGAAAGTAGCTTTTACACAGAGAAACAGGGAGATACTCACAGGACCTGTACACTCCTGTGAGAGGATTAATCCAGTCTGCTTTATTCTTCAGGCTCCTATGTAAGTAAGTGAATACATTTGAAAGAAAGCTATGAGGAAAAAGGATGATAAAGAAAAACATCCTCCACCGGCCCAGGTACTGAAAGTTTGTGTACTGGTCAATCCTTCCAAAGGAGGCCAAGAATAGGAGCCAAGCTAATGAGGTATTTACAGCCCCATAGCCTACAGCATAAAATAAAAAATGAAGGCTAACTAGGAGAGAAGCTTTGCCTGTACATTTCCTGCAAAATCACACTTAAAACTGAACATGCTCACACGTGGGAAAGGTGAATAGGAGGGAGTCTTTGCCTCAGAGGCTTATTTTGTTTAAATACCCTGTTCTCCTGTAGGAGAGAACTTTACCTCATGGTTCCTGTGTTCCACATTTACAGTAACTCACACTCTAGATTCATGTACCTGTGGAAAAAAGTCTTTGTTTTTTGTTGAATTCTGTCTAAAATTCAAGTAAATGAGCAGTTAAAGTAATTGAACATAATCGCATATGAAGTATTCATGGCAGGGATTGTATTTTTTTATGTAATACTGGAAATTTGAACAATATTTTACTTCATATTCCATATACAATGCATAATTTTGAATAAAATATAATATAATTTTACAGACCTATCTCATTAAAACCACTGTAGCCAAGCTCTTGTCTGCTCAGTCCAAGGTTTTTCAAGTCCATGCATTTAAAGCCTCGGGGACACTGGTATCCTTCACCATCTGGGGAACAGTGAGTATCTGGAATAGCTAAATTATTCCAAGTAACATTTCTAGAAAAAGAAAAGAAAGAGAATTAAGGGATTAAATATATACTTCAAAGACAAGATTAATTATAAGACTATAAAAATAAGACATTACAGGGGGTTTGCAAAATCATGATTATTATTAATTAAATAGCTAACAATGGTCTGTATTATATTATAGTTGGATTGTGCTCCCAAAAAGGAATGTATTGATTTTGGAGATTTCTTTCCAAATGCAAAATCAAACTATTAGATTGCTACATATATGACAAGTTGAACTCTCCTGTTGGAACATCCAAATGCAGCTTTTCAAGAGCCAAATAAGCAAACAGACTTGACAGCATATTCCTAAACTGATTGTACTAGACATACTGCAGTTTCATGCAAACATCAACCCTACTGAAGTGAATGAGTAAGATGGTGTGTGTTGTAAACACGTACACGCCTGCCTGTTCAGAGGTGCATGCAGTTATTGATCACATATGGATGTATATCGATGATAAGGGTTAAATATAAAAAGTGTGTGTCAACATATAATTAAACTAATTATTGACTGACTAGTGTAAAAGCCCATGTACACGGGTCAGCATTCTCTGCATTCGGGCAGTCACTACTTCACTTGACTGCAAAAGCCCATGTACACGGGCCATCATTCTATGCGCTTGGGCAGTCTCTACTGCTCACCACTGCATCGGCAGTCTCTACTGTGCATGACTGCATCGGACAAACATACATCTGGCCTTTTATATTATTGAATTTTTAGTGAGTGACTTAAAAGTGAGCACTGCAGGTATTTTTATTATGCATATCTCTGGGTTTTTATTTGAACAATCTGAAAGGACATACATTGACTTATTACTGTTTTGTGTCTTAATATTCCACAACTGGGTTGCACGGTATTAAAAATCAAGATGTGGTCTATTGTTCTATTTAAAAGGGAGACAAATGCCAGGAAAAATGCCAGTTTGCACCATGCTTGAGCTAAACCTAGGCACATCAACAACCTTAAGCAGCAGAAGCAGAAATTGTCTGATTTGGAGCTGAAGTGACATTGGAAATCGAGACGAGATGGAAATGTATTCACATAACTTGCTGAATCCTATGACGTTCTATGGTAGTATGCTAAGGAGCCATGTAGTATACTCTCGAAGATGCTGAACTGTCATAATGTAATATCTTGAATCGAAAAAACAATCTGGAGAATGTTTTTTTCAGGGAATTTTCTTCCCAATGTCCAATTCAGCTATAATAAAATCAAAACTAAAAAAAAGCAACTCCCCTAAAACTTGATTCCCGGAAAAAGGAAGGAGATTCCTTCCGAAACGCATTGGAAGAGTTTGTTGTCTGTCAGACACAACAAAATAAGTTTGTTTTGTGCCGGACACTACAGTCATTCTGATAACAATAGTTTATTATACTGCCAATTTGGATGGACTTCTTACACCAAGCAACAAAACAGATAGACCAAAAGCGCACCTGCATGAAAAGGATATCACTTTGGCATAATCTATACCATGGAGTGAAGACGCTATGGAGGGTACGAACATTTTCCATTTTATATATACTAGTCTCTGTAAGTTTTCTTCCATGATTAATATGTTTATGTGCTGGGATTATTATTATTAATCTTTATTTATATAGCACCAACAAATTCCGCAGCGCTTTACAGTAGGGAATAGACATACAAAGGTATTAAATAGTACAATCAAATGTGGCGAACAGAAGGATCAGAGGACCCTGTTCGTGAGAGCTTACAGTCTAGATTCACAAATTTGAATCTGAAAGTTCAGCACTTCCAATCAAGGAGCCTTGAATAAAACATCATCCATACAGGAAGCAAGACAGATCCCTAGAGAACTTATCTGAGCAGGCAAGGCTGTTAAGACCTGTGTAAAACTCGCAATGAACCAGACCAAAATTAAGTGAACTGAAGAAAATGGTCTGAAAGTCAAACAGATAAAAAGCTCTGATGATCTGCATGGATCGGAATATGTGAATAAGTGTTTTTTAGGTTTAAGGAAATTAAAACGACTCTGGACACATAGCAGTGATGATGGCATGCAAACACTCCCGCTTGAATCGGGTGCAAGAACAGGTGAGACAATTCACGTCCAGAATAGGACAGCATCCGCCATCTATCTTGGGATGTAAGAAAAGGTTGGAATAGGATCCAATTAATCTCTCAGGAAGAGGAGCAGTTACCAAGATTTGCACACGTGCCTGGAAACAAACTGTGTCTAAAAATAGACTGTTCCTCCCTAGACTGTGAGGAGCTCTGGACTTGAAGGAGGGACACGGAAGAAAGGATTACAAATCTGTAGAATACCCTTCTAGGATCACCCTCAAAACTCACTGGTCCACCATGGAGATAATGTCAGTATTATGAAAGAGACACAGATGAACTCAAGTTTCCTGAGGCAGACCAGATCTGTGCATGGTAGGGCATTACTGGGCTGTTGTAGAAGTAGATACCGAGGTGCATACACATACTGGTGGGGGTAAAAAAGAATGCTTGGGCAAACCTGATGTAAAAGTACACCAACACCATCAGTGGCATGGTTAATAACCTTCTTTGATTCTGGGACAAACAACTGCCTGCCCACAAATGGGAGAGAAACCAAGCACTTCTTGGAAGACTGGTTTGCTGACCATTTATTTAACCAAGGGAAATGATGCACAGCAACGAGTAGAGCTAAGGCCTTGTCATTAAGCCTAGAAGAAACAGAAGTCATTTGAATAAAATATGCAGTAGCTTTAACTAACCCAGAAACAGCCAGAACAATATCCTCTAAAGGAGAGTTCACAAGAACAGCCTCTAAGAGTTGTATTCCCCAGACAGCAATGGCCCCAGACACCCAAAGCAACCATGAGGGTGGTACACAGAGAGTCACCGGAGGCCATAAAAACTTGCCATAAGGAAAGAGTCCAAGCACTGGTTTGCCTGATCCATACGTGAGACAGCATATGCAAGTGGCAGTTCTGTAAGCTCAAAAAGGGTGAGAAATTGGAGAGGCCAATGTGGGGTGGGCGGCGGAGGTAGCTCACTGCAGTAGGTCATCAGGAGAGAGGAATATAAGAGAGGAAATTGTCTGGGAACAAGAGTTATCATAACAGGCTATCAACCTTCCTTCAGAAGCAGCTGATCAAAGAACTGATGAGGAGGGAGAGAGTAGTATCCCTCTTATGACATTCCAGAATGAATCTGGAAAAAACAATAGGAGTAAAAGACTGCAGAACCTCTAAGGTTCTCGAAGCACCACTATGCTAAGACCCTCAGCAGCTGATGCAGGGTGATCCCCAGGACTATATTAAGAATCAAAAATTATACTCATCTGTGTCCCACTCCTCACCAGAAGTATCCCCATCATTCAGAATGGAGGGGAGTGGTACAGTCAAGGTTGCAGAATTCAAGTATCTTAATAGAGGAAGATATATTATTCACAAAAGAAAGTCAGGCTGCAACTAATGCAGGCTCCTGAAGGAGAAGAGGGGCCTGGGAGCTATATCTAGGGGCCATAGACAAAAAAGGGACAGAATGAAGCAGCAAAGTCCTATAGATGACCAGTCTGATATGAGGATCAGAGGGTTAATAGGGAAATCCCTTATGCCAAGGTGGTCTAAGGGGCAAAAACTTTTAGCAAAATCCCTTACAAAACCAATCTGACATGAGGACCAAATGGTTAACAAGGAAACCCCTGATGCCCTGGTGGTCTAGGACTTGCCCATATCTCCCTTGAGCTCAGAAATAATCAAGTTAATCCCAAGTAAAAAATACAGGAGAGAAATGTAATGCAAAATACTTATCTGCCTGAAAGAGTTAAAGCAAAATGTAAAAAGGAAGAATCTGGGCTCATGTGACTGACGTTGCAGAAACAGAGGAAGAAGCCATGTTAGAATAGATCATCCCCTTCCTGCCTGCGGTCCAGAAAATTTGTCCTATGGGAAATGTAGTTCTGTTTGCTCTCCAAAATTAAAATGGTGCTGTGACTCTCCAACCATCAAATCTGATCACTACTCCCCCCCCAAAACCCCGTCAATGTGAAGAGGTCCCAAAGGGAAGCAGAGATTACAACTGTATTGTCTATGCCCCATCCAATAGGGCCACAGCACAAAAATAGGATTTTAGTCTTACCTGTTAAATCCTTTTCTCTTAGTCCATACAGGTTACTGGTAACTGTGGGTAGGCGAACAGCCCCTTTAAATAGGCAGGAACAATTCTGAGAAGTGACTGCTGGGTAGAGCCTACCTCCTCTCCTTAGCTTGCAGATAGCCAATCCCCAACCAGTAAGATTTGAAGACTAACTATTGACTAGGTAGTAAGAAGGTAAAGGAAGACTCCTGTGAGCATGAACCCGAAAGGACCCCCACATTCTGCCACAGGAGAGCCAAGCATGGTCCTTTGACAGGGTGGGAGACCAGTAACCCATATAGACTAAGAGAAAAGGATTTAACAGGTAAGAGTAAAATCATATTTTCTCTGTCATCCAATACAGGTTACTGGTAACTGTGGGATGACCAACCATTAAGTTCCCCAGGGAGGGAAGAAAGGCAAGGACCAGGAGCAGGCTTCCCAAAGTCACCAGAGCACCAATGAACCTACAGATCATGAAGAGCTCAACAATAAGTGTAAAATGTCAACAGACACTGAACAGGGGTAAAACAAACCCCGGGAACTGTTACACAGCACACTGAACTAGAGCCAACAGGGCTCAAAAGTGAAAGAGTACTGAGAGACTAAAGAGATCCTAGACAGGCAAGGCTGGCTCCAGGATCTTCCTCCCAAAACTGACATCAGCCGATGCCAGCACATCCACATGATAGTGTTTAGAAAAAGTATGCACAGATGACCAAGGGCCGCCTTGCATAACTGATCAGGTGAGGCATCATTTTTGGAGGCCCAAGAAGCCCCAATAGATCTTGCAGAATGAGCTGTCACCCTGAAGGGAACAGGCTTCTTCCGAAATTCGTAAGCCTTTCGAATCGTGGACTTGATCCAAGAAGCAATGGTTAACTTGGAAGCAGGCTTCCCTGCCCTAGGACCCTCAGGAATGACAAAAAGAGTGTCAGGCGATGCACAGAGAACTTGAGACAACGAACAACATCCAATACAGGAAGATCTTTCTCTTTATCAGAAGTAGGGTTAGGGCAGAATGAAGGAACCACAATCTCCTGATTAATGTGGAACTCAGATACCACCTTCGGGAGAAACTCTTGTGAAGTGCAAAGCACCGCCATGTCTTTGTGAATGCCAAAAAGGCTGGCCTACAAGACAGGGCATGTAGCTCTGCAACACGGCGAACAGAAATGATCGCCTGGAGAAAGGCCATCTTCCAGGTCAGCATACGTGGAGGAATGGTAGCCAATTACTCAAACCAAGTTAAGGTCCCACTGAGGAGCAGGGGACTTAAACACCGGACGGGTATGAGCAACACCATGGAAGAAAACCTTGACCTCAGGAATGATAGCAAGATGCCTCTGAAAGAAGATAGAGAGCGCAGACGTCTGAACCTTAAGAGAACTCAGACTAAGACCCTTATCCACACCATCCTGGAGGAAGGAAAGAACTGTAGGAAGGTCAAAATCCTGAGACAGGCCTTTCTCAGCACACCAAGATAGAAAGGTAGACCAAACTCGATGGTAGGACTTAGAGGAAACAGGCTTACAGGCACTAAGCATAGTAGCCACAACACCAGAAGAAAAACCCTTCTTCTTCAAAACTGAGGATTCAATCTCCATGCTGCCAAAGCCAGATGATGAACTTCTTCCTTCCAGAGGTAACCTTCCAGAAGAAGATCTGGAGTGGAGGGAAGTTGAAGAGATTCCACCACTGAGAGGTCCAGAAGCTCCGGAAACCAAGCCTGCCAAGGCTAGTACAGAGCAATCAGAATGACTGGGCAGCGCTCCAGTTGCAGTTTCCATAGCACCCTGTGCAAGTTCCCTGGTATGAGCCATGGCGAATGGGACTGCTTCTGTGGTGAAAATGAACTTCCCCACCAAAGATGACAACTTCTTGGCTGGAACTGGATCCTGAGACAGGATAGCCTGGACCTTCAGTGCTATCTGATGAGCCACCTCATCCGTGAGAAACACCATCCCCCTCTGAGTGTTGAAGAGGATGCTCAGAAAGACCATCCTCTGGGAAGGAACAAGGTCTGACATGTCCAGATTGATGATCCACCCGTGATGGGAGACAGCATGAATACAGTTCTGTACTTGTTGATGAAGGAGTTCTGGAGAAGAGGCCTTCATAAGGAGGTCGTCCATATATGGAGTGACCCTAATGGCGTTCCGATGTAGGACGGAAATCAATGCTCCCAGGACTCTGTTGAAGACTTGAGGAGCCATGGTTAGGCCATAGGGGAGGGCAGAAAACTGGAAATGCCCTTGGTCGCAGGCAAAGCGGAGATATTGCCGACTCTCTGGATGAATTGTGATGTGCAGATAGGCATCCTGAAGATCCGGAGAGGCCAGAAATTCCCCAGGGACATGGCTGCTATCACTGTGTGCAGTGACTCCTGACGGAATTAGGACCGAACCACAAAGGAGTTGAGGTCTTTCAAATCCAAAATGGGCCGACAGCCGCAGTCCTTCTTGGAAACCACAAAGAGGTTGGAGTAGAATCCCAAGCCCCTCTCTTGTGGAGGAACTGGTTCCTGGACCACCTTGTCCAAAAGAGCCTGAATGGCATCCTCGAAAAGGTGGAGCTTTTCCTCCCCCAAGGGAGAACGACAAGAGAAGGTCCTGGAAGGAGGAAGGGAGGTGAAGGGAATCCTGTACCCTGTAGCCACCACCTGCAAAACCCACAGTTCCGCCACAGAGGCCTCCCAAGCCGAGAGGTAGTGGCGGGTGGGGACCTGGGTTCAGCGAATCATGCAGAAGGAGGTTTGGAAGCTTTGGGCTTTGCGTAGGACTTTGGCCTCCATTGCTGCTTAGGCTTGGATGAGGAGCACAGAGCCTGAGGGACCATCTGGGTCAGTTGGCGCGTGTCTGCCTGAAAGGGACGAAAAAGCCAATTCCTTTTGACAGGCGCCTTCTTCACTTGGACCACTGGCAGGTGAGTACTCTTCCCTCCAGTGGCCCCGCTGATCAAATCCTTGAGCTCGGGTCCAAACAGGGAGGTTCCCTGAAAGGGCAAAGACAGTAGAGCCATCTTGGAGGCTGTGTCAGCAGATCAGGTCTTGAGCCAAAGAGCATGTCTGGCAACCTCAGACATGGTAGATGCCCTGGCTATCATACGCACAGTGTCAAATAGGGCAATAGAAACATAATGCTGAGCCTCAGCAATGTTGGCAAGAAGCCACAACATGTCAGCAGTAGGGGCCCCCTGATGGATAGCTGAAGTGAGCTGTTCAGGCCAAACAGCCACAGCTCTATTTACCCATGCTGGAGGAAATGCAGGGTGAAGGGCAGAACCAGCCATCGCAAAAATAACCTTGAGAGAGGTCTCGAGCTTCTTGTCAGTCCAGTTTTTCAAAGCAGATGAATAAGCCACAGGCAAGGCAGTGGACTTAGAAAGCCTGGAAACAGGGGCATCCACCTTAGGGGGATGTACCCACTGCGGAAGGGCCGTTACAGAGAACGGGTAAAGCTTAGCAAACTTTCTAGATACAGATGGTTTCCTGTCTGGAAACTTCCACTCCTCAGACACCAGCCGGTCAAGGGTAGGGTTAGGTGGAAAACAAGTATGGGGCCTAACAGGCTCCTGGAACACATCAGAGGGGTCAAAAGAAACTTCCTGTACCAATGGAATGTTAAGGGTGGTCAACACAGCCCTAATCAGGCACTCAGCCGAGGGATTGGGGTCAGTCTCAAAGGGGATCCCAAAAAACTGAGATGAAGGAACAGCTGAACAATCATCATCATCAGAGTCCATCAATAATTCCTCCTCAGAGGATTCAGACACATCAGGTACACCCGGAGGTTTAGGCAGGGAAGACCTGATGGGGGCGGGGGCCTGCAACAAGTGGAAGACCCCCCTGTAATGTGGAAGGAAGGAGTTGTAAGGTGGACCGGAGGTCCCTGTACCAATGGAATGTTAAGGGTGGTCAACAAAGCCCTAATCAGGCACTCAGCCGAGGGATTGGGGTCAGCCTCAAAGGGGACTCCAAAAAACTGAGATGAAGGAACAGCTGAACAGTCATCATCATCAGAGTCCACCAATAATTCCTCCCCAGAGGAGTCAGACACATCAGGTACACCCGGAGGTTTAGGCAGGGAAGACCTGATGGGGGCGGGTGCCTGCCACAAGTGGAAGACCCCCTGTAATGTGGAAGGAAGGAGTTGTAAGGTGGACCGGAGGTCCCTGGTAGTAGCCTTAAACTCTTGCATCCATACTGGCTCTAGTGCATGGCTGGAGGCCCCTGCAGGGGATTCAGGGGCAGCAGCGCATGTTGGGCAAACATGATCTGAGTATATTCTAGGTAATCCTGAGTGACGTGAGGAGCAATGAGCAGTGGGGGACACAGATGCCCCAGTGCCCTTAGTCTTAGGTTTAAGACATTCTCAAAGAGTTAAACAGTCAAAGTATCAAACCACCCACAAAACAGTGTGTATGATAAATAAATTCACCCCAGAAACGCTAAACAAGACTTATCTGGTAGGCGAAGGGTTAAACTGCGGAGGAGAGAAGGAACGTCCAAGCCCTGTGTAGGATACTCGATCTGCGAATACACAAAATGGCTGTCGTGTCGGGAGTCAATCAGAAATGTGTGCACAAAGCGAGCGCTCATGGCAATTGTAGTTTAGCTAACGGAGTACTCCAACAGTGCCCAAAGCCCCCTAAGGCCCCCAACATGCCCAGAACGTGAACTGGATGATCGTGCAAGGGCAAACCAACAAAATAAGCCATCTCTGACTTCGCTACGTGTAGCTGTTGCAGAGATATGTCCCACACTGTAAAGTCCCATAGAAGTGAATGGAGCAATGGCGTCTATGCGGTAAACGCGTGCTGGAACTCAAAGTTAACGAGGTGAATACCAAAACGTAAAAACACTTCAAAGCCGACTAGAATAAATCAGTAGACCCAATAAACACTGGTCCCTGTAGAGAAAGTGCTCAAAACCCCCCTCCAAAAGGTGCTAACCAGCAGCAAAAGGGTTAAGTTACCACAGAAACTTACTCCAAATACCTCACAGACATACAGAAAAACCCAATGAATGCATGAGTATATAATAGGAACTCCAAATGAGACCGCTGTGCAGAAGGGAAGCATGGGACATGTAGACCTCACCACTCAAAGGGTGTTCACCTTTTTCAGCAGGTCTTCTGTCTTCAGAGTACCATATATCAAGAAGAAGCCTTAGTGGGCAACTCCTGGTGAAAAAACTTGCAGCAAAGATTTTCCCCCCAGGGCTCAGGTCCACAAAAGCACCTGGTAAACTGAACTATCTACATTTGGGTGATGGGAATTGTCAGTGATGGTAATCCGCTTAATGGTGGTATCCCATATCTAGACCAAGTAACAAATCTTACTGGTTGGGGATTGGCTAGCTGCAAGCTAAGGAGAGGAGGTAAGCTCCACCCAGCAGTCACTTCTCAGAATTGTTCTTGCCTATTTAAAGGGGCTGATTGCCTACCCACAGTTACAAGTAACCTGTATTGGATGACAGAGAAAATAATTAATTAAAATGATAGAAAAGATATAGACAGCAAGGCAGAATAGAGTACAAGTTTAGCAATTTTAACCCATTGTGAATGTGGCTGCCAGACAAATAAACAGGGGCATACTCACATGTGTGCACTCTAAATATTGGATATCCTGTCCTCTTTGGTCTTCAAGTTACGTTGAAAGGAAAAGGGCTGATAGTGAAATCTATCCTCTGGCAGACCCAGGGCTTATAAATCTAAACTCTGGTTCAAACAAATGGAGTGCAGAGACAGGAGACCCCCTGTATTATGCAGCATAAGAAAGAGTCTCCTGTCAGGCATCTTCCTTTCTTCCAGGATAACCTGGCCTAGAGGATGATGGTGATGAAAAGGGTGATTCTCTTTTGCATTGTTAGAAGATGTCTGGTGAGGAACACCCTGCATCAGAAGGCTCAGAGACCTGAGAGTATCTAAAACAGCCCTGATAAAACCCTCAGCAGAGAAGCAAGGGTCTTCCTCACAGGCATCCCCAAAGGACAAGGAAGAATCCATGTTCACCCCATCAGTGTGAAGCTCCTCTGCAGAGGAATCTCTAATCAACTGACATTTGTTCTAAAGGTAGGACCAGCATGTCTGATATGGGGCACCAAGAATGGAGAACCCCTTCAACAGATGAAGCCATAGAAGCAAATGATGATATCAGAATCTTAACCCAAACTGGCTCTTGTTCTGCAGTGGAGGGCCCGGGGAAGAAGAAGGGTTCGCAGTGCAAGAAGGTCATACGGTGCCTGAATACTCCTGTAGAAACCCAGTTTGGTATGAGGAACAGTGTGCTAAAGGGGTTAAAGGGACCTTAGGCTTTAATTTCCCCATGTGTCCCTAGAGATCTGACATGATAAAGTAGTCCAAAGAAATAGGAGAATAAGTTAAATTGCACAGAAATATCCAAACAGGTACTTATCTGACTGCAAAAGGCTAATGTACAGAAGCAGAGAAGAGTGACCAACCTCTGCATAGTCTATGCAATGGGAATAGAAAAGATATCTGCTAAATCACCATCCCGTCCAAAGCAGAAAGTCTAGGAAAAAATGGAATTCTGGAGAATGTAGTTTCCCATTGCATATGCCCAAATGGTGGTTTCCAGCCATTTCAAAATGGAGACATTAAATGAAATGAACATTGTCCCCACTCACTGACTATGATAGTGAGCAGGTTCAATGATTTCTTTTGAGAATAATCTGAACCTTGTAGGTGAAATGGGTGCAGAGATATTTCCTGTAAAGTTTCCCCAGGGAAGTTTAGGGAACAAAGATGGCCACCACACCGACCCCTGTTCTTACAGGGGCCATGTTTTAAAGTTAAATAATGAAATAGTAACATAAATAGGGCTAAAATGCATGTATATACCTAGCAAAATGAAATAAAATGTAAAAAGAAAGCCCATAATCAAAGGTATAAGTGCATTTCAGTTCTACTGAGGCAGCCACCTTTAGAAACATAGTATGCAGAAGAAAAAAAGAGAACGACAGAGTGCTAAACAGGCAAGAACACCAAATTTCTTTGGGTGTCAAGTAATAGCAGTGATATAGAAGTAAGGGCCATGGAAATAAAACATACCTGTATACTCTTTAGACTAACATTATTTTAACACAGAACATGAGAGAGGTTCAGTAATGTATAGACTTGTAATAAAGTCAGTCTCTACAAGGAAATGTTCCAGAAACTCACCTGTGAACTGATCAATCAAACTCCAGGGAAGACAGTTAATGGGAGCCCACTTAATGGGGATTATACAGCCCTATATCTAAGGTTAAAAAAAAGAAGACTAAAAACTAAGAGGAAAGTGTCAACCTGACCTTTTTCTGAGAAAGGTCACTTGAAATTGAGGGGTGGGAGTAAAGCTAGAATGGAAAAAGGGAATTCATGCCTCAAAGGCTCTACGTTACCCTTGGGGTCCCTGTGATCCATATTGAACGTAAGAAAAACGCTCTTTTAAAAACCTTGCATTCCATAAGTATGTGAATACAAAATACATATAATTTTATGGTATTAATATATACTTGGTCTAATGAAATCCAAACTAAGCATAAACTGGTATATTCAAATGCATCAACTAAAAAAAGATACATTACATTGCATTTACACCTGACATGTATCGGTAAGCATACATATTTAATTTTTAATCCAAACAGGATGTAATCTACAGAATTTGCAGCCTATTATGAACCGGCCCCAAAGCTTGAAATGGTTCCAAAAACTTGCAATTGATCCACTCAGGTAACATTTTTCAGAGAAACATAAGCAAATTAACAGAATTTTAAAAAAACTGAATCAGGGAGCTTGCAACCAAGAAAAAAGACAAACTTACAGTACTAAGACTGGAAGTATTATTGCGAGATGACCTCCCCACGGGAGTTGGGAAGGTTTGTCAGGAAATAGTCATATCATTTTCTTTTGTTTTGATATAAAAAATTGTGCACAAGAAAACAAAGACCCCAACAAAATTTAAGCTTAGAAGAGAAGCAAGTAGATTGATCAGGTCATTTTTTTTGAAACCACAGAAAGATTATGCTAATAATATAATGATATGAGACTTTGTATGTCCAAAGCCTTCCAAAATACTTGCATTGTTTGAGATTGATGGAAAAGTCACCCTCATCATTAAGGATTAAAAGCCCCATGTATATTTATTTACTAAGGGCTATATGCTCAGAAGAAAAGTGGAGTGTTTCTAGGTTAAATAAAAGTCATTATGGGGGATTATTAAATCTTTCCATTAATTTGACTTTAAACCTCTTGAAGTCTAGAGGGCTCTCCAACTCATTGCTCTTTATTAGCATTTGATGAGTTAAATGCTCCACCTCAATAATTGGGAATTTGGATTTTTTAACATAGTAAGTCCTGACGCATTAGTAAATATGCTCTCCTTAATAACTTGTGGTGTACATGTTTACTATTACGCAGAAATCATTGTGACTTCATGCACCAGGAAGTGTATTCTCATTATTACCTAAGCAAGTGGGTCAGTTGTTTGTGTGAAATTCCCTGCTCATCATTATCTGTATTCTATGCATAATCCTATCTGACCACTCTACTCAGGCTCCATATAAATTCATCCATTTTCCATGCATCAGTGTAAGTGCTTAGTTAATACATTTGCATATGTAGAAGGCTCTTCTGGTCATTCTGCACGTGCATCAAACTTTGTTCATATTATGGTCTCTGAGTACTCTGTAATGTCAGTCAACGCCGGTCACTCTCCTCAGTTATGGACAAACTAGGCTTTATTCATCAAGCTACAAAAGGAGCAACTGTGGAGCAAACTAACTGCATGAGGTCTACATGAAAATTCTGCAAATGACCACTGACTTACATGAGACACTTAACCCATGGAATGTACCCTGTGGTGCAGTTATTAATCAGACCTATAATGCTTACTGAATAAGGACAAAAAACTGCAGGAGACTGCTCAAATTCCCCCTTTCATGCGGATAGAGTGGGTCAAAGCCAGCTGACAGTGATGGAGGCAAGTGTCTAACAAAGCATTCCACTCACAGACTAATAAAGTTTAGGCAAGGGCAGTGTTATCGTTGTGTCTTTGGAACAACTTCAGATTATTTTAGCTTTGAATTCCTACTGCAAATAAAGTCTGTATTCACCTGGGACACTGTGACCTTTCCAAGTCTAAAAATAATATATATATTTTACTTCAACTACAGTACTTTGTTTTAGCGATTGGTAAAAATCAATAAAAACTCTAGTCATTAATTTTACGCCATCCACTTGTGTGATTGCTCAAAATAGCTGGAATGTGTTTTTCCATCACAAGAGAACACTAATCACTATGCTCCCAGGATATCTATTTACTTTGTGTTAAAAAGATGAGCACTGGCTTACTACTGTCTATATATAGTAAGGGAGTCAATATCATATAGTGCCACATTCAATAAACTGAAGAGGGGCAATTCTGGAGCAAACCAACTGCACTAAAGGGAAGAAATGAAAATGACCAATAAGTTAATGGGGCATGAATATTGGTGAAAGATTTGTAATGTGTTGAAACCTCTCTTGCAACCAAAGTGCTAAAAGTCCAATCTAAATAACATGGAAGTTTATATATGTGTGTGTATATGTATATATATATATATATATATATATATATATATATATATATATATATATATATATATATATATATATTCAGGTCCTGCTCTGTGTACTGCTGCTGCTCCGGTCCTGCTCTGTGTACTGACGCTGCCTCTCTGCTCCGGTCCTGCTCTGTGTACTGATGCCACCTCACTGCTCCAGTCCTGTTCTGTGTACTGACGCCGCCTCACTGCTCCGGTCCTGTTCTTTGTACTGACGCCGCCTCACTGCTCCAGTCCTGCTCTGTGTACTGACGCCACCTCACTGCTCCAGTCCTGCTCTGTGTACTGACGCCACCTCACTGCTCCGGTCCTGCTCTGCGTACTGACGCCACCTCACTGCTCTGGTCCTGCTCTGTGTACTGACGCCACCTCACTGCTCAGTCCTGCTCTGTGTACTGACGCCACCTCACTGCTCCAGTCCTGCTCTGTGTACTGACGCCACCTCACTCCCCTGGTCCTGCTCTGCGTACTGACGCCACCTCACTGCTCCAGTCCTGCTCTGTGTACTGACGCCACCTCACTGCTCCAGTCCTGCTCTGTGTACTGACGCCACCTCACTGCTCTGGTCCTGCTCTGTGTACTGACACCACCTCACTGCTCTGGTCCTGCTCTGTGTACTGACGCCACCTCACTGCTCCGGTCCTGCTCTGTGTACTGACGCCGCCTCATTGCTCCAGGAGATGCAGTTATGCACAGTAGAGACTGCCTGAACGCAGTCAGACGGATTCTGACAAACATCACTAGTGTTTTATTATATAGGATATAGATACAGTATCTCACATAACTGAGTACACCCCTCACATTTTTGTAAAAGGTAACTGCATTTGAAACTTGAAAAAAGACTCTGTGAGTGCTGTCTCTCTCCATGAACTGTACACACATATATACATATACACACACACACATTATATTATAGATAAAATCAGACTGGAAAAATATAAAATAGATTGTAGTAGACATGGCTTGGCTGACCATTCTGATCTGACTTCTGGCTTCCTGAACCCAGCTTGGCGGACTATTCTGATTTGACTTCTGGCTTCCTAACCCCTGCTTGGCTGACCATTATAATCTGACTTCTGCCTACCTGACCCCGGCTTTTCTGCTTGGCTTCTGGCTTCCTTTTCCCCATCTCATCCTCCTGACCTCTGGTCCATGGTTCCAGTTACTCCCATCCTGGTTGCACCCCAGCTCAACTGGGGCTGAATAATCTGTTTTCGAAACCAGCATCTTTACTCTGCCTCTATAAACTTTGATATGGTCCTGACCTCTTCGCCCACTGGGCATAGTTCCACACCCAGAAGGGCTCTGATTAGCCCTGCTTCCTATTGGTCAATCGCACTTCTTAAACTGCTCACTTCCAGTACTCCCTGCCCATTCCACAAGCTAGTCTGTTACGAGTCTTCCTGTGCTTATTCTGAATAGATTTCTGCCTTCCTGACCCCGGCTTGGCTTACGATTCTGATCTGACTTCTTGCTTCCTGACCCAGACTTGGTTGGCCATTCTGAGCTGACAAATAAAAATTCCCTTGCAATTGAATAGAGCTTTTTAACTCCTTGAATGCTTGTCAGCTGTAACTGGATATTATAAGAGATCTCAATGGAAATGTAACCCCTATCATAAACTGGATTAGCATCTCAGATGAGAGTGGATGCTTCACCAAGCTGTACTGCTGGCACATCTGCTCACCTCACCAGACAATGTCTGGCGTTGTAAGTGGATATGAGAAGATGCCACCGCTCTCATCCAAAATGAGAAGTGTAATATCTGATTACAGTTGCCTTGCACTATAAAACAAGAGCAACTAAAACTGTTACTGTGCATATAGGCTCAATACGTTAAGATCTAAATTGCCATACATATTATAAAAAATTTGAATTATTATTATTTTTAATGCTGTTATTTCACAGTATAAGAAATAATAGATACAACTTCTGTACACCTGCAAGCAATTTCGCAAGGCCATTTATAAAAGTTTGGGGATACTAGCAATGAAGATTGCTTCACCAATGGGAGAGTTTAACCCCTTGAATGCTGGAGATGAGTCCAATGGCAATGTGTTAGAAATTTATGTAGCATGAAAGTGCTAAAGCAAAGGTAAGCAACCTTTGACAATTTCCCTCTGACTGGGTAGAGATGGCAGGAGTTATAGTGTCCCTTTGGTCCACAAGGAGTTAAAGCACAACTATTTTACCGAACACATTTGATCCCTTTCAGTGCCACAGAGGTATACAATGCATATCTCTTTGGCACCGAAAGGGTTAAAGGAGGGTAGCTGCTGACTCTGCTCTCCAGAGATGAGATAGCAAGTGTCTTCTGGTTCCATAGAGAGCTACAGGTAGATACCAGCACCGCCAACCTCAGGCTGGAAATGTTAGGACTATGACAGCAAAGGCAGCTATCAGAACTAAATGCACGTGGCAAAGTGCCACATTAACATACGCACAAGAATTCAACAAGGGCTCATTAAACTGCATTTTCATATGCAAATGAGTCACTGTTGATGTAGTGAGTGCAAAATCATTAACCTGTCAAAGGCATATGGATTCAAGGTAATGTCTGAGGATTGTGGTGGATTGGTGTCGAATTCACAAGTATATGATAGCGAAGACATCTAAGTACATGCTGTCAATATGCCATGGCAACAAATTTTGCACCATACTGCCCCTTACTTCCCTTTAGCGAATGTCACCAGCGGTTTACAGATATGTACACGATATATTAAATGTAAGTCTGGCAGTCAATTAGATGAATATGGAAAAGCATTGCAACTTTAAGCTGAAACATAAAATGAAGCCTCAAAAAAGCAGCAACATAAAAATCAACCTCAAATAATGAGGTGAGGTTTAAAAAATACTGTTTGGGGGACCAAGGAGCTAAAAGGGCCACTGGGAGGTGAAAGCGGACATCAGAACATTCAAAGATAAACGTGTGGGTGGTGAATTGCAGATGGAGACCCCTCATGCCCAGGTGGCTGGGAAGTCCATACAATGAGCCAGGTACTCCTTCAAGCTCACTGCACCATGAAGAACTTTCCAATTCAAATACTGTTGGGTCAGGGAATCAAGGAGGAATAGAATGCCTTCTGACAGGGGCCTCTCACCCCCATCAAACATTCGTCTCCAGGTTGCATCTGGTCGGTTGAGGAAGGCAAGGAAGTGCACTGTATGGAGCATGAGTTCATTCGTTGACATGCCTCTGAGACATGCAGACGGTATCTGCTTAAAAAGATAGTATTGCCATATTTTTTTTACAAACATTAATCTTGTAAGCATTAAAAAATAAAACTAAATGCCCCCAGTCCCATCTTTCAAACCTCTATGGTCTGAGAGATATTCGGGACCAAAGTTTCCCCCTCACTCTCCTTTCCCTGACATCAGCTCTCTAGCTGACTGCAGGGGAATCCGGTCCCTGGACAAGCGGAGGCTCTACAGCAGAGCCGAGATCGCGTTATTGAAAAAGAAATCCTTCACTGCAACGGTCTACGCTGAAGAGCCTCCGACAGTCCCGGGACCGGATTCCCCTGCAGTCAGCTATAGCGCTGACGTCAGGGAAAGAGGAGGGAGGGGAGAACTTTGGTCCCGAATATCTCTTAAAGGTTTGATAGATGGGACTGGGGGCATTTAGTTTTAATTTTTAAAGCCTACAAGATTAATGTTTGTAAAAAAAAAATGGCAATACTATCTCTTTAAGTTGGGGGAGGGAGTAGGAAGAGCCAAAGGGAATTAGCAAGACTCTGGTTCTATGAATAGAGCTGGAGGTCCAAAGAAAACATGGTTCACTGGGCTGTAACAAATGTAAAAATAAAAAGTGCTGATATCTACCCTTAAATCTAAATTAAAACACTTGTCCAAAATTTAACATATATAACAAAAAAACATAAAAATAACAGTATAAAATAATTAGTATAACCGTGTTATAGTTTGCTTTGAAACTTAAGGTCCATGGGGAAAAAAGAGGAGCAATTCTGGGGCAAACCAACTGCACCATAGGGGAGAAATACATATTCAGACTTAATTCAGTGTTTGCCAACATGTAATTAGAACAGACATGACAAGGTTTGTGCTGTCAGTCCTTTCCTCTGTTTACAACATTTTTACAAACTGTGCACAAATCAGTTCCTGATAACAACACAATGCCTCCCTGATCATAAGAAAAAATTTTCCAACACCCATGACTTTAAGGAAGGTCACCGAGGAGAATGATTATGGTGAATGGAAAACTTTTTTCTAAATGCATATGAAGTTGTAGTGGATTGTTGTGTTGCTGCCGCTGCTCAAGCACTAGGACAAACAGAAGCCTTTAATGTGTCACTACAGGTGCTGCTTGCTCCACCACCACAGTCTGTGGGGATGATACCATCACTACCATCCCCAACCCCACACCGTTGCAGCCCTCTATGAGCATGATGGATAATCCAGGCTGGTAACATGACATGACATTTTATGCTCGGACACCTCGGCAGTAAATAGTAAATTAGGAAACGCCATAATGTCACTGGTGGGTGGCATATAATCTTCCTGGTGGTGGCTTTCTTGGCTGTATGCCTGAAAACAATATTCTCGATGCTTGCTTTGTTGTAAGCTTGCAAATATTTTTTTCAAGGTTTGCCTTGCTGCATAAGCCTGCTATCAATTAAATGCAGTGCCATGAATGATTTGAATATAACCTTGCATTGCATTATTATATGTCAATGACTGATAAATGTTCAAAGCACTGGTCCCAACTGTCAAAAGTAGTGACAACTGTGCAAATCTCTCTTCCTCCTCGGTGCTACTGTCATAACATGTGCCATATGCATCTCTGTCTTGTGTCTTTTTCCACTACTGCTGATTCAGTTTTACAAAATGTAGTGTAATACAGTCATTAATTATATAACATGTTGAACTGAAAACTACACACTTACTAGTGGGAAACTAAAGCATTACACAACTCTGAGCAAATCAGAGAATTACTATAATAGTGGGAGGCTTTAATATGCAGTATTAATTTTGTATATAAAGACCTTGCATTATCATTTAATCATTAGTGTACTCCTTATAAATGTAATATAGTATGCACAATACCTCACCTTCCTTTCTTCATTAAACATTGCATTTAAATGCTGCTAATTTTACTAAGTTACCACTTCCACATACACTGCAGTTGCCCATATGCCTTTCTGATCTTTCCACAGTCTTTTTTCTCTACAACACCAGAAAAAGAGAGTAGGGAAATTTGAAAGGCATAGAGTAATTTCACATAATAGAGGAGAAGTTCTACAGTTCCAAGTTCATTATAGATGAGCATGGAGAACAAATACATTGCATCTGTTTTCTTGTGATCAGACACAGAACACATCCAAGGAGAAGGACAGACTCCTAAATGAAACTGTCTTGACCCATTAACCATGTAGCAATCTAAATGGCAGCAGCTCTATCCAAATTCAGCTCTATACATGCTCTTTATTTATGAATGTTCAGCAAGCAAAATATTCTGAGAATGCCCAATAACTGCAACTTCGAAAGTTAAATATTTCAGGAATATAGGCACCAAAAAATGAATACTGTAGACCCCATAAGATTCATCTATCTGTGGAATTTGGAGTCCATGCATTCAGTAGATTTGGCATTAGATGTAACTACAAAAAAAATGATGACAGGAAAATTAAGATGGTATGATAGTACAATGATGTTTTGCTGAACTTCATATTATGAAAACAATAAACAAAATTTGAACAGTTTTCAGATTCATAAATCTCATATTTCAGCATTATTTTTAAACATTTTAATCTCTTACAATGATGTTGATTTAACCAGTGAAAATAAAATATTATTTTATTGGTAAGTTAACTAAACTAAAATAAATACAAATTAAAGGGATAGTAATACTTAAAATGTAAAAAAAAATATGTTGTAGGGTTTATCCCCCTGAGTAAAACAAGAGTACTCCCACTGCTGTTTCATTCAAAAGTTATTAATTTTCAAAGTTGAATTTTTTAGGTGCAATATCACAGTGGCCTGAAATTGTACAGTGGCGCTGTTGCTACACCATTCTATGGAGATTTTTGGTCAATTGACCAGAGCTGTCCATAGGATCGTGTAGCAACAG
Source organism: Rhinophrynus dorsalis (assembly GCA_037306005.1). Lineage (NCBI taxonomy): Eukaryota > Metazoa > Chordata > Amphibia > Anura > Rhinophrynidae > Rhinophrynus > Rhinophrynus dorsalis. The sequence continues at coordinate 412,759,509 of CM074719.1, read as the reverse complement.
CGCCACTGTACAATTTCAGGCCACTGTGATATTGCACCTAAAAAATTCAACTTTGAAAATTAATAACTTTTGAATGAAATACCTTTCAGCAGTGGGAGTACTCTTGTTTTACTCAGGGGGATAAACCCTACACCATATTTTTTTTTACATTTTAAGTATTACTATCCCTTTAAATAAAATATATTAATTAAAAAGATTGATTATTACATGCTATCTTTTACTGCCCCCTTAAATTGCTCAATTTTTACTCATGGTGATGACATTTGTTACACCCCATCAAAACAAAATTAGTACAGCAAAATCGCCTGTGGAAATAGACCTTAAATCGTGCACATGCCCAGCTAGGAGGCATTTGAATTTGACAACTTTTTTAGCAAAGAACAATTTACATAATTATGACACTTGGTTTCAGTGCAGGTAGTATGTCAAACTAGACAGAAGTCCAGCTGTCTTTTGGGAATCAGAAAGGAATTGGTGCATAACTTTAAATGGCTTATTTTTTTGTTACTTTACTCTGCATCACAATGGAGATACTGCAAAGTTTGAACTTGATGAATAAGAGGATTTTAGTCTTACCTGTTAAATCCTTTTCTCTTAGTCCATACAGGTCACTGGTAACTTTGGGTAGGCAATCTGGCCCTTTAAGTAGGCAGGAACAATTCTAGAATTGTATGCAGGGGGTGGAGACTACCTTCCCTCCTTGGCTGCAGTTTGCCAACCAGCTTCAGAAAGATCTGAGACACTAACTATTGACTAGTGGAAGGGAAAGAAGACTCCTGTGAGCATGACCTCAAAGGACCCCCACGGTCTGCCACAGGAGAGCCAGGCATTGTTCCTTGACAGGGTGGGAGACCAGTAACCTGTATGGACTAAGAGAAAAGGATTTAACAGGAAAGACTAAAATCCTATTTTCTATGTCGTCCAATACAGGTTCCTGGTAACTTTGGGGTGTTCAACCATTGAGTTTCCCAGAGGCGGGAAGTAACAACACCTCAAACTATTACACAGCACATTGAACTAGAGCCAACAGGGCTCAAAAGTGAGGGAAGCACCAATAACCGAAGAAGATCCTAGACAGGCAAGACTGCCTCCAGGATCTTCCTCCCAAAGCTGGCATCAACCGATGCCAGCACATCAACACGGTAGTGCTTAGAAAAGGTGTGCACAGATGACCAAGTGGCAACCTTGCACAACTGTTCAGCGGAGGCTTGATTCTTGTAAGCCCAAGAGGCCCCAATAGATCATGTAGAATGAGCCGTGACCCTGAAGGGGACAGGCTTCTTCCTCAGCTCATAAGCCTTAGGAATAGTGGACTTGATCCAAGAAGCAACAGTCCCCTTGGATGCAGGTCTTCCTGCCCTAGGACCCTCAGGAATGACGAACAACGCATCTGATTGTGTCACTCTTTGCTGTGGTGCGCTCCCATTGGCTGAGCTTTGTTTGGCCCGCCCAGTATGGCCTTCATATACCGGGCCTTTGGCACCTGTCAGGTGCCCTTTCGTGGTGTTCCTGTACCAGTGTTACTGTGTAGTTGTGTTCCTGCGTTCCTGTGTACCAACTTGGCCCGTCTGACTACTCTCCTTGGTTCCTGCCCCATGATTCAACCCGACCTGGCTGACGTTCCTGCTCCGTGATCTGATACGGCTACGCTGACGACCCTGCCTGTGTTCCAGCTGTGACCCTGATCCTATGTCACTTGGGCGACATTCTGACTTCCGCTGTGCCGACTGCAGGGCTTACAGAGTTGTTGCCTCCAATTCACTGGGCCTTCCCGTTTACTCTTGCTGAAGCACTGTTGCCTCTGTTACACTGAGCCTCCGTTAACACTTGCAGAGCATTGTTACCTCAGTTACATTGAGCCTTCCATTCACACTTGCAGAGCACTGTTGCCTCCGTTAACCCTGAGCCTTCCGCTTACACTTGCAGAGCATTGTCGCCTCCGTTACAAAGAGCCTCCCGTTAACACCTGCAGAGCATTGTGGCCTCCGATTAATATTGCGCATCCGTTAACACTTGCTGTGCGCAGTGATCTCGTTACTGCACCGTTCGGGTGCTATTGGCTCCATACACCTCAGCTCTTGCAGTGTAGTTGGTCAGTTACCGCACCGGTTGGGTGCTATTGGCTCTTAACACCTCAGCTCTTGCAGTATACTTGGTCTCCGTTATCGCACCGGTTGGGTGCTATTGGCTCTTAACATCTCAGCTCTTGCAGTGTACTTGGTCTCCGTTACCACACCGGTTGGGTGCTAGTGGCTCCAAACTCCTAAGCTTTTGCAGCACAAATAGTCTTACTGCACCAGTCGGGTGCTAGCTCTAGCAGAGTATTGTGGCCTCAGTTCCCTGCTCAGCATAAGCAGTAGTCTCATTCCTGCTCTATTTACTGGTGCTCTCACATCTAGCACCACAGTATTGCTCCTTTACCATCTTATGGGCATTGTCAAACACACCACAACAGAGACTGATTGAATTCTATGAACTTTAACCCTTGTGTACCCTGTATGCTTGCTTATGCCTGTCCTGTGACAGTATATATTAATTTCCCTGTATACTGGGCCTGAGAGGGCATCTGTACATCCTTGTCTATTTACAGTCATATTGTATTGCCTATAGAGGGCAGTCTTTCTTGTCTTTTAATAAAACTGTGTTTTATTCTAACCTACTGGTCTGAGTGTCTCACAAAACCGTTACAATCACCCCCAGGTCAGGAATCTGTACAGCTCTCTTCCCGTCCTAAGAACTGGACCTATGGCTCCACACTTCACCCATAGTTTTCTTCTTGATCCCTCAAATAAATTCTCTTCTTTTTTATTATTAGAACTCTAGATGGGTCCAAATATTGCTCTTTAATGGGTAGATGATATATACTGTTGCCAATATGTCTACTGGGGGACCGAGAACTCCCTTGGGAATATTGGTACCAATTATATAATGACTAGATATCTCCAACACATACAAAATATATCTATATAAAAAAAATGTATGCACATACAATGTACAAAAATGTATATAAAAAAATCTATTTTGTACCCTACGCGTTACATAGCTAACACCAAAAAATCCCACCAGATATAATTAAAACCTTTGTCCCCGTCTTCCTGAATAGTTGGAATGCATACGTTTTTCACCTACACCACTTTCCCATGCTGCTCATATTCTGGCCTTCCACTTCCCTATTGTATACACCTTTTCACTATAAAAACATGACATATTCCAGGAAGTGAAACACAATAGAAGCAGCTACAGAGCAAGGTAGACGTGCTGTGCTGTTCTATTCTGCTGTGATTTTGAGACACAGTTGAGGCTGGAGAAGCTCATAGTGACTGCTATCGCTATGAGCAGGATTAAAACTAATAAAAGGAGGAACTGGAAGGACCATTATGTGTCCACTGAGTCTGAGAAGGAAGTGAGCACTACAGAAGCAATGTTGGCCAGTCCCCCTAAATCACCCCTAGGGTTTTTGGGGAAAATACTGTCAAGGGAGGAACAAAAGGGTAGTACTAGTAGTGAGAGCTGGACAGGTCAGCTGCCTGTGCATGCTGCAAGACGTGCTGCTCCTGCTTTAAGATGTGCTGTGCCTGCTGTCAGACGTGCTGCCCCTGGAGAGATGGCTCAGCTGATTAAGGCACCAGTTGTAGAATCTGCTAAGACCATGAGATTGCAGGTTCTAGTCCTGGCAAGGTCAGCTCACCCCTTCACCTTTCTAAGGTAGATAAAATGAGTCCAGGACATACTTAAAAACGAGAGACAATCTCAATGTATTCTTCCTGGTAAAATACTTTAAAAAAAAAAATAAATAAAAAAATATCACAACCACCAGCAGGAGCGCAGATCAGCTGCCTGTGCCTGCTGCTAGTGCTGCCAGTCTGCCTTCTTCAGGTCACCAAGAAATGGCAAGTGTGACATTAGGGGACCCTCTGTCACATTGCTCGTCACCTGCTCCAGCCAGCAACGAGCATTTGGAAATTTGCGGAATTTGCAACTACTCCAATTCCTGCTGCTGAGTTGCAAGGGCAGCAGGATACTGAGGAGCAGGCTAGCGTGCCACAGACCACTGTGGACACAGTGGGAATGGGGTCAACAAGTGATCTGGGACTAAGAAAGGTTCCACTTGCCAGCAGCAACACACATATACCAGATGTGGTGGGGTCTACTTATGGTGCTGCTACTTCCTCAGGGCTAGTCGTGGCAAGTGGAAACTTCATCATCCTTCAACCATGTTACTGCAATTGTTGATCCCATTCCCTTTCAACTGCCTAATCATCTTGAACTTGGACAACCAATATCTTACCCACTTAAAACTGCTTCATGTTTAAAATTGAATCAAAGGTATGTATATTACTTCCTGTTTTGTCAATTCTTAGCCCGCCATCTGAACAGCTCTTAGTGTGTCTTACTGTACTCCCTCTCCTTCTGATTCCTGTAGCATATATAGGAGCTCACTGGCAATACAGACAGTATGACAAGCCAGTTACCTCTGCTGACAGGAGATTTGGGCTGTCACTGGTAGACTGTGCTCCATGTCCATTAAAAGAGCTGATGTTGAATATAAACCTTAATGCATGTTAAGGTACAAAAACATGACATATACGTATATACACCGAGATGATCCTTAAGTAGTTAATTCAAAATGTATTTTGCTGAAAAAATTCTGCAACAAGGGCTCACTTCTGGTCTTCTTGGCAAACATTCAAAGTCAAGTTACCTCTGTATTCAAGTGTATCTTGTTGTATCTGCTTGTTGAAGTCTTGTTCAGTATTTGTCCACAGTCCAGTCTATGGCATCCTTCTGCATTAGGTCAAGCTTTTACAGTCTATTTTGGTTCCTGTTCCAGGTCTGTTTGAGTCTCTGTGTTAAGTCAATTTGGCAGAAAGTACATTTTGTTCTACTTAATCATGAGTGTATCAGATGTCTGTTCTAGATTTTGTGATCAAGCTGCACGTGTACCAGTTGCTTGAGCTACTATGCGCTGGTTTTACCTTCAAGTAAGTTCTTCTTTTAATTCTACTCAGCATTTTATTCAGCATATCAAGAGAAGGAGTATACATAAGGTGTGCTCATCCTACATCAAATTTTGTATCACTGTCAGAGATATTATACTAGCTACTCACCAAATATTCCTGACTGCAATGTTAAGCAAGCAGTTTCAGTCAAATCACTTGTGGAAGTAATCTCCCCACATCCACTTGGGTAACTCCATATGAAGCAAATAATCACCAGTACTAAAAAATACACTAAAGTGGATAAATATATTCATACACTTTAGTGAATTTTTTAGTACTGATGATTAGTTACTACATTTGGAGTTACCCAAATTGCCTAACATTCTGGTCAGAAATATTTGGTGATCGGCACTAGACTCAATATAGTTGCTAAACACATAAACACTTCTCATAGTGTGCACTTAAAAGCAGAAAGACCATATACAAATTAGACACAGGTGGAAGACAGGAGAGGAAGACATAAATGAGAGGACTCCCTCTCATGCCCCCACCCAAAAGCAGCTCTATTTTGAAAAGGCACTCAAAAAGAGCAATAAAGACGTATAATGCAAAAATTATCTAATTTAATTTAGTACAAAAAAAGATACAGATCAAAAATTAAAATCAATTAAAAACCTTGCAGCACATATAGGAACAATCCAGAATCCAAATGGAGTATAAGCAGCCCACTTAATATAATGCAATCTATCATGCGATATAATAACCTCAACCGGGGCAAGTAATCTCTGATTAAATATATCTCCTAATTGTGATCTATAGTTTAAATACCCTCAATACGTGAAGTGAATAAATCTAACATATTAGTGATAAAGAATATGAGAAAAAAGTGAGCAAATAAACAGAGATAATTATCCCTATAAATCCATGTCCTCCAAACAGGAAGAGGCTGTAAGGAATATCAGACTAGAAAAACCCTATCTGTACGGCTGCTCGTCCCAACGCGTACCACCATGTTGGCTTCATCAGGGGATTAATTCAACAAGTGATTTGACCGGAAGTGCTTGCCTAACATTCTGGTCAGGAATATTTGATGAGTAGTTATTGTGCTATCTCAGAAATTTATATAAAATGTGATTTTGGGTGAGTGCACCTTGTGTATACTGTTTTTCTTGACAGATTACCGATGGACAGTTTTTCTGGAAGTCTGCATTTATTGAGGTTGCAGCCATAAGATGACAGCACTGAACAAAGGTTGTGTGAGAGCAGATGTATATCCTACATGTGTGAGATTCACAATATCTGTGACCAACTGTAAAAGTGAGTAGCCAGTTGGCTGAATATCTTCATTTGATACATTTTTGTCTTCGATCCATCACATGAGATGCCCCATTGTATGTTTTCTTTTGCTTATTCAATTGATATTTTGTGCTAGTCAGCATCACCACTTAACACATATCAGCTATCACCCTTCCCTGCAGTTTGGTGGTTACCTGCCAACATACTGTTTCACTTTACAATGCCTTGCTTAGTGATCTTAAAAAAAGGTATTTCTGATTACTTGGGTTGTCTAGAAACTCCAAGCTCAATTAGTCTCACTTCTTGGAATGTCTGTATCTTTACAAGTAGCTATGTTAGTCTTGGCTTATGGATATCTCTAGTGTATTTTTAGTTTTCATTCTCACCTTGCTGGAGACACTTCTCTGTGGCTAACTCTGACACTACCTCTGAACTCTTGTGCGGTTATCCTGATCTTCAGCAGGCTCAACCAGTGGAGGAGAATCTGCAATCAGCACCTTCAGGTTGACTTAGGCCATAACAAGGCTGGGCTTGGTGTATCAGAACTTTCTACCTAAGGTCTCTGTGACAATTATATACTGAAAGTGTGTGCCCATTTTAAGGAGTTTAATCTGATCTTATTAGTTGCAAAGCAGTAATTAAGGAAATAAAAATTAGCAGCATATCAGATGACCTCTGCCATCTGTCAGCTATTACATATGCTGAGAAACAGGCTGTATCTCACGATCCAAAATATACAGCATGTTCCTGTTCACGGCATTCATCTAAGCACAGTAGGGAAACTCTTCCTGCTCCTACCTTTCCCCACTGAATCAGAAGTGTCTCCCTCATGGCCACAGACCCACTAAACACCTTTTCCTTGGTTCCTTCCAGCTGTGCCACCTGCTTCTATTTCAGAGCCAGCAGCCTTCTGTGTCCTGAGTCTACTTTTTGGGCGTAGCTCATCCACATCCAGCTGATCAGTTTCTACATCCACCCAGCTACTTTACTTGCTCCCAAGCAGCCATCTATGGCTATTCTTCTTCCTTCCACACTTTTAACCTCACTTTGAGTCTCTATACCTCCATTTCTCTCTCAGCTGATTTAGCACCAGTCGTCGGTATCTTATGGAAGAGTATTAGCTTTTGTTTGCTAATACCCAAGTTTGTAGTTTTCACGTGCCACCTAGTAGAGTCCTTGCTGTAACTACAGCACATTACTCTGGCAGTACTCTGTAGCTTCAGCACAGAATACTAGTTATGAACAGCACACATGGTACAATAATACATTGTCACCCTTCCATCTATATGTCCTTTCTGCTGTTGTCTTGCCTTTTACCTCTATCCTGTCTAGTACATCTCCCCCCACCCTTTGTCTTTTGTACCTTAACCCATCCCCTGTCTGTTTTTCCTCTTTCCTATCCCCTTTATTATACCCCACACTTGTGCCCCATTATCTACAATCCTCTCCCGTTCCAGTCTCTCAACTCTCCCTTGTCTCTGTACTTCAAAAATTAGCTCATCACAGGCATCAAAACTGACATCACCAAAACATTACCGTACCAATAAGGCACATCATCAAGCAGGGTCAACATTGAACAATACTGCAACTCAATAACCTAATCTACCCCCCACTGTAAATGATCAGCTAACACTAATCCTGCTCCCTAAAACTGTATTGCAATCAACAGAGCTCTTCAAGTAGCACTGACAATGGGGTTTAAACATTGCTAACATCACTGAACATCATCACCCAACAACAGATGCACTAAAACTGTACACCATTATCCAAAAATAACACTAATACAAAATAGTATCACTGTTGCACTATTTCTACAAAAGAGCAACTATACTCTCAGCAGCGAAACCAATATAGAAAATTTTTGATAAGCTGTAGTGTCATTGCTGGCTGTCTAATAGACAACAAGGCCCTGAGTTAGCTGCATGTTTACCTGTCTGAACAGACACCTTGAACGGCTCGGACTGGAATCCCTCCTACATATTATGTATCCCTTCCTATCATAATAGCTAGATCAGTAGCCTAATCAGGTAGGAGGCTGAGGTCAGTATGACTCAGATTTATTATTTTGATAATCATAGAACAGCACTCTTTTGCCATTGCCCCTAAAACATTTGTTTTGCCCCCCTGCTTTTCTCTTCTGTTATATTTCATAAATCTGTTTCACTCTCTCAATTTTCTCTCACTTAATTTCTCCTCTTCACCCTTTTCCTTCCACATCCTCTCCATATCCTTCATCCAACTAGTTTTCTTACCATCTTCTCTCCTCTTCATCCTTATATTTTTCTTTCCACCATTTACATTTCTCTCATCTGTCAACAGACCATAATGATGCTGAAGCACAAGGAATCAACTGCACCATGAGGGCAAATAAAATACCATTAATTTAAACCAGCTTTTCACCACTTGAATGCAAGAGACACATTGGAGACTACTGTAGCTTTCAAATGATTAAAATCCTACTTAAAACAATGAGAATTTGGGGAGTTTTTATTTTTCCTCCCAAAATGCTGTTGGTTTGCTCCAGAATTGTTCTCGTTCTTTTATAACAGCTTCATTATGATTAAAGCCACATAACCATACTATATGTTTTACAATGGTATATGGTAATAGCCATATTTGCTGCAGCCCCTTTACAGCAATAGGTTCAAGATTTGGTCCTTAACTATGGCTGAGTGTGACATATCTAATCAGGAAAGAGCGATATACAAAAGATTATTAAGTAGCTAATTAAAACATGTACATTCCTCTAGACACTGCCTTTTTCTGCATTTATAACTTGGTGAAATTGTGAAACAACCCACATATGACAAATACAAAATGGTTTACCAAGCTCTGTAGTTTTCATAACTTCCCAAAGTGATAAACAAATAAAGTTTTAAGAAGCTACATAATACTGGGAAGTAAATAATCTGACAGTATATATTTCCTTTAAAAATATGAATTTGGGAGTCTAGACATGTGTGATGTCAGGTAACACTAAATAAGCTCTAACCCGTTAAGGATCCATAACGTGCCAGGACCATCATGGGTAAACATTCCTTAAGGACCAGTGACAGTCCTGGCACATAAAGGGTTACAAGATAGCAATGAGCCTCAGGGCTCACTGCTATTATGCTGTGGAGGCTGAAACAGACCTCTCTAGGACTGGAGCACTCAGTTTCAGTCATTCCCCAGTTTGCTGGTACATGTGATCGCTACCACAGCGGTCACGTGTACCGGCTTTTTCATTCACAAAGGCAATGTGTTTTACATATTGCCTTTGTCACTGTTCTCTACCGCTCTCTTCCACAGGAAGAGAGAAGCTGAGAGCAGACTTAAAATCAAATAGAAAGAGGCAAAGATATATAATATATAATAACCCCTTCAATGCTGGTGCTGGGGTCAAGATTAAGTGTAGGTCCCTTTATGACCTGCTGACACCAGTCGGTTCAGTTTAAAAAATATCTGCAGCAATACCAAAGTATTTTATTTACACTGACTATTATTAAACATATAAATGAACATTTGAAAAAACATTAATGGGAGTTTTGTTGTTGTGGAACAATGTAATACACATATATACACCACACAGACTGTTCTCCAAAAACACTTGTAAACTAGGGAGGGAAAGAGGGACATTGGAATTTTTGGTCCAGAGGGACAGTGTCCCCCTAAAACTGCACAGTTTGTAGGTATGAATGACCGGTCATACCTTTCATGCAGTCTACATAAAAAAATTAACCCACTGGGCACAAATTATCACAAGAGAACCTATAAAAAGTGTGTGTGTTTTTTTTTTGTTTTGTTTATTTTTAATTTAAAAAAAATGGTGGGTTATTCAAATAAATGTGATTTCAAAAGAAAGCCCTACTTTTGTTTAAAGAAATTGTGTGCCTGGAATAAAAGACTTAAAGGGAAAATACTGTTGAACAAAGATATACTCAAAAAGGTCAAAATTGCTCTGGTCCTTAAAGGGATAGTAACACTTCGTTTTATCTTTATTTTATTTTGTAGGCATTAAAAAACATGAAGAACGATGTAAGTCTTATCTCTCAAACCTTTATGGTTTGAAAGATATTCACAAGCAAATTTTCCCCTCCCGCCCCTTTTACCTAGTGTAAGCCATCTCTTCTCAGATGTGGAATCTGGTTGTTAGACCAGACAGATAACAGCAGGGAACAATCTTCTTCCTATGAAAACAATGAAAGCCCTGCCCCCTTCACAAGTTTTTCAGCTTTTTCCCTTATCTTAACTGAAGATTGTCCCTCTCTGCAGTCTACCTGGGCACCTCCCTTCTGATCTGGCTTAACAGTGTTACATCAGTAAAAGGGGCGGGAGAGGGATACTTTGTCATTGAATTACTCTTGAACTACAACTCTGACAGAATTGAAATAACACTCTCCAAAGTCTGAATACTATGATGATTAATTAGAGCTGCTTTTATTATGAAACATTACTATCCCTTTAAGTGTAACCCACCCCAGATTATCCTGGTCCTTAAGGGGTTAATGGTTATTTATTTATATGTACAGAGTCTCCACAACAAGTGCAAACAGGAGTGCAATAAGTGAACATTACCTATTATTATAAAAAATATTCACAAATCACTTCACCTGGTAGAAATATTGAAAAACATAGCAAAATAGAAAATCACCCCTCCTAAATAACCAGTATCAGGGTGGTTAATTTGATTCAATTGAAACCATTTTGATCCCTTTTTTCAAAATAAGAAAAAGAAAGTTGGCTGAATATAGTGCTACCCTGTTTCTGTATGAATGTACACATTAGCCTCTAACCCATATTTCCAGTGGAGAATGCCTTCAGATCCTTTCTGGCTGATTGGCAGAAATTTATACTCAGTTGCAAAGAAAATGAAAAACAGATTTGTAATTATGTTAAAGCTGTAATATAATTGAATTGTTCAGTGATTCAAGCACGTTGTATTTACAGCCACTCTCAATAAAATCACTGTCAGCCAACCATTTGATAGATTTTTGAGTGATATTTACAGACTGTAAAGTACAGAACATGAAATACATACAGTGATGATTTAATCTGATAAAATGTTGATTCAAATGAAATACTATGACAATGGATATAATTAGAAGCACTGTTCCTTTTATATTATTTTGTAACAGTACACACACAAACTCACACAAATTGTATTACTACATTAATGAACATTTGATAACATTTTAGGTGCTCATAACTTAAAAACTTTTTGAATTCAGTGACTTACATAATAATTTTGTGAGCTGAGCTGCACAATGAAAAAACAGCTTGGTCCTATTCAAGGTTAAAAAAAATACTGGATTTACTACATCTCTTTTCTGAAACGTTTGGTGTTATGCTATATAATCAGCATGCCTGAACTTACCCAGGTTGAGTATCATTTGTAACACAGTGATAGGTAAAAGTTCCAAACATCTGCACTCCAAGAATTCCATATAAAAGCAGGAAAAATAGTAAAAATATAGAAACACTCCAGATTTGCTCTCCTGAACGCCTGGAAACCAAATAGACATAGTACAACTTAATATCATACAATAAACACTTGAACATTTATTAGGCTCTTTCACATGGGTTATTGTATCAAGACATTTTTTGCAATACTCCATTTTTGTAGCACAACGTTTTATGTAAGAACTGAAAATGGTTTATTTTTAGTGCTATAATTTAGCAAGGTTACCCAGCATTCCATTTTCTCAATAAAAACAAAAGTCATAAAATCATAGAACAATATGATCATAGAACAAGATATGTATTATAGTTGTGCGATTTCAATGCAATTCCAATAAAAATGCAATTTTCGTGTATGAACAGATAAAGCCTTTTCTCTTAGCCCTTGTGGAATACAGGAATCACGTGGTAGCTGCCACTAGGCAGCAGGGGACATGCAGATCAAAGCTTTCTGGAGGAGAAGACTCCCTCCCAGCACCATTTAACCCCCACAAATCAGAAGCCTTTAGTTTTACATATCGCAAGGATGCAAGAAAAAAGAAGTAGAGCTGGAAGGCAGTCACCACACAATCAAAATGACACTCCTGCCAGGAAAGTAACATTTTTCTCTGGGAATGATGTCCTGTGTTCCACAAGGACTAAGAGAAAATTATTTATTGGTTAAATACCCCAAAATCCCCTTTTTTTCTTTCTTCCATCATGTAACACAGGAACCATAGGGGCATATCATAGTTGACCCAACTAGAATTCGAGGAAGGGGGAAAAACAACTCTGAACAACAAATCCAGTCTCAGAGACAAACCATGTACAAGCATGAATCTCAGGTGTCAATGGACACCACCACACAAAAACTAAGTAAAAAAGAAGAATTATGAGAGAGAGAGGAACAAAGCACCTTTATAGGTACTACAATCTGGAGGACTATTCTCCTTAAACTGGCATCAGCCAAGGCCAGTCTGTATAGCAAATGTGTGAAGAGACAACCAGAATGCTGCCAGCTTGCATAACTTTTCTGCAGAGGCCTGGTTCTTGTTGGCTCAGGAAGCACCCACCTCTGTCGTGGCATTAGCAGTTACCCTAAAAGGGTACTGGCTTCTTTCTTATGACAAAGGCCTGGCAATCCAGGAGACCCCTGTAACTTTAGATGCTGCCTGGCCTACACGTGGGCCCTCGGGAATGATGGAGAGTGAATCAGACTTGTGTAAGGATTCAATGCAATGAACATAATATTTAACCCACTGAGTGCCAGAAGGGTGTGCAACACATTGCTTTGCAATGTGTTGCGCACCCTCTGGCATTCAATGGATCAAGACAGTAAACTACATTCAAATAGTGAAGGTCCTATTCTCACTTAATAGACAGAACAGGATAAAGAGAAGGAAGCTACATCTTCTGATTGATCTGTAAATCAGAATCCAGATTGTGAAAAACTTGAAAGAAAGTACATAGAACCACCTTATCCACATGAAAATTCATAAAGGGTGCTCTACATGACAAAGCATGGACTTTGGCCACGCACAGTACTGAAACAATCACTAAGGCAAATGTGGTCTTCTTTGCCGTAAGACAACAAGAAGCCAGTGGTTCAAAGGCATCACTGTGAAGCACTCCGAGAACCAGATTTAGATCCTATGGAGGCATGGGATCCCTGAAGATGGGGTAGGTATGAGCCACCCCGTGTACAAAAGTCTGAAGTTCCAGCAACAGACCAATTAGCTTCTGAAAAAGACAAAACCCCTTGTGAAGGCCATCTTGGAGAAAAGCAAACCCACCAGAAGACAAAAAGCACATGGGAGTGAGCAATGGTCTTCATACCACTTGAACAACAATGATCCTACCCTATGGTAAGTCTAAGAAGAAACTGGCCTACCAGCATTAAGCATAGTCACGATGACTGGCTCAGAGAAACCCTTCAATCTCAGGATATCAGTTTCAAGAGCCATGCCATCAAAGTCAACCTTAATGCATCTAGATAGCAAAGAGAACCCTGAGACAACAGATTTGGAAAAAGGGGGAAATGCCACAACTCATCTACATACAGAGTGATCAGGTCCAAGAACCAAATTTTAAGAGGCCAATGAGCCAAAAATAGGATTTTAGTCTTACCTGTTAAATCCATATGGAAAAAATGTACCTTGGGGGTTGAGCTTCTCCATTGGAAGGTAGAGCACAATCAAAAAGATGAGGCCTTGTGGGTGGATACTCCACACTCCTTCTGCAGACCAACCCTGTCCCACCTCCATTTATGATGTGAGACAACCACCCCAAAGAGGGACAGCGAGAGAAGAACAAGAAAGCTGCTGTGAGAGAAAGACCCTAGAAGGACTCCCACAACCAGACAGGCAAGACCAAGAGAGTTTCCTTTCTCTGGATGGGAGACATGTGTTCGGTATGGACTTAGAGAAAAGGATTTAACAGGTAAGACTACAAAACAGTTTTCTCCATCGTCCAATATGGAACACAGGTACAGAACTGCCTGAAGGACCTTCCTGACAAAGCTGGCTTCAGTCAAAGCCAGAACATCCACATGATAGTGCTTAGCAAAGGTATGCAAGGAGGACCAAGTAACAGCCTTGGCACAATTGTTCTGCCAAGGCCTGATTCTTGTAGGCCCCACCAGACCTAGCGGAATGTGCTGTAACTCTAAAAGGAAAAGGTTTCTTACTGAGTTTGTACACCCTATGAATGGTAGACTTGATTCAAGAGGTAATAGTGACCTTGGAAACAACCTGACCTGCCCTGTGGCCCTCAGGAATGACAAAGAGGGAATCAGTCTTACGAAAAGACTCTGTACGGTGAACATAAAATTTAAGGTACCAAACCACATCCAACAAGTGGAAGTCTCCTTGTCAGACTTTGGGTTAGGACAAAAAGAAGGCACAACAATCTCCTTACTGATGTGGAACTCAGATATCACCTGAGGAAGAAATTTCTGAGAGGTTCGAAGAACCGCCTTGTCCTTGTGAAAAACCTGAAAAGGTGGCTTGCAAGACAAAGCTTGCAACTCACCAATCCTGTGGACTGAGTTCATCAATATGATAGCCATTTTCCACATTAATAGACACAAAGAAATGGTTGCAATGGACTCAAATGGAGGTCACTGCAAAACTCCCAAAACAAAATTAAGGTCCCTCGGAGGCGTGGGAGCCTAAGCAGGGAAAGCATGAGCGACTCCCTGAATGAACACCTTGACATCTGCAGAAGTGGCAATATGCCTCTGGAAAAACACAGAGAGGGCAGACATCTGGACCTTCAAGGAGATCAAACTGAGTCCTTTGTTGACACTATCCTCAAGAAAGGACAGAACTAGCAGAAGGTCAAAGTCCTGTGAAGACAGGTCCCTGCCCATACACCAGGAATGTAAAATGGACCAAACCCTATGATAGGCCTTAGAGGAAACAGCCAGGATCATAGTAGAAATTACTTCAGTTAAGAATTCTTTATCCTCAAGATGTGCGCTTCAACAGCCATGCCGTCAAAGCCAGCTTTTCCACATCCTCTTTCTAAAGGTAGCCCTGAAGAAGATGGTCCGTTCTGGGTGGCAGTGGATGGATCTTGAATGCGCAAGTTCAACAAACCACACCCTCTTGGTCCAATAAGGAGTGACCAGACTCATGCTTGCACCATCCATCCTGATTTTTACGGAGTATCCTGGCAGGGTGGGGAATCAGATGAAAGACATAAGTAAGGTGGAAGTGCCATGGAATCACCAACACATCTGTGGCAAACACCAGAGGACCCCCAATGGAAGTAAAATGCAGAGAACATTCCTTTTGTTCCTTGTGGCCATCAGGTCTATCTTTGACAGTCCCCACTATTGCACAATCAACTTGCACACTTCCAGATGGAGTTCCCAGATAGACATTTTGGCAACTAACAAAGTCTGCCAGAACATTTTCGACCCTGGGAGTGCGAAAAGCAGAGATCGCCGGAACAAGAAATAGACAATTATAAGAAGGCTATCATATGGGGAGGGGTGAAATATCACATAAGGGACTCAAATAGGTGAAAAATTAAGGAAAATCAGAAGAGGAGAATTAGCCCTATGCTCTACTGAGGCAGAACACTTGAAATTAAAGGCTGCTGCTTATGGGCAGGGGTTAAGTAGAGCTGAAAAAAGAAACAAGAGAAAGGGCGGCGCAAAAGAGTCTCTCTAAGCGTAGTATGTTGATCACAAGAGGTGGGTCCTTCACCAAAACACCATAAAATAAATGATTGGAATATTACTCACATTTTTCAGAGGCACACAACCTGCCTCCTGGTTTAATCGTTTGCACTGGCTTACACCCCAGTATGGTGATCTTCTCCATTCTGGGCCACACGTGAAAGGTAATAACTTCCAAACTTCTTCAAAAGGAGTATTAAATAATATATGTGGAATTTGCCACTTGAGCAGAGGATAGTGCAAAATCCAGTGCTACAATAGGCTAAACCTTCTTTAATCTGATCTACTCCTCTTTTAAATTAAAGAACTTTATAGTTCAAAAAAGGAAGCCAGTGCTTGTATAATCCAATCTTATTTTAATATTTTAATATTGGCTTCAGAAAAACAAAAGATCAAAATTACATGCGCATGTAATTCAGCTTTTGAGATAGTCACATTTAGTGACGAAACGCGTCAGCTGTTTTATCAGATATTCATTGTTTCATTGATTCTTATTTTTACATATATTATATGCGCATGTAATTTTGATCTTTTGTTTTATTCTGAAGCCAATATTAAAATATTAAAATAAGATTGGATTATACAAACTCATATAATTTTTTATTTCATTATTTGAAGCACTGGCTTCCTTTTTTGAAATATAAAGTTCTTTATTTTAAAAGAGGAGTAGATCAGATTAAAGAAGGTTTAGCCTATTGTAGCATTGGATTTTGCACTATCCTCTGCTCAAGTGGCAAATTCCACATATATTATTTAATACTCCTTTTGAAGAAGTTTGGAAGTTATTACCTTTCACGTGTGGCCCAGAGTGGAGAAGATCACCATACTGGGGTAAAAGCCAGTGCAAACGATTAAACCAGGAGGCAGGTTGTGTGCCTCTGAAAAATGTAAGTAATATTCCAATCATTTATTTTATGGTGTTTTGGTGAAGGACCCACCTCTTGTGATCAACATACTACACTTAGAGAGACTCTTTTGTGCCGCTCTTTCTCTTTTTTTAGTCTATTTAGTCGGAGTGGGAACCCAGCTTCTTGGAGAGCGTGCAGCATTGGACTCAGAAAATATAATACAACAAAAGAAAGTCTATTGATATAAGTATTTGTGTTTGTTGTATTTCATTGTTATTTATTTTATTTATTATTGCTTTTTGGTCTCTTTCTATTGATTGTGTATTTTGCCTTGAAGATATACGGTGGGAAGAGGTGCAGGGATTGTTTTTTTTTTTTCATCCTAGCTCCTTATTTGAATATCTTTAAGTAGAGCTGGAATGGAGTCTGGAAGGTGGAAGGGAGAGCTTTGACTTACTAGTTTCCTGCCTCCTACTGATAGTTAATTCACTTCATGGTTCCTGTGTTCCATAATGGACGAAAAAGAAAGCCATATTATAATTTTGTTTCTGCATTATCAAACTGTAAGAGCAAAGTTGCAGCATGCTACGTTACTAAGACAATCATAGCACATATTGCGTGTTCAAATTGCCCCACAGGATACAATGATTCACAATTTTTTTTTTTTTTTAAACATGATTTGCTGTCTGTGAAAATGTCATCATTTAAAAGGGTCTTAAATGTATACTATCCAAACAACAATTCATGTCACTATTTTCCATTCCAAAACAATTCTTTTAGCACAAGGCACATTAGGAAGTATACCCATTTTTTGATGTCACATTGAAACCAACATTTCAGTCCTAGTGGACCAGACTTAAAACACTGAACAGAAATACTTAAAGGGATAGTAACACTTCGTTTTAACTTTATTTTATTTTGTAGGCATTAAAAAAACATGAAGAATGATATAAGTCTTATCTCTCAAACCTTTATGGTTTATGAGATATTCACAAGCAAAGTTCCCCTCCCCGCCCCTTTTTCCTAGTGTAAGCCATCTCTTCTCAGATGTGAGTCTGGTTGTATGACAGTACAGATAACAGAAGGGGACAGTTTTCTTTGTATGAAAACAATGAAAGCCCTTCCCCCCTTGAAAAGTTTTTCAGCTTTTTCCATTATCTTAATTGAAGATTGTCCCTCTCTGCAGTCTACCTGGGCATCTCCCTTCTTATCTGGTTGAACAGGGGGGGGATACTTTGTTTGTGAATATCTCTTAAACCATAAAGGTTTCAGAGATAAGACTTATATCATTCTTCATGTTTTTTTAATGCCTACAAAATAAAATAAAGTTAAAATGAAGTATTACTATCCCTTTAAATGGCAAACAAATGCATTACATACCCCTCTGGATTTAAAAGGGTTAATAACAACCACCAGCATATCAGGTAGTCCATTGTTGCTGGTGATGAGGCAGTGCACAGCATAAATGGGCAGCATTCACCCAATGCTTGAAAAGAACTATCTGAAAAGTTTTAGGAAATGGATGTAGCATATTTAACACACATATAAATGTTTTATGTCCCTGTTGGTTATGAACAAGGGATAGGATTTATTAGTTCTGTTTTGAGGTATATTGTCTTTTTGTCCTGAACAGATTATATGCATAGTCCTCTAACAGATTTTTCGATGTCAAGCATTCTCTGTAACAATACTGGTCACAGTGAACTATGTATTTGTGTTCTATATTTTTACTCACAATCTTTGTATGATATATTTTACAAAGTGAGTGCTAGAGACATATCCTGAGAGTGTTATTTACATATACATCAACACAGCATAGGATTCTTGTACAAAAAGAGGAGCAATTCTACAGCAAACCAGTTGCAACATGGGGGCAAATAAAAAAATTCACGTAAGTATGTGTGGAGGAGGTGGGGATTGAACCCTTCAATGCTTTGAAATGGGCTGGAGACATTGGTAGCATTCAGAGGACAAAAAGCCCATTTAAACCAATAGGCATTTCTTGAATGTTTACATCCCTTATGCTGTCAGTTAATTTATCCTGGAATATCTTCTCTTTTCTTTTATGGGTCCTGTCGTAGTTTCCTGCGTTTTCTGTTGTGTGTGAGGCCCTAAATGTCTAGACACAGATGCCTGTTCCTGTTTTGTTAAGATGAGCTTCCAGCTGTTATGTGGTCCAAGTTATGTGGAAGTCCTAAATACACATTAACACTGGGTTTTCTCTGCTTAGTAAAACATTTATAGTGCTAAATATTCAATAAAAATATTTTATAACATAAAATTACATTTTATAGCGATTTTAGCAGCATACGTTATGGAAGCACAGCTCTAGTGACCATCTGATATTATGCTTTGATCTGCATGTTACTTATTGTGTCAATCAATTCAAAGACCATATATTCAGACCAAGCTAAAAAAGGATATGTGATGACATTTGACTTTGTACACGCATGCACGTTGGAAGGCTAAGCCCACTGAAATCAATGGTCTTAATCTTTTAACCACATAGATTCTAAATTTCACCCCTAATATCCTTATCATAGCAAATTCAAAAGAAAGAAGAAAAACCTCTCCTCTTCCACGGAAATTCTCACAGTAAGGAAAATAAACTTTACACTCATACCTAATCAGTGATACTAAAGTAATGATACAGAGATACAGAAAACTGTATTATTTTTTTAAGCTTCCACTTTCACTTGGTCCGAGTTTTTTCTCTGCAACCCATCACATTGTTGTTCGGTGACTTCAGAAGCTCAATTCAGGGAACATCAGGAGTTTTAAATAACGTATGTTTAAGTAATTTCTGCCCTTGCTTGAGCAACTTCTGCTATAGAAGTTTCAGTTTTCCATGATGGGTAAATGTACCTATCTGGAGTGGAAATTAAACCTATGAATATACAGTATCTACAATTAAAAATAAATCTGAATAATAGAAATGAAAAGTTAGCATCAAACAAATTGGCTTTTAATATATTCCTGCCCCTTCAGTCCATTATTTAATTAAATGTTACAGTACTGTTGTAATGTCATTATCACAGTACTGTACTGTTTAAAATATTCAATGTCATAGTTTCTATATTTAAATATACGTGCATATAATGTACAATACATGGTATGCATATTTGTAAAAGGGGATCACCATAACTTTTTTATTAACTTCATTGTATGCTATGTCACATTTTATGTAAGCTGTTTCATATATACAGACATTAAAAGCATTAAAGCACTTAGCACATTAAGGGACAATCGATGTTTCAACTAAACGTCAAATTTCTAGGTTCAGGAAAGTCTCATTCTGGGGACCATTTGTAAAGATTTTCAAGTTCTCTGGATCGTAATCAAGGTTCTTAAATGGCTGATTTACTGGGTTCATAAAATCTTAATTGGGAGACCAACGTTCAATGTTTCCAGAATGTAATAATTTCATGTATCACTTGGGAAAGTATTTCAAATAGCCACACCATGAGTCAAATTTGGCTCCAGTGTAAACTAGGCCATTTTTAGGAAAATATGAAGTTCAGACTACCTTATATGTTAACAGTGACAGACTTCAAAAAGAGCCCCAGCTAAATATATAATTTGTCATCTTTTGAAAACACAATTTTTTTATTATTTCCTCTTTTTTCAGTTATGAATTTAGAATATGAAAGCATTTTAGGTTTTATTTTTTAATAAAAACATAGTAAAAAATTTCCCACAAGCAGACAAATATTGATTTGATGGATACACTGTACACCAAAAGCCATGCCATAGCAACCAACATCAATATATGCCTCTATCAACATTAATATTATAAATAATCATTTACAATATTTTTTTCTACAAAATATGAATCTAATTATTTCACATAAATCTAACGCTATCATGTTCTATACATTTTTTGCAGCTATCCCCAGTCTGTAGACCTTTATGTGTTTGAGTAACAATAGAAATAAACTTACTTTAGGATATTTGTTATCCTAGTTCTTGGCAGCTCAAATCTGAAGTAAATACGGAAAGCTCTAATCATTATGAGTGGACGTGGGATCCGTAACATTCCCCATGGAGACATTTGGTCAACAATTTCAGCAATTTCAAACATCTGGTAGAGTAAGTACAAAGAACACGAGGGTAGAATTTGGTTTGGTTAAACACTGGAAATAATTTTATGATGATACATTGAGAAAAAAAGACATAAAATAATAGGGATTTAGAGAACTCTCTTTGTCTTTAAAATGTTCTTACTTCTTGACAATTTTGTGTCTTAAATAGAGATGAACATTTGAAGTGAAACAGATTTAGGGAAGGATAAAGGGAAGGGGGAAAGGGCGAGGGATGGACAGAGGAGTGTGGGAAAAGAAGCACAGAGCAAGGAAATGAGCCAAAGTATACTCAAGGGAGGGGAGTAGCCCAGAGGAGATAAAAGGGGGAGTGGGCCAGAAGAGATGAAAGGGAGAAGGGGGTGGAGGAGATGGAAGGGATGGGGGCTGGAGGAGATGGAAAAGGGGGCTGAAGGAAATGGGAGTGGGCCAGAGAAGATGGAAGGGAGAGGGCTGAGGGGTCATGGAAGGGGCAAATGGACTGGAAGAAACTGAAGGGAGAGAGTGGGCCAAAGAAGGGAGGGGTAAATGGGCTGTAGGAGTTGGATGGGGAAAAAGCAGGCTAGAGGAAATGGAAGGGGCAGAAAAGAGAGGAGGAGGAGGAGGTGAAGCAGGTCCTGAAGGGATGAAAGGGAGCTGAGGAGAGTAAGACACAGGACACAGAAGGGAGGGATGTGGGTCTGAGATAATTTAAGGGGGGGAAGAAGGTCAGAGGCAATGGAGGGGGGAGCAGGTTGGAAGAGAGGGAAGGAAGAGAAGCTGACCAAAAGAGATGGAATGGAGGAGAGGATGCTGATGAGACAGAAGGTGAGGGAATGGGCAGAGGTGAAAGAAGGGAAGCAGACATGGGGCTAGGATGGAGACACTGATTATTGGGTGAGGGCAAGCAGGAAAGGGTGTCAATTTCCCTACATTGATCAGATGACTAGTCAGGGCCGGACAATGCTGTGAATAATATCTGTAGGTAAGGGAATGCTTTGGGCGTATGTATCAAGACAAACATTTTGTAAACAAGGATCCAAACAATGTATCCCTAACAATTAAATAAAAATCACTACCAAATTAAATGGTAGGTTTTCTTTGGTACATAAGTTGCAAGAGAATTGCTCTAGACTAAGCCTTTTTCTGGATTTATATATAACTATATATATATATATATATATATAGTCATTGTTTCATTTCATATCGAATGTGCTGGAGTACAGAGCCAAAATGACAAATATACAGTTTTGGTTTTTTTTACTGTACAGGAGTTACCGTACTTAGAGAAACAAATCTGTTAAAGTTACATTTATATTTCAACATAAATATTTATCTTACCTGCAAAACCAATGATACCCATAGACAAAAGACCATAAATCCATCAAAAACGCACCACCGGTCCTTTACATAGGAAGTGTCTCCCTAGAATTGAACACAAAGTACTGAGAAATTTGGGTGGGCAAAACATTACACAAAATGTCAACATATACAAAATGGCTTATTATCTTTATGTTAATGTTTGAAAGTATTGGGACCTAGCCTTTCAAGCAGACAATAATCAAGATCATCTGACTTTTGTTCTTTGTTTTGGAACATACTGTAACATACATTTGAGTATAACCATTTATAGGGGCATTTTAATGCATGGGTGCGCCTGGCATATGCCGGTGACCTGATGCTACAGGTGGCCTCTCCTGGTGTTCCAAAAAGTACGTTTTTAGAGGAAGGAACCAATGAAACCCTGTGGTCTGTGGTCACAAAGCAGTGAGGCTGTTACTTGCATGCCCCATGTGTAAATGTTGCTAATATTCCAAACAATAAGAGGGGAATAATAGGAATGCTACAGCTAAACATAAGAGGATCCTAAATGTTACTCATAGTTTAGGGGCCTTCCTTCACAATTTCACAGGGATCCTCAGATATTCATAAATATTTAAGAATATTAATACATAATATTCATATATATGCAAATCTAACTTAAAATTCACAGTAGTTCCTGAATATTCAAAGTAGTTGTGTTCCTACTGAGGAATGTTAGAAAAATTAGAGGTTGTAGTAGGTGTCATTTTGCACTATTAGTGCCCCCTGAGGTAGGTGAACTCATACCAATGAAGTGTCATTTTTCTCCTAAGAGCACTAGCTAATGAATAAAGTTGGAAATTGCATGTTTTTTTCAGATTTCTGTACATTTGAAGGGGCAGAAATGTAAGATAATGCCTTTTTTGCGCTGCTGGTGATTAGGGCTCTATGCTAGCCATGGAGGGAGGAAATCAAGCCTAAACAGAAGGATAGCAAAAATGCTGAAAAAGTGTCTGGCCTGCAGGGTGCAGGAAATGGCCCGAGCCTCCGGCACTGAAGAGGTTAAAGGGGCGGAACACAAATTTTGCAGAGTTGAAACTGTGAATTAAAATTACATGAAACATCACAAGAACATGTTAGCAAACCCAAAAAACACTGAACCCAGTAGGGAAAGTGCAAATAAACCCCCAAAAGATGCAAAACCAGCAGCTAAAGGGTTAAGTTACCACATAAACTTGCTCCAAAACACCCAACAGACATACAGATAAACCCAATGAGTGCAGGAGTGTGTAATAGGAACTCCAAAGGAAAACCTCTGTGCGGAGAGACACTGTGGGACATGTGGACCTGCAGCACTCCTTTCTTGCAGATCTTCTGTCTTCAGATATATTTAGATGTATTAAGAAGAAGCCTCAGTGGGCAACTCCTGAACCCCAGATTTTGCCCCAAGGGCTTATGGTCCACAAAAAAGCACCTGGATACTGAGCTAGCCACATCTAAGGGCATTGTCAGTTATGGTAATCCGCCTAATGGTGGTATTCCATATCTAACAGAAAAATAAAAAAAATAGCTAAAACTATAGCAGAACTGTTCTCTTGCCTGTGTCTTCACCAAGGAACAAATCTTACTGGAGCTGACTGGCAGCCAAGGAGGGAAGGTAGGCTCCAGCCCCTGCATTCACTTCCAGAATTGTTCCTGCCTACATAAAGGGGTGGATCGCCTACCCAAAGTTACCAGTAACCTGTACTGGACGACAGAGAAAGGTGATTTCCCTTTCTGGATACAGACTCTTAGTAATTTCCTTGAAAAATGTTTCTCCATTATGGAGAAATTGATTACATCCCTAGGTCAAGGGTTAGAAAGTACAGAAGGAGGAATTTGTGGTGGGATAGTGGGTAGTATTTAGTATCTTTAAACCTATAATGATTTTAGAATTTATATAATTTCCTAAGGGAAATAAGAGGATGACAGAATGAGTAAACACTATCTTAGGACAACATGCTATGCCTTTAGCATTATCCCATCATCCATCAGGAAAAAGTCAACTTAATTTTATCAGTTTACACATAAGTGTAAGGAATGCAAACAAGTATTTGAAGACCTTAATAAGCCTTTCATTTTTCATAAGCTCTTGTGTTTTGAATGTATTATTGCTAACAAAAGAAAGATGAGGGAATTCTACATATTACTATCACACTAAGCACTATTCTGTTTTGTTTAAGGAAAAGAGACTCAGACAATTCCAGGATCAAGATGTTGATTTATCAACTTCCTCAAGCACAAGCTATGTCAGAAAATAATAATTTGTTTTGTACTTGTATTTCTAATTACTTGTTGCTATTTTGATGAATCACATTAATCCCCACTTGATTCTTCTATGACTTTATATTTCCTGCCATTTTGGAAGCTGCTAATTATGTAGCTATGAAGCCTCCTGTTATTTATTTATTTATTTTCTCCATTTGGACCTCATACTTTTATTTCTGAGAGTCATTCTGCAATTGAAAGAGAGGGTGTCATCATAAATGAATATGGATTATAACCAATAATAATTCTGGGTTTGCAATAATTAATATGGGTATGCAATTGTTAAATGCATTATGCTATTTAAACATTTCTTACAGAAATGTCATTTGCAGAATGTATTACTTAGAAATTTTGTTTATACTTAGCAAGGACATATAGGACATATCACTAGGCTGTTTTCTTTACAGACCTTAAAAGGGCATGTATTACCTATCACAGGGCTCAAAATTTCCACTCGCCCTGACCTATCATATATTTGTATTTATAGAACATCTCCTGCCTAATCTGTAAAGCGCTAATAAAGCTTCACACTAAATACCACACAGTTGGGCTAAATGATACAGCTAATGTTCTGATACAATCAAAAGATGTTCCTAAATATCCAGTGTGCTGAAACAAGAGAAAAGCTGTGGTAAAGTATACTGATTATTTAGTCTATATAAAAAGGTAGATGTGACATATTGTTTTATGTACAGAGAGAGAGAGAGATACTATATGTAACACTAATGGTATGCTATACTTTATTATTGCAAAACTATTATTTAATTTGTCTCAGCTAGTCATGCTGGATTGATACAGACTGATAAATAATTATACACTGTGTTATGCACACCTACATATTCAGATACAAAAACACTGCTTTGGGTGCTCTTGCTGATACATCCTTTTACTGTGTTATATACTCATGCTTTGATGCTATTAGTGTTTAGTATCCTTATACACTGTGTTATATTCTGATACACCAGATCAATTTCTGATACACAGAAATACAGAATTTGATGGCAGAAAAGAACCATTCGGCCCCTCTAGTCTGCCCATTTTCCTACTGTAAAAACCTCAAACCTTTTTTGGTCCTTGGTCTTTTCTTATGTTAAGGACAGTGTTATGCATATCCCATGCATGCTTAAATTCTGTCACTGCATTAACTTCTACCACTTCTGCTAGTAGGCTATTCCACTTATCTACTACCCTCTCAGTGAAGTAAAACTTTCTTACATTACATCTAAACCTGTGTCCCTCTAGTTTTAGACTATGGCCTCTTGTTCTAACATGTTTACATCCTGCACTTTGTTGAATCCCTTCATGTATTTGAATGTTTCTATCACACACTGTTATACAGAGTTATGCATTCATGCACTGGTGCTATTATGGTGTCAAATTCTAATGCATTGCTCTACTTTGTTATGAACTCCGCACTGGTGATTTTCCTGTGTCTATCAAATCCTGATGCAAGTGATCTCTCTTTCTCTCTCTCTCACTCTCTTAAATTATATGAAAACATGCAGTCATTTTGCTACTGTCCCTACCAGTTTAACAAAGCTGTGGTGTCAGGCAGTGTACTGTGGTACTATATCTTCAGCATGCCTCTTTAGCTAATATATTTTATTATGTAAAATGGTAAGGCACAGTTTAAAAGTTCATATATATGCAGGCCAAAGGCTGTAAAGGGTATAAAGGAATACAAATGCCTACAAAATTAAATGATGTCATGTATACTTAAATACCTTCTGCACCAAGCTGACATACATACAAGGTCTCTATTTGTTACCTGAAGGCTAAATATGTTATATGCTTGGCTATACCTACTCCCTTATTGGTGGTGAATATATTTCAAGGTCTGTTGGCAATGCATTTTAAGTTCAAAAAAGAATTTTTCTGCTAAAAAACACGTGAACAGTTGTGAGGAAATATGCTGCATCAAATAGCATTAGACATTTTCTCAAAAAGTACAATAGGGCATTCATAAGTACGGTCATGATGAACTATTCCTTATTGAACATATATTAACACAGAGTACAATGAGTTATAATGAAACATAAGAAAGTGATATTAAGTGATATTGAGATAAACTTTCCAAATGGCTATTTTATTAATGCTGATTTATCGAGAGATTAAGTGTAAATATTAATATATATTCAAATGTGAGCCTTTGTTTTAAGGATGACAAACAATGCTTTAGGCTGCTTGGGGAAAAAAACTTTTTTAAACCAGCTGGTGCACTTTCATTTATTTCTTAAGTCTGTCACAAGCAATTATGTTGATTGGCGTGAATGTAAATAAGTATAAAATGTACACAAAATGTGAAGTATTAGGAAAATCAACAGGCAATGAATTAAATAGCTTTCTTTGATCAGTATCATAGATCTATAAGAAAATATAAAATTAGTACAGCATATAACTTAGCCAATTACTAATATAATTAAAATATTTAAAGACTGAGTTCATACAATATTGTGCAACTGATAGCAATAAGCAGTTCTGTCCTTTCCAATTGCTTTTTGGCAATCCATGATTCTAACCTGAAAAAAAATTGCAATTCTGGCATCATAGCCACATCCCAATATATTTTGCATAGCTATAAAACTAGGAAGTTGGAAACCTACAGATCTCTGGCCATTGATGGATTACACCTTTCCTAGATATAGACATATACATACACACATATGCATACATATTTATTTTATTTGCTATGGCAACTCATTTATATTTGAGAGTCCCTTTTTCAAATTGATGATATATTTTACTTTAAGGACCATTTTAAGCTTTAAAGTGAAATGGGACTACTGGGAGCTAGCTCGCAGAAATGCAATTCCAAATTATAAGGTATTTTGTGAGGTGAAAGGCTTCTGAGTGGTGCCTAGCCATTTAACAAGTTATATCTACTTATGTTTGTTCTCACTGAGCCTGTCACATCTTTCAAGTGAACGGTAATAAAGACATGGATCCCTTGCTCAAGGCCTAAGCAAGAAAAACAAGATGTTTCCCACTCATGAGGCCTATAAAAGGAGGAAATTTACATCCAGGTATCCCTGTGAAGAGGGGACTTGCCCCTCATTTAGGAACAGGAACTCCTATTTTGGGTGAGATTATTCTGATATGCACATGTAAATATCTTCTCTGGAACAGCACTAACATATTATGATTCTGAAGGGTGAATAGCCATAGAAGAAACAATTACCTCTTATGTTCACTGACAGTGAGACCCTCACATATTTTGGCTTGTTTTTGAAAAGACTTAGTGTCTCTCCCTAAGGATGAAGAGTAATCTAGATATGAACTATTTGCTCTCAGTACCTAGGGAAACCAGCTACCCCTCACTGGTAAAATGCAAAAAAGGCCAAAATGTATGTCTGGCATTAGCTGGTATTCCTGTGCAGAGGGGACTTACTGGACCTCCTTTTTGAGTGGGATTCGTCTGATATACACATTGTAATTTCCCTTTCCCTGTAATAGAGGTATATGTGATGCTTCTGAGTGGTGACTAGCAGCAGAACAAGCAATTTCTGCTTATGTTCATTCTCAGTGAGCCTCGCATATATTTTTTCTTGGTTCTGACAATATACAGCATTGTTACTTGCATTATAAATAAATGCTTTTGTCAAGTAACTAGCATGTGTAGATCTGATGTTATAATCTTTAAACCATTTGAAAATCACTGTTTCCTGTTAGACCATGTTTCCCTAATGAAGTAGTAGTTCATCTACAAAACATGTCAGAAGGCCTGGTTCACCAAACACTATATTTTTGTACTAATTGCTCCAATTTATTCCCATTGTAATGCAAAAAATGTGCACTAATGCTTGCTACACTGGTGAAAGATATGTATCTGATATATTAAGCATTTAGGAGAGTTTAGACATATGCAGATATTTCCTTTCCTAAGGGACCCCTTTTCTGTAGTATCCCCCCATCCAAACACAGAGTCATGTCCCATATCCATATCCACATCCACCTCCAGGGATGGTTTTCAAAACCAGCTCCTTTTCAAAATAAACTCTGTGACAGTTTTCATCCAGATGAGACTTATCAGCTCTAATGGTCTTTAGCAGTGCAAATATATTTTCTCCAAGGACGTCATACAGGCACTTTACTTCAAATCCCCAACTCTCAGCTCTCAAAACAAACTAATGGCAACTTGCACTCATACATAAACATAACTCTAGACACTTCCCACTGTGGGCACCATATCAAAAAGACAAGGAAAACATGCAGACCTAACAAACAATCTAGCACTGTAAGATATTGTCCTGTATAGTTTTCAATGTAACATGCAGCAGAATATTGAACAATGGAAGTCTGAATTTCAGCACAGTGGTTGATTTTAAGGCACATGGAATACAATGTACACCTTATTCAATGCATTCTGTGTACTTTAACAAGAGTTCCTTGCTCACATGTTGGCATCAGAACACAAGGGAACAATATTTGTTACAGGGGTTAAAAAACAAACAAACAAACAAAAAAAACATTACCAATAACTTCTTCAAAGAGCTAAGTGAAACAATCTGCTGACTACTCCCCAATGACATTGTTTTAAATCTGCCAATATATAATTATTAACATTCTGAAAAAAATCACAAGGTATACAAAAATATTTATATCAAGACTTGCAGTAATTCTAATATGTAATGTTTCTGTGCCAGCAACATAAACATGAAAATTAATTTCACAGTTTGCACGAAGGAAGGGTTTCCCCAATTATTTATTTCCACATGAAGACTCTTTTTGGGTCAGTTAATTTCGGTTTGAGGCATTTGCTTGTGATTTTTTTTTTCTTATGTTCGTGTGTGAGAATCCCTCCATATCAAGGATTTTTATCTTGTTTTTATATTTTGCAGTTTCTTACTTTACAAATTTAAACCACATAAAAAATTAGGCATATTGTATTACAGGATGTATTCCTGGTGGACTGAAATGATAGAACACACTAAATTAAAAAGTATAAAGAACAGAAATAAATAATAAACTAATAAAATGTACATGAATGTATTACATACATTCTCTCTCTAAATATTTCTAACCAGTGTCTCGGTGGATAGGTGTAGGAAAATGTCCCTGGCTTTATTTTTGCATCTACAAAAACAACACATAATAGTAATAATCCTAAATGAGCACATAATAAGAAATGTATTGAAGTCTCTGCTCAACATTTTTAAACACAAAATGACAATTTTTGGGCAGAAAGTGGCATTGCATCTATTTTGCACTTCAGATAATCTGTATGACACGATATCCAAATTGTGGCCTCAGGGCTCAGAGTATTTAAATTAGGCCCCCACCAAGGTGCGTATGAAGGCAGGCATCTCATTACCATGTAAGCACAAAATAGCTGCCTACTTTTCGCTTTTTCTCTTACCATTCAGGTCCCTCAGGCAGAGCAGCAGTTAATCTATATAAAGAAGTCCATGCTATTCAATCACACGATTGGGAAGGAAAGTAGTATAGGAAAATGAAAAAGCTGTCTAGCCCTCCTTTCCTCCAATCCACCAGACTTTGTATCAGGGAGTAATTAAAGAAACAAGCCTAGGGATCCCTCTTATGTGCTATGAATTTTTTTTTTTTATTAAACTGATAATAAAAAGTGTCTGTTAAAATTGTTGTAAAATGATATAAGGAGATATATATATAACAGTCGAGGGAAAAAGAAAGTACATCCTTTTTGAATTCTATGGCTTTACATATCAGAACATAATAACAATCATCTGTTCCTTAGCAGGTCTAAAAATTAGGTAAGTACAAACTCAGATGAACAACACATGACATATTACACGGGTCATGATTTATTTAACAAAAATATGCCAAAATGGAGAAGCCATGGGTGAAAAACTAAGTACACCCTTACTGTTTCCATAGAAATTAAGATGCAACATTTTAGCAGTTTGCTGGTCTGGAGCATTCTGGTGTGTGTTAATACAATGCCATGGAGGAAATACATCAGCAATGAACATTCAAAAGAGTTACCAATCTTCCCAGGTGTGGAGGTCCCAGCAAATTCACCAAGGTCAGACAATGCAATGCTCAGAGAAATTACAAAAAACCCAAGAGTTACCTCTCAGACTCTACAGATCTCAGTTAGCATGTTACATGTTAAAGTTCATGACAGTACCATTAAGGACTGAATAAGTATGGTTTGTTTGGAAGGGTTGCCAGGAGAAAGCCTCTTCTCTATAAAAAGAAAATGGAAGCATGGCTTAGGTTTGCAAACAAACCACAAGACTTCTGGAACAATGTGGTGTGAGACCAGAGTCGAGATGTTTGGCCATAATGCACAGCACCAGGCAAAAAACAAACACAGCATATCAGCACGAACACCTCATACCAATTGTCAAGCACAGTGGTGGAGAGGTGATGATTTGGGCTTGTTTTGCAGCCACAGGACCTGGGAACCTTGCAGTCATTGAATCGACCATGAACTCCTCTGTATGCCAAAGTATTCTAGAGCAGTGGTTCTAAACCCGTGTAACCTCAGGACCTACATTTGTCCTTCGTCATTAAGTTGCAACCCAAAAATAATTTCATTTCCAAAACGTAATTTATTCCACAAAACAATTTGTACAGTATTGCACAATGTATATATGCACTTTTTAAACACGACTTCTTTGCAAAATGAATAGTGCAGTAATCACGGTGTGAGTGAAAATGAAAGCACTGTTGAGGTAAAAACCCAATCAAGTAAACAGTCAGTCTTTGAAACATAGGAGATTAATTACAACTAAAGGGAAAGCTGGTGATGTTTTTTGCTCTTGATAAGTGTTTCGAAGTCTGGGGTGATGGTAGACAAAGCAACTCTGAGGTTGTGTTCAATGTCCATTCTGTTCCTATGTTTTGTCTTCAGATGAACCAGAACTGAGAAGCCACTCTAACAAAGATAGGTTGTGCTGAATGGTAGGATGATTTTGATAGCATGGGTTGGGATGGAGGGATATTCAGTCAAAACACTACATCAGAACTGAGAGAGTGTTACCTCAGTAAATTTCTATTTTAGCATCCAATCACATGAGAGCTCTACAAGCTAACTCTCTTCATTGCTTGGCAACATGAAGCTTTCCTATTCGATTCCAAAGGGATCGCGTAACCAACCGTCATCCCTGTGCTGCTCTGGGAAGTAGTCATTGAAACGTTCCTGTAGTTTTGTGAGATGTGCCATTATAGTTTTCTTCAGTTCTTTTCTTCCTGTGGTGTCCAGGTGTGTAACCTTATGACAAACATTGGGGAACATATCTCTCTTTGGAAACATGACTTGTCCACAATGCCATTTTCTTTTTGAAAGCCTCAATTTTTTCAGTCTGTGCAAAAATATTGTGTCCCTTCCCTTGCATAGACACATTTAATGTGTTCAGCTGCTCAAACACATCTGCGAGATAAGCAGCTTGTGTAAGCCACGTATCCTTGTTAAACAGATCGGCAAGAAGCGAGTTGCACTCCGAGAGGAAGGCCGTGATTTCCGTTCTCTGCTCATATAAATATGAAAGGACTTTGCCCCTGAAACAGCACCTGTACATGTTCACTGCCCAGGTCTTTGCACAGCTTCTGAAAACACCTGGCATTCTTGGCACTCAGTTTAATGTAGTTCACCATTTTGACATCATCTTTCAAAGTTTCGTGAAGCACTAGCACCATATCCTTGGCTGCTATTGCCTCCCTGTGCAAAAAACAATGGTTCCAAATTGCATTTGGTGTTTTTTCAAGAATTCTCTTCACCACCCCTGAGTGTTTGCCAGTCATGCAGGCTGCACCATCAGTTGTGATTCCAACACACATATCCCATGTCAGGCACACCAATCCAGAGTATGAATCCACAGTATTGAAAATGTCCTCTGCAGTAGTAGTGGTGGGAAGCTCTCTAGTGCAGAGTAACTGCTCCTGAAAGTCTCCTTCCCACACATGCCTCACATAAACAAGCAAAATGGTATGGTTCACAATATCTGTGTATTCATTCAATTGTAATGAATAGTATTTGTTTGCGAGCTGTGGTCTGTTGTTTTATATCACTTGACATTTCTTGAATCCTTGTGTAAGGTATCATTTGATAGTGGAATTCTCTTCAATTTATCTGTAGCACATTGATCCAGGGCCATGTCAATGGCAGCAGGTAAGATAAGGTCTTCTGTAGTGTTGAGCGAGCATGCTCGGCCGATGCTCGGATCGGCTCGAGCATCGCTCTGCTCGGCACATGGCGGTACTCGTACGAGTACCGCATGTGCTCGCCCGCCATGTTCGGGTCTCCTCCCCGCACGTTTTGCGGCTGCTGCGCAGCCAATAAACGTGCAGGGAGGCTCTGACATCGGTGTAATGCCAGCAGCCATGTTGGCTGCTGGCATTACACTGATTGGCTGGCCAGAACCCGTGGTCGGGTGCTGTATAGCACCTGACCATCGAGTTCGGCTCAGTCTGAGCCAGGGAGAGCTGAGGATAGGAAGGGAAAGGCAGTGTAGGGAGGAAAAAAAAAAAATTGTGAAAACAAAGAACCAAAAGTCCTTTTTAGGACTACTGTGTGTGGGGGCAGCAGGTTATTTTGTGTGGGGGGAAAAAAACAAAAAAAAAAAAAAAAAAAAATATTCTGTTTAGTGTGAAAAGTTGCAGATTAGAGCACATTCTGTTTAGTGTGCACAGTTGCAGATTAGAGCACATTCTGTTTAGTGTGCAAAGTTGCAGATTAGAGCACATTCTGTTTAGTGTGCAAAGTTGCAGATTAGAGCACATTCTGTTAAGTCTTCAAACTAAAATATCAAAGTCACATATTCCATTCAGTGTGCGTCGCCGCAGTTTAGCAGCACATTCTGTGTACTGTGCAGAGTTGCAGAATAGGAAGAAATACTGTTAAGTCTTCAACCTAAAATATCAAAGTCACATATTCCATTCAGTGTGCTTCGCCGCAGTTTAGCAGCACATTCTGTGTACTGTGCAGAGTTGCAGAATAGGAAGAAATACTGTTAAGTTTTCAAACTCAAATATTAAAGTCACATATTCCATTCAGTGTGCTTCGCCGCAGTTTAGCAGCACATTCTGTGTACTCTGCAGAGTTGCAGAATAGTAAAAAATACTGTTAAGTTTTCAAACTCAAATATCAAAGTCACATATTCCATTCAGTGTGTATCACCGCCGTTTAGCAGCCTATTCTGTGTACTCTGAACAGTTGCAGAATAGTAAGAAATAGTGTTAAGTTTTCAAACTCAAATATTAAAGTCACATATTCCATTCAGTGTGTATCACCGCCGTTTAGCAGCCTATTCTGTGTACTCTGCAGAGTTGCAGAATAGTAAGAAATAGTGTTAAGTTTTCAAACTCAAATATCAAAGTCACATATTCCATTCAGTGTGTATCACCGCCGTTTAGCAGCCTATTCTGTGTACTCTGAACAGTTGCAGAATAGTAAGAAATAGTGTTAAGTTTTCAAACTCAAATATCAAAGTCACATATTCCATTCAGTGTGTATCACCGCCGTTTAGCAGCCTATTCTGTGTACTCTGAACAGTTGCAGAATAGTAAGAAATACTGTTAAGTTTTCAAACTCAAATATTAAAGTCACATATTCCATTCAGTGTGTATCACCGCCGTTTAGCAGCCTATTCTGTGTACTCTGAACAGTTGCAGAATAGTAAGAAATAGTGTTAAGTTTTCAAACTCAAATATTAAAGTCACATATTCCATTCAGTGTGTATCACCGCCGTTTAGCAGCCTATTCTGTGTACTCTGCAGAGTTGCAGAATAGTAAGAAATACTGTTAAGTTTTCAAACTCAAATATCAAAGTCACATATTCCATTCAGTGTGTATCACCGCCGTTTAGCAGCCTATTCTGTGTACTCTGAACAGTTGCAGAATAGTAAGAAATAGTGTTAAGTTTTCAAACTCAAATATGAAAGTCACATATTCCATTCAGTGTGTATCACCGCCGTTTAGCAGCCTATTCTGTGTACTCTGCAGAGTTGCAGAATAGTAAGAAATACTGTTAAGTTTTCAAACTCAAATATCAAAGTCACATATTCCATTCAGTGTGTATCACCGCCGTTTAGCAGCCTATTCTGTGTACTCTGAACAGTTGTAGAATAGTAAGAAATACTGTTAAGTTTTCAAACTCAAATATTAAAGTCACATATTCTGTGTAAGATGAAGAAGGCGGGTAAAAAGGGACGGGGAAGTGGACGTGATCCTGAAAGTTCAGGGCGCGGGTCAGGACGCGGAGAAACTGTGCCTGGTGCCAGAGCACAAGAAAGAAAGACATCCACCATACCTAGCTTCATGTCTAATTTTACAGGGCGTCGCAGGACATCACTCTCGAGGTCCGACCACTGCGAACAGGTGGTCGGTTGGATGACAGCTGATACTGCTTCCAGCCGGTTAAGCACCACCCTGTCTTCCACCAAGTCCACTCTCAGTAGCCAAGAGTCTGGTCAACATAATCCTCACTCTGATCATCCTTCCTCCCACCATACACGGTCTGGTCAAAGAAGTGATCCCACACTGGGATATAGTGAGGAGCTCGTCTCATCACCAATCCTTCATTTGACCCTCTCTCCAAGCACGCTTGCAGAGGAACATGACATCTTGTGCCCTGATTCACAACCTCTAGAGGCTGCCCAATCAAAAGAAGATGACAGATGTGAACGGCATTTAAGGTCAAAGGAAGTAGTGGATGATGATGATGATGATGAGACACAGTTGCCATTAAATCAACCACTATTTCCGTCTCAAGACCTTGTTGAGGAGAATGTTATACAGTTGTCAATGACTGAGTATGTGGTGGGATCAAGACTTGAGGAGGATGATCAGAGTGAGGAAGTGGAGGAGGACTTGGTGGACGATGAGGTGACTGACCCCACCTGGGAAGGTGTAGAGCCGAGCGATGTCAGCAGTCCTGAGGGTGAGCCATCTGCAGCACCGCAACAGGCTGGAAGAGGCAGTGGTGTGGCTACAGAAAGAAGGCGGACCGCACCAAACCGGCCCGCAAATGTTCCACGGAGCACCCCCTTGCGTAAATCTACCTTGCCAAGGGGTAGGTGTTCCGCGGTATGGCGTTTTTTTAAGGAAAGTGCGGACGACAAAAGAATTGTAGTTTGCAACCTGTGCCACACCAGAATGAGCCGAGGCATGAACACTAGAAACCTCACCACCACCAGCATGATCCGACACATGGCATCCAAGCACCGTAGTAAGTGGGAGGAACGCCTGGATCGCCCATCTGTGTCTGCAGGCCACACCACTGCCTCCTCTTCCCCTGTTTTCGGTGCCGGCCAATCGCCTGTCGAAGGCGCAGGCCCGCATACCTCCCGCCCTGCACCTGTACCATCTGAAGCACCATCAGCGACCACATCCACTTCCCTGTCCCAGCACAGCGTCCAAATGTCGTTACCCCAGGCATTTGAGCGCAAGAGAAAGTACCCAGCCACCCACCCACAGGCCATAGCACTAACCTCACACCTTTCCAAATTACTGGCCATCGAAATGCTGCCATTTAGGCTTGTGGACACTGAGTCCTTCCGCAGCCTGATGGCAGCAGCTGTCCCTCGGTACGCGGTCCCCAGCCACCACTACTTTTCCCGGTGTGCCATCCCCGCATTACACCACCATGTGTCCCGTAACATCACCCGTGCCCTGACCAACGCAGTTACTGGGAAGGTCCACTTAACGACTGACACATGGACAAGTGCTTGTGGCCAGGGACGCTACATTTCCCTGACGGCACACTGGGTGAATGTTGTGGAGGCTGGGAGCGACTCGGACCCTGGGATGGCACGGGTGCTACCCACGCCGAGGATTGCGGGCCCTACCTCCATCAGGGTTTCCACCAGCACCTACGTTATTGGCTCCTCCTCCTCCGTTTCCACCTCCGAATTCTCTACACGCAGCGCCACTCCCCCATCAGCCAGTAGCTGGAAGCAGTGTAGCACTGCAGTGGGGAAGCGTCAACAGGCCGTGCTGAAGCTGATCTGCCTTGGGGACAAACAGCACACGGCCTCAGAGCTGTTGCAGGGGTTTAGTCACCAGACCGAGCAGTGGCTCTCGCCACTCAACCTGCAACCAGGCATGGTTGTGTGTGATAATGGGCGTAACTTGGTGGCGGCTTTGGAGCTCGGCAAGCTCACACACGTACCATGCCTAGCGCATGTATTTAATTTAGTGGTGCAGCGATTTCTAAAAACCTACCCCAATGTGCATGATCTCTTGACCAAGGTGCGCCGCGTGTGTGCACATTTCCGTAAGTCATCTACAGCTTCGGCCGGCCTGTTGAAGCTGCAGCAGCGCTTACAATTGCCAGCTCACCGGCTGCTGTGTGACGTGAGCACGCGCTGGAACTCCACCTTCCACATGTTGGCCCGGCTTTGTGAGCAGCAGAGGGCAGTAGTGGAGTACCAGCTGTTACACGGTCGTCGCCTCTCCGTTCAACTTCCTGTAATCAGAAGTGAGGAGTGGGAATGGATGTCAGACCTCTGCGAGGTTTTACGCAATTTTGAGGAATCGACACAGATGGTGAGCGGCGATAACGCTATTATCAGTGTAACCATCCCACTTCTGTGTCTACTGAAACGCTCGCTGCTCACAATTAAAACCGACGCTTTGCATGTGGAAGAGGTGGAAATGGGGGAGGAAGAGCTTACACAAGGTGATAGCCAGAGCACCCTCACTTCGTCTTCTCAGCGACAATTGGAGGAGGCGGAGGAGGAGGAGGAAGACACTGTTGCCTCCGCTACAGAGGGTAGCCATGGAACTTTAGTTCCATCTCTTCAGCGTGGGTGGGCAGAAGAGGAGGAAGAGGATGAGGAGATTGAGAGTCATCCTCCTGGTGAGGACAGCGAAATCTTGACTGTTGGTACTCTGGCACACATGGCTGACTTTATGTTAGGCTGCCTTTCCCGTGACCCACGCGTTATACGCATTTTAGACAACACGGATTACTGGGTGTTCACCCTTCTGGACCCCCGCTACAAAGAGAATTTCTCATCTCTCATTCCTCCGGTGGAGAGGACAAGCAAAATGGTGCAATACCAGAAGGTTCTTGTTGAAAAATTGCTCCAAAATTTTCCATCTGACAACGCTGGCGGCAGAGTACGTGCTACCTTGGCCAACCGAGAAGGGGAGAAAAGGGGAGCACACAGCAGTTCCGAGAAAGGCAGGGCAACACTCTCCAAGGCGTGGGACACCTTCATGACACCCCGCCAGCACCCTCACCCTGATGCGCAGCCTAGTGTCACAAGGAGGGAAAAGTTTTGGAAGATGGTGAAGGAGTACGTAGCAGACCGTGTCAGCGTCCTCAATGATCCCTCTGTGCCTTACAACTACTGGGTGTCCAAGCTGGACACGTGGTATGAACTGGCACTCTACGCCTTGGAGGTGCTGGCCTGCCCTGCCGCCAGCGTTCTGTCTGAGCGGGTATTTAGTGCTGCTGGTGGCATCATAACAGATAAGCGTATCCGCCTTTCCACCGACAATGCTGATAGGTTGACACTTATAAAAATGAACAAGGCCTGGATTTCCCCTGACTTCTCCACTCCACTGGAGGAAAGCCCCGGGGGAACATAAACTCACTTTATATATGTTATTTACAATGATGGGAATACTCTGTATTCCCATTCACCCCTTCCACCCAAAAAACGGGTATATGGTTGACTCTTAATCTTCTCATCCTCCTCCTCCTCTTCCATATGCCCTGTGATATAATTTTTATATAGGGCCAGCTCACCAGCGGGCCCTGTGATATAATTTTTATATAGGGCCAGCTCACCAGCGGGCCCTGTTTGACAATTTTTATATAGGTCAGCTCACCAGCGGGCCTTCTCATATAATGTTTTATTGGGTCAGCTCTCTAGCGGGCCCTCTCATATAATGTTTTATAGCGTCAGCTCACTAGCGGGCCTTCGCATATAATGTTTAGGATGGTCAGCTCTGCAGCAGACCCTCACCCATAATGTTTTAGATGGTCAGCTCAGCGCACGTTTCCCTCTTAATCATGGCCTCAGTTCTGAAAATCAAGGAAATTTTTGGGAGAATTTGCCTCTGCGCACGTTTCCCTCTTAATCATGGCCTCAGTTCTGAAAATCAAGGAAATTTTTGGGAGAATTTGCCTCTGCGCACGTTTCCCTCTTAATCATGGCCTCAGTTCTGAAAATCAAGGAAATTTTTGGGAGAATTTGCCTCTGCGCACGTTTCCCTCTTAATCATGGCCTCAGTTCTGAAAATCAAGGAAATTTTTGGGAGAATTTGCCTCTGCGCACGTTTCCCTCTTAATCATGGCCTCAGTTCTGAAAATCAAGGAAATTTTTGGGAGAATTTGCAGATGATATACAAGTAAATATACAGCAAATACTGTTTGGTAACAATTTTTCGCCTAAAGTCGTTTTTATTTTCCTTTTTGTGTGTTTTATGGTCAGTCTGTAAAAATGGCGTACTACGGGCGAAAGATCGTTCCCAGCAGCGATGTTGGAGTCCAAGATGCATCCAGACATCCTCCCTATGCTGTCCCTGAACCATTTCTGTGGTGTTTCCATCCTTTTCTGCCCTTTTCCTATGGACCAGGCACCCTCCCCTCATCAGAGCAGGGGGTGCCTGGTGTAATGCTCGAGTCCTCCCATTGACTTCAATGGGGCTCGGGTGCTCGGCCGAGCACTCGAGCCTCAGGGGGTGCTCGGTCAGAGCACCCGAACACCCGAGCATTGGGGTGCTCGCTCATCACTAGTCTTCTGTAATAGTGTGGGCTTTCTTGCATTTTGCAATACGGTGAGCTACATGGTAAGATGCACAGAGTGCCTGCTCTTGTTTTGAACAAGAAGATGTTAGGCACTTTTGAGATGCCCTTAGCTCCTGTAATTTTCATTGAAAAAAATCCACAGGTTTTTCTACATAGGCCGATTGTTTTGTGTCTAAATGGCACTTTAGCTTTGATGGCTTCATGCTTTTGTTACGCAAAACACTGTGGTTTCTGTCCATCTAGCCTATCTTCAATGTATGAAAACCCATATTTAATATAATTTGTGTCATATTTACATTTCGAGGACATGTTGCCTGAGGAGAGCTACTTTGGGAGTTATTCAGCAAACTTAGATAAAATCCTGTAAGGTTCCAGTGAAGGATATCCAGTTTAATCAGGATCCTTATGTGTGCACAATCTGATCTACTCCTCCACATGGTGGTATATTCTCCGTAGCATTCCAATTCCTGGATGTAATGGGTAGTCTCTCAGTGACGTGAGATCCTCCCACAGTGCTGTGCACCAGACACACACTGTCCCAATGTGCTCCTCCACTCTTCCGTGGGATTGTCTGAAAGAAGTTCACAAGACCCAGTGTTGTTGTCTGGTGTTCACGTCCACCATGGCCAGACTAGGACTAAAAACCAGCCTTGCAAATAATTGTATACCAGCCCCGTAGCATTGTGTTGTTAAACCAATTGCATAAACTTGGAATATCATGCCAATGAGCATTTAAAATTAAAAAAAAAAAAAATCTGCTTGTCCAATGGACTAAAATAGTAGCCAAATCTACTTGCTCATCAGGACAATCTACTTGTCCTGACACAAAATAATAGAAATTACAAAGACTGGAGTCCCTTGCCTTGAGCCAAGGACATTGACAGTGCTATTTGCTAAACTTATTTTCACAAATTAAATCTGAATGGAAAAATGGAAGCAAAAATAGCTGATCTGGAAATATTCTGTAACTTTGCTGTAATAAGAACAAGGGTATTTTTGCTTCTATTTTGCCATTTAGATTAATTTTGCAAAAATTCCTTGTTTTGTGAATTACCCTAAGTGTAGTCTTTCCTTTTGTCATGGTGTGCTGGCTGCATGTAACGTGCACGTGCTGTGTGCTGGCTGGTATGTAGTGTGTGTGTGTGTGTGTGTGTGTGTGTGTGTGTGTGTGTGTTATTCACTAAACTGCAAATATTCACATGTTAAACCTAAACACTGACATGTTATTCACTAAACTGCAAATATTCACACATTAAACCCCAAACATGGACAGGATTATTAACTAAAATGTGAATATCCACACATTAAACCCCAAACACTCACAGGATTAAAACACACACTGAGCCATTTACACACAACATGAAAGATAAGAAAAGTGGGAGCATAATGACAGAGAAGGGGTTATATCTAGCCCCAAACTGCCACACTTTAATCTCTATACATATGGGATGCTAATAGCTATACAGAGAGTGTACTGTATGTCGCTCTGACACTCGGTTAGAATTTAAGGTTTTTTGGGGTTAGGATATTATTGCTGTTGGCTTTGGATTGGAATACTATATGTATTGCTTGCAGTGTATAGCACAGGTAGGAATATCACTTGGTTTGCATAATTTGCAATGTATGATGCTGGGAGTCTGGACAGCATTTTGATCATGAACCCCCCTGGTTGCATGAGGTAGTTATGCAGGAGGTAGTTATGTGTGAGAAAGACTCTGAGCCTTTCTCACACATAACTATCTCATACATAACTACAAAGTGGATTGCATAACTATCAAAATGCTGTCCCAGCGCCATACATTGCAAGTTTGCAATCCAAGTGGTATTCCTGCCGTTGTTATACACTGCAAGGAATCCACATATTATTCCAGACCCAAAGTTTCAAACTGTTAGTCAGCTCCTGGGCCTGCCGCGGCGCTTAACTTGTGTGAGCTGCAGTCTTTGCAAACAGTTACAGACTCTCTGGCACACACACAAGACCAACTCCAGCTCCAATAAGAAGTGGGTGAGAGCTCTTAGAGCTTATTGCTCTGCTGCTCTGCCGCTGCATGACTGACTCAGCTGCCCCTCCCCTCCCATATGTGCGCATGCGCCAGGATCTGAGTATACGAAGAGTCCTGACACATGCGCACTTGGCAATAAGTGTTGCTGTGCTGAGCGCTCTGCAAAGTGGGGAAATTCGGCCTAGGCCAAGATCCACATTGCTATCCGGAACCCATGGCGACCCACTGAATAAGGGATTGCGAACCACCTTTGGGTCACGACCCACCAGTTGAGAACCAATGCTCTATAAGCTATATATGTAGGGATGGGGTGAAAATTTTCGCCTCAAACCAAAACTGGCGAATAATGCCACTTCCCGCTTGGCCAATAGTTTCCAGCAAAAAGTCTCTTTTGTTCTGCTTTTTTCACCTAGCTCATTGCATTGAAATCACTGGGAACATTGAATTTACACACAACACATAACAAATGTTATTTTATTTCCCAAAGGCTTGATATAAAAGGGGGATGAGGGTGCCTATATTGGTGGAGTCTGGGGAAAGAATCAGTTGAATAGGGAATTTTTGGGGGGGTTTTAGACTGGTACTGGGGGCAGTTAATAAAAAAGAAATACAATTAAAAATAAGAAATTTGTACATAACGTGACAGAGACAAGGACCCCCTGACATAAACTGTGAATGGGGCAGACGGATACTTGAGGGACAGAGTATTTTGTATGATTTGCAGGACTTAGACTTGTTAGAGGCCTAAGCCCCGAGGAAACTTTGATTTGTAGGACTTAGACGTGTGTTATGCCCAAGCATGCACTGAGCGAAAACTGGTTTGTAGGACTTTGGCTTGTTAGTGTCACAAGCCCTGATGAATCACAAATATTTTTTTAACAATCAGGCTTGTTAGCGTCACAAGCCCTAAGGAAATACAGATAATTTTTATCAATTTGGCTTGTTAGCATCACAAGCTCTGAGGAATCCCAGAATTGTAGGACTTAGGCTTGTTAGAAACAAGCCCCCCAAATGCTCTTTTTGTAGAACTATGTTTTTTGTTGAAAGAGCAAGCCCTGAGAGAAAAAATATACCCTACTGCCCTTGTGCCAGCAGGTCCTGTGATGGTGACCAATGGCAAATGCCATTATGTAATTGAGGCATTTGTGATTACTGTACTTGCTGCTGCTGAGTTGTTTAAGCAGCAGGATGATTAGACAGCTTGAAGAGAATGGGATCGACAACAACAGTGATATGGGTGATGGGTGATCATGGTTCCACTTGCCCCAGTGATGTTCCTGAGGCAGTAGCATCACTACAACTAGCCCCCATCACTTCAGGTATATGTGGAGAAAAGAAGTTGGCCAATAATGCTTCTCAACCTGCCCCTCATCCAAAATCATGGGTGCTTTGTTGGAATATACATTTTTCCCTTGAGTGCAGGAAGGAACTGTGCCTCTCATCAGTATCTGCAATGTGCACAATGTGTTTGGTAAATATGGGAAGGACTGGGAACAATGGGCACATCTGCACTAACATCAAACACCTGGTACAACTCTATCCAAACACCATAACGCTTAGGGTCCTCACTACTACCACCCCCTCTGTCACTCTAACACTCTGAGCCTGTAGCTGCTGTATCTTAATAGTAGTAGTAGTAGCAGTGGAGGGACTACTTGGGCATGACAAGTGTGACATAGGGTCCACTGTTGTTACACTTGGCATCATCTCCTCCTCCCCCCTTCTGAGAATCACAAGACACCCTGGCAGATGCAGCATTGGCAGCAGGCACAGGTAGCTGACCTGTCCAGTTGACGCTACTACCCTCTTCTTCCTCTGCCTGTGGCACAAATTTCACCAAGATCCCTAGGGTTGATGTAGAGGGACTGGCCATCATTGGGTCTGGGGACTCAGGGTATCGAGACTCTTTATTGTTGGCAGTGGCGACTTCCTCCTCAGACTCACTGGATGCATAACGGTCCTTCGAGCTCCTCCTTTTATTCATATTGCAGGTGCTCATAATGATAGCACACACTATGACCCTCTGCTACCTCACTATCTGACAATTTTGCACAGCACAACAGCTTACCCCCCCTCTCTGTAGTTGCTTACATTGTGTTTTACTTCCTGGAAACATCAAATTTTTATAGCGTAAACGCGAAAAATGCAAATAAAGAGGCAAAAAGTTTGAGGCCACTGAAAAAATAGCAAAACATTTTTGGCAATGAGCAAAAATGGCGAACGCTTTAATCACGTATTTACAGTGGATTTTTCCTGAGAAAAAACAGACAAACACGTGTTTTTTACAGATTTTTTTCACAGGAGTACCATGGGACCTTTCGGCTACCCCTGTATGTACATAACAAAAAAAATCTCATTAGTGAACTTTTGCAGATGGAGATAACCTTATAAACTTTAACTGTCTTTACATATGAATATGGCCCTACAGTGATAATTTTAGTAAGAGTTCATAAACATACTTCTAGTGCAGTAAGAGTACAAAACAAGAGAAATAGGAGAACAATAAAAGTATCTAAGTTTAATATATATTAAATCAGAAACAAAAGTAAATTAATGCACTCACATGATGCCCGTCTCTGGTTTTATGCATATAAAGGGTCCCAACCCATGGTAGCCAA
Organism: Rhinophrynus dorsalis; assembly: GCA_037306005.1. Classification (NCBI taxonomy): domain Eukaryota; kingdom Metazoa; phylum Chordata; class Amphibia; order Anura; family Rhinophrynidae; genus Rhinophrynus; species Rhinophrynus dorsalis. The sequence continues at coordinate 412,715,849 of CM074719.1, read as the reverse complement.
CATGCTGTGCCCGCTCGTTCCTGTAGCTGTAACCTGTACTTGGAAATCTCTCAGTGATGGAATGTCCTGATGCGTGATGTGTTTCACTTGGTCTTTTTGATATTGAAAGAGGACCTTTCTCTGATGTAAATATAGGTGGTCCCTCTTGTTGGAGTAGAATAGGAGACAGTAGTTAACATGAGAGCGAATCACTCCACCTGTGAAGGCCAAAACCGCTGATGCCAAGACGAACAGTGACTGGGAGTGGCGGCGGGGGGGGGGGTCTCGTGGAGGGACCCGACTGAGACCTGGGAAAGAAGACCCAATGTGTAGCGTTTTGCACTCTTAATCATGTCAAAGATTAAGCACTGGAGACCAACATTGGGGGTCTTGTTGTCAACTAAGTATCCCACCTCCTTATTAAACTTTTGTAATTATTTTTTAATCTGAAGAATAAAGCTTTGGTTTTATAAAGGTCACAGCATTTGGCAGTGTGTTTCTGAGTGCCATCACAGACTTCCATGTGCATTTATTTCCAGGATTGGAGAACTTTAGTGACACAGCAATGCTTTCACATGGCTTCCACATTGGTGATGAGAAGTCCCTTTTGAAGGTTCTATATCCAATTTGTCATGATTGCTTACTAATATATTGGATAAGCTAATACTTGTGCTGCCAAGTTATCTTTATGCACAAAAAAAAATCCAAAAGTACACCTGTGGAATGGCAAACTTTCCAAAATGTTGACGGTTAAAATGCTTTATTATTATTTTGTTGAAAACAGAGATTTTAAAGAACTGATGACATGTGTTGGCACCCCACTGGCATACCCCAAGCTGCAGTTATTTTTCAAGGGACTGCTAACCATTATTTCAATACTTTTGTTGCTGTAGAACTCAGCCTGTTTACAGATTTTTACCTTCAGTTGTGGATTTCTCAAATTCAGCACTCGCCAGCAGCAGTATAGCAGAGGGAATTTTCACATCCATAAAAATTATAAACAGAAATCATCAAAGTTCTTGCTGGAAATTCATTAATGTTGGAAATTGTATATATTTGATAGGATACTTCCATGGAGAAAGCACAAATTGTATTTTTCCACAAAAATTATTGCAAAAAAAAAAAAAAAAGCACTTTTCATCCATCTCTACTTGCACCCTGCTCCCTTCCCCTGGTAAGGTCTAAGGATGTAAGGAAGAATTACATCAGTTTGAAAAGAATTTTAGGACAGAGAGGCTAAGTGTGTATAAACATGAATATTTACATAAGTATAAAAAGATATCACCTTTGTTCAGTGGAAACTGATGTCTGCACCAGTTAGAAATACGTAGGCTGTCATATCAGTGAAATGCTCAGTCAAAGTAATATTTCTTCTTCCTTCAGGACAGGACAACAACACTGATATAACCAAGCAAAGGAAAATTATAATATGCTCTCCCAATAGTGCAAAAAGAAATTATTCAAAAAAACACTTCTTGTTATTCGTTTGTTCAAGATGATGAAATAGACCCCAGATATAATACAAGGAGAGAAGACAAAAATTCATATTGAAGAAAGCTTTTAATAATGAGTAAAAAAAGAAGACACAGATGTCTACACACAAATATGCAAACTATAAGTATTACTTCCCAAATAACACTCAAGATAGATAGCACCCTTGGTGTCCAAAACAGCTGCCAGAGTCATATGGAGTCGATCACTTTAACTACAAATTTGAGGATGGAAACCCAGCTTGTTTCATAATGTATTTGAAAACTAAAATCCAGGTGCAGATCTCAAAAGTCTGGATAGACTTGCTGTAACAATAACTTCCACTCCATATGAGCTAAACACACAAGTTTAAAACAGTCTGGCAATACCAGGCTGGCTGGTGAGACAAACTACAGGGAAACATAGCAGTAACTTCTGGCCTATTAAATCTTAGAACTTAGTCATAGCAATCTGTATGACTAAGTCCTAAGATGAAACGATCAACTCCATTCTGTTCTGGCAGCTGTTTCAAACATAATGGATGCCATTTGTCTTGAGAGCTATTTACAAACTAGCTACATAAAGTATGCATTTTATTGTCTCTTATTATTAAAAACCTGCTTCATTATAAACTTTTCTGTACTCTCCCTGTTTTATATTTGAAGTCTGTTACACCGTCTTGAGCAAAAGAATAATCAAAAAGTCTTTTGGAATCCTTGTTTTCACTATTGGGAGTGTGTATTATAATGTGTCTTGTTTTTGCACATTTTTGGGGGGGTTTGTTTGTAATATTGTTGCAACAAAATGAGTAGAAATATATATAAAGGTCAGAGCAAAAGGACTTTGAGCCTCTCTTGGTTGCAGAGAAGTAGAAAGGCGTATTGAATACGTTTATGGTTATTTAGTACTGTGCATTTACCTGACATTTTGTTTTAGCCTGTAAGAGGAGTTATCCACCTGGTGATATTCAGGAGTGTAAGATGTTAAAGTTAGTGCTCTGGTGAGAGAAGGACAGACAAACAATAGATGGAACACCTCATAGGGTAATATATACAGGATAACAACATAAACAATAACCCTCCAATTAAACCCTTATAACAGGGTACTCACATTTACAAGTGGTCTATAGAGCACTTATGTGGACCACAGACATTTCAGACTAGTGGAAGAAATTCTGTCACCCACTTCCAATTGGGCTCTTTCCTTCAGTGTATTTTAGCTGCTCCTTTAATGGTCCACAATGTTCCCCTCCACAGGTGCAGTGATGAACCAAAAAAAGAAAAAGAGTGCCAATAGCTGTACTGCCAAACAAGCGTTCAAATACACAGATTTATAATAAGAGGACAATGGTACTCACAATGTTGATAATACCGGTGTATGAACACCACCGGTATTTTAAAGAGCCTGCAGGGATATTTGCTCTTCTCTGAGAGATAGGTTTTCTTTTCTTTTATATTTTTTATTTGAGTGGCTGTAAATGCAGATTTAGGACTTTCCAATAAATATTGAAGAAAAAGCTTCCAGATTATGTTATTTATAACCCTAGAAGCCTGTGCTAATCCCAGTTGCCTAGATTCATTAGAAACAAATCAGTCTATGACGACAGGAGGATACTCCAATTAAAGGAGATGAAAGAAATATTTCTTGAGAGGGAGTACCCTGAAGAAATTATTAACAAGGATTTGAACAGATGTAATGAACTCACATAAGAAGAAGTACTAAATGGACAAGTTAAGGATACTTCAACAGCATGATTAGCTTTTTTTGTTTAAATATATTTTATTGAGTTGAATGAAAGATACATAACATAAAACCAACAACACATCAAGAAGGGAAAAGAGGATCCCCTAGCTCTAGTAATACATAACCGGATCATACAATGTAGATACCGTTATACAAACCAACATATAAACAAAGGTTTCAACATATATGGAATCCTCCTGACCCCTAAGAAGTAACTCATTTGTCTCTAAAAAGGATGTGAGTAATGAGGGATGAAGAGCAGAAAAAGAGGGAGGATATAGGAGAAGAGAGATGAAAATGTGAGGAGAGGAATGGGGGAATCAGACCGCGGACAGATGAGAAAGTCCCAGAACACTGCAAGATAAGTGAAAGTTCACTGCAGGAGTTCGGTCTTGGCTTCAAACCATCTGTCTATCCATTGGGATAGCAACATTGAGTCTAGGCGTCTGTGAGTCCATGCCATGCAAGTGCAAAGTATCTGGTCCTCCACTTTTGTCATCCACCCCCCTGGAGTGGGTGACTGTAGACTTCCACTTCAGAGGAAAAAGCTTTGGCAGAGTTCAGCATACACATCATTAGCATCCTCTGAGGAAGCGAGGTGGAGTGCAGGTTACTGAGTTACTGCAATTGGCCATGGAGGAGCTACCAGCATCTGTATTAGTTGAGAACAGCAAATTCTTCTTTGCCAGTCTGGCGCAATCATTATTACTTCTGTTTTTTTCAGCCTTATTTTTCTGATTACGTCTGGTATGACTGGAATTGGAGGGAATATGTAGGCCAACCTGTATGCCCATTCCTCTTTTAGGGCATCCTGTCCCAAAGCTTTTGTGTTCCTCCAATATGAGAAATACTGCTTGCATTTCATGTTGGCTGCTGAGGCCATGAGGTACAGGTCCACTTCCGGTACTCCCCATTTTGTTGTGATTTTCTGAAATATTGAGGGTTTCAGGGACCATTACCCCTGATCTATGAATGTCCTGGTGAGATAGTCCGCCTGAATATTGAGAAGTCCCGAAATGTGGGATTCTGATAGGCATGGAACATTCTTTTCTGCCCGGATCAGAACTTTTTCTGTTTCCTGCATCAGACTCCTGCTTTTTGTGCCTCCTTTTAGGTATATAACTGTGGCTTGATTGTCTGATCTTACAAACACTGCTTTTTAATCTATTGTTAATATCTGCCAAATTGCTTATAGTAATGAGTGACTTTTCTTTAGATTTCTTATGTTTGACCACCATCGCAATTCCCTCCTTGTTGCTGGTAATACTGGTGTTCACTGAAGTTTGTTGTGATGGTCTTTGTCCCAGAATGTCAAAAAATGTTCCTGAACTGCCCTCAGATGAAATCGGGACCAGGGCAGAATCTGGATTGTGGATGTCATAATCCCTAGTAGAACTATAAAGTCCTGAGCAGTGGGGCTGTTCAACACTCTGAAGGTCTTGACATGCCGCAGGATCGTCTTTATTCTGTCTTCTGGCAGACATGCTTGCATTCTGTTTGTATTGAGGCGAATCCCCAGAAAAACAATTTTCTGCTCTGGATTTAACTGACTCTTCTTTAGATTCATCATCCAGCCTAAACTGGAGAGATGTTGTAGGGTTCGGTATGTTCCTGAGCTAGCTGATATGAAGGGGCTACAATCAGAATGTCGTCTAGATAGGGAATCTCTGTTATTCCCTCCTTTTTTAAGATCTGAAGAGAGGCGGCCAAGATCTTTGTGAAGATCCTTGAAGACCAAAGGGCATGGCCCTGAATCGATAATGATCTTTCCCAATTGCAAATCTCGGGAATTTCCTGTGACAAGGTCTGATGAAAATGTGGTGATAAGCATCCTGGAGATCTATTGATAGGAAGCTGTTCGTGTGTATCGCTTTCATTACTGATGAAGGGGTTTCCATCTTGAATGAGAAAGTCTTTATAAATCTGTTTACAAATTTCAAATCCAGAATAGTCCTGTAATCTCCTGAGGACTTTGGGACTAGAAACAGAACAAAGTAGACTCCCTGTTTCTGCTGGTACTGAGGCACCTTTTGAATGACTCTTGCCTTCAATAAATCTTGTACTGAACTGACCATAGCTCTTCGCTTGATCCTGGCCAATCCTAGATTTCCTGAAGATTCTCTTGTGTGGCACAAATGAGAATTCTAGTGGATACCCCATCTCCACTGTCTGTAATACTGACTGAACTGGACACCTATGTGTCCAAACTGTGGAAAGTAGAGTTAGCCTTCCACCGACTAACTGTGGAGATGGGGCCCACTGATCTTGATTGGTACTTTTTTTTTTTAATTGGGCCTTACGTGAAAAGTCCCGCCTGTATCCTTCCCTCTGAGGATTGGTTTGTCTGGTCTGTTGCACTGGAGCATTGAGGCTGAAATCTCCTGGAGTCACGAAAGGGAGCCTTCCTGGAACGAAAGGATATTGTCACGGTTTGTTTTGACTCTCAGACACAGAGTTGAGATAAAAACACAACTTTATTGAAAGTTTAAAGAGAACCCTCGCGGGTCCTGACATACACATATATAATAACGCACAATTTTGAACAGAGTAGTAGAGAACAATGGTACAGAGAATATGGATTGGCTCTACCGACCTTGCCAATATACCGGGTAAGGCATCCTGTAGACTGGCAACACGAGATGGAGAAGGCTCTACCAGCCCTGCCAAAATACCGGGCAAGGCAGCCTGGAGACTGGTAACATGAGATGGAGAAGGCTCTACTGGCCTTGCCAATATACGGGGCAAGGCAGCCTAGAGACTGGCACATGACAAGAGAAGGCTCTACCGGCCTTGCCAAAATTCCGGGCAAGACAGCCTTAGGACTGGCACAACGAAAGAGTAGGCTCTACCGGCCTTGCCAATATACCGGGCAAGGCAGCCTAGGTCTGGCACAACGAGTGAGTAGGCTCTACCGGCCTTGCCAATATACCGGGTAAGGCAGCCTATATACAGACACCCAGGAATAGTTGGCTCTACCGGCCTTACCAATATACCGGGCAAGGCAGCCACACAAGGACACAGTGTAGGCAAGTACTGGTACTATAATGAAGGTGGCCTCAGCGACTGATGAAGAGGTGGAGCAAACCAGTCGCAAATGCTGGACAACAAGGAGGCCTACCGCTGCTGTATAGGAGTCAGCAAGCAGCCAGTAAATAGGAGCAAACCAGTACCCGCGTACTGGACTACAAGGAAACACAACCGGACTGAAAAGGAACAAACCAGTACCCGCGTACTGGACTACACAGAGAAGTTACTGGTGCTGTATAGGTGGCAGTAAGCAACCAGAGAATATCGGAGTGAACCAGTACCCGCATACTGGACTAAACTTAAACGCTACTGGTGCTGTATAGGTGGTAATAAGCAACCAGAGAACATATGAGCGAACCAGTAACCGCGTACTGGACTACAGGGAACACAGCCGGTGCTGTAAAGGAGCAAACCAGTACCCGCGTACTGGACCACACGGAGGCGCTACTGTGCTGCATAGGTGGCAGTAAGCAACTGGAGAATATAGGAGCGAACCATTACCCGCATACTGGACTACACAACAGGTGCTGTAAATGAGCAAACCAGTACCCACGTACTGGACCACACGGAGGCGCTACCGTGCTGTATAGGTGGCAGTAAGCAACCGGAGAAATAAAGGAGCAAACCAGTACCCGCGTACTGGACTACACAACCGGTGCTGTAAATGAGCAAGCCAATACCTGCGTATTGGACTACACGGAGACGCTACCGGTGCTGAGAGGTGGCAGCAAACAACCGGAACATATTGGAGAGAACCAGTACCCACGTACTGGACTACAGGAATACACAACCGGTACGGTACAGAGCCAGCCAGTACCCGCGTACTGGACTACACAGAGACGCTACCGGTGTTGAGAGGTGGCAGTAAGCAACTGGAGATGATAGGAGCGAACCAGTACCTGCGTACTGGACTATAGGAAGATACAACCAGTGCTATACGGGAGCCAACCAGTACCCGCGTACTGGACTAAACGTAATACGCCCAAAGTTAAGAATGTTGCCCAAGCGACCATAATAACGGAGAGAATCCAAGATGATGCAGGAGCAAGAGAGACAGCCAGGCCGGGACAGGAAGCTGGAACAGTAACGGCAGTCAACCGGATCAGGAACGGAAGCAGAAACGTCAGCCCAAACCGGATCAGGAACGGAGGCAGGAACCACTTCAGCAGAGAAGGCTGTCAGTCAGGTAGACAGGCAGACACTGGAGAGTAGAGGATTCAACCAAGGCCCATGGAACACAGGAATACAAATGCAGGTGGATACTGACATAGAGACACCACGAAAGGGCAACCAAAGGGTGCCAGAACCCAGTCTATATAATCAATACTGGGCGGACTAAAGACAGGCAGCGAATGAGGAACCCTCACAGATAACTGACAGGAAAAGGCAGCAATCACGGGCACCGTGATAGATGTGTTCCTAAAGTGTTTTGGGGATATTTTTTCCTGGAATAAAGAGGAACTTTTGCCACCGGATGATTTCTTAATTAATTCTTCCAGCTGTGGACCAAAGAGAAAATTGCCCAAGAAGGGTAAGGTGACCAATTTTGACTTAGATGAAGTATCAGCTCCCCAGGATCTAATCCACAATGCTCTGCGTGCTACTACAGACATAGCTGAAGATTATACTAACGATTTAATGATGTCTAAGGATGAGTCACAGGTATAACTTGTGTCTTCCTTAATAATAGCAACCTCCTTCAGTAGTTTGGATCTGGATATAGAATCAATTTTTTCCACTCAATCAGATAGCTATATCCTCATAGCTCTAGAGAGACAGGTGATGGCAATACAAACTGTTTCTTCAAGACAGTCTCCATCTTCCTATCCATAGGGTCCCTATGAGAAGACCCATCTTCCATAGGCAAGGTGGTTTTTCTGGCCAACTGGGCCACAGCAATGTCCACCTTTGGTGAAGGTACCCACGGCAATACTTCAGAATCCTTAAATGGGTACATTTTAAGAAAATACTTCGACAAGGAGAATCTTCTATCTACCTTATCCCATTCTGCCTTAATTAAGGAATGAATAGAGGAGTGTATAGGAAACATAAGGGTTTCTTTTTTGTTATCAAAGAATGCTGTATCAATAGTATCTAATTGTTTCTGTGTATCAGTAAAACCTAAGGCTTCTCGCATAAACTTTATTAGAATATCAATTTTATCAATGTTAAAACAGGATGATTCCTCTGGAACTTCCTCATCCCCATCAGAGGAATAAGGTGAATCCAAGTCTAGAACACTAAAAGTATCTTCTTGATTTCCTGGAGGAACAGAAGGACCTTCATCTGCTTCATCAGTGCAAGACCTTTTTGTAGGGACTGAGCTTTGTTGAATTGAGGAAAAAGTCTCCATCATTGAGGATTTCATCCAGGATAAAAAATATTTAAAATGTGAAGGAATGTCTTGACCTGCTGCTTGCCTAATGCTGCTTGCCTAAGACACTCTGCACAAAGCTTAGTATTATCATTAGGAGAGAGGATAACATTACATCCAGAGCAATTCCTAACTTTCTGGCTCTTATCTTTTTTTTACAAGGAACTACCTTATCCTTTCTCCCAGATATAGACATAGCTGCACAAATCAAGCAAGACAACATTCAATAAAACATATACATATATAAATATATATGAACGGAATTTGTCAAATATTACTCACAGACCTGATCCAGACGTCTTCCCCCATGACGACCTTACTGTATATACTGTGTAGAGAAGCGGCGTGCCTTCCAACACTGCCACGCATGGATGACGTCATCGGCTGGTGCCTCAGAGATGGAGGTTATATGAGGGACCAGATCGCGAAACGCCGCTGGAGCACGGCCATGCAAGGGGAATCTGCTGTGGGGCTGGTCGCAATGTCCCAAACTTAGCACCACAATTCGTGGTCTTGGGAAACATCAATATTTCACGGGGAAGACTTAATGCCCTTGGGACAGTGCTGGAGCGCAGATGAAGGAGCAGGGGAGTCAGGCAAAGGGAAAACTCCATAACTTTAAGGTAAGGGTGGCAAGAGAAAGGTTCCATCCGTCCTCCAACTTGTAGGACCAACAAATAACTGACGATTGAACCCACAAGGGGAGATTTAAAGATATTGGTTGGTCCTACCAGCTGGGGGGCAGAGACCATTCCCACTCTATTGCCATGGAGACAGAAGAAAGATTACTATTTCCTTGAATATCATTGTATGTGAGCCTCTGAAGAATTGACTACACTGTCACAAAACGCATTAGGCTATTTTATATGTAGACAAAGTTTTTATGCAGAGCATTTTTTTATATTGTGCATTATTTGCTTGGGATCAAGAGCTTAAACTATTATAAGCTCTATATTCTCTCTAAAGGGATTAAAAAAATAATAAATAGAGGTTCAGCCAGTATTGCATTGGGTTTGTTGTCACCCATTTCTAGAGTGGCTGTTTCCACATAAAGAATTCTTCTGTCCCATATGTGATGGTGAGCAATATCAACTCTGGCCTGTGAGCTCAAGAGAAGTACACCTAACTGGGGTGAGAACCAGTGCAACCTTTCATACTGAAAGGCAAGTGGTGGCCTCTTGAAAGTGTGAGTAATTTTCCTATTAGGATTGTTCCATTTCTAAATACTACACTTAGAGGACTTTTTGCACTGTTCTTTTCTTTTTGTTTTCCTGGTGGAATGTGGCCCAATTCATTGTGTACCAGATGTTTCTCTTTACTCTGTCACTTTCCGCCCTTCTTTTTTTTCCCTCTTCACCTCCTTTGTACCTGCATCCACCCATATATACACTTCCACCAAAGAAACTGATCACCATCCCTATCATTATATGCATACCCTGGTGTCATCCTTAGGGATTTTCAATATGCTGGCCCTCAAATATGGACAAGCACACACTTGTAGCTCAGACCACTGGTGTATGGATACTTTGAGACACTACTACTTTGAGACACGAACAACCACTGTCTCCCATTGGTTCTGGGATCCACACCATTTCATTTGACATCTGTTTACCTTATGGGGTCATGGTGGTTTATATACTGTGCTTTGATGTGTCCTTGGCTATTGCAACACATCTGATTCACATTCTGCCACCTTGGAGATAGTTTTGTTTGATTTAGTTTGATATCCTGCTCCATTTTTTTGTTATCTTTTATTTTGTGGAAAATATAAATTTCCTTTTAGCATGCACCATAACTATGTTAAGGCTGCTATAATGAACATTATTTCCACTATGAAATACAGTAAATGAAAAATACATAAATTAGTTCGAAGTGCATCTATTTATAACACAGATGTCTAACTATAAAGAAATAACTACGTGTTGTATGCAAATATAGATTTATTCAAAATATTAAAACCATAAATTGTTTAACAATATATGTCTATATGCAGTTCTGCCTGTTGGAACGTAAGTGTATAGGAGACCACCCCACAAGCACATCACTAATATAAAGGCAGGCGCCGCAATCACCATGGTACCAGTGAACAAAGCGTGCAGGAATTCACTTATTCCAATAGTGGAATCCTAATATAAAACTAAAAATATATTGAGATTAAATCTTTTCAAAAGGCTGTCACCAAAGGACTGCCATGGCATCAGTGGGCAAACTATAACAGTGAACAACCAACCCCAGAATGCCACCCCATTCCATGCACTCACTATACAGAATCTAAACTGATGTAAAATTAAATGAAACAAATTAAGATAAAATGAATAAATACTACCAATATCTTCCACAAGTGGATCATAGCGGCATCAATGTGCCCACACATATCTAAAATATAAGACAATTGACCCCTCGCCGCTCAACAAAATCGGATATGGAGAAAACAGGACACAATGTGGAATAACATAAAATCAATGTTTTACCAGTGTCTTCAGTAGGTGGACCACTGTGGCATCAATGGGCCAATACGCTACTCTGAGCCGTTAACCATCTAAATGCCACAGTGCTGCATCCAGCCCCAGAAATACAATATAACTATACAGATAAACAATCGGGCATATCTTATAAAACCTAAAATAAACCTAATGACTAAAATATTCAGAAACGGCATGAAATGGACACCGTAAAAACGATGAATTCACTCAGGGTACTGCAGTGTAAATATCAAATATGGATAGAATTATGAATACATAATTGAAACACTATATATAAATAATTGTGAATGCAATAAATGGTGGACAAAAAAATGATATATAGATGAAGTGAAATGATTAATAAACCAAGTCTCTTGAAATGAGATGAGTGAATGTATGAATTAAACCAATTAAATGAATGAACTATAGGCACTAGAAAAATTCTCCAATATTAAAATTCCTTTGCGTTCTTGCGAAAGTATTGTTAAGATATAAAAAGTGGAGGAGTTTTAATATTGGAGCATTTTTCTAGTGCCTGTATTTTACCCACTCCTGCTGCCGACAGTGTGGCATCTCTATATTCAGTGACTGTTATCCATTAGCCACAATGTATTGTATGGGTCATCGAGAAGGGAAGGACTCTTGTACGTAGTGTTTGGACATTTTCAGCCACAGATTCATTTCTGACCTCTGAATTGAGAATATTGGAGCCCAAGGTATGCTACAGCTAGACGGGAGAAATTACCTTATATTGGATGAGGATCTCTGTCTGACCATTAAAAACACTTATCCCTTGTCAGCTTCACAACCAGATTGAAATATCAGCTACATTGTAGCAAGATGGGAGAGAACTAACCAAAGGAGGAACCCTGCCCGCTGACTATTATATCCAGAGTGAGCACAATGGCATTTCATAAATATTTTTTATAGTGAAATAACTTATTTTTTACTAGTACCATAGAGACTTTTTAATAGATCCAATTATATATATAATATGTATATCACTTTTTCATGTTTTGCATATCCTATATATGTTGCTATTCCCTGGACAGTTATTGAGATTAGGAACGCTCTCCTTTTTTTATTTTGTTTCCACTACTTTGGATTCTGTATACCAGTGCTTTCCAAACTGTGTGTCGGCTGCAGTGTGTAGGTGTGTCACGTGCAAATGTGCCATTTACACAGCATGAGACTGTCATTCAGCCCAAGCACGAGCTACACTGGGAGCTGAAATAAAACACTATTACTTAATGGTCGCATTTACACAGTGCCTCATTACATCCTCATTACTCCGTGTGCTGCATACAGCTGGAGCTCCACAAAAGATTTGTAACAGCTGGAGTGCCTCCGTGTGCTGCATACATAATATGTATGCAGCACACAGAGGCACTCCAGCTGTTGCAAATCTTTTGGCGCTTCATCTGTTAAAATCTTTTGAGATGCCACATTCTCTATACCTATGCCCTCTCTTTAAGCTGCCAGGCTGGCGTGTCCCTGTGTGCCAAGGCTGCCTTTCACATGGCTGCTGCTTCTGTTTGTGGTGCCGATGAGACAGGAAAGACGGACAGTACTTCTAAAATCAGTTTTGCGCTAACTATTTACTAATGCGACATGAGAATCTTGCACATATATGTAGAGCAACATTCTCATGTCGCCATTTTAAAACCACACGACATGCTTAATGCCTTCCGCAGTATGAATGAAAGGAATTCATGAGTAATGTTGTGTCCCCATATATCTTGTTATTACAATTTATGTAAGTGTCCATATCTCTTATAAGGAATTATTAGTTTAACCTCTGGTTTGCTAGCAAAACTGAATTACTGTGTCACGAAATGATGCATGTCTAAAAAGTGTGTCACCAACAAGAAAAGGTTGGAAAGCTCTGCTGTATACTATTGGACCAAGAGGATAGTAGCAGCTCTTTTTCTCCTATACGTGTTCCTTTTAGAGGATAAAGCACCATTTTCAACTCTCCTTTCTTTTTTCTTCGTATATAATATTATATATAATTGCCTTCACACTCAAAATTATTTTCTCTTCTCACTAACTATATCACAAAGTCTATATTGTTTAAGTCAACAAAGAACATGGGCTGCCTATTATTGCACTACACATTATAAATTCATCAGTAAATATTTAACCCTTTGAGTGCCAGAGTGGTACGGAATGCATTGCAAAGCAATGCATTCCGTACCATTCTGGCACTCAAAGGGTTAAGGAAACTCACCTTGACAATGCCTCTTATGTGCATTTTTGCAATCATTTCTGCAGTGTAGAGAAACATCAATAGTGTATCAAGTGCAAATGTCACATACTGGAGCGGTGGATAATGTTCAAATGTCTTTGGGGTATTCATGCAAACGGAAATAACGCTGATGATTGCACAGATACGTAGTAAAGAGTGCACCCACTGAAAAAGAGAGAGTGAGGATTTTAATATTTACATGTTACTTTTTCAAGACCATTTATAGTACCAGATTCTAAATTATATTAATGCATCAACATATTCAAATCTATTGTACTAACTGTTGGACAACCTGTGACTCTTCACCTATTGCTTGACTGCAACTTCAATTGTTCTAAGCCAGCCAGAGTCAATGGTATTTACCACTCCAGGTTCCATCTATTGTAATGCCACTCATCCTCATTTCCTTCACATTCTGTCCACTGCTGAACCAACCCCAGCTACTAAACACATCTGTCCAGCCTATTTCTCAACCCTAATAGTGTAAACTGCAACATTTAACCCCCTCATCACAAGACTAAAGGGCCTGTGAAATGACAGTGATCCCAATTCCTGGGTATAAATAAGATAGGAATTGTTGCCAAATAAAAGCTGGAGAACCACAAGTTGCCCACCTCTGTACAATCTATTCATACACATTTATCCCCTTGGATGCTAGAGCCTTTAGCATCCACTATGTTAACAAAGAGTGTCTCTTATTACAGTTGCATTGTTTCCCCATAAATAATGAACACCATATATAACAAATTAAGTTCAAAATACATATTTATCAGTATTTTCAGAGTAATTATTTAAAAAATGCTATTAGTATAATCTAAGCAATATAAAAGAACAGCATTATGCATTTCTAGTGGGCAACTAGGATAAAAACTAGTTAATAGATGTTTACCAAAGTATTGAAATATATGAATATATTACATAACGTGAATAGGATAATGATGCTGTGGTCCACACGTAGTTGGGTGGGTAGACAACATCAAACATCTGGTGTTTCCATGCTCATATGTGATGAGACTGAAAATTATAATGGAATATCTTTAAAGCAATGATGACTGAGAGACAAGGGGTCAATTTGTAGGCTGCCTAGGTAAATAGTCTTTGAAGGATGCATCAGTCAAAAACAGGAGAAAAAAATATTAAAAATGTATAAATTGTTCTAAATTCTCCCAGATTTGGCAGCAATGGCTTCTCTTCACTGATCCGCTCCAGGACCCGGCCTGAGGCTCAAACCGACTGCTTTTCCTCTTTGTTTACTCCTTAATACTTCATACTTGCAATTGTTTTTTCGCCAGCTCTACCATGAATTTGCTTCCCCTCTTTTTTTTTGCTTTATTTTCCACTCCTACCCGCGCTGGCATGGGCTACTGGACCTCACAAGCCCCTCCCCTCCCCATTTTTAAGAGCTGCCAGGTTATATAAGACTGCTGACTCCAGTTTCCTTATCTATTTAGTCTATTTTGTGGCACTTTCACCCTCTAGTAATTGTCTAACAACTGATTTTCCAGTTTTACCTAGTGTCCTGCCACTCAGATTCTAATCTATAGTCCCATCCCTCAAGTCCATCAGTGTATCTGAATCGCTTAGCATTAGCCTGTACTTTAATCCAATGTCATATATCCTGCTAGGTTATAATCTGCTCCTTTTAACTCTCTGACCGCATTTATCCATGAGTATCACTGATGGTACTGCTGTTCCTGTTACTTGAGTTCCTTTATTATTTTTTACCCCCTTCCATTCCTTAACACTATTTTTTTGTCTCCTTGGCAGCACATCCACTCTCTAGCACTGTGTAGATTTTGCTATTCCGGCATTGCATACAGCTTAGCCACATAGTTCTCATCTTAAATTCCCTAGCTCTCTCAAGCCTATCTGTGTATTCAAATAGTTTAGCACTAAACTGTGTTCTACCTCTACATTTAAGTTACTGCTGGTTCCGGTGTGGCTGCTCTGTTATTGCTTTGATCATGTTTATCCTTGCATATCACTGCTTGTACTACGGTTACTGTTACTTGTATACATCCTTTAATGTATATTCCCCTTCCCACTTCCTATTTATATTTTGTAACCACACACACATACTTTTAAAACAAGATTTTAAATAAAAATTTAAGTCAGGGAAAAAAAACAAACTTATAACTTATAGAGGAGAGAGAAGGAAGGAGGTCACCAATATTGATCACTTACATTATTGTGTAAACAAGCAACATTAGGAGAGGCCAGAGGCATAACTAGAAGCCACCGGGACGCCAGAGGGGTATGCAATGCACTACAAAGCTATGAGTTGCACACCCTTCTGGTACACCAAGGGTTAAAGGAGCTGTAACACAATTTTAGTCAAAAGTAATAAAGTTTCCCAAAGACAAAAAAACAATTGTTTTTTAAGAACTGGTGCCCAAAAATGTACTCCATAATCTAGATGAGGCCCAACCAAGGATTTATAGACAGGTAGAATCATATTAGCATCCCGTGCATCTACACCTCTTGATATGCAGGATAGTACCCTATTTGCTGTTGCAGCAGCTGAGTGACTCTGCACACTGCTGTGAAGTTTATTGTCTATCTGCGCTCCTAATTCTAATGAGGATTTCTCAAGTTGTTTCCCATTTAGTGTATATGTAGTATGTTTGTTTCTGCAGTCCAAATACATAACCTTACATTTATCTACATTAAGTGTCATCTGCCTCTTTTCTGCCAATTCACTCAGTTTATCTAAATCTTTCTGCAGAGAAAAATCATCCAGCTCTGTATGTATTTCGTTGCACAGCTTAGGGTCATCAGCAAAGATTGAGAAGCTACTTTCAATTCCCACATGTAGATCATTAATAAACAAGTTATAAAGCATTGGGCCAGGACTGAACCCTGTGGCTCCCCATCAGCTAGAAAATGTTCTATTTACAACAGCTCTCTGCCATCTATCATTTAACCAGTTCTCTATACATGTACAGATTTCACCTCCTAAACCGAAGCCTTTTAATTTATGTATTAACCTGTTGTGAGGCACTGAATGAATGTTGAGTGAATGGGCAGAAAAGTAGCAGATAAAGTTTAATGTAGGTAAATGTAAGGTTATGCATTTAGGCTGTAAAACAAACATGATACATATATATTAAATGGTAATCTACTTGGGCAATCCTCATTAGAGAATGATTTAGTAGTGCTGATAGATGATAGACTTCACAGCTGTGTGCAGAGTCACTCTGCTGCAGCAAGAGTAAATAGGGTACTATCTTGCATAAAAAGGGGTATGGATGCATAGGATGCAAATATAATTTACATTAGAGAAGAAATGTCTAAGGGGTGATATTAATACTGTGTACAAATATATTCAAGGTCAATATAAAGAACTCTCCAATGAACTATTTACTCATAGAGCTGAGCTAAGAACAAGAGGTCATCCATTAAGACTAGAGGAAAGGAGTTTTTGACTAAAACAAAGGCAAGGTATTTTTTTTTAAAGTAAGGCCAGTAAAGTTACGGAATTTTTTGCCTCGGGAATCTGTGCTTGCGGATACTGTAACTGCTTTAAAAAAGTAATGGATACCTATGTAGCACAGACCAATATTGAGAAGTATGACAGTTGCCTTCAAAGTAGAGAGGATGTTGATCCAGGGAAATATCTGACTGCCATTTGGAGTCAGGAAGGAATTTTTTTTACCCACTTGGAGCTTAAAAGGATAATAATGTTTCACAAAAAAAGCAGCTCCAATTAATCTTCATAGTATTTGGGCCATGGAGAGTATTATTTCGATACTATCAGAGTTGTAGTTCAAGAGTAATTGAATGATAAAGAATCCCCCTCCCGCCCCTTTTACTAATGTAACACTGCTCACCTCAGAGCAGCAAGACTGTCCAGATCGATCGCAGAGAGGGACAATCTTCACTGAGCATAAGGAAAAACCTGTCAAGGAGGGCAGGGTTTTCTTTATGCTCACAGTAAGAAGATTGTCCCTTGCTGTGAGCTATCTGGTCCCAGGACCAGATTCCACATCTGAGGAGAGGTGGCTTACACTAGGTAAAAGGGGCGGGAGGGGGAAACTTTATCATTAAATTACCCTTGAACTACAACTCTGACAGTACTGAAATAACACTACCACGGCCCAAACACTATGAAGATACTATCGCTTTAATTGTAAAGGACTTCAATGTTTTTTTGCCTTCCTCTGGATCAACAAAGGTGATTTGGAATGGGCTGGACTTGATGGATACATGCCTTTTTTAGCCTCATGAACTATGTTACTGTGATCTATAGGAAAAAATAATACTTTAATATTCCCACCATGAAAATCATGGAATTTCAGAATTCCAGCCAAGAATATTTGTAGCACTCTGGTATGGTCTGACATAGGGGTTACCAAGAGCACTAATCTAATACTATAATTTATATTTTCCAAAATGACCAGCCTGCACATAAATCGTAATAACAATTATACATATGGGGAAAACGTAGACAAGGCATACTGCTTTGGAAAGTAGACACAAATGGTAGGCACAAATGTTTTGAAAAGGTGTGCTATAGGATTATTATTATTATTTTTTTTTTTTTTTTTTTTTTTACATTTCCACCACTTCAAAGATATTAACATTTTTGAAAACCATGGAATTTCTTACTGGAAAAAAAAACTGTACCACACTCTTATGGTTTGACATACTGCATGGAGTGACAGGAGCAATAAACTATGCCTATCATTTTAACTTTAGATTATCTGTCAGCTCTTAAATAACATAACAATAACAGATATGGGGAAACAGACAAGGCGTACTATTTTGGAATCTAGACAATCAAACACATGAAATGAGGGTCACTTGCCTTTCTATCCCTAGGCTATCCAGAAGATAGCATTTTAGGAAAAAAAAAAGTTTTTTTTTTTTTTTTCAATT
This sequence comes from Rhinophrynus dorsalis, assembly GCA_037306005.1. Lineage (NCBI taxonomy): Eukaryota > Metazoa > Chordata > Amphibia > Anura > Rhinophrynidae > Rhinophrynus > Rhinophrynus dorsalis. The sequence continues at coordinate 412,697,668 of CM074719.1, read as the reverse complement.
TCCCCGCTTCAAAGATATGGATATCGTTAATGGCATTTCCTACTGTACTCAATACATACTGCCAGCCCCCAAAAAAATGTACCCTATCCTATATAATAATTCGCTAAGTATGTTTGTCAGAAGCAGTCATGAGCAGTAGAGATGGGTGCGCGCGGTGCAGTCATGCTCAGTAAAGACTGCCCACGCCGCGGCTCACAACATCATCTGACATTTTAATACAAGGGAGAACCCTCTTTCAAATGGGGGTACTTGTAAGCTGATAGAACTTGAGAGAGAGAAACTTGGTGATTGTCCAGTGGTGTTGAGCGATGACAACAGTGGATGGGGGGCATTGTGGAACCAGAGGCCCGCAGGAAATTAAGTCCCTGGTCCCACGATTAACCTCTTTATGAGTCGCAGTGACTAATAAAGAGGTTAATTGTGGGAGGATACGATGTGCCATATCCTTAGCAGTTTCGGAGGGCAGAAAACCTGGCGCATCATGTCCTTAGCAGTGAAATGGTTAATGCAATACACTACATAGTCCATCAATATCAGCCTGTGGATTATGTGCGTTATATATATGTGGCTTTATTCTTTCCCTAGTCTGCAGGGAAGGAGCCGGTAAGCACAACACTATATTCTGGGAATAAAGACACTTGTGGGACCCAGATTTACAAATACAAATAACAAATTTCAGTAGCTGTAGAAAAGGTTTTCATCCAATAGGAGATAAGAGATTTAAAGTTCAGTATTTAAACGTTAAACCTTTTTTTCCCCACGAGTGACAGGTCTGCTTTAAGTTTCATTAATTTATTGAAATCTCTCCTTCAAGTAAATATACTTTATGTTCTAACATGATATTTCAGAAAATAGAATAGTTGTTCCTTAGAAATAATCCTGAATACAAGGTTAGATAAGGACAATTTATTAAGCCAAACTTACTGGTTTGTTGATCCATAAAATATCTGCATTATCTGACAGCGATTCATCAGGACCAAAGTCTGTGACAGGCTGAGCCTCTACCCTTGAGCTCTGTTTCCTCTTCAGCATACTGTTGTCACTTTTAGTTTTCTAGAACAGAAAATACAGGCTGAAAATGACTTTATATTATGCACTAATAACATGCATAAGCCACACATGGATAGTGCTGCACATGCAAACAAGACAAACAGCCACATAAAGAAGTCTGAATTCTGGATATATTTAGTATTTATATACAATTATATTTTTATAGAATGTACATTGTACAGCAAACACATTATATTTACATGTATTTAAAAATTAAATATGGCATTATTATTTATTTGATTTAATTATAAAATACTAGTTTTAAAGCCTGTGTACACGGGCCAACAAAGGCGGCGCTGCAGTCATGCGCAGTAGAGACTGTGCGTGCCGCTGCTGATAACGGAGCGGGGCGCTCTGAATTTAGACCATAGTCCTCTCTGTGCACCTTCCTGAGAACCTTGGTCCTAGGAAGGTGCGCAGAGAGGACTACGGTCTAAATGCGGAGCGTCCCGCTCCATATCAGCTGCTGCACAGCAGTCTCTACTGCACATGACTGCAGCAACGGCAGCCGTCTCTACTGCACATGATGGCTTCTGACAAACATACTTGGCGAATTATTATATAGGATTAGTTCCCTTGTTAATAATTTAAATACATTTGCCATTTCACTTAGACATGCTGAAAATCTAATAATTATATAGAAATATTTAGAATATGTAAATTATTTCTAAAACTAGTTGAAGAGCCTGTTACACGGGCCACAGTTCCACTGCCAGCCAGTCACGGGGCAGTCATGCTCAGTAGAGACTGCCCACGCCGCTGCAGATACAGTGCCAGCTGGTCACGGTGCAGTCATGATCAGTAGAGACTGCCCGCGGCGTGGCTGATACAGAGCTGGATGCTCCTTTGGAGCTCCCCACTCTGTATCAGCCTCGTCACTGGCAGTCTCTACTGCACATGACTGCAGCACGCACAGCAGTCCCTACTGCACATGACTGCGTCGTTACAAACTTTGTAGCAAATTATTATATAGGATAGTCTGAAGTTTGGTGCCAGGGCATATGGCAGCTTTAGCCATACAAATGGTTACACGAATTCATTTCTTGGCCACATTACTGTAGCAGCTGCTGAAATAGTATTTACATTGGTCATCAAATCACACATTTATATAATGTTTGGAATGGAAATGAAGCCAAGCTCTTCTTAACTATTAGAGACCAAATTAAAAATATTTTCCTTTTGTAGATAGAAGTGGAGTAAAGGTACGTTAAAAGTTTACAAAGATACGTTAAAAAGTGATATTGCAAGATCACTGGAACTGTATCTATCCAAGTGGTTAATTTACAAAGCAAAGGAGAAAGCAACGTATGATATAATCTGCTCTTCAATGCCCTCCAACTAGCTAACTGAAAAAACCTCCTGGCGTTTGTCTGTTATAGAGTTCCTGTTCTGTCTGCACAAAAAACACGTTCGGAAATCAAACTAAATAGGACTTTCTTCTGTGTAACTCCTGCTTAACTTTTCCACTTCTTCTACCTCATACTCTGAAGGTATTAGATGTTTCTTATACAAAAAGTAAGTCTCATAATACTATTGCTTGATAAACAAGTTCTACTGTCCTTTATAATATAACCAGATGCACACAGTTTTGTTTGCCAGTAGTCAATGCAATCATTGTTTCTGCCTAGAATGTAGCTGTCCCGCAAGTATGCTGTAAACATCTTGTATATCAGTTAGCAACCCATACTCTGGGAGCAAGTCCCATAGAGATGTGCTGCCACCACTAGCATCACCACTACCACAAATGCTAGATAGCCACCCCTGAGACACATGAATTACTCTCTGTGGTGATGAAGACGTGTTAAGAAATATGTTCGCAATGGTATGTTCTTGTTTATGTTGTTGCTGCTGCTGCTGGTATAAACCATTTGCTCATTTCTTTTTCAATATGCTTTCTACCAGTTTTTATGGCCTCTTTCATCTTCCACAATGCAACCCTCCATACAATCTATAAGTATATCTTTATTTTATTTAACAGGATCAGATTCCTCAGACAGATGATACTGATAACCACTCTTTGTCACAACTGATCATGAGTGGCAGAAATTCTGAAATGCTGTGTTTACAATGGGGGTCCAGCAAAGTAGCAATACAGTACTTCTCATTGCTTTTAATGGATACTATGTGAGGATCCTGCTCAAAGCATACAAACACCTCTTTCACTAGCTGGTGCATGTATGTGTTGTCATTATTGTAAGGTTCATCAGCCATGCACCTGCAGTAAATCTTTTTTGGCATCTTTACTTGTCCAGAGTAAGACTTTCTAATGTATTTCTCAAAGAGTTTCTTAACAGGTACAGTGCTCCTTTTCAGTTCTGGAAGATTGAGCCTTTGCCTTTCAGATACTTTTCTGGCCATGCCATCATCCCTCTCTCTCAACTTCATTTGTATCTGAAAAAGAAGAGGATGCTGGAGGGATATATTCTAGATCAACATCATCATCAGTAATTAGGTCATCCTCAGTATCGCCTACTGCTTCATTACAACTACTTTTATATTCCGCTGGGCTTTTTGACATCTCAAATTTCTCTTTGAAGGTCTGCTACTACTTTTAGGACAGATGTTGTACATGCTTATGTCCCTGTTAGATTCAGCAGTTGGTTGAACTGCTACGCCTTCTTCCATTATTGCATCAACACTAGAATGCAACTTGTTGTCTTCAGGGTTCCTACATGGGACTTTGACAAACACCCTACTCAGGAGGAGAAGGACCATTATCATTTATTGCACATATTGCGGCAACCATGGATGCAGTCGTTTTTTGGACTTCCATTAACACATCCCTGCACTGCTCCTAGTCATTTTGCCCTCTCCTTGCCCCTAGTACTTTTGCTGGACATTATTAAATTAGTTTGAATTTTAACAACGAAATACACAACGGAACAGACAGTGTATGATGTCTTGACCTTTTCTAAAACAATCTCCCTTCAAGTATCAGTCTGTCTGTGTCATAGGTCACCTATCAGTCAAACAATTTAAAATGTTCTTGTTTTTACTTATCTCCTTTGCTCATTTCTTACATGCCCAGACTCCCTTAACACAGAGAACAGCCAGCTATAAGGAACTTGGATCACAGCTGCCTGTGTCTTCTAAGTTTTCTAAGAAAATTTCCTAAGAAGTCCATTCTAGCATGAGGAGCAAAAGGTTAGAGTGACCCCTGAATTCTTAGTAGACTTGGACTTGCCCATTTCTCCCTGGAGCCTGACATAACCAGGATACCCACTGAAATATAAGGTAAAAACAGGAAAAGTAGTATGAAAGTAGCCTTTGATACTGGTTAATGCATATATTATAAGGCTTCTGTTTGGGAGGAGCTATCTGTGCATGGATAGAGAACTGCCTAAATGATAGATGACAGAGATTTGTTGTAAATGGAACCTTTTAAGTTGTTCTAAAGTTGTAAGTGGAGTGCCATAAGGTTCAGTCATGAGCCTAATATGTTTTAACGATCTACACATGGGTATTGAAAGAAGTGTCTCAATCTTCACTGATGACACTAAGGAAATAAATACAGAGCAGGATATTTTTTCTCTGCAGAAAGATTTGGATAAACTGACTGAGTGGGTGATGGGAAATTACTTGGGCAATACTCATTAGGGGACAATTTAGTACTGATAGACAAAGACTTCACAGCAGTGTGCAGTGTCTCTCAGCTTCTAAGAGCGCCAATATGGTACTACTCTGTACAAAAAGGGGTATAGATGCACAGGATGGGAGTATACTTTTTCTTTTATATAAATCATTGCTTAGGCCTCACTTGGAATACGGAGCACAGATTTGGGCATCAATTCTTAAAAGACATTATTTAACTGGAAACAGTGCAGAGACGTGCTGCCAAACTGATGAAAGGATTATAGGGTTGTAGTTATGAAGAAAGACTAGCCAAACTGGGTTTATTTACATTAAAGTAAAGACATCTAAGGATGTGATATGATTACCATTTACAAATATATATGAGATCAAAACTGTCATGGTAACTCAGACAAATAAAAAAGGTACAGTTAAGATCAACACCACTTTATTAAAAGATATAATACATATAATAGCAAATAAGCACTTCCCTAACCTTTCTCAGGGTCAGGCGTGGAGACAGTGCTACAGTCCACTACACAGGAGCTGACACTGAACTTAGCCTGAAATACTAGAGCCCAGGAACAAGGAAGAGAACCTAGCCTAAGGTTCTGGGAGCCACCTTAGATGGAGCAGGGTGGCAAGTGGCCAATCTCTACCCTAGAACGCTAGGGTCAACAGACATGCAATACCCTACAACTCTAGGTTCACAGAGATACAATACCCTAGAATGCTAGGGTGCACAGCAATCTGACACAACACCTTAGGATTCTAGGGTCCAAGCAAGATGCCAGTAAGATCAGAGCGCTACAAGTACTATGGTTAGAGACAAACCTGGAGTAGTATGGTGGCAGAGATCAGGCCCAGAGACCTGCACGGAGAGCGAGCCAGGCCCAAGGTACAAGACAAGTGGAGTGTCAGAGACTTTGTCCTGGGGGACCATACAGGGTTAATTCTAATTCTAGAAATTCTGTTTAAAATGTGTTCAAATTACATCATATGTGAACTATAGACCATTAGTCCAAGGTAGGGAGGAAAAACAATTGAATGGCAGATTGATAGTCAGTTGGAGCCAATGTGGCTGAGAGAGACGGACTCCCTTATGTGAAAGACAGAGCAAAATGACTAGTTTATGAGGTTTTTGATAACCCTTTTGACCTTTCTCAGTCTTGACGAAAGCCACATGATCTGACATAAAACTAATTATAGGTAAAATTCTAAAGTAGAGTAAGAGCTCCACCTAGAGTCTTGAGAGCATTATGACTGGGATATCCAATCAGGGCAGACCGGTGATGTCACGGTATAATGAGATGGCTCTTTGTCCAATCATCAGACAAAGGTGGGGATTACTGATAAGGCAAAAATTGCAAATATAATGCCCAATTGCTCTTAGTTAAGGGTCTTTTTTTTTGACTTCCTAAAAGAGGGTCTTGGACTCAACTTAACTGGCTGAAACAGAAAAGGTCTTTTGGGTGACTTCCTGAATAAGAAATCCTGGGTGAATCCTGACAAAAGAAGTCTTAGCTTTGCTGATCCTGCCATCTCACAGAGAAATACTAAGAAACTTGGATTGGTAACTATATCATTTATTCATTTAGATTCATTTAATCCAGAATTTTATAATTTTTCTTCTGTTTGAAGAACTTAGTTTTAAATTGTCTTAAGTGGACTGGCCAACCATTTGGGATAATTTATAATAAGCTAGATTTAGCTATTAAATTCTGGAAATAATAGAATCTATATAATTATTGGGAAATGTTATAAATTGCCAATCAGTGTAATACAGTATATAGCGTGGGTTATTTATATTAGCTAATAGTAATCTTGGTATTCCTAGAGTAATATTTTGTGGTTCTGGGAAGATTATAATAGTTAATATTTGATACAGGGTATTCTTTGAATCCAGCTATTAACCCTTTAACCGCTATTTGTCTGCTGTTAGTGGTGTTTTCTTTGGAATTCTCTGTGTATGTGCCAGGCTTATATTTTGTAATTTGAAAGTATTATCTCAATAGACAAAATAACTGCTGGGTGTGGCATCTGTTTAAACGTGTGTATTAACCCTTGGAGTGCCTATAGGTTTTATATATAGGTTGCTGTAGTCAAAATTATGATAAATGTGCATGAAGTAATTCTAAGTAGATTATTTGTGTGATTTGGTTTGACTATGTTAATTGCAATATATATATTTTATTCAGAGGTATTCAATATTGAATTCAGTAGATAATTAAATTATAGTGATTTAAATCTGGGATTTTATTCCAGCCATTCCCTAAATTTGATTATTATTTATATATGATACAAGGAATTGTTAGAGGAATTATTTAATTCATCTCACAAAACCCCTTACATCATCATTGGCATAGTCTATACAGTTTCTGGGGCAGAGGTATTAAGAGACCCTGCAACCAACTGTATTATATTAATTGTAACAATCAATTAACCTATTCTATGCTGCTGAATGCAATTATTGTTATTATACCTCTGGATATACCTATAGGTGGTTAACCCTTGCACCGCTGGTAATCTTTATGATAAATAGTGTGGTTTGATTTTCTGTATACCTATTATAATTGCTAGTCACTTAATTATTTCATTGTTGCTGATACTTGTATATATTGTATTTTAATAAAATATATATTTTTGCACAAATATGAAGGATTGATTCTTGTGATCAATTCGTTACTGTGAAGTAGCGTGTCAATACATATTAAAGATAAAGTTCTCGAATTATTTTATATTGTCATTTGTCTATTTAAGTGAAGAAATCCAGCCTGAGTGGTTCTCTGTTTAACCCTTTGGATACCTTCCTATAAATAGCCTGACAGGAGTCAGACAAAGCCAAGGTCACACACATATTGGGTAGTCATACGGAGCCACAGTACTGAGCAAGAAGCAGGTAGTCAGCCAAGCCAGAGGTCATGCACGGATCGAGTAGTCAGACGGAGCCAGGGATCGAGCATAGATCGGGTAGTCAGACAAGGCCAGAGGTTCAGGCACAAATCGGGTAGTCAGACGGAGCCAAGGATCGTACACGAATTGGAATCAGCAGCCAAAAACGGGTCACAACGAAAAGCGGAATTCAAGTAATGCTCAGATACACCATGAAAGGGCACTGAAGCTAGGCCTGAAAGCCACATATAAGGCCTACTGGAGAGGCGGGACATGAATCGGCCAATTAGGCTGAGTCTACAAAATAGTAAGCACGTTGTAGTGAAGCGCGTATGCAAACAGGAAGTCCATAGCCAGGTAGCGACCAGACATGCTGCTGCTGAGTCACAAGCGAGGAAAGGCAGGTATGCCACGGGTGATAGACCACGGGCACCGTGATAGTACCCACCCTTCAATGACCTCTCCCCCGAGGAAGAGGACCAGGTTTACATGGAAACCGGGAATGGAACTTGCGGAGCAGAGCAGGAGCATGGACATTGCTACTGGACACCCAGGAACCTGTAGCAGTTACAGATCAATGGCTTAAGTAAAGATACGTGGAAAACATTGTGGATGTGAATACCAGCAGGAAGCTCCAGGGCATACATGACAGGGTTTACTCTTCAAAGTACCCGGCATGGACCTACAAAATGAGGGTCCAGTTTCTTACAAGGCACTTGAAGGTTCAGATTACGGGAAGATAGCCATACCCTCTCTCCTACTTGAAAAACCGGTGCCGGGAGTCTCCTACGGTCTGCGTGTCTCTGATAGCGCTGCATGGACCTTTGTAGGGCTCTCTGGGCCTGTACCCAAGTGGAGCAGAGTTGCCTGAAATGCTCACCCAGAGCAGGAATATCTTGTGTCCTAAAGGAGTCAGGAAGCAATGATGGCTGGAACCCATAGTTGATCAGAAAAGGAGAACTCTGAGAGGAAGCATTCATGGCACAGTTCCTGGCAAACTCAGCCCATGGTGACAAGGTCGCCCAGTTATCGCAATGGTCTGAAATGAAGCAGAGTAGAAACTGTTCCAACCCTTTTTGGATCTCTCAGTAGCACCGTTCGACTGGGGGTGGTGTGCAGAGGAGAAAGAAAGTTGGATACCCATCTAATTACAGAAATACCTCCAGAAACGAGACACAAACTGACTTCCTCGGTCTGAGACCAACACCTTGGGCACTCTGTGGAGTTGAAACAGCTCTCTAGCAAAGACCTCCACCAGTTCCCTGGAGGACAGAAGTCCCTTCAGACCGACAAAGTGGGCCATTTTGGAAAAACAGTCAACTATCATAAGAATGAAAGTGTAACCCTAGGATGCCGGCAGTTCCACCATAAATTCTATGGACAAATGAGACCAAGGATGCTCGCCATTGGGAACTGTTTGCAGTAGACCCACCGGAAGGTGTCTCGGGGTGTTACAGTTTTTACGACACTCAGACCAAGGTTAAAAATAAAACACAGTTTTATTGAGGTAAAAATAAGAAACAGTGCCCCTGGGGGCCAGAATAGGTAATCACAGGTATAGACAAGTAATGGATGTAGTACAGGCCCAACATAGTAGGAGCAAATAGCACTCAACAGAATCAATGAAGGTAAAAGGGTTAATGTCCAATACAAATAATCAGTCTCTGTTGCGGTCATTAGCCAACGCCCGGTGAATATAAACAGTCCCAGTAGTAGTAGTGCAATAGGCAAGCGCTAGCAGTGCAACTGAACTGGATCACTACCAGATAGCTGTATTGTAATATGCCCAATAGTATAGCAAGGACTGACTGGAGCTAGAGCCAATACCCCCACTTGGGTGCAATAACGGAGGAGAGACACTGCAAGAGCCAATGGAACCAGAGCCAGGAGCACCCCTTAGGTGCGGTAATGGAGGAGACACTGCATATGCAAATGGGACCAGAGCCAAGAGCAACCCTTAGGTGCGGTAATGGAGGAGACACTGCACAAGCAAATATAACGTGAGCCAAACGCACTTCCTGGTGCGGTATGATGGTACAACACTGTGAGCAATAGGAGACCAGAGCCAAGACACCCTTCCGGTGCCGAAACGAAGCAACACACTGCAAGAGCTGACAGTATGCCTAATAGCACCACGCGGTGCAACGACTGCAAGGAAACGAGCACAGTAGTTGGACATACTGCTCTGCTAGTGTAAACAGATAGGCTCGGTGATGGAGGCAACAAGCTCATCAAGTGTTAAACGGCTCAGATTCGAAGGCAGCAAGCTTGGCAAGTGTACACAGACAGGCTCGGTAACGGAGGCAACAAGCACAGCAAGTGTTCTCTGACAGGCTCGGTAACGGAGGCAACAGCTGAGCAAGTATTCTCTGACAGGCTTGGTAACGGAGGCAACAAGCTCTGCAAGTGTACAGACAGGCTCAATAACGGAGGCCACAGCTCAGCAGAGGAAGCGTGATCAGCCAGTGCAACACTACAAGCACAGTTCAGAATGTCGCCAGGCAAGAGATCAAAATCTCGCAGGAACACTGGAAGCAATCACGGAGCAAGAACGTCAGACAGAGCCGGGTCAATCACGGAGCAGGAACATCAGCCAGAACTGGGACAATCATGGAGCAGGAACATCAGCCAGAGCCGGGTCAATCACGGAGCAGGAACGTCAGCCAGAACCGGGTCAATCACGGAGCAGGAACGTCAGCCAGAGCCGGGTCAATCACGGAGCAGGAACGTCAGCCAGAACCGGGTCAATCATGGAGCAGGAACAGCAGAGTAGTCAGACGGGCCGAGTCGGTACACAGGAATGCAGGAACACAGCAACAATGGCAGGTGCCATAGGCCCAGTATATAAAGGGACACCCTGGGCGGGCCAATCAAGCTCCGCCAATGGAAGAGTGCCACAACAAAGAGTGACAAGGAGTCACGGGAACCGTGATACGGGGTCTTAGCACGAGCACAAGTGGAACAAGCTGCTACGAAGGATGAGCAGTCTGCCCTCAGACTAGGCCACCAAAAGAGCTGGGAGACAGACCAAATCAATTGGGCACGGCCAATATGTCCAGCGGCCTTCGAGGAGTGATACGTCTCCAGTAATATGGTGCAAAAAGACTCTGGCATGAAACATTTACTGCTGGGTTTGTATGCATGAGCAGAGGCTTGGGAGGCCAGAATCTCCTCTCCCAGGGGAGATGTGATACGAGTGCGTATAGTAGCCAAAATACAATCGGACCGAATGATAGGTACTGGCATGTTTTCAGCTTCAGGGTCAGGCCCGAACTGCCTGGATAGCGCATCTGCTCCAACATTCTTGGTGCCAGGAAGATATGAGACCACATAGTTGAATCAGTACAGGAATAACTCCCACCTGGCCTGTCGTGGAGACAGTCTCTTAGCTTCGGATAGATATGTCAGATTCTAATGGTCAGTGAAAGTCAGGATTGGGGAACTCGTCCCCTCAAGTACGTAACACCATTCTTGGAGAGCGAGGATAATGGCCAGGAGCTCGCAATCACCAATGTCATACAGACTCTGAGCTTTAGACAATTTTTTGTAAAAAAAACTTGCATGGAAGTAGGGTTTTACCGGCCCTGATCGCTGGGACAAGAGGGCATCTACTCCTGACTCAGACGCCTCAACCTCCAGAGTAAAGGGTAGGGTGGGGTTGGGATGAGACAAGATGGGAGCCCTTGCAAAATCAGACTTCAAATTCTCAAGTGCCCGAATAGCACTGGGGGACCATTCAGATGGGTTCGCCCCCTTGAGTGTCATGTAGTGAGTGGTTTGACCACTGTGGAAAAGTTCTTTATAAACTTCCTATAATTGCTAGTGAAACCCAAAAATCTCTGTGTGCCTTTTAACCCCACTCGGTGGGGCCATTGCAGAAAAGCTGAGAGTTTTTGTGGGTCCATTGCTAGACCGGATGAGGAAATTACAAAACCCAAGAAAGTCACTTGAGTCTTATGAAATTCACACTTTTCCAACTGACAGAACAGCTTGTTTTCTCTTAAAAGTTGCAGAACTGATGCAACATCCTCCCAATGTGCTGCTAGGTTTGGGGAATGGATTAGGATATCATCCAAATACAGTACTACACATCTTTGTAGTAAATAGCTTAGTACATCGTTAATAAGTCTACCGTTAATAGCCTCAATGGCGAGATGAGTTTACCTTGCATCGGGTCTGGGAACTGTGAAACTCCACCCAGGATCTGTCCCCAACACAACCCTAGGTGCGGGCATTTCCCGGCACGGGACAAGACTGCAACAAGTGACCTGCCTTACCACAATAAAGGCAAAGGCCCTCTCTTCGATGGAAGGCCCTCTCCTCCCCCAAAAGATGCGTGAACCCAGTTGTATAGGTTCCTTTCTGATGGTCTCAGCACTAGGGGGGTGAGGGAGGATTGGGTGGGAGCGTAAATTTAGGTGCCAATCGGGAGGAAGACTTACGCATCCTAGTACTGATCAGAATTGAAAAGGTGATGAGTTCATCTAGATCCTCCGGCAGCTCACAGGCTGCCATCTCATCTTTGAGCAAGTCATTTAGCCCTTGCAAGAAAGCAGCTACTAGAGACTCATTGTTCCGCCTCTGCTCCCTTGCAGTTCCGGCGCATCCTCTCTCTTTGGCGGCTCCGGGCACACGTCTTGGAGGAGGCATGTGCGCACCATATTTATTTCATTGGCCTAGATTGTTTTGCTCCTCCTTCTTGGGCCTACAGCAATATTTAAACTACCTGGACACAGGGCTTAGTTGCCCTTTCTTTGGTGTCCAGTGCAGTTCTTTGGTTCTGTTCTCCTGATGTCTGTGTATGACCTAGGCCTGTGGCTCTGTCTGACTACTCTCTCTGTGTTGCCCCTTGTAGCGGACACCCAATCTGGTGCAGACCAGTGGCTCTGGCTGACTACCCACTCTGTGTATGACCTAGGCTTGTCTGACCATCCTATCTGGTGCTGACCTGTGGCTCTGTCCGGCTTTTCTCTCTGCGCTGCCTCCTTCCCGTGGACATCCATCTGGTGCAGACCTGTGGCTCTGGTAGACTAACATCTATACCGACTACAGGCGTGAGCCAGGTATCCACTTCTGCTATACTAACTGCAGGCGTGAGTCAGTTATCCGCTTCCAGCTATACTGACTACAGGAGTGAATCAGGCATCTCCCTTGTTCTTTCCTGGTCAGAGTTATCCTGCCCCTGTCCCGGGCTCCAACGTAGACTACCAGTGGCTTCTGCCTAGTCTCTAGCAGTGATGTCTTTCTTGGGCAGCCTACTATTTCTGACAGTAGTGCTAGCTTATCTTGTGGGCCACTGCCTGTTCCTTTTGTCTTGCTGATTGTATTATATACCTTATTTTGGTTCTGAATAAAGGTGGTTTTAATATATGTACTGACTCCTGAGTTATTCTGGGTACCCATGACGGTACGAAAGGGCCATGACTTCTGACGGTACTGGTAATCCACCTTTTCAGAACATCCCAGACAGGATGGACACTAAGGACCAACAGATTGATCAGTTCTCCATGGCCATGCAGACCTTGCTCAACTGTACTGCTCACCTTGAACGCATTAACCCGCAAACGGTGGCCTCTTCCGTTCCTTCCTTGGCACCGGCAGTTTCAACAGTCCCTGATGCAGGTGAGATCAGAGGACTGTCGGGTTCCGCTTCACTCCCTCAGCGTAATGGGGGGGATCCTGAATTGTGCAGTGGGTTTCTGAACCAATTGGGCAGATACTTTGAAATGTTACATCAAGCCTTCCCTAATGAGCGCAGTAAGGTTGGCTTTATGATATTGCTCCTTTCCGGCAAGGCATTGGCTTGGGCGAATCCTTTATGGAAGACAGACAAACCCATAATCTATAACTTTACAGAATTTGTGACCTCTTTCAAACGGGTCTTTGATGTGCCAGGTCGTGTAAATTTGGCTTCTAAACACTTAATGACCATCCGTCAGGGCATCCGTACAGTGGCAGAGTACTATATCGAATTTCGAAGCCCTGGCAGCTGAGGCTGGCTGGAACAATGAGGCTCTGGTAGCAGCCTTTTCCCAAGGGCTGTGTGACGTTATTAAGGATGAGATCGCTGCCTGCGATTTACCCAAACAATTGGATGAGCTAATTTCATATACCATCCTAATCAACACCAAGGTCAGGGAGAGATCCTCATTTAGGGAGCGCCTGTGGAGGCCTCCACCTAGATTCACTCCTCACTCTTCGTGCCCACCCAGTCCTCCCTCACCTCCGTTGCCTCCTAGTCTTGACTCAGGGGGTGGTGAACCGATGCAAGTTGGTACTACCTGGCTTTCTGTGGAGGAGAGGGCCTTCCAGAGGAGAGAGGGACTGTGTCTGTATTGTGGTAAACCAGGACACCCACTGAAGTCGTGCCCGGTACGCCCGGGAAACGCTTGCATTTAAGTTCCTGTCAGGTACAGATCTTAGGTGGTATTTCTCAGTCCCCAGAGTACTTGCAAGACAAACCCATTCTGTAGGTCCCAGCATTGCTGGACTCGGGGGTTGCTGGTTACTTTATTGATGTGGAGTTTGCGGTCCATAATTCGATTCCATTGCTACCCTGCTCCTCTCCTTTGGTCATTGAGGCCATAGATGGTAGACCTCTTCTACCATCGCGCATTACGTAAGAAACCTCTCTGTTAACCCTGAGGGTGGGGGCACTCCATAAAAAAGCTCTGAGGTTCCAGGTGATCAACTCCCCTCACCACGCCATCGTACTGGGGTTTCCTTGGTTGCAGGCACACAACCCCAGGATCGATTGGCGCTCCTGTGATATTCTGGCTTGGGGTCCTCAGTGTACGGATTCATGTCTCTCCCGTCCTGTGAAAATGGCATGTGCTATCTCCTCAGTCCTGCCAGAGCAGTATTCGAGTTTCAGTGACGTATTTGACAAAGTCAAGACCAAGGCGTTACCTCCACATAGGCCTTATGATTGCTGTGTGGAGCTATTGCCTAGTACTACTCCTCCTAGGGGTTGCATCTACCCTCTGTCTGTGGAGGAGAACAGGGCCATGGAGAAGTACGTTTCAGATGCCCTTGTTAGGGGCATTACTCGCAAATCCACATCTCCCGGACGGATAGTTACGTCAGTGCATTGACTTCCGTGGGCTTAACAAGTTCATGGTAAAGAACGCTTATTCCATACCTCTGATTACTGAATTATTCACTAAACTCGATTTAAGGGTGGCATACAATCTTGTCAGAATGAAGGAGGGCCACGAGTGGAAGACAGCATTTAACATCCGGAGCTGGAATTATGAGTATCTAGTGATGCCCTTCGGTCTCTGCAATGCTCCTGCTGTCTTCCAAGAATTTATCAATGACGTGTTGAGAGACCTATTACAAAGCTGTGTGGTGGTCTATTTGGACGACATTCTCATGCACTATCTTACACTGGAGGCCCATAGATCGGATGTATCCAAAGTATTACAACTTTTAAGGGAGAACAACTAGTATTGCAAGTTGGAAAAGTGCGAGTTTCACAAGACCCAGGTCACGTTTCCGGGGTATATAATTTCTGCTTCTGGGTTGGCCATGGACCCACAGAAACTGTCGGCAGTATTGCAGTGGCCTCTTCCAGTAGGTCTCAAAAGCGATCCGAAGATTTCTGGGGTTCGTTAATTACTACCGTAAATTTGTAGATTTCTCTACAGTGGTTAAACCAATTACTGATATGACCCGTAAAGGTGCTAAAGACTGTGAATGGTCTTCCAGTGCTCTGCCCGCCTTCAAGAACCTCAAGGTGGCTTTCGCTGCTGCTCCCATTTTGGTGCACCTGAATCCCACCCTGCCCTTCACCCTGGAAGTTAACGCATCTGAGATAGGAGTAGGTGCCCTACTGTCGAAGCACTCAGCTCCAGGGGAAGCTTTGCGCCCCTGTGGGTATTTCGCTAGGAAACTATCTAAGGCTGATAGCATGTATCAGATTGGGGACAGAGAAATGCTGGCATAATTTTGGCCTTGAAAGAATGGCAACATCTCTTGGAGGGCACCAGTACTCCGATTTTGTTTCTTACCGACCATAAGAATCTTACGTACTTGTCTGAGGCTAAACATCTGTCACCAGGCAGGCTCGTTGGGCATTATTCCTATCTAGGTTTAATTTTGTGGTCTCCTACCTTCTGGGCTCGAAGA
Organism: Rhinophrynus dorsalis; assembly: GCA_037306005.1. Lineage (NCBI taxonomy): Eukaryota > Metazoa > Chordata > Amphibia > Anura > Rhinophrynidae > Rhinophrynus > Rhinophrynus dorsalis. The sequence goes on along the minus strand of CM074719.1, from coordinate 412,682,026 downwards.
ATGTGCGTGGCGATGCACTATCATGCCAGTTCTGTGCCCACTCTAAGGAGGAATCTCCCCCCACTCCTATTATTCCAGCTGATCGTATACTCGCTACTATACGAACTTGTATCACCTCTCTGTTGGGAGAGGAAATACTGGCCGCTCAACCTTCCGTTCCGGTGGAGAAGCCCTGCGGGAGGTGCTTCATACCTGCTCAGTTGTGTACCAAACTTTAGGAGATGTATCATACTTCCAAGACAGCTGGTCATACTGGGTGAGACCAATTGATCTGGTCCATATCAAGGTTATTTTGGTGGCCTAGCCTCCGGTATGACTGTTCTGCGTTCACAGCAGCTTGTGCCCAAAATAAATTGCCTCAACATTTGCCGGTAGGTCTTCTACAACTTGTGGCCAACAGGGAACGTCCTTGGTCACATCTGTCCATTGACTTTATGGTTGACTTTCCGGTATCCCTGGGCTTCACAGTCATTTTGATCACTGTAGACAAATTCTCTAAGATGGCTCATTTTGTATCCCTTAAGAAACTACCTTCCACGCAGGAGTTAGTGGTGATGCTCGCAAGAGAGGTCTTTCGGCTTCATGGTATACCCAGAATGACTGTATCTGACAGGGGAAGCCAGTTTGTGTCTCGCTTTTGGAGGTGCTTTTGAGCTCAGATGGGGATTCGGCTTGCATTCTCCTCTACCTATCACCCCCAGTCTATTGGTGCGGCAGAGAGGTCCAACCGAGCCTTAGAGCAATTCCTACGTTGCTATGTTTCCAACCACCAAGACAACTGGGCTGCCTTGTTACCTTGGGCAGAGTTTGCCCGGAATTGTGCAGAAAACTCTTCCTCACAGAGTTCTCAGTTTCTGATCAACTATGGATTTCAACCCTCGAACATTTATGGGCTCTCCGTTCCTCGTGGGTGCAGGTACAAAATACCCTACGTGGTTCTATGCAGCAGCAAGAGGGGCAGGCGGACCGTAGGCAGTTGCCAGCACCTACATTTCGGGTGGGTGAAAAAGTTTGGATGTTGTCCTGCAACCTGAACCTCCAGGTTCCCTGTAAGAAACTGGCACCCCATTTTGTTGGCCCCTCCCGTGTCCTACGGAGAATTAACCCTGTGGCATATGCCCTTGACCTTCCGGTCTCAATGCACAATCACAATGTCTTCCACGTCTCCTTGCTTAAACCTCTGATCTGTAACCGTTATACCTCAGGTACGGTCCGACCAGCACCCGTCAGAGTTGGAGATAATATGTGGTACAACACATATTGGACGGTGGGTCCGGGGGAGACTACAATATTTGGTACACTAGAAAGGTTACAGTCCGGAGCAACACTCCTGGATACCGTCCAGTGATGTGCATGCCCCAATCTTGGTGTGGTAGGTTCCATACTCGCTTTCCTGGAAAACCCCAACCCTGTCTGCGGAGGAGGGGCCTTTAAGGGGAGGTACTGTCACACCCGACTCTACGGAATGTGGTCACATATTCCGTGAAATTCGAAATTATGGGTTTCTCTGTTTCCCATAATGGGTTGGCCCAAGCCAATGCTTTAACAGACAGTAGAGAAATCATGAAGCCAACTTTGCTTTGTTCACTCAGAAAAGCATTCAGCACCAATTCCAGAAAAAATGACCAGTTGGTTGATGAACCCACGACAGAGTGTAGGTTCCCCATCATAGTGTGGAGGGAGTGGAGCGGATCCAGACAGCCCTCGGAACATACCAAACTCTGAATCTGCAACCACCACCGGTGCCGGGTCAGCGGATGCCACCGGTTGTCGCGCAGCCCTGTTGAGGTGTGCTGTGTGATTAAGGAGGGTCTGCATAGCCAAGGAAAGCTGATCAATACGTTGATCTTTTACATCCATTCTGGCCAGAATGCTAGGCACTTGTGGGTTGCCAGTACCTTCGGTAGTCATGGCCCTTTCGTACTGTCACTGTAACTCAGACCAATAAAGACTCTGACAGGTACAGTTAAGATCAACACCACTTTATTAAAATATATAATACATATAATAGCAAATAAGCACTTCCCCAACCTTTCCCGGGGTCAGGCATGGAGACAGTGCTACAGTCCACTACCCAGGAGATGACACTGAACTTAGCCCGAAATACTGGAACCAGGAGCAAGGAAGAGAACCTAGTCTAAGGTTCTGGGAGCCACCTGAGATGGAGCAGGGTGGCAAGTGGCCAATCTCTACCCTAGAACGCTAGGGTCAACAGAGACGCCATACCCTAGAATGCTACAGTCACAGAGACGCAATACCCTAGAACGCTAGGGTCCACAGCAATCTGACACAACACCCTAGGATGCTAGGGTCCAAGCAAGATAAGGTAAGACCAGAGCACTACAAGGCCTATGGTTAGAGACAAACCTGTAGTAGTATGGTGGCAGAGACCAGGCCCAGAGACCTGCACGGAGAGCGAGCCAGGCCCAAGGTACAAGACAAGCGGAGTCAGACAAAGCCAAAGTAATACACGTATAGTGTAGTAATACGGAGCCACAGTACTGAGCATGGAGTCAGCCAGGCCAGGGGTCATATATGGATTGGGTAGTGAGACTGAGCCAGGGATCGAGAACAGATCAGGTAGTCAGGCAAGGCCAGAGGTTCAGGCACAAATTGGGTAGTCAGACGGAGCCAAGGGTCATACACGAATTGGAATCAACAGCCAAAAACCAGTCAGAACAAAAAGCGGAATTCAAGTAATGCTCAGATACACCACGAAAGGGCACTAAAGCTAGGTCTGAAAGCCGCATATAAGGCCTATCGGACAGGTGGGACATGAATCGTCCAATTAGTCTAAGTGTATAAAATAGCGAGCTTGCTGTACTGACGCACGTATGCAAACAGGAAGTCAATAGCTAGGTAGCGACCAGACACGCTGCTGCCAAGTCACAAGCGGGGAAAGGCAGGTATGCCACAGGTGATGGATCACGAGCACAGTGATAAAAACAAAGAACTCTCTTTGGAACTATTTACTCAAACAGCTTAGCAAAATACAAGAGGTTATCCATTAACCCCTTAAATGACCCAGGATATGTCAGGACCATTTAAGGACCAGTGATGATCCTGGCACATCATTGGTTAGATGGTTGCAGCACTCCTCAGGGAACGCTGTGATCATGGTGGGGATATGGTTATGGATATGTGATATACTGGAACTCTCAGTGAGGACAGGGTTTACAGAGAGGTAGTTCCGAAGGGAGTGGCAGCTTTGGCATTTCTGTCAAGTTAATATGGACAGAATTTACTAAGGAGATTCAGCAAAAACCACATGATTGTCACTATTTTATTCAATGGCTACAAACTTCCCAACCATTTAGTTATGTGTACTTAGCATGGTAAAAATGTGATGTTTCCAGGAAGTGAAACAGAAAATGAAGCAGCTAGAGATAAAGAGAGGGTGCTACACAATTTTCTATATATTTCTTTAGTGAAATAAAGGCAGCAGAGGCTCACAGTGTGTGCTATCACATAGTAATGCTATGAGCACCTGGATGAAAAAGAAAAGGAGGAGATAGAAGGACTGTGCTGTGTCCAGTGAGTCAGAGGACGAAGCGACCACTACCAGAATGGGGAAAAATTGGGACCAAGGCAGAACTGGGTAGCAGTGTGAGCAGCACATTTCAGCTGCCTGTGTCTTCTGATACTCAGGAGGAGGAGGGATGATGGTAGCAATCAGACTAGCAGTCAAGGGAGCCCACAACATCCCCCTGACTCTGTGATTCCCTTGCCCCCGGCATTGTGTTGCTAGTGCTGCCAGACTGCCTTCTTCATCTGAAGACAAGCTGTCTGACAGTAGGGGGCCCTCTGTTACATCTGTACCCATTGCCAACCACCCCAACTCTCATAGAACAGCAGCAAGGGACTGCTGGTGGTGGTGAAGACTGTGAGTATGATGGTGGAGTATATGGGGTGGAGGACAGAATTAGGGCCTTTTTAGCTGAAAGCTAAAAGAAATGGGAGACAGATGTACAAATGGGGATGGGCATCACCACCACTACCAGCAGTGACATTGTGGAGTTTGTTGCAGCTGTAATTCAGGCTGTTTCTGAGTTGCAAGGGCAGCAGGCTGATGATGAGCAGTAGTGATGAAGGACTAGGTTCCACTTGCCAGCAATAATTGTGGTACTAGTTCTAGTGCTGATTCTGAGGCAGCAGCAGGATCCTCTGCCCCAGTCAGTGGAGGGGATTGAGAAGAAGAAGAATAGGCCATTATTCTCCACTTTTCCCCTACCCCCTGATGTCATGGGTGTGGAACTATTTTTCTATTGGAGCAGGCACAATGCAGCCATCAGTGACAGCATTGTGCATGATCTGTGACAAGTCTGTGAGAAGGGGAAACGAGAGAATGCACTTTGGCACAACCACCCTGATAACACATAAAATGCAGACAACATGATGTTTATGTGATGCATGTTAAAGCAAAACCCCAACAAAAAGTAACCAAGGGCACCAAGAATATAGGTGGAAAATCTAAGAGGAAGAAGTATAGAGAAACAAGCCTTAGACTGAAAGTTCAATGGCGAGTGAAACACCTTTCTCAACATCAGCTTCTTGTTCTAGGGTATGGGCATGTGAAGACTTACAAACATCTTTTGGTGATCCAGCTTCCCCACCAGCTGATAGTGATTCTGTATACATGAGGATGTGGCAGTTTGTGTCCACCCACTGCACATTGTGTGGTGTGCTGACCATACATGGCAATGTGGTGAAGTATAATTGTAAGCATGGAAAAATTAAATAGCAACTAAGGAGATTCCATCCCACATAATACAGTAAGCTGGTGGCAGGGAGGATTCATCATTACTATGAAGTCTGTTAGTTGTCACAAGTCCTTAGCGCAGTGGACAAGGGGCATAGTGACAGTAGCAGTACTTGGCTTCTGGGAGGATGACTGATTTGACACTGCGGACGTAAGCATCAAGGTGTTTGATTTCAGTTGTGCCAGTTTGACTGAGTGCAGATATTTCCAGTCCTTCCCCTATTTTACACGTTTCCCACACACACACACACACTGTGCACATTACAGTTGCTGATGAAAGCTACAGAAGTGGTGGTGGGGGTGGTTTGTGGTGCTGCTACTGCGCCTGACACACACTGGAGCTTGTGGCAAGTGGAACCATGATCATTTATCACCCATATCACTGCTGTTTATCCCATTCCCTTGGAGCTGCCTAATCGTCCTGCTGATTAAACTGCTCAGCAGCAAAAACAGTAGTCACAAATGCTGAATTTGCCAATGGCCACCATAAAATGATCTGCTGGTACTAGACCAGCATGGCATATTTCTTTTCCTCAATACTTGTTCTATCAAACCAGAGGCCAATATAAAAAAAACAATTTTTGGGGCTTGGGCCTAACAAGTCTCAGTCCAACAAATCAATTGTTCCTCAGGGCTTGGGCCTCTAACAAGTCTAAGTCCTACAAATACATTTCTTTTGACGGCTTGTGTTTGGTTAACCTGAGTCCTGCATAGCGCACAGCACAAACACAAATATCTTTCAGATTTTTTTAAGCCTGCTGCTATACTGCCTATTAGCCATTGTTTATAAAGAGAAATAAATAAATCATTACAAAAAGGGTTAGGAGGAGGAGATCGATCACCATCATTTATTGCACCTGCTGCAGCAAACCTGGCTACTGTCAGTTTTTAGACTACAGCTTTACTCATACGTCCATGCACTGCTCCTAAATCCTCTCTCCCTCCCCCTATCCCTCGTGTATTTGCTGGACATTACTCAACTACTGTGTGTTTTTACTGTAAAGTACAGTATAGAACTGATTGTGTATGATGTACTGCCTTGGTCCTCTACACAATACTCTGTCCCATCAAGTATCAGCCTGCCACAGTCACAGCTTACATCAGTGGGGAACCCTGCCAATTTTTAATTTAATTTTATTTTTTATATATTTATTTAATTTTTAATTTGATTAACTGACCCCCATACAAGCCAACAAAAAAACAGGATTTTAGTCTTACCTGTTAAATCCTTTTCTCTTAGTAAATACAGGTTACTGGTACCTCTGGTTAGGCGATCCGCCCCTTTAATTGTAGGCAGGAACAATTCTAAAATGGTATGCAGGGGGTGGAGCCTACCTTCCCTCCTTGGCTGCAGTTAGCCAACCAGCTCCAGAAAGATTTGAGACACTAACTATTGACTAGATAGTGAAGGGAAAGAAGACTCCTGTGAGCATGACCCCGAAGGACCCCCACGGTCTGCCACAGGAGAGCCAAGCATGGTCCCTTGACAGGGTGGGAGACCAGTAACCTGTATGGACTAAGAGAGAAGGATTTAACAGGTAAGACTAAAATCCTATTTTCTCTGTCGTCCAATACAGGTTACTGGTAACTCTGGGATATCCAACCATTGAGTTTCCCAGAGGCAGGAAGTAAGGAAAGGACCAGACGCAAGGCCCCCAAAGTCACCAGAGCAGATATGAACCATCAGATCAGAGAGCCCAACAAACGATGAAGTTTCAGCGGACACTGAACAGGGGTAGCAACACCCCAACTGTTACACAGCACACTGAACTAGAGCCAACAGTGCTCAAAAGTGAAGGAAGCACCAAGAACTGCCTCCAGGATTTTCCTCCCAAAGCTGGCATCAGTCGATGCCAGTACATCAACACAGTAATGCTTCGAAAAGGTGTGCACAGACGACCAGGTGGCAGCCTTGCACAACTGATCAGCAGAGGCCAGATTCTTGTAAGCCCAAGAGGCCCCAATAGATCGAGTAGAATGAGCCGTGACCCTGAAAGGGACAGGCTTCTTCCTCAGCTCATAAGCCTTACGAATAGTGGACTTGATCCAAGAAGCAATAGTCACCTTGGATGCAGGTCTTCCTGCCCTAGGACCCACAGGAATTACAAACAACGCATTTGATTGCCTAATAGACTCAGTGCGATGTACATAAAACTTGAGACAATGCACCACATCTAACAAGTGGAGATCCCTCTCCTTGTCGGAGGTGGGGTCAGGGCAGAATGAGGGCACCACAATCTCCTGCTCGATGTGGAACTCTGAAACCACCTTCTGGAGAAACTCCTGAGAGGTGAGAAGCACCGTCTTGTCCTTGTGAAACACCAAATAGGGTGGTTTACAGGACAGAGCATGTAACTCTGTGACACGACGGACAGACACAATCACCAGGAGAAAAGCCATTTTCCACATCAATAGGCATAGAGGAATAGTAGCCAAAGACTGAAATGGAGGGAGGTGAAGAACGCCCAAAGCTAAGTTAAGATCCCACGGAGGAGCAGGAATCTTGAAGGCAGGAAGAGTATGAGCAAAGCCCTGGAAGAAAACCTTGACATCAGGAAGGATGGCAATGCGCCTCTGAATGAAAACAGAGAGAGCAGATGTCTGAACTTTAAGGGAACTCAAACTGAGGCCCTTATCCACACCGTCCTGCAAAAAAGCCAGGACCGTAGGCAGATCAAATTCCTGAGACAGGTCCTTGTCAGCACACCAAGATAGGAAGGTTGACCAGACACGATGGTAGATCTTGGAAGAAACAAGTTTGCAGGCACTGAGCATAGTAGCCACCGCACCAAAAGAAAACCCTTTCTTCCTCAATATTGAGGATTCAATTTCCAAGCCGTCAAGGCTAGACAATGAACATCCTCCTTCCACAGGTAACCCTGTAGAAGAAGATACGGATGGCAAGGGAGCAAGAATGGTTCCGCCACAGATCCAGAAGCTCCGGAAACCAAGCTTGGCGAGGCCAGTACGGAGCAATCAGAATGACTGGACAATGCACCAGTCGTAATTTCCGTAACACCCTGTGCAACATTGGGAGGGGAGGAAACATGTAAGCCAGAGGAAATAACCAAGAAATGGACATTGCATCCACCGCCAGAGCTAGATGGTCCCTCCATCGAGAGCAGAACCTTTGAACCTTCCTGTTGTGTCTTGTAGACATCAGGTCGATGTAAGGAAGATCCAGTTTCTGAACAATGAGGGTGAACACCTCTGGGTGTAGCTCCCACTCTCCTCTGTCCACTGTGTGTCAACTGAGGAAGTCCGCCATGACGTTGTCTAAGCAAGGAATGTGCACTGTGGATATGGCAGGAACATGTTCTTCTGCCCAGGACAAAATAGCCTTGACCTCTAACCAAGCTGCAAGACTTCTTGTTCTGCCCTGTTTGTTGATGTAAGCCCCGGCCGTGGTGTTGTCAGACTCTACCCGGACTGGGCATTCTTTCAGCTGGGGAGTCCAATGATGAAGGGCATGGAATATCGCCTGAAGCTCCAACAAGTTGATGGGAAGGAGAGATTCTTCTGGAGACCACCGACATTGTGCACTCAGGCAACCCAGGACAACTCCCCATCCGGAGAGGCTGGCATCCGTCATCACCGTGGTCCAGAAGGAAACTAGGGAGGACTTGCCCTTCAGCAGATTGGAGAGGTCGAGCCACCAGGACAAACTCAGTTCCACATGAAGTAGAAGAGACACCAATGTCTTCAGAAGGTCCGGCTGACCCCTGCACACCTGGATCACAAACCGCTGGAGTTCCCAAGTGTGCGCCATGGCAAACGGTACCGCTTCTATGGTGGAAATGAATTCCCCCACTAGAGATGACAGCTTCTTGGCTGGAACTGGATCTTGAGCCAGGATAGCAGAAACCCGGTGGGCGATCTGGTGAGCCACCTCGTCCATGAGAAATACCATGTCGAACAGACGGCGTTTCTCTGCGCTCTGAGGCGTATGAGAAGGAAGAAAGTGAAAAGGAGGAAGTGAGATGAAAGGAATCCTGTACCCTTCCGTCACCACCTGTAAAACCCATAGGTCCGTCACTGAATCCTCCCAAATGCTGTGATAGTGACGCAGACCACCACCCACAGCTGATTGTGGACCTGGGTTTGGTGAGTCATGCCGAAGAAGACTTGGAAGCCTTGGGCTTGGAGGAGACCTTGGGCTTCCATTGCTGTTTGGGCTTGGAGGAGGTACGCGGAGCTGAGGGAACAGTCTGGTTCACCGGACGTGTCTCATTCTGAAAGGAACAAACATACTAGTTACACTTAAGCTGTGTTTTCTTCCTAGGAACTAAGGGTAGAAGTGTACTTTTACCCCCTGTAGCCTCACTGACCAGATCCTTAAGATCTGGCCCAAACAAAAAAATGCCTTGAAAAGGCAAGGAGAGAAATGCTTTATTAGGAGCAGTATCAGCAGACCAGATCTTGAGCCAAAGAGCCCATCTGGCAACCACAGACATGGTGAAAACCCTAGCCACCAAACGGATGGCATCTACTAGGGCAGCAGAAACATAGTGCTGTGTCTCAGAAATGTTGGCAAGCATGCGCAACTTATCCGAAGTAGAAGCACCTTGATGGACAGCAAGACTGAGTTGTTCAGTCCAGACTGCAATGGCCTGGTTCACCCATGCTACTGTGAATGCTGGACGCATGGTAGATCCAGCAGTGGCAAAGAAGGAGTTGAGGGAAACCTCAAGTTTCTTGTCAGTTCAGTCCTTTAGAGCAGACGCATCAGACACTGGCAATGCAGTAAACTTGGATAGCCTGGAGATAGGAGAATCCACTTTAGGAGGATGAATCCACTGAGCAAGCGCAGCCTCAGAAAAGGGATAAAGCTTGGCATATTTCTTGGAGACAGAAGGTTTCCTGTCCGGAGACTTCCACTCTTCGGACACAAGGCCGTCAAGAGTGGGGTTAGGTGGAAAGCAAGTAAGGGGCTTTTTAGGCACCCGAAAGACATCAGAAGGGTCAGAAGGAACTTCCTGCACTAAGGGAATGTTTAGGGTATTTAAAACAGCCCTGATCAGGCCCTCAGCCAAGGGCTCAGGATCAGCCTCAAACGGGTCCCCAAAAAACTGAGAAGAGTCCACTGCAGAACATTCCTCAACATCTGAATCCACCAGCAGTTCCTCCTCAGAGGAATCTGACATGTCAGGTACACCCTGAGGCATTGGCAGGGAAGACTTGATGAAGGAGGGGGTCTGCCAAGAATGAAAGACCCCTTGTAACTGGGATGGAAAGAGTTGCAATGTGGATCTAAGGTCCCTAGTAGCAGCCTTGAACTCTTGCACCCAAACTGGCTCTAATGCATGGCTGGAGGTCCCTGGGAGACTCTCAGGGGCATCAGAACATGCTGAACATAAAAGACCTGAGAATTCTCTAGGTAACCTTGAATGATAGGAAGAGCAATGCACAATAGGGGATACAGAGACCCCAGCATCCTTAGTCTTAGGTCTGGCCCCAAGCTCCAACAGTATAGACATTCTCACAGTGTCAATAACCTTACTGTATAAGAAATCACCCAATTATAGTGTGTAGGATTAAAGTTAACAACTTGAATATCAAAAGAAACAGTTTCCATGATGAAAAAGCAATAAGAAATGAAGCAAAATGGTAATATTAGAAACAGGGTATACTATGTGCAAGACCACAAGGAAGTGTATTAACCTCTTAACGACCCTTGACGGTCATAGCACTTCATGGGTTGTTTTGCATTAACAACCCATGACGTGCTATGACCGTCATGGAATTCCGGGCTCCCCCCGCGGCTGCACGCTGTTTGGGGTGACCGGAACCGTAAGGGGAAAAAAACAAAAAAAACAAAGGTCCGTGGTCCTTAAGTACTGGCCGTGTGTGCTCGCGGCCGGTCCTTAAGGGGTTAAAGAAGAAACACTCAAGGTCAATGTTGAGCTCATCAAAAGGACACAGGAAAAAAATCAAGGGCTAAAGAAAGATGTCCACACATAGGAGACAAATGTTTGCATTAAATCTTAAAGATGGTACTTCAGCAAAAACCTCAATAACAAATACTACAAATGGAATAATTGTTTATAATAATGAACGACAACAACTGAATGAAGTTCAGAGGCTGAAGCTATGCCAGAAGTTTTGGAAGAAGTAGAAGCTGCAATAAAATTAATGAAAAATGGCAAAGCAGCTGCACCTGATAAAGTTATTATTGAAATGTTGAAAGCCGATGGTCAGCCCTTATTCAAATCCCTAGCTAAACTATTCAAAATGCTTACTACTTGGCAAAATGCCTTAAACATGGAAAAATGCAGAAGTCATCCTATTGCACAAAAAGGTGATAAGGAGAATCTAAAAAAATACAGGCAAATAAGCCTATTGCAAGTAGCCTGCAATGTTAAAGGTAATATCAAGAAGAATGGACACAATACTTAATGTAGCACAACTTAAGGATCAAACAGGCTTCAGGAGTGTTTTCGGTACAATGGACCACATCCAGATAGTGCAACAAGTTATAGAGCGGCATAATGTATACAACTATCCATAATGCATAGCCTTCATTGACTATGAAAAGGCCTTTGGCTTAGTGAAAAGTCATGCCCTGATCAACCAAGGAACAGATAGAGCTTACATCAATATCCTGCAATCAATACTTGAAAATGCAACTGCATCAATACAGGTAAACAATGATAAAGTCCATAACAAAATAGTAAAAGGGTCCGACAACGAGACACAATTTCCACAAAACTGTTTTCAGCTTGTTTAGAAGAAATGTTCTGCAAACTAAATTGGGACAAAAAAGAGACAACATAACTTACATTTTGCAGACAATATTATACTATTTACCAGTAGTCCTGACGAACTGCAAGAAGGCATTAAAGAGCTACAACAGGAAAGCAAAAATGTTGGTCTGAAGATGAATAGCAAAAAAAGTATGTCATTTTTAAAAAATTTACCATACCAAGGAAAATCACAGTAGATGGACTAGAACTAGAAGAAGTGGACAAATATGTTTATCTTGGATAGGAAATGTCAACAGATGGAAACATCATGATAGAAACTGAACGGCTGAAAATTGGAATGACAACCTTTTGTTAAAGGGATAGTAATGTTTCATACTAAAAGCACCTCTAATTAATCATCATAGTATTTGGGCCATGGAGAGTGTTATTTCAATACTGTCAGAGTTGCAGTTCAAGAGTAATTCAATGACAAAGTATCCCCCTCCCGCCCCTTTTACTGATGTAACACTGTTCAGCTAGAGCAGAAGGGAGGTGCCCAGGTAGACTGCAGAGAGGGACAATCTTCAATTAAGATAAGGGAAAAACCTGAAAAACTTGTCAAGGGGGGCAGGGATTTCATTGTTCTCATAGGAAGAAGATTGTCCCCTGCTGTTATCTGTCTGGTCTATGGACTGCATTCCACATCTGAGAAGAGATGGCTTACACTAGGTAAACTTTGCTTGTGAATATCTCTCAAACCATAAAGGTTTGAGAGATAAAACTTATATCTTTCTTCATGTTTTGTTAATGCCTATAAAATAAAATAAAGATAAAATGAATTATTGCTATCCCTTTAAAACTAGGTAGTACTGTCTTTAAGACAAATTTACCACTTCTACCTCAAGCGAATGGTTTTTGACCAGTGTGTCCTCCCAGTCATTATGTATGGCTGTGAAACATGGACACAGAATGACAAAGCCATAAAAACTTATGGTTACACAGAGAAGTATGGAGCGGCAAATTCTAAACATAATAAATAGATCTATGATGAAATTGAAAAAATAAAGCACCTGAAATGGTCATAGGCAGGCCACATGGCAAGAAGACCTGACGGCAGATGGACCAAATGAATTTTGGAATGGATTCCACTCAATAGTAAACACCCAAGAAGAAGACAAAAGACAAGATGGGTAGATTAAATTATTCCATTTTTCAGTACTTAGTGGCAACAAAAGGCACAGGACCACATTTGTTGGAGGCTTGCTTGGGAGGCCTTCATCTTGCAGTGGATCAATGACGGACAAAAATGGTGATATAGTACTTACATAGGAATAGTGACCGGTTGGGTTAATTTTTTTTTATTTTTCAATTTAATTTGGTTTGGGTTAGTTATATAGCTTTGGTGGGTAGTTACTTAGTGGGGAATTAGACTTTTTAATAATAAAAATATATATTTTACATAGGAGGGTAAGATAAGTAGGTTAATAATTGTGGATTGGTAATTATTTGTATTATTATTATTATTATATTATTATTATTATTATTATTATTAAAAATTAGGCATTAAGTTGTTTTGGGCAGGTAACTAAGTAGGTAACAGAATGCAGCAAATGTATATGGCTGAAGACGTTTATGCCTTTTTGCCATCAGATTCTGAAGCCGCTGATCCTGCATCAAATTTTGATGCAGCCCTCATTAGTGATACCTCTACTGATCAAATTGGGCCCCGTTAGAAAAGCGGTACTGTCCCAAGTAATGGCCCCAGTTCTACCCCACATCCTGACCCTAGGGAATGGGTACCACCACTTGCATTTTGTCGAGAAATGTATGCTTTCACAGCCAGCCCAGGAATTAAAGTGGATTTGTAAGAATTTACCCCTGTCCAGTTTTTTAATTTCTTTTTGGGTGAATATATTTTGTCCTAAATCATCCTATGCTGCAAAGCAACCCACAGATATTATTATTATTATTACTCTTTATTTATATAGCGCCAACTTATCCCACAGAGCTGTACACTAGGGAATAGACATACAGAGATATTAAATAGTACAAATCAAATGTGGAGAACAGAAGGATCAGAGGGCCCTGCTAGTGACAACTTACAGTCTAGAGGAAGGTAGGTTGGACACAGAAGAAGTATTGGGTGTAAGTGCCTCCTGCCACATGAACTGCCGGTCAATGAGTGGAAGAGAGAGAAGTGCTGTTGAGTGCAGTGATCCAGGGAAGGTGTGGATCTTGATGATAATGTTTATGGAGGTAGATGATAGGCTTCCCTGGAGAGGTGAGTTTTCAGGAAGCGTCTGAAGATCTGAAGGCTGGGGGAGAGTCTGATGGGTCAGGGGAAGTCCTGTAGGCAGGAGTGGAAGGATTTAATAAGAGCCGTGGAGAGAAAAAGCTTGTTTGTAGAGCGAAGATTGCGAGTGGGAGTGTATTAGTAAATTAGAGATGAAATAAAGGGGGGTGCGGTGTTAGTAAGGGCTCTATAAGTTAGCACCATTATTTTGAATTTAATTCTATATGTTAATGGGAGCCAGTGTAGGGATTGGTGTTAGAGAAGTGATGAGTGAGGTTGATTAGTCGTGGAGCAGAATTCATTATGGACTGTAGTGGGGTTAGTCGGGTGACAGGAAGGCGAATTAGTAGTGAGTTACAGTAGTCAAGACGGACATGATTAGTGTCTGGATTAGAATTTTAGTAGTATCTTGGATGAGGAAAGGTCGGATTCTAGAGATGTTGCGGAGGTGGAGGTGAGATGAGTTGGAGATTGAATGTGAGGAATGAAGGATTGGACAGAGTCAAATGTGACTCCCAGACAGCGTGCTGTAGGGGTTGGTGTGATGGTAGTGTTGTTAACAGTGAGGGTAATATCTGGGGTAGGGCTGGTAGGAGAGGGAGGGAAGATAATTAGTTTGGTTTAAGGTTTAAGGTTAAGTTTGAGTTGACGGGAGGACATCCAGGCCAGGGGAGGAAAGACAGATTTGAGTGCCATCAGCATAGAAATGATGGTGAAACCCAAAGGAGTTTATTAGTTTGCCAAGGGATGCAGTGTAAATTGAAAAGAGCAAGAGGCCCAGGACTGATCCTCGATGCACTCCGACAGACAGTGGGAGGGATCGGGAAGTGGAGCCAAAGTAGGACACACTGAAGGAGCGGTTGCAGAGACCTAGGGAGTGGAGGGCTTGGAGGTGGAGTGGGCGATCTATTGTGTCAAAGGCAACTGACAGGTCTAAGAGAATCAGTAGGGAGTAGTGGCCTTTTGACTTAAAGGGATAGTAACACTTCGTTTTAACTTTATTTTATTTTGTAGGCATTAAAAAAAACATGAAGAATGATATAAGTCTTATCTCTCAAACCTTTATGGTTTATGAGATATTCACAAGCAAAGTTTCCCCTCCCGCCCCTTTTACCTAGTATAAGCCATCTCTTCTCAGATGTGAATCTGGTTGTATGACCAGACAGATAACAGAAGGGGACAATTTTCTTTGTATGAAAACAATGAAAGCCCTTGCCCCCTTGACAAGTTTTTCAGCTTTTTCCCTTATCTTAATTGAAGATTGTCCCTCTCTGCAGTCTACCTGGGCACCTCCCTTCTGATCTGGTTGAACAGGGGGGGGATACTTTGTTTGTGAATATCTCGTAAACCATAAAGGTTTGAGAGATAAGACTTATATCATTCTTCATGTTTTTTTAATGCCTACAAAATAAAATAAAGTTGAAACGAAGTATTACTATCCCTTTAATGGAGAGCAAGTCGTTGGACACTTTAGTTAGGGCAGTCTCAGTTGAATGAAGAGATATTAAAAAATTATGGGCCCTAACAATGGCTATGGAGATAATAAAAAATAGAAAAGCATTAGGTCATACTACAAAACAAATTCCATCTGTACTACCCATATTTTACCAAAAACAATGACCAGGAGAAGATATAAAATGCTTTTGTGCTTCATGCATTTCAATGACAATACCCAGTGCCTCCCAAAAGAACATGTACAGTATGAAAGGTTACTTAAAATTCACCCCACACTAAATTATTTAAAGAAAAGGTTTGCAGATGTATACATACACCAGAAAAAGATTTGCATTTATAAATCCCTCATGAAATAAAAGGGAATATTGGGATTCAAGCAGTATATCCCCTCTAAAAACTCCAGGTTTGGAGTAAAATTTTACAAAGTTTGTGAAAGTGCCACAGGACATACTCAGGGTTTCCAGATATATGAGGGCAAGGACTATCACCTTGATCTGCCTGTTTGCCCATGTTTGGAACCTTATTAACCCCTTACTAAATAAAGTGTACTATTTGTATGTCAAATGGTATCCTGTTGGCAACATCCCCCTATCTGAGCACTGTAGCTCTACAAGTTGGAGGTATCTTGGAAAAACCTATGGATCTTATACAAGAATATACTATCTAACGGTATATATTATACCTTGTATATATATATTATTACCAGACCCCTTATATTTAAAAACCTATGGATCTTATAGGAAAATATACTATCTAATGGTATATATTTGTTATGGACATGAAAAATGAGTAACATTTTGACATATTTGTGCTTTACAACCACAGTTCACTAGGTTATGGACTTTAAGTTTCACCACAAATGCCAGTTTTCAGCACTGGAAGGGTTAATTTCCCAATTTCACAAACACCACCCCTGTGTTGCAGTATTATCTCATAAAAAATGGTTGACGCGTTTCTTAACAGCGTTAATTTATCAATGGTCCCCCTGAAATAGCCTGTTTTTCAAAACATATCCCTCCTTAGATCTAACACTATGGAAATACAATGTGAAACAAGGTCCCCTAAGTTTTTAATTTATTTATTTATTTTATTATTGGTGGGTTTAAGAAGTTCTTTTTTTTTATTAAAAGACTTCGGGGGAGATTCACTAAGTGGTGATAAAGTGCAGATGACTTCTCCAGTTTATCACTTCTCCAGTTCCTATGTTATTCTATGGAGTCTATGCGCTAAGATCTCCAAAGTTGAAGAAATTTTAGTGCATAAGCTCCATAAAACATAGGAAATGGAGAACTGATAAAATGGAGAAGCCATCTCCACTTTATCACCTCTTTCTCCTCACTTAGTGAATCTCCCCCTTCATGTTTTTTTTATTATCTATAGAGATCTACCTGTTATAAATGTAGGTTAGCAAGCAATGCCAAGCTAAAGGCCAAAAGCCACAGCATTAAGTGATAGAACAAACATAATCCAGTGTTGTCTATGTTTCAAAAATACACACTTTTGGGGTGAGTTTTAAAATGGTGCACTGTTAAACAGTCCCAAAATGAGACATGGCAACAGTTAAACCAGCTGTGAAAATTCTATGTCTTCAAATAGAAATTAGTATGTTCTAAATTGGGCCCCATAGCTCCCCCAAACCTTAACAAATCTTTGCATATGGGGCATTGCCATACTCAGAAGAAGCAGCTGAACACTAATCAAAGCATTTTTTAAAATCAGCAAATATCCTGTGTTTGAAATCTATAGCAACACTGTAATGTACAGAACTGTGCAAAAGTCTTAGGCAGGTGGGAAAAAATGCTATAAAGTAAGAACGCTTTAAAAAATAGACATGTTAATAGTTTATTTTTAATCAATTAACACAATGCATAGTGAGTGAACAGAAAAAAAAATCTATATCAAACAAAATTTGGCATTACCACCCTTTGCCTTCAAAACAATTCTTACAGGTACACTTGCACCCAGTTTCTTCAAAAAATTTGGCAGGTAGGTTGTTCCAAACATCTTGGAGAACTATAGTTCTTCTGTGGATTTAGGCAGCCTCTGTTGCTTCTCTCTCCATGTAATCCCAAACAGACTTGATGATGTTGAGGTCAGGGCTCTGTGGCATTGCATGATGGATAAGTATCTGCCTGTACTTCTCAGCATTGAGAAGACCATTAATTCTGACCAAATACCCAACCCCATTTGCAGAAATGTAGTCCCAATCTTGCAAGGAATTTTCACCATGCTTCACATGCAGACACTCATTCTTGTACTGCTTTCCAGCCCTTCGAAGAACGTGCTACTTTCTGCTACAGACAAATATTTCAAATTTTGACTCATCAGTCCAGAGCCCCTGCTGCCATTTTTCTGAACCCCAGTTCCTGTGTTTTCAGGCATAGTTGAGTCACTTGGCCTTGTTTCCACTTCAGAGTTATAGCTTTTTGGCCATAAATCTTCCATGAAGACCACTTCTGACCCGAATTCTCTGGACAGTAGATGTACCCGAATCCCACTGTTTTCTGGCATTTCTGAGCGTATGGCACTGCTGGACATCTTCCGAATGAGAAGGAAAATAAGCATGTATCTTTCATCTGCTGCATACACCTGACTACCCGACTATATGACTAAAAAATCCCTGATTTTGTACAAGTGTACCTAGAAGAATTTATGCTGTTTTAAAGGCAAAGGGTGGTCAAACCAAGTATTGATTTGATTTTTCTTCTGTTCACACATTATGCATTTTGTTAATTGATGAATATAAACTATTAACATGTCTATCTTTGAAAGCATTCTTACGTTACAGCATTTTGCATGTCTAAGATTTTTTCACAGTACTATGTGTGAAAATACGCAAAAAACCCCCCCAAAATTGTCACAATTCTGGTACAGAATTCTGTAAAATAGCTGCATGAAAAACTCCACAGTTTTACTGATGAATTACCCAACGTTGTCTACTTTTCAGAAACATACTTTTGTTGGGCATTTTTGGGTTCGGACACTGTCAACAAAAGCTATGATCCTCAGATGCCAAAAAAAAATTTCATCTTAGAAACAATGGTGTTAATCTTGTAATATTTACCCTGTAAATGTGAAAAAGAGACTGAAATCCTAGGCATTTAGGGTACTCCAACACTCAGGACAAATAAATGAGTAAGTTTCTTCAAACTGACAAATAGTGTACAAATCATGACAGGTATACCGATGCTAAATGCTGTGCTATGTTTATGTTTTCCTCTTTTGAAATATTTCAATCAAATTAAATGATGGGTTATCTATATAAATGGATTTTGAAAAGAAAGCCCTACTTAATGCTTAAAAAAATGTATATCATTCATATGAGTGTTCTAACTGGTTTAAAGTGTTACAGTAGCCACACATATTTTCCTAATTGGGACATAATTACTTTTTTTTAGCAATTTGAAATTGTAAGCACAGGCATATCTTGATAAAACAGTGAAGTGCGCAAGTGTAAGTACCTTCCGCAAGTAGCCAGCGTGCCGTCTGAGTGTAATGCTTCACTGGAGCAAGGTACGAGGAAGGGCCATAAGCCACATGCATTGGATAAATCTCTAGCATCCAACAAATTTAGATTTATATATTTAATGCATGCATTACTAACTGTGACAGAGCTGGACCACAGAACAGGTGAGCTATATAAATGTGTGCCACTGGCCAACCACATACCTGCTGCCATTCTAAGGGTGGTATCAAATTAATTTAAAAATGCATTAACAATGGGCATGGATTACCACATTACATTCCTGGGTAATACACATATTGTAGTCACACATGAACAATCTCCTAAGGCCCTTTAAAAATTAATTAATTCCACTTCTAGCAGATCAATAGGTATGAGGTCAGTAGGACACATTGATATGGCTCAGCTACTTAGACAAACTTATTGAATGGTGTGGTATTGATATGGTAAACATTGCTAATGATAAGTCTGGTATTAAGATGAATAAAACTAAGTTATTGATGTATGATAATTAAATCACATAATGCTACTGTTTTCCTTATAGCACTGTGTGTACAAGGTAATTTGCCGAATGTGTTGCATAGAAACTTTTTTATACTTCGTAAGGGCATATAGTGTCTGGGAGCTTTAACTTTTTGAGTTTTATTTTGCTTAAAGAACATCTCCTGCCTAAATTCCTAAATGTTCAACATGTAAATAAGGCCCATTATGTACTGTGCAGGTGTGCAGATGGTCCACAAGTCTGCAGCTGGTGTTTTAAGCTAGAACTGATATCCATAACCTTGAGCTAAAGCAGACAAAATGTGTGATAAAGCATATTGATAGATTATATGTAAATGAAACAAATGATTTTTGGTTGGATAGAGAGAGAGAGAGAGAGAGAGAGAGACACTGATTATCCTTATGAAAGACTAATGGTATGTAATTATTATTGCAGGCATATTTTTAAAGGGGCACCATCAGCCCTATACAAGTTTGGATAATAAGTTACTAAATAGAGAGAATAACATGAATAATTGTGTAATTTTTTTTAATTTGTGGTTTGGCTAAAATTCAATATTTAAAAATGATCTGTGCCCTTAATTCCGGACAGATTGCAGGTACAACGCTGCACCGCAGTCTGTCACACTTCCTCTGTTCCCCTCCCCCATGTAGTGTCTCGATCCAGCCTCCTCCAATGATGGAGGATTTCACCTTGCAAGCTGGAACGCTCTCTAGCTAATGAGAGCTCTCCAGATTACAAAGAGAAATCCTCCGTCATCTGAGGAGGCTGGATCGAGAAGCTACGTGGAAGGGGAGCAAAGTAACAGCATAGAGATTTATGCAGAGTCTGTCCGAAAAAAAGGGCACAGATAATTTTTAAACGTTGAATTTTAGCCAAACCACAAGTTAAAAAAAAATTACACAATTATTCATGCTAGTCGCTCGATTTAGTAACTTATTACCAAACTTGCATAGGGGTGATAGTTCCCCTTTAATTATACTCTGCTAGTCATACTGGATTTACTAATAATATACATTGTTACTAATCATATACTTTTCTATATTTCTGTACAATTTATAGTATATGTCTAATAAATATACATACCATTTTAAATATATTTGAAACACTCACCCTTTCTTTATTGTACGTGCCATATTCTAAAGAATTGTGATATCATTCTAAATATAGAATATCAGAGGTAAGGGGAACTTGTACCATAAGTAGGGAATAACTGCCCCCTGAGTCTTTATATGGGCAGAAAGGTATAACCTGTTACAAGTTTTGCTCAAAGGACAAGCCTATTCACACCAACTTAATTAGACCTTCTAACACTGGCATGAATGTCTTCCTCCACACAATGCACTATGGTAAATGAGAGCCTGCAAGTGAAGACCCATACTGTTCACTCATAGGAAAACCATTTCCCAGGAACTTTCGGTGCACAGCTTTAAAGCAAACATTTTAACAACAAAAATGTATCACTTCTTCCGTCAAAAATGCAGATGGCACTTCTGATGCAATACTACTTCTACTTCATTGGAGGACCACTGTACGGGAGCGCTCACGGAACCACCTCAGCACAATGACCACTCTTTTATAATTAAAATCTTTCATTTATTAGCACCATTAAACTCATCCATATTCATTTGCAGACAGGAATTAAAGGTCCATAGAAATACACCTAACGCGTTTCGTGCAAAGCAACACAATATACACACTTAATCATAGGCATATCACCTTATAGACCAAGGAACTATATATACTAAACACCACTACCCAACTAACCAATCACCTACATCATTAATTAAACCTACATGTAGTAATACTTCTACTTCATTAACTTTTTATGTTGAAGCCAATGGCAGGCTGAATGTGATGCAAGTGTACTTCAGAACAGAAGCTGTATGACTGCAGATTGCTCAGACGTTGGTTAGTTAAAGTAGTGGAGAAATCTAAGTTAACGTTCTTCACTTTCATTTCTTACTTAACACACGATTAAGCAATCTATGACCATCTGGCTTCTTAACTACATGCTCATGGCTGTGTGGAACTAAATATGGAAGTGCCTTGCATTCTGTAGTATTGCAGGTGTTAACATGGAGAGGAGAGTGAAGTGGAAGATGTATTTCAAAAGAAATTGGTGATGTATAGGTGAAGTGGAATTAATATATGCTGAAGGTTAAGAAGGCCATGCAGGTGAGGGTTTTCTAAGTAACTATGATATTCCTTTGTGGCCCTCTATCAGTTTAATTTTACATTAAGTTGTGAAGTCCAAATGAGGAAGTGAGCTGTACACTCATGAGGGGGTGGGAAACAAATGCAGAAATCCTGGCTTCCATTGTATTAAACGGAACTCATGCTCATTACAGCTCCTCTGCCTTCAAAAAACACATCACAAGATGTTTCAGGTTTTCCTCTGCATATTTTCTGGCAATTAAGTTGTTATGGTAGCCACAAACATTTCCCTAATAGGAACCATAATGATTTTTTAACAAGAGAGAGTAGAGCCATAGTGTTCACTCATGGGAAAACCATTTACCTGTAAATTTCCAGAAACATCTTTAAAGAAAGTTTTAATCACAGGAAAGAGGTATATGTTCTTCTGTGAAAAGAGCAACTCCTCCTCCTGCAATGCTACCTCCACTCCATTAACTTTCACTTTGAAGCCAATAGCAGGCTAAGCATGAGGTGGGTGTACTTCACTACACACTGGGCAATGTGTCCACTCAGTTTCATGAATCAGCATTAAAAGGAAAAAAAACGAGTCATATGAGAAAGGTAAGCCATCCAAAGCACTGTTGTTGTTTTTTTTTTTACTAAAAGTAGGATACCAGAAGATATATCAAAATGATTATGAGGAACAACAGAGGGGTAGAAAAACATGTGAGCATGCAGCTCATAATTATAGACCAATATGCTGGTGAGTAAGCTCAAGGCAGCAGGGGCAAGAAATTTAAAAAAATGTTTCAGTAACATAAAACAAGTTTCAAAATTTCTGCAAATCACTGCAAAATGAGCCAAAGTGGTGGAGGCTTGGCTAGGTCATTGTACTGTATGATACAGAGATTGAGGAGATAATTTTAGACATAATACCAGAGGCACTGAAGGCATGAAGGATGTGTGGGGATGTATCTATTCCTTATACACTGCCAACAGTTCAACAACCCTGCATGCTAATGGGGATATCCCCCCACCTTGCATACTTAAATCTTAGTGCATAGAATGATGTGCGTCTCCATCTCTAAGGCAATGTGCTCATCACATACACAAGAATATGGTGCACCAAGTTTTCATATCGACGATACGACTAAGTGAGTGGTAAAATCATCAATTCTTTATTACCATACGAAAACATACAATCCGTACCTCATATTTCTTTAACAGACGTATATGGGATAAAGGTGGGCACCACACTGCAGATGCCTCTCAAGCCATTACAATCAACGCGTTTCGCGTGAAAGCACGCTTAATCATGATCACTCCATCACACTGAATGCCGTATATTTAAAATGTTGGCAACCAATCACAGCAACACGAAACAACTGACTTACGTATGGAAGCCTCATAATGTCAAAAATCCAAAATACTTTATTAAAAACACACACATATAGTAAGCGTAATTAACCCAAACAGGTACAATGTTATAAGACAAATTATCACTTATATTTAAATATACCGCTTGCCATAATGTGTATATTAAGATTTACATTTATACTGAGGATCAACATTCCTATTGTCGTTTCAGAGTTGCCGTTTCTAGTATGTCACATCCCAAAAAAAAAAACGACATTCGTGTTAATCTTTGATAATCAGTACATCCAAAAATTTCTTTCAATATTATAACAACATCAATTAAAAACTAACAACGTTAGCTGACTTTAAACTCAGCTGAGAACATCCAATTTGAATCGAATAAAAACGACACAATCAAATCAGATTAAGGAAAGGGTTAAGTAAAGTTCAATCTCCCTTTAAGACGTCTCATCCACACATCTTCTCCCATTAAAAGGAATGCTCAAAATACAAAAAATTTATGTAGAAAGAGACCAATTCAAATGGAGATAGAAAAGAACTTTTATGTCTGTGATCTTATTTTCTAGTCATTGTATACGATACAAGGATACAAAGTACCCTTACATCACAACTAAAGACCAGATATAAAACAACATGACTTATGAAGCAACAGTCTCTAAACTCCTTACTAAATTATTGACTTACTCTCAATAAGATCTATTTAAAATAAGTCTATATTGAGGAATGTACAATAAGGGCTTTCAAGAGACCTCCCAAACAAAGCATTTCAAAAATAGGGAAACTGCATATCTCTATATAAAGATAAAGGGCATTACAACTCAAGAAATTCAAAGATAGGATGTAACGTATGTCTAGTGCGACACTTAGTCTACCCGAGGCAATGTGCATTCCCATCTATAAACCCATTCAACCATAATCTTAATATTAAGTTTAATTTTAATTTTTATCTTTCAATTTTTATTAAAAAAAAAAATAATAAAAAAAATAAAAATTGAAAGATAAAAATTAAAACTAAAATTAATATTAAGATTATGGTTGAATGAAAACCCTGCCCCCTTGACAGGTTTTTCAGGTTTTCCCCTTATGCTAATCTCTGCAAGCGCTCTGGACACCACCTTTTTGTTCTGAGGTGAGCAGTGTTACATCAGTAAAAGGGGTGAGAAGGGGATACTTTATCATTCAATCACTCTTGAACTACAACTCTTAGATTATTGAAATTACACTCTCCATGGCCCAAATACTGTGAAGATTAATTGGAGATGCTTTTATTTTGAAACATTACTATCCATTTAAATCTGTTAGAATTTATTCTGTATTTTAAAATTTACCAAATCCCCACAAAATATTTCTAAGCATTATTTTCTTGCCAGTGTGATAGATTGTTACAATAGTTTTACATTTAGCACAATATGTTTTTTTAGCAAAGTACAATAGCCTATGGTTTTAACACATTGATTATACCCTTTGATCTGATTATCACATCTACAAGATCCAAGCCATTGTAATATAGCTTTGGAACAATTAAACGGTTTAAACAAAGCTTGAAAATTATATTAATATGTGACATAAAATGTCAATAAAATGCATGTTCTCTTGTAAAAGAATACATTACTAGTTGGTGGCTATGCTCAATCACATTGGAAGTAAAGGCCAACTCTGAAAAAAATAATGGAGGGAGATGAATTCTGTTTAAGTTCTCTTAATAATAAAATAAATAATCTAATAATAATTTATATTGTAACAGTCTTATTTTTCAAATATTTCTAGATTTTTGGTTGACTTACTTAAACCCTTATGGACACTAACCAGCCTTTTTGAGTATTTGCATGCCCTTTATTATGAATATACTGTTTACCTCTTTAATTTCCTTTTAAAAAAGTTTTCCTTAACCTCTATTTCAATTAAGAAGACACTACAACTTAGTGTAATATATACGCATATATAAAAAAACACAGAACAAACCAACCATTATATTTTGTCTCAACCATATTTCCTGCAAATTAAACTTTACAGCATTAATTTGATTACAAGTGTGAGATAAAATGACCCAATCATTGCCCAGTAGAATATTTTAAATAAAGGTTTTGGACTGTGCGAGGATGAGACCATAAGAGAAGGGGGTGCTCATGAGGAAGAAATACACAAAGCTGAAAGAAGGATTTAGGGTATGGAGATAAGGGCCTAGATGCACTAAATGTCGATGTGTTGTCAGTATGATATGGTCGATGTGTTCGAATCACACCGATAAAGATAAGCACATTTTTAAATAAAACATTAATTGTTAACACACAGATACAGGCAAGGTATGCAGTCCATACCTTGCCTATTAACCCTTTGAGTACCAGAGGGATAGGAAATACATTGCTAAGCAATGCCTACCTACCTCTCTGATACGCAAAGGGTTAAGTGTCAAATAAAAGACAGATTTGTCACTACATGGCAGTCCCTGAGTTGAATGTCGGATGGAGTTAGTATGTCGAATATATGCAATATATGTCGACATACTAAGGGGGGGAGTGTCGAAGAGGAAGGGAGGGGACATTATGTAGTGCTTGATGTACTATTTCTGTTTACTGTAACCCTTTGACTGTCACAGGGGTGAGCAATGTACATTCAGTTTTGTCCATGGTGCTGAAAGCCTTCTCTGTATTCCCCTACTGGCTGGGTAAGGAAGCACAGAGAATGCTGTTCAGACTGTCTTAGCTCTCCCTGCTGTTACTCCATAGGAGAGTACAGGGGAGATCCCAGCCACGACAGCCTAAGTTAGGTGAAGTGGAGACTG
The DNA here is from genome assembly GCA_037306005.1 of Rhinophrynus dorsalis. NCBI lineage: Eukaryota > Metazoa > Chordata > Amphibia > Anura > Rhinophrynidae > Rhinophrynus > Rhinophrynus dorsalis. The sequence goes on along the minus strand of CM074719.1, from coordinate 412,656,573 downwards.
TGACTTTCGACATCAGAGGCTGCTATAGGAGTTTACTTTAATGAGTCAAGGTATCACATTATAATATCACCACACCCCCTAGCATACTAATGTACCTTATTATGCTTAATTTCCTTGATGGAAATAAGCAATTGTTGATTTGAAGAATAAAAATTCATAGACATGGTGAAGGAATGTCGGATTGATGTTGATGTGGGTATTTTTTTGTCGGAGTTCTGGTGAAGTGATGTCTTAGACACCTTGTGAATACTGAGAAAGTGCCTTCGACACTGCTCTGACAGAACATCGACATTCGTAGCCCTCTTCGACCTCTAGTGCATCTAGGCCAATGAGTGATGACTGTTACACTGATGTGACAGATTGTGTGTTATGATGAGTATATTAATGGAATGGCTATAGATAGATATGAGGTAGTTATTGAGTAGGGGATTCAAAAGCAGAACTCCTTAAAGAAGTAGGTATACTGTTGAGCTCTTCAGAATATTGTAATCTTTGCCATTCAATCTAATTTACCATAAAATACAACTGGCATCACATAAACAGTCCTTTGATGAATTCAAATAATAAGATAAAGTCCACCCTTACAAACCAAAAATTAACAAAAGTATGTTTTACGTATATAATTATAGATAAAAACTTTAAAATAATGAAGTCCATCTAGGTGACTGAATACTGTATTATTATAATAGTACAATATTACACTTATTATTGATCCATCATATATTTAATACATCTTTTTGTTAATATTGGCTAGTACAGGTAGGCTTTATACATATTTTGAATAGTTGTGCATTGATAATATATCAAATTCCACTGCCTTTTTTAAACAAGTAAATATTTTATCAAATCTAGGCTACAATTAAGCATGTTTAAAAAATAATGAACTAATGGATTGACGTATATTGTACAGCTTTTCCTGTTGAGTAAAATAAAGGTACACTCATTTCTGAGAGATGCACATTTCCAGAGTTATCACAGTATAAACCTGTGTTGTTTTTTACAGTGCCCTCTAGTGTTCAAATTCCAATTAGTTCTTCTGTAACATTCCGTTACATTCTAATTGAGAGGAAAGTCAATGACAATCAATTCTTCACAGAATGTGATAGAAACTGCTGAGTCATCCTGTCAGAACTTTGAGGAAATAAATGTGCAGTAAATTCACTTCCTGATTATCTGAACTATTATAACATTTGAATAAGACAATTGGCAGCAGTGGAGTGCCCTTGTTTTACTCAGCAGGAAAAGCTCTATAACATATAGGTTTACTGCTCCTTTAATACAACTTTAGATGTGGCATGGAAGTTGATATTGTCGGAGGTATAAATGCAGAACTACAAATCTGAATGTACAAATTGTGTTTCTATTAGCACTCTGAATAAAAGTATTAGTTGTGATAATTAATATTTAAAATCTACACTTGATCAATGGAAACATGCTGAGGAAAAAATACATCTTAACTGGACTGATGCCAGGACTTGAGGGTACTATAATAATTAGGTAGTATAGATTCCTCACTAATTTACCATGAAGATAATAATGGGTTTGCTGTACATAGTTAAAATATTTGTTTTCTCTAAAATATATCCACATTCAGAATCCTTTGACCAGAAATGTATTCATGTAATTTTGTTCATTGTAAGATGAACCATTAATAATATTTAAAAGTGATTATTTGTTAATAGTATGATTATGATTCTTAATGATCCTGGCTTGGTTTATGACTGTAGACAATACATTAAATAATGGAATGCATGAACAATGCTGCAACTTTCACCTCTTTATAAAATAAATGGACGGGAGAGTATAAAATCTTCTTAGTGGCATGTTAAAGAATTGTTGCTCAAATGTGGAAAAGCGGATCATATCTATAAAGCAGTTAAGACAAGTGTAAAAATATCTCTCTAAGAAAATTCACTAATGAAACATTCCTTATACATTATCACTTAATGTCACATTCTTCAACTATACCTAGTGTTAGCAGTTAAGCTCTAAATCCGCAATTTTTGAAGCAATTAGTGAATTTCCTTTATACATACATTGTACCACAATTCTTATTTGGACATTGTCCATTTCGGCTCAACTTTTTGAAACAAGAAAAGTCAACTGATTGGCTTGTTTACTTTGTGCAAATGTAGCTAAAGGTGTGTATATATATATATATATATATATATATATCCGTACTAATATCTAATTGAGATAATATTACAGGAAATGTATTGATACATCCCCCCAATAGGCCTTATTCATCAAACTAAAGAGGTGAAATTCCAGAGCAAATCAACGGTACCATAGGGATCAAATAAAAATTACCCAAATTTCCCATGAATGGGGACAATTTTCCGATAATTTTGGTGAATATGTTGATGTATGTGCAGATTAAATTGTTGGAGTGATTCAAACACATCGACAATATCATATCAACACCACATCGACCTTTAGTGCATCTAGGCCCAAGACTTAAAAAGTCCTGGCCCTAGATGCACTAAAGGTCGATGTGGTGTTGATATGATATTGTCGATGTGTTCGAATCACTCAGACAATTCGATCTGCACACACATTGACATATTCACCAAAATTGTCGGATGGAAGGGGAGTGTTGGAGAATAGCATACAGAGGGTTGGAGAATAGAATCAAGAAGGCAGAAAATGACTTTGGGGTCGCCCCATGGATCATCTATCCTTTTGGATAGATGATCCATGATAGGGGGGCTATCAGGAGGGGTCCTGGTGCCCCCTAGAGGTCTGAAAGTTGTATTGCATTATAAATAAAGAAATTTACTTACCGATATTTCCTTTTTTTCTGTGTATCTCCACGTCACTAGACACTATGGGGAGTTATCTTCTTCCTCCAGCCAGTAGGACCCCCCAAAAAATTTAAATACTGTACACCCTCAACTTCCGCCAGTTATACTTTTGTCAAAGCTGTAATACAACAAAATAAACAATGTTAAAGTCAAGGGTGGGTGTGACGTGGAGATACACAGAAGAAAAGGAAATATCGGTAAGTACATTTCTTTATTTCTTCTGTGTACTCCCCGTCACTAGACACTTTGGGGAACTTCCCAAGACCAAATCTTAGGAGGGGAAAAAATAGAACAATCTTATATAACTATATATAATAGCTATCTATTTACACAGATATGCATACATATTGTGACACAATTTTGTGTTACCTTATTGCGGAACAACCGCTTGCAGTACTCCTCTTCCAAACTTTGCTTCTGCTGAAGAATTAATATCTAGCTTATAATGTTTTATAAAGGTGGATATAGATGTCCATGTGGCTGCCTTGCATATCTCTTCTGAGGATGCATTAGCCTTAGAGGCCCAGGATGTGGCCATAGCTCTCATTGAATGTGCTTTAATCTTAATAGGGGGACTCAATTTGGCTTCTTTGTATGATATGAAAATACATTGCCTAATCCATCTGGCTATAGACTGTTTAGAAACAGCTAAGCCCTTTCTTTTCCCCGCGAATTGAATGAACAGATTATCAGGTTTCCTAAATTCCTTAGTCCTCTGCAAGTATATGGAAATACAACTAACTAGATCTAGGGCATGCAGCCTTTTCTCTTTGTCATTACTAGGGTTTGCGCAGAAGGATGGCAAAACAATGTCTTGGTTCAAATAGAAATTAGAAATAACCTTTCCTCTAAATGAAGGTTTAAACCTGAGGACTATCTTATCCTGATGAAAAGATAGATAAGGGGCTTGACATGATAAGGATTGCAGCTCGCTAACTCTCTTAGCTGATGTTATTTTACAGATACCTTCTCTAATGGTTCAAACAGGGAAGAATCAATCAGTTGATTTAAAACAGTGTTCAAATCCCAAGAAGGGACTGTTTCCCTGATTCTGGGTCGTAGCTTGTCAACAGATTTAATGAATCTTTTGATTAAATCTTCCTCTGCCCAGTGCTTGACTAATACTGCCGAAAGTGCTGAGATCTGGACTCTAAGGGATGCTGGGCTAAGTCCCATATCAAACCCACTTTGCAGAAAATCCAATATAACTGGGGCAGACACCTGATCTTTTTTATATTTTGCTTAATACACCATGATCTAAACACTTTCCAAATTTTGTCATAAATTTTCAGTGTTGACTTTTTTCTGCCTGCCATGATGGTATCTGCAACTTTATTAGAGACCCCTTGATATTTCAAATTCTGCCACTCAGTCTCCATGCTGTCAAATGGAAAAAACTTGGATGTGGATGAAATATCGGTCCATGATTCAACAGATCCTTTCTGTCCGGAATACTCTAATGTTCCTGTGTGGACATTCTCATTAATTCCGAAAACCAGACACGTCTCGGCCATCTGGGTGCTACTATTATCACCTCCACTTTCTCCTTCCTGATTTTTCTCAACACTTCCCTTATCAGAGGAATAGGAGGGAAGATGTATGCCAGAGAGAAATTCCATGAATGACTGAAGGCATCCTGTCCCAATGTCTGGCTTGTTTTCCATCTGGAAAAGAACCTCCTGCACTTGCTGTTTTCTGGGCTGGCCATCAGATCCACTTCCGGAATTCCCCACCTCTGGGTTATCTGCTGGAACACCTCCTGGTTGAGTGACCACTCCCCTGGATGGATTTTGTTCCTGCTTAGATAATCTGCTAGCAATTTCTGTTTCCCGGCTATGTGAGAGGTGGATATGGCTAACAGATTCTTCTCTGCCCAGCAGAAGATTCTTGCCATTTCTTTGTTCAGCAACACACTTCTTGTGCCTCCCTGATTTTTTATGTACATTACTGTGGAGATATTGTCCGAATTTACATGAACAGCCTGGTTCCTTAAATCTTCCTGAAAGGTGATTAGCGTATATCTTACTGCTCTTAACTCTAATATGTTTATGTGAAGTTTTCTTTCTGCAGCAGACCATTTTCCCTGAATTGTCCTGGATCTCCATACAGCCCCCCATCCCTGGGGACTCGCATCTGTTGTAATGAACTCCCAATCCAGGTCTTTTAGTGATGTACCTTTTTGAAGATTTGTTTTCTTCGTCCACCAATTCAGCGTTCTCTTGATACCTTCCGTCAGGTGGATTCTCTGAAGAGGGTTCTGCTCATGTCTGTCCCAGGACCTCAGAAAAAATGACTGCAGATGTCTTGAATGGAACCTTGCCCAAGGGACCACTTGTATGGCTGATATCATTGTCCCCAGACACTGCATGAACCGATGCGCGATGTGACTCTTTTTCCTTCTGAACTTTATGACCTTTGTTCTTGTTTTGTTGATCCTTTCTTCTGACAATGTGATGAGTGCTTTGCGTGTGTCGAATCTCATCCCCAGGAAAGTCAGACATTGTATGGGATTTAGATGACTTTTTTCTAAATTTATCAACCATCCTAGTCTCTTGAGATGGCTGATCACAGTTTGAGTGCTGTATGTTGACTGTTTCCTGTTCTGAGCCACAATCATCATATTGTCTAGATAAGGTATGACTGCTATTCCCTGCTCTCTTAATGGCTCTAGAGCAGCTGCCAGAATCTTGGTGAATACCCTTGGAGCTGTGGACAGGCCAAAAGGAAGAGCTCTGAACTGGAAATGATCTTCTCCTATGGCGAATCTGAGAAACTTTCGATCCTCTTTTCTTATCAAGATGTGATGATAGGCGTCTTGCATGTCTATCTTTGTGAGAAAACTGCCTGGAAGGACTGATCTTATTACCGAATTTACTGATTCCATCTTGAAGGACTTCTGTATTAGACAAGAGGTCAGTTTCTTTAGGTCTAAGATGGTCCTGCAAGTACCTGACGGTTTGGGAACCGTAAATAAAACTGAATAAATTCCTTCCAATCTCTGATTCTCTGGCACATGCTGTATCACCTTCTTGTGTAATAGTGCCTCTATTTCTTGTCTGACCATTCTCTGTTTCTTGACATTCCTGGGTATTTTCGACATCTTGAAGACATGATCTCTTGGGGTCTGTATGAAGGGCAGCGGATATCCCCTTTCCAGAATTTTCCGAACCCAGACGTCCAGTGTTGCCGAAAAAGGGTTAACCTTCCTCCTACCTTTTCTGAAAAGGGGACCCGCTGACCCTCAGAACTTTTTGAATTGCTGCTTTCTAGAGAAATATTTTCTGTATGATCCTCTAGTAGTCTGACCTGATGCTTGTCTCTTCTGCTCAAAGCCCTTAGATTGGTAACGTCTTGATTCCCGAAAGGAATAATTCCTTTTCCTGTATGCTGAGCTCCTAGGCGGTGATCTTCTTCTCTTTTCTTGAGGCAGGAATGCACTTTTTCCTCCCGATAATTTTTTAATCAAGTCTTCTAATTGCTCTACAAATAATATCTGTCCTTTAAAGGGAAGATTAACCAGTTTGTTCTTTGATGAGCTATCTGCTCCCCATGCTCTCAACCAAAGGGCCCTCCTTGAAGCGACTGATAGTGCTGAGGACTTAGCTCCCAGTTTGACTGCGTCCAATGAAGCATCGCAAATAAAGTTGTTAGCTTCTTTAATGGCTGTTACTTCCCTAACTAATTTTGACTTAGAAGTACCGGCCTCAATACTTTCTTCCAGGTTGGATAGCCAGATACGTATGGATCTAGAAACACAGGCTAGAGCTGTAGCTATTTGAATGTTACTAGCTATGATAGAGAACTGTCTTTTAAGGGCAGATTCTAGTTTTCTTTCCATTGGATCCTTCAAAGAAGATCCATCTTCTAAAGGGATAGTAGTGGCTTTAGCCAACCTAGAGACGGCCGCATCCACCTTGGGAGGCGTAACCCAATTTTGAATGAACTCATCCTCAAAAGGGTACATCCTATTGAACCGTTTTGAAACAGAAGATCTCTTATCTGTTCTACTCCATTCAGTTATTATAGTCTCTGAGATGGACTGATGAACTGGGAAGGTAGGTACCTTCTTCTTATGACCAATAAAGGCTGTATTCATGATACCCAAATCTTTTTGTTCATCAACCAATCCCAGAGATTTTCTTACTGAAGACACAAAACTGTCTACTTTTTTCTAAAGAAAAAGCCCCAGATTCCTCAACTATCTCTCCTTCCTCTTCTTCTGAGGAATATTCTGATGGACCCTGGCTATATCTGTCTTCACTATCACCTTGCTTAGGTGAAGATGTACCTTCCCCAGGATCCTGGGGATCCTTGGAACCACTGCCTCCTGCATGGCTGAAAAGGTCTCCTGCATAGAGGCCTTCATCCAGGAAATAAAATCCTGGAACTGGCTAGGCATTTCCTGTATGGCTGCCTTTTTTAAACATTCCTGACAAATCTTTGAATTCTCAGACGCTGGAAATTTTTTCTCACAAGCACTGCAAGATTTTAACTTCTGTGATTTATCTTCTTTAGGGTCTACTTTCTCCTTACTAGCAGAGGACTTGGAAGAAGACATTCTAAAACCTATGAACTTTAATAATTATAATTTTAAAATCTATGTCCCCTACTAAGAAAAGCAAAAAAAGGGAAAGTCCTACCTTACTCCATTGCTGCTGCAGCATTTATTTGGCGTGCGTCTCATCTGTGACCCGCACTGATTGCTCCTCCATCTTGCACCAAGCTGATCAAAGGGCCTGCCTGTTCCTCGATGCTGTTTCCTCTGTATCTGCTCGTTGCCATAGGGGTAGAAGCGCCCGCCACTTCCTGGGCCTCAGGCAGCAGGAAGGAAGGCCGCGGCCGCACCAAATGTTTCCTGCTTCCCTTGGCGCGGTGATAGAAGTGTGCCGAACCAGCCTCTTGTTACTTGAATTGGAGCCTCCCACGATGCCGCCATACAGCCCTTGCCTGGAACAGAGCCTCACTGCCTGCCGCACCAGACCGCGTTCCGTCCTGACCTTATTCCAAGGTAGGCTTCCTGCACCGCAGTTCCTGCGTCCTCCAGCCGGCTAGGACAAAAAAAAACTGGCGGAAGTTGGGGGTGTACAGTATTTACATTTTTTGGGTGGTCCTACCGACTGGAGGAAGGAGATAACTCCCCATAGTGTCTAGTGACAGGGAGTACACAGAAGAAATACGCATATGATCTATGTGAAACATAGGTCAAATGAGCTTTAATTAATAAATGGGCAATTGTCGCCACCATGCAAGAGGGGTGTCATTAGGTGTCATGATACCCCCCTTGAGGTCTGATGTTTGTTTTAATAAATTTAAAAATATATTTAAATAAAAAGCCTTTTTTTCAATTTTACACATATATGGGCAAGGTATGCAGCCGCATACCATGTCTATTAACCCTTTGAGTACCAGAAGGGTAGGAAACACATTGCTAAGCAATGCCTTCCTATCTCTCTGGTACTCAAAGAGTTAAGTGTCGAATTAATGTGAAGTTGAATGGAGTTAGTAGGCCTTAAAATTTGAAGTCCTTTGCTACTAGCCAGACCTGAAAAGTTACTCACCACTGCAAGCCATAACATACCCACCAGGGCTGAATTTCTACTCACCAGGGCTAAATTTTCACTCGCCACTGGTTAGTGGTGAGTGGAAATTTTGAGCCCTGGAGTTAGTATGTCGAATATATGCAATATATGGCGACATACTAAGGGGGGGGGAGATATGTCGAAGGGGGGAACATTGTGTAGTGCTTGGTTTACTGTTTCAGTTTATTTTAACCCTTTGAATGCTACAGGGGTGAGCAATGCACACCTCTATGGCATTCAATGCTGTCCATGGTGCTGAAAGCCTTCTCTTTATTCCCCTACTGGCTGGGTAGGGAAGCATAGAGAATGCTGTTCAGAATTGTCGTAGCTCTCCCTGCTGTTACTCCATAGGAAAGTACAGGGGACATCCCAACTACGACAGCCTGAGGCAGGTGAAGTCGAGACTGTGAAATCTGACAGCAGAGGCTGCTATCAGAGTTTACTGAATGAGTCGAAGTGTCACATTATCGTATATCATATATATCATATTTATATTAACACACACCCTCTTGCATACGAATGTGTCTCATTATTCAGCATTTCCACATAGAAACGAATCATTATGCTTCATTACTATATGGAAATAGGCCATGGTTGATGTGATGAATGAAAATTCGTAAACCTGTTGGATTGATGTAAATGTAGGCATCTTTTTGTCGGAATGCTGGTGATGTAGTGTCGTAGATAGTTTGGTGAATACTGTGGATGTGCCTACGACACTGCTCCGTCAGAACATCGACATTCATAGCCCTCTTCGACCTTTAGTGCATCTAGGCCCTGAAATGCTAGATAGTGAATCTCCCACAAGGTGTTGGAGATCTTAGTGGTGATAAAATGGGCAGGACTTCTCCCGTTTATCACTTCTACAGTTCCTATATTATACTATACAGACTATGCATTAAGATCTCCAAACCTGAAGAAATCTTAGTGCATAGGCTCCATAGATTAACATAGGAACTGGAGAAGTGGTAAACTGAAGAAGTAATCTCCACTTTATCAGCTCTTTATCACCTCTTAGTGAATCTCTCCCTTTGTCAAGCAATGTGTTAGAGACTTCTCTAGCATAAAAGGGGTTAACGTCACATTTTAATTCATGTGAATTTATGTTTGTTCACTATGGTGCAGTAGTGTTGCTATAATACTACACCCCTTTAGATTGATGAAGAAGGCCCACTATTTATATAAAAATAGGAGGTATAAGGAGTGGCAAAAAATCATCCATATTCTAATAATCTATCTTCATTTTATGTGTAGAATCAAAACACTACTTGTTGCTAAAATAAAAATGTGATATGTAGGTACAATGTTTATGTAGATATAAAAAAAAGATGAATACATTTGTTGTGAGGTACTTTGTTTAAATGGAAAGCACACCATAAAATACCATGATGTAAAAAGTTATACTACCCGCTTGCTATCTTGGGTGTTACATGAGGTCACAATTTGAAGTTTATGTATTACTTCAAAATGCTCTCGTTTTCTAATGCAGTAAATTAAATAATGTAGGTTTGATTTGTGAGTACATGACTGATAATGCTAGAACTTATGATGGCAAATAAGGAGTGGTCAAACTCAGATGGACAATTTAAAAGATTTGCCTAAACATGTTTACTGTGAATGCAAATGTTCAGTTGCAGAATATTTAATTTGGGAGTATTTCTGAGCTCAATTTGAATCTAGTAGAAGAAACACAAATTATTATATGGCAACTATCTTGTGGAACCTAAATGTAGACAAAAGGTTTGCAGTAGAAATTCATTTATATATATATATATATATTATTTTGCAAATGTTAATATAGTGTAGCAGACATAGCCAGAAATGTACAGATGCATGGCACCAAATACACCGCAAACACTATACAAATAAATAAGTTCAAGTCACTTTACATACATAGACATGTCTCCACATACCATGTTGCTCTTCTCTATCCTCTCCTGCTAGGTATGTCCTCCTGTCTCTCTGTGACTTCTTCCTGCGATGCCTTGCTGATGTCGTATGATTACAGAAGTAGCAGCCAGCTCAATTCCATGCTCTGCAGCTGACATGAAGGCAGGAAGTGGGCAGTGTTGTCAGGGTGCTGCTAACCTCCCTTTTTAACCTAACCACCCAACTGAAGCAACACTGAACATAAAGCCCCTTTTCTTTCCAAACAAATGAAATGGCAAGCACCCTGGAGACTGACAAACACCAAGGCATAACAGGTGGTATTACATACATTAAGATGAGTTAAAGGATATCATCCTTGCTCAATATCACACAGTGTCTTTCATTTATAGGTTTTAATTCAAGTATTCTTAATTGCATGATATTTTATGAAAGCAAATCCATTTTTACAATACAGAATTGACTAAAACAACTAAATAATCTTCTTTTATACCCCAACAACATATATTCATCTACATACCCATAGGAAGTATTCAACATGTTATCAGTTGCGTAATGAAGCTAGATACATTTTGGCAGACTGGAACCAAATAAATAGTCATATGCTTAGAGTCTATTTCTGCAGATTTCCTACCTTTTCTAAATTTGGGACACATATCTAGATAATTCAAATGTTTGTGACATAGAAGAACTAGAAAAATAACAGTGTTTTTGGGAAGTTGTGTCACATTGTTTGTTGGCCGAAATTTCATGAGTCACAACAGTTTTGTTGCCAATCCTTGATCTCCTTAGTATTGGAAACAAAACAATAAAACACAAGTGGGCCTCAAGCCTTGCCAACAATGTAGATTTTAGGTATAATGTCCCAAAAGCATAGGTGGATCAGGCATTTTGACAATTATCATTGTCTCCATCCAGGTGCAAGAACACTTAAATATACAAACTTGAATAACTGAGCATTGCTCCTGAGATATTATAATAGTAAGTGATGACATATTCTTAAGAAGTCAACGTTTTTGCCCTAATTCTTTCTCAAGGCAAACACCACTTGTATCCAGTGGGCTTAAATAACATGTGACAAAGAAAGGAACTCTTCAAGTGGAACCAGTAATATGTGTCATGCTATGTATGAGAACAACGTTGTCATATATTTACATTCTGTGAAGTATAACATGCTGGTTAATAAATCCTCTGATGTGTAAAATAAGTTCCAAAAAACATATACTGACAGAAATTAAAAATCAGACAGCTTCCCTTACCATAGCAATGCTGGAAAATGTAAAATGCACCGAGAAAAAGTTCAGTTATTAAAAATAAGAAGGAATGTGTAATGGTATTGAAGAATGTCTGTGAAAACTAGAAGCAACAGCAACACTCCTAAACAGACATGAGGTCGAGGCGCGAATAGTAGTAGTGTTGTAAATGAGTTAGTTGGAGATAACAAAAGTCCCAACAAGTGCCAATCCCACTACCACCACCTCAGCTATCATTAGTCATGTTAAAGAAATTCAGCTACATCGTTCTGTGCTGCCAACCCACACCTACTGAGTTCTTACAAAGAAGTAAAATAATCCAAAAGTGAAATGGCAGACTTTCCAAAATGTTGGAGGTTGACATGTTATAATATACTTTTGTAGAAAACAGATACTTTAAAGAACTACGTTATGTGATGCACCCTGCTGGCATATTCCAAGCTGCAGTTATTTTTTATGAACCGCTGTGTGTGTGTGTGTCATGGGCAAAGGGCTGGAAACATCATATGACAAGAAAGTTCACTTGACCACAGATATGCGGACAAGTGGCCAGAGAGCAAACTGTATACACAGACAGCATATAATGTTCTAAAATGTCATATCATGGCAGAAAGTTCTGGGATTTGAATGTATTGCAGAGGGAATTATTGATGCCATAGAAGGTATAGGTAGAAAATGACCAGGTTCTCACAGAAATGTAATTATCAATAAAATATCTTCCTTTCACTGCTGCCAATTTCCCCTATTGCTTGAACTTATCCTGGAATAGTACATGATCCCTTACAGAATGTCTTGTAAGTAAACATTTAGTTTTATATTCGTACATCAATGTATTAGCATAAGCAGATGCAATTGGTACAACAATTTCTGATAGCATTCCTCAAATTTAATTTTTTTTGAGTGTCAATTCCAAAAGTGATAAGTAAATTCCACTGGTAATTTTATAAGTGGTCTTGCCTGTAATCAATCTTTTTATTGCCACTATATCATCTCTATGCTGCAAAGATATGTCTTTTATTTGCAAAGGAACGGAGAAAGAACTGGAAGAAGGAATCATAGTGCATGTTTAAACTTAAACAAAATTTGCAGCAGCACCAAATTACATTTTCTGTATGTATTGGTAAAGAAAGAATACAAGCCTGTTACAGACAGTTATTGAGAGCTGGCAATCCCTCCCCACCGCAAAAGCAGCATACCATATTGAATGAATATGTTTCTATAATGCCACATGTGTACGCAGTGTTTTTCTAGAGGAGTGTTGTGTCAATGACACTATTCTTGAGGATTGGAATCACTATGGCATGTCTGTAGATATCACAAAAACTAGCAGAAGCAAAGGAGCAGTTAAAAATCCATAATAGTATGAGGAATAACATAGAAGAGAGGGTCTGAATAATGTGAGACTGAATTGGATCATATGCACATGTAGTGGAAGGAGATGAGGAAAGCAGGCTATTCAGCTTGGGACCTGTGAAAAAGAGCAAAGTAGGTACAGGGGAGGGTGATTTTGTGGGTTGAATCCACAAGTCCGCAAAGTCTGGTGGTACAAGAGAAATTGAGAGGGAAGCAGATAGTGGGAGCAGGAGGGAGTCAAAGGCAGTAAGGAGATGATGGGGTTAGATTTATGACTGGAAAAGAGATACTGGAAAAATTATCATTTTTAGCTTGGGGGAGAGAAGAGTTAAAGCAAGAAAGGAGGACTTTGCAGTGGAAAAAAGATGTTAGTGTGCCCAAATTTCTCCACTCAGCTGAAAGGGTACATAAGAAACTGGTATATTTATTAATTCATAGCCATGCAGATGATTTACAGGAAAAGGAAATGGGTAGATATGAAAATCAGATAATGCACAGACTCTAGTAAGAAGTGACCATCCTTATAAGTTCTAGCAGTTGTCATCTGATACAGGCTGAAAGTAGATGTTAAAGAGACAAATGAGCACCAGAGGAGACATTGGGATTATCAACATTTTGAAGTCTCCTAGATGAAGGGAAACAATGTATGGCTTTCCTCATGTCAGCAAAGTCAGAAAGAAAATTTGAAGGTGTACATGTGGAGTTTGGAGGACGATAGCTGACTGCAACCTATAGAAATATAGGAGCGAAGATATGGACCATAGTTGAATCATGGTTTGAGAGATATTCACAAGCAAAGTTTCTCCTCCCGCCCCTTTTACCTAGTGTAAGCCATCTCTTCTCAGATGTGGAATCTGGTTGTAAGACTAGACAGATAACAGAAGGGGACAATCTTTTTCCTATGAGAACAATGAAGGCCCTTCCGCCCTTGACAAGTTTTTTCAGGTTTTTCCCTTATCTTAATTAAAGATTGTCCATCTCTGCAGTCTACCTGGGCACCTCCCTTCTGCTCTGGCTGAACAGTGTTACATCAGTAAAAGGGGCGGGAGGGGGATACTTTGTCATTGAATTACTCTTGAACCTCAACACTGACAGAATTGAAATAACACTCTCCAAAGTCCAAATACTATGATGATTAATTAGAACTGCTTTTATTATGAAACATTACTATCCCTTTAAAGAAGTCCCATTACCTCCCATTTCCAGTCTAGCATGGCGTGTGAGGGAAAGAAAAAACACCACTGCAGATTGCTGCCTCTAAATAAAAGTGGGATTGAGACAACCAAATTTAAGGGAGAGCTATTGTAGAGATCATGTTATATTTGTTAATATGAAAGTAAGAATTCCAGAGAGTGCAGGGAAATGGAAAAAGACAGGGAACAATGAACAGGTTAGGCTGAATCCTATAGTGATTAGAGATTGCAGGAGAACTGTGAACACAGGGTGTAAGAGGGAAAATCAAAGAAAGATTTTCACTAAGTTGCCGTGTATAAAAATTGTATGTGTACTTTCTTGTACATATTTTGTAGTTTGGTGCAGTCTTCAGTAAGGGAAATGCTTGATGGCCAGCCAACAACAAAAAAATGTAAGAGGAGAATATGATCTATAATGTTCACTGTAAGCCCATTAAGCCTAAACAGCCATGTAAGAGGAACACAATAAACTGTAAGGGGAAATCCCTTCAACCTCAGAGATCTCGATTGTTCAGCTAAAGAACTCCCATATGAACTTAGTTTCTTAGAGACAGTTGCCTATACTGTGTGTCTGTAACAGTAATAAGAAATCAAAAAGAAATGGTCAGTAATTTCATTGCTCCTTCCTTTAGATTTTAATAACCCATGCTTATTTAATAGAACATGAGGGGCTTGCCTGGTTAGCTTTTTCTTGGTAGATTATACACTTTCCACAATGAGGTGATAACAGGATGGTAAGACAAGCAGTAGGAATGGCTTATCAGTTGAAACAGCATTGTAATTTTTCATGCACTTAAAGTGGCTTAAGTCTATGCATTTTAACCACTTAAGGACCAGTGGTCCTGGGACGTTACCATCCCATAAGGACCGATTTGATCCTTGCCGACGCGCTGGTACACGTGACCTGTTGCGTGTATCAGCGTGCCGCTTTGGGGCCTGAAAGAGATTGCTCCAGTCTTGAAATGGTCAATTTTATATATACGGTGCTCCCGGTGGACGTACGTGACGTACTATGACCGTCATCGGTCCTTAAGTTGTTAGATGATGCGTCTGTTTCCTAAGACTTGATCCAGAGAGTGCTATTCTCCATTTTTGAAAGAGCCTATGATCTTGCTAGCAGCTTTATGATGTGTAGAAATGCATAATAGGAGAAATTAACTGCCTCTTAAACCACTTCTCTCAATAATATATTTTTTCTTCTAGATCCCAAAACCATATCTTTATTAGTATGGGACCTGCAGGCCATGGAATTAGTAGATTTTAGATTTTGTAATGGTAGTAAATTACTAAGCACATTTATTTTTTTCTGCTTCATTTTGCTTTGTGGAAGAGGACATCTTTCCTGTATGCCTTCCCCTTTAAGTTTTGCCAACCCATCATTTTTTGGACCTAGGTGCCTTTAAATCACATAGGCCTGTAGTACCAAGAAGCAGCATGCGCAATGAACCTCTGGTTTCCAAGGTTTTAAAAAAAGGAGACATTTTCCGATGCCATGATATGGTATGTGATCAGCCCGAGAGCCTGCATTCCAGTCTGTAATGTGGAAATTTCTCATCTTAATGCATGAGTGCCATATAGGTATCTAATGCATTGCAGCACTCAAAGGGTTAAGAGGATTCATTCCAGTAAGCCTTATATATGCATTTTACACTTCAAACATGCTTTACTCATCTTTTAGAGAGACAGCAGGTGTGTGTGATCCAGAATTGTTTGTACTGTCCCATGCGATCCATATCTGTTACTGGATATATGGAACCTAGCAATGTGCAACTCTTATCTGTGTGACTTACTTCTTCTGGTAGAATCCTCTCTGTATAAATTAATGGTAACATCAACTGTAACCCACATCAATCTGTCAGATACCTATTAAAATAATACTAAGTGATATAGTATATTATTAAAGGTAATAATTTTATCTCTATCCAAAAGCAAAATAAGAACATAATAACTGCAATATGTGGGAAGTGGGAACATTTTGTAGTTTGATTGGTCTTACCAGCTGGGAGGTGAAGTCTAAACCCGTTATTTTCGTGCCGTAGATGGGACACAGAAAAAAGGCTTTTTGAGCTTCACGAAAAACAGGGATTGAGATCTGAAAACCAGGCCTGATGGGGCCAGAACAGGACAATCAGAATGACATCAGCCTACTCCATCCTGATTTTCCTCTGCACTCTGAGATCACTGAAAACCCATACACCAGAGGATGGTATGACCATCTCATCTACCGCAAAAGCTAGAGAATCCCAGGACCTGGTACAGAACTGAGGAACCTTGCTGTTCAGCAGAGAGGCCCCATAGTTGAACTATCGATTTGAATATGCTAAGACTGAGCTCCCAATTTCTGGGATCCAGGTGCTGGGGTCTGTGAAAGTCTGCCACTGTCTACCACTGGAATATGACTAGTGGAGAGAGTCAGCACATAAGCCTCCGCCCCGCTGAAAATCAGCTAGACATTGACCCATGTGGCTGCACTTATGGGACCACTCTGGTTGTTGATGTAAGCCACTGCCATTGGAATCGATCTGCACTGGAGATCCCTGGAGATATTGAGACCAATGCTGCAGGGCTAGACAGAATACCATCCACCCTGAACAGTCAGAAGACCCAGAATAGTGCCTCAGCATGTCAAGCTGGCATCCCTAATGACTATGACCCAGCTTGGGATACCCATTGGCCATCTCAGAGACAGATGGGGCCTCTGAATCTACCAAGTTCCGCCTTCGTCCGGTTGGACAGAGACATGGCATTGGACAGGTGGAACTGTTGTCTGGAATAATTCCTACGGATTTCCACTTGCAGCTCCCATACATGCAAATGATCCAGATTAGAGACTAGGAGGCCTAGCATCTTCATGTACTCCAGCACTGACACCGATGAGATACCACTTAAAGGTAAAACACCAAGATCTTATTATATGGAAGAAAAATCTTGCCTAGTAGAGCACTGAATCTCGTACTAAGAAAGTGGAGGACCTGCGACAGAATCCAAGATGATTTCTTGAGATTTAAGTGCTCTGCCCTCCTGGAGGAGACTTTACCCCGTGGTTCCTGCATTCCACACAGGACGTAAGAGAAAAGGTTTTTCTGGACATATTTATTCCTGTCAGTAGCCCAAATTAATTTAGACTGTTCTAGTCAGTCAAGTGATTACTAAATGTATAGAAAAAAACTCAATATCTATTGAAAAGTTATCTTATACAGGGATTGAGCAGTGCATTTGACTAGTTGGGAAAGACTTACTATAGGTATGGATTGTGACTTAAGTAGGTGAATATGATCCAAATATTCACTTCCCTGTCCACTCACTGAAGTTCTTCCCCTAATGACAGGTCACTGGAAGTATATAACTATAAAAGCTGAAACTCCTATTAACCTGATGTAGCATGTAAAGCATATGATATGTGAAAATGATATTACATAACAATTGCCTTATCTAGCATGCCTTGAACTGGAAAATAAACTTAAACATATTTTAGCCAAACTATGCAACTTAAACATCAATTTGAAAACAGAGTGTTAACATAAGGCTATTGTAAGCAGTAGTATATGTAATACATTGTTTAACACTGGAGTAGTGCAGATTATCACCTTTTTCAATGGTCATATTAGCAATTGTGACAGAGCAGTTGAAGTAATATTGTTATATGGATTTATATAACTGTCCAGTGAGGTGTATGACGTAAAAATGTATTATTATTCAAGTATAATTATTTATTCTCTAGTCTTTTTAAAACAGTGAACACCATTAGCCTTTTGAGTTCTATCAGTGTGGCCATCCCTTTGGCACTTAAAGGGTTAACCTCTTCAACTGCTCTTATTGTAGAAACAGATCATGATGACAAGTAAGAACTGAATGGCTCACACCACCTGCAATTCTATATTGTCCATACGTGATCTAGGATGATTATGGTATTACTCAGTGATTATCTCTAACATGCCTGAATTCCTTAACACCTAGGATTCTGTAGAAGTCTCCAAGGGGTTGATTGATATAGAATCTACTACTCTCTACAGAATAGTATTCCATGGCCCCACTACTTTTTCTGTGAAGTAGTACTTCCTTTCTACCACTACAGATTCAGTACACAGTTCTGAAACCTTATTTCCCCTGCATTTATTTAAATTCCCAGATATGTTTAAAATGTTCCATTATATCTATTGCAATACTGGCACAAATAACATACTTTTTAACTTTTACATGTATCCCAACAGTGATTAGTATTTATACCAGTCTTCCCATGACATCTACCAATCAATACGTTTTGATTCTGTAGTTTATGTTGTTACACAACCCCACTGCTATTTGCAACAACAGCTGTTAATCAAGCTGTTAAACCGCATAAACTGTATTCAATGGGTTAGCATGTTATTATTGGGAAAAGTATGCAATTAACACTGAAAGCTCTCTCCTAATGTTGCAACAACAGCAATTACAATGTCACTTGTCAAAATCACAAATAAACATTTTTTTATATGGAGTATTTCCATGAATTTTATTTTGGCAAAAATAGTAGTTGTGCTTCATGGAGGGAGGGGAATCAGGTGGTGTGTTAACATTTGTATTTTATGGCAAGTTATTAAGTGGTTACGAATTATAACTAGCATGGAAGGCACAAATAGTTTACAATACACGGAGTTAATGATAGGACATAGATTTTATTTTTATTGCATACCCGTCTGCAACTGAGAGAGATAAGAGACAGCAAATAGGAATGGAATCATTTTTCTGTTCCAGTCCAGAGTGATCTTTAATCTTATCAATAAAATAAATTGATCCCCAAGGTAGATTTGTAAATGCACATTAATCTTACAGAAACTCTGTTTAAATACACTGACATGTAAAATAGCTGCCATACATTTTGAGGACATATGTGTATGTGGGGGATTTTTAGTGCCCTCACTCACAGATTCTTCTAGAATGCTGTTGTTCCCCTCCAAATATGAAGGTCCAATGGGGATCACCAAAGAAGAAATAGAACAAGATGGGTAGATGCTGTATATGTATAAAAGACTTTGCAGAAAAGTAGTATTAGTACATACAGTTGTGTGAAAAAGAAAGTACACCCTCTTTGAATTCTATGGTTTTACATATCAGGACATAATAACAATCATCTGTTCCGTAGCAGGTCTAAGAATTAGGTAAATACAACTTCAGATGAACAACAACACATGACATATTACACGGTGTCATGATTTATTTAACAAAAATAAAGTCAAAATGGACAAGCCATGTGTGAAAAACGAAGTACACCTTATGGTTCAATAGCTTGTAGAACCACCTTAACAACAATAACTTGAAGTAATCGTTTTCTGTATGACTTTAGACATTTGATTATGCAGAGTTCTCTTAAGGTCCCGCCACAGCATTTCAACTGGGTTAAGGTCTGGACTTTGACTGGGCCATTGCAACACCTTGATTATTTTATTTTTTAGCCATTCTGTTATTTATTTGCTGGTGTGCTTGGGATCATTGTCCTGTTGCATGACCCAATTTCGGCAAGGCTTTAGCTGTCGGACAGATGGCCTCACATTTGACTCTAGAATACTTTGGTATACAGAGGAGTCATGGTCAACTCAATGACTGCAAGGTTCCCAGGTCCTGTGGCTGCATAACAAGCTCAAATCATCACCCCTTCACCACCATGCTTGACAGTTGGTATGAGGTGTTTGTGCTGATATGATGCATTTGGTTTTAGCCAAACATGGAGCTGTGCATTATGGCCAAACATCTCCACTTTGGTCTTGTCTGTCTGAAGGACACTGTTCCAGAAGATGCAACTTTGCAAACTTAAGCCGTGCTGCCATTTTCTTTTTAGAGAGAAGAGGCTTTCTTCTGGCAACCCTTCCAAACAAACCATACTTGTTCAGCCTTTTTCTGTTTGTACTGTCATGAGCTTTAACATTTAACATGCTAACTGAGGCCTGTAGAGTCAGAGATATAAGTCTTTTTTTTTTTTCCAATGTCATTGCACGGTCTGACCTTGGGGTGAATTTGCTGGGACGTCCACTCCTTGAAAGATTGGCAACTGTCATGAATATTTTCCACTTCTGAATAATCTTTCTCACTGTAGAATGATGGACTTTAAATTGTTTGGAAATGGCATTATAACCCTTTCCAGATTGATGGGTAGCAACAATTACTTCTCTAAGGTTATTGCTGATGTCTGTCCTCCTTAGCATTGTGTTAACACACACCTGAATGTTCCAGAACAGAAAATTGGTGGTCACACTTGCTGATGATCAATTAATCAATGGTATTTGATTAGCAGATGCTATATGCTACTTACTATCTTAAGTCCAATGGAAGCAGTAAGGGTGTACTTTGTTTCTCACACTTAGCTTCTCCATTTTGGCTTTATTTTTGTTAAATAAATCATGACACGGTGTAATATGTCATGTGTTGTGGTTCATCTGAGGTTGTATTTACTTAATTTTTAGACCTTCTAAGGAACAGATGATTGTTATTATGTTCTGATATCTAAAACCATAGAATTCAAACAGTGTGTATTTTCTTTTTCACACGACAGTACAAACAGCACTTCTGACAAATGTAAAGTGAAGGATTTCAACCCACCCTGCAAGGTTTTTCAGTGGTTAACCCAGTCGGGAAGAGATTCCAAATTCAAATACCGTCAATATATGTCTGAACAGTTATTTAAAATTAATAGAATTAAATAAAAGTAGCAGTAGACCTACATATGCCATTTCTTCAGGAGCAAATACAGGTTCCCCTGTATTTTAGACCTGTGTCTTATATCAGGAGAAAAGAGTTTTGACCTGGGGGGTAGTGAATATGCATCAGACGAGGTGTTACATGTCGGGCCAAGATGACATGAACTGCCTGTTTATGCTGGTGGAAATAATTTAACAATTATGCAAACATTTACCTGCTTAATTTAAGTTACATTGATGTTCAGATGAATAAAGAAAGAATTAAAGTTACAGAGAAAGAGTGGGAGCATGAATGTAGGACAAAGGTTCTCAAGATCTTTACTTAGTTCCATAACCCTTCCAATGCACCAGGTATTCAAGATGTCCACGATGGATATGGGAACTTCATATTCTTCAGATCCACCTATCAGAATCAGAGGAGGATGTTGGAGAGGTGTAGAATTGGAATTCCAAAGCTTTAGCTGGGACACATAAAACGTTAGGTGAATTTTCCATGAATGGGGCAGATGTAATCTGTATGCCACAGGACTGATAATTTGAATGATAGGAAAATTTCCTACATATCAGTGACCCGATTCATAAGACATTGTGAGAGGAGATTTTGTGTAGAAAACCATAATTGTCACCTACTTGGTAAGAAGGGGAAGGTACACAATGTTTGTCAGCATATGCTTTATATGTAGCTTGTGATTGATCCAAAATCTGTTGCAAGGTTTTGTGACAGGACTGTAGCCAATGAATGCTCTGGGCAGCATCAGGGATAGATGTGTTAGGCATAGAAAGAAGAGAAGAGGAAGAGCGCACCATCTGAGAGTAATTCTGTAGAAGATATAGTCAAAAAAATATTTATTATCCAACGCATTTCGTACGCTTCTGCGTACGTCTTCAGGGAATATGTATTTTATTCCCTGAAGAAGTACGCAGAAGCGTACGAAACGCGTTGGATAATAAATATTTTGGATTACCAATTTTTTTATTGTGACTCGTCAGATGTACCATGTCTATCGATATTTGTTTTTTACTTGAGAGATTCGGTGAGTATGTTTCTTTTGGGGGCACTCTTACACCATCAGTTACAGTTATACTCTTAGAGGATTTGTCTTTCTTCTTTGTGTTTCTGGCTGACTACTGCAGGAGAGATCTCCCCTTTTGGATACTTGATGGTCTCTGATTCCTCCTAAGGTGTGAAGAAATATATACTTTACCACCCATTTGTGTATTGTGGGTTACATGCGACTTACAAGATTTTTTCTTGTAAGTATTACTTATTACAGCACGTTGACTATATCTTCTACAGAATTACTCTCAGATGGTGCGCTCTTCCTCTTCTCTTCTTTGTGTGCATTAGTTATGTGAAGGTGCTATCCAGGACACCATTGGAAGAAGCTGCACACCTGAGTTCGTCTGTTTGAAGAATTTATTTTATATTGACTATTTTTAGGTCTGACTGATTCTTTTATGTGTATATATAATTTAGTGTCTGCCCAGTAGAAGCGCAACAAAATTTCTTCTTTTTTCTCTTGTGTTAGGAATAGAGCCAGGTATGACTTGTGGATGGTAACTGTAGGTAGCCAGAAACGGAGATATTTTGGTGGACTGAACGGAATAGTTGTTGTAGGCAAACTCTGCCATGGGTAGGAGAGAAGCCCAGTCATTATGTCGCTGATTTGTATAGCATTGTAGATATTGTTCAAGAGTTTGATTTGTATGCGCCATCTGGCCATTTGTTTGTGGATTATAGCCAGAAGAGAAATTAAAGTCAATATGTAGTAGGTCACAAAAGAGCACCAGAAACTGTAAGTGAACTACGGACCTCTGTCAAAAGTAATTGAACTTGGTAGGCCATGTAACTGAAAGCCTTCATGTACAAACAGGGTATCCATTTGTACTGCTGTTGGGACTCCTTTTGAAGGGATGAAATGTGCCATTTAGGTGAGGCAATCTATCAACATCAGGATAGTAGAGAACTGGTTGGAGGGTGGTAGATCTTTAATAAAGTCCATGATAATGTGTTTCCACGGAGCAGAAGGAGTGGGTAGTGGTTGAAGAAGACCCACCATTCTAGTTTGTCTAGACTTGGCTATATCTCTGAGGGAGGGAATAGTGGACTTGTCTATAACGGACTTGCTTAGCTGTGTGGAATAGACCCACATCGCACTGGGGCGGAGGACGCAAATTCCAGCGAACCCTAGGAGTGACGTCACCAGAGGGAGCCGGCTGTGTGGATGTGACTGAGACGCCCACAACGAGTAAGGTGAAAGTCTTTGCGGCAGCAGAGTAGAACACAGTGATTTATGGGCTCAATGTTTTGCTACTTCATGTGAATAGATACCCTGAAGGGGTTTTGGTTATTTGTATACTGTGTATAATTTTGCATTAAAATTTTCTGCACTTAGATCAGTCCCCCTTGTTTTTGCTCTGCTTTTTTTTATATATATATATATATATATATATATATATATATATATATATATATATTCTGCAGAAAAATGAAAATAAGAGTGAGAATAAATACACAGATATGGATGATGTAGGTCCAAGAAAAGGATGCTTTAGTTGTTGGCACAGTAGATGTGTGACTTATAGGCATATTAAAACCTCTAACGAAATAGTTTCAAATAAAACTGGTATAAAATAGAGAATAAAATCACTTGTTGTTCCCAGTATATTATATATGTTCTCAGTTGCGGATGTGGCAAGCAATAGGTGGGGAGAACTGTCCGCTGCCTGAAAGATAGGTTTAGGGAACATCAGAATAATATTATTAAAAAATCATATAAACATTCAGTCCCCAGGCAGTTTTGGGAGTGTTAAGGGGGGAATATAGGAGGTTTAAAAATATTGGGGATCGAACAGATACCGGTGAGCATCAGGGGAAGTGATAGGTTTAAGAAACTGTGCCAGAGAGAGTCATATTGGATCTACACATTACAGACTATGAGTCCAAACGGCATCAGTGAAGAATTAGAAATGCATTGTTTTTAAATGAAAATGTATTTATCTATTAAAAGTATAAAATTGTATTTATATTTATATTATTTTTTATTTTTTAAGTAGACGAGCAGTCTAAGATATTGAGATGCCATTGATACTCAGGTATGTGTAAGATTTTTAAGAATATGGATTTTTACAGAGAATTGATCTTATGGTAATGTTTCTATTGTCTTGGTGGACTTTGGTATATGTTCAAATTAATATTTAATGTTTATGTTTATGAATTGAGAGGGCAGAAATGGGATGTGGTAAAGATAGTAGCCACCCACTGAGAAAGCGGTTATTCGGCGAAACGTACGTAAGGAATAGTGGTCTTGTCTATCACAGACTTGCTTAGCTGTGTGGAATAGACACACATCGCACTAGGGTGGAGGAAGCAAATTCCAGCGAACTCTAGTAGTGACGTCACCAGAGGGAGCCGGCTGTGTGGATGTGACTGGGACACCCGTAACGAGTGAGGTGGATGTCTTCGCGGCCGCAGAGTATAACACAGTGATTTATGGGCTCAATGTTTTGCTACTTCTTGTGAGTAGACACCCTGAAGGGGTTTTGGTTATTTGTATATTGTGTTTAATTTTGCATTAAAATTTTCTGCACTTACATTGGTCCCCCTTGTTTTTGCTCTCCTTTTTTCCTTTTTTTAATATTCTGCAGTGTATGTGAGTACAACACGCAAGGGGACACGACTTGCATTCTGAATGGAACAATGAGGACAGGACTTAGATCTTTCAGGGGGAACTTTTTGTGACTTGAACTATTAGAGATTGTGAACAGGAGAACTTGAGCACTATATAACAATATATCTCTGAGGGATTAACTACTTTCAGCAGTGATTAGACATCTTGGAAAAAAAGCCAATGGGATGCATACGATCATGACTGTCGACCCATTGAGATAGGACACCTCCTAGAGCAAAGTCAGAGGCATCCACCTCTAGAAAGAATGGATTCTGTGGGTCGGGTTGAACAAGAATAGGAGCTGTAGTGAGTAGTCTTTTGAGTTTTTCAAAAAGCTCTTTGTTAAGTTAGGTTCCATTGGAAAGGTTATTCCTTCTTAGTGAGATATTTGAGAGATAAAATGACCTTGGAGAAATCACATATAAAACATCTATAGAAGTTGGTAAAACCAATGACCTTCTGGACATCTTTCACATTGGCAGGTTCTGGACACTCCAAGATGGCAGACACTTTGAGAGGATCCATAGTGACAGAGCCAGGGTGGATAACGAAACCCAAGAATTCAGCTTTAGCATATAAATTGGGTTCTCTGAGACAACAACCTGCGGACATGCATGTGATGCTCAGTGGGGTTAGATGAGAAGACCAAGATATCATCCAGATATATTATAACAAATTGGCGTAAATCTCTGAAGATATCATAAACAAAATGTTGAAAAGTGGCACAGACCAAAGAGCATGACTAGATACTCGAAGTGCCCATATCGAGTACGGAGGGCTTTCTTCAACTGATCGCCCTCTCTAACTCTGACCAGATTGTATGCTCCCCTTCGATCAATTTTAGTGAAAATAGGTGCAGAGGACTGAAGTTCAAAGACCTCAGGTATAATGTGTAGTCGATATATATTCTTTATTATTATTTTGTTATGGTCATGTTACTCCATGCAGGGCAGGAGTTCACCATTCTTCTTCTCCACAAAGAAGATGCCAGCTCCTGCTGGGGATGTATAAGGGCGAATGAACCCTTTCTGTAGGTTTTCAGTGATGTATTCTTGGAGGTGTAGTAATTCTGGACCAGATAGAGGGCATATATGCCCATAGGTAATAGGAGATCCTGGAAGTAGATCTATAGGGAATATGGCAGATGATGAGGTAGTGTGTTGGCACTTTATTTGTCAGACACCCTTATACTCTAAGTAACTTGCAAGGAGGTCAGAGGAGGTTATGCCTGGAGTAGAGATGAATAACTGTTGTAAAGGTTGTAGATACAAGGAGAAGGACATGAAGGAGATTGTTCATGAGGACCAGTCAATCTGAGGACTGTCAGTCCGCAGCCACAGAAGACCCAGAATGAAAGGAGACAGAGGTGAGGGAATGATATTTAACTGCAGCACCTCCGTATGGTGGGTACCAATGGTTCTGTCAGTATGAATAGAAGCAGGCTTATCTCCTTTAGGATGAGGTCTCTTAGGACAATTTTGCAGAAGGTAAAGGTATTCTCCACAGTAGAGACATAGGTTTAGCCGTCTCTGCCAACGTCTTTCTGAATCAGAGAGAAGACCTTCGACTATCCCCAGCTGCATTGGCTCATCCTGACAGCTGAAAGATGTAGGCCCTGGAGAGGATGAGAGAGGCAGAGGCAAGAATGAGAGGTGAGAAATTGCCCAGAATGAATAATGGAGGGGGAACATGCAAAAGGGGAGGGTTGGGGGAAGTGAGATTAAGGAAGGGGTGGTTCTGAGGCAATGGTATAGTGAGGAAGTGGAAGGAGCAGTTACACGGGCAGGCAGGAGCAGGCGAGCTGTCTGTGTGCACTGTTAAATAATTACAGTGGAATGGCTGATCTGGATGGCCTCATGGAGGAGCTCTGGCTCTGGCTGCTGAGGCACATGGTGGAGCTTGGCTGCAGTTCATCTTGGCTGAGAGAAGTGGCCACTCTGCTGAGGAGGATCGCGCTGTGGACATGGAGGCGTCTGTGGGTCGGCCTGTGCGGGCGAGGAGATACAGGCCTCCTGAGAGGCTTAGCCCACCTGTAAGCGGGCGATGGTGGAGAAGTAGGAGTCCTTTGCCATCGAGCAATGTGTGTGCATCAGGGCGGGCTTGTGCATCCCAGAGTGGAGGTGATCGTGATCGGAGTCGCTCTAAGCAAGGGGGAACGCCACCGTGTGGCCGGGAGGCCTGAAGTGCCTGCTGCTGCTGGGACTGCATAGGAGAATGTTTCTGGAGTGCTGCCTGAGGTTGCTGATGGTCCTTCTGGGCAGGTGAGAGGAGTGCATGGTGCTGGAAGGCAGACTGATGTGGGGGCTGCGCTGAGTGTAGGGGCTGGGCTTGCGTTGCGGCCAGCTGCAAGCGGAAGCGGAGTGGCGGAGGTGCTGTCTACTGCTGTCTACCCCAGACTTTACTAGGGTTGTAGGTGATGGGGCCAGTCCTGATGGCTTGCCTTCCGGCACTGGGTTGCTGCTTGGGACTGAGGGGCTCTCTGGCCCTGGTGGTTTTGAGGAGACTGGCTCTGGGCATGCTATACGTGCTGCAGATTGGGAGCGGAGCAGAGCGCACCGCTTGCGGGCAGCATGGTGTCTCCTAATCTGGCTCCTTCTTTCTTGTCGCAGTCTGTTGCTGCAGGTGTGACGTGAGTTCCTGCGGCAGCTGGACCTGTGGCTCTTCAGGATGGTCAGACGGTGATGGCTTCTGGAGGGTCACCTTCGGACGGTGGGTCCCATCCAGGAGGTATGCTGGAGTTGGGTCAGGGGGTAGCA
Source organism: Rhinophrynus dorsalis (assembly GCA_037306005.1). NCBI lineage: Eukaryota > Metazoa > Chordata > Amphibia > Anura > Rhinophrynidae > Rhinophrynus > Rhinophrynus dorsalis. Next base: position 412,629,406 of record CM074719.1, on the reverse strand, counting down.
GGAGGGGGGGGGTACTTGATTTGGTCTTGGGGTATCAGCTGCCCCCTCTCCTCCACATCTCCGGTTTTGTCAATGGTATCTGGGTCTGGGGCTGTGCCTTGTGGGGTTTAGGGGGTGTTGGCGACGGGTGGGGCATCAGTGGGTCTCTTGAAGGTGGGTCAGGGGGGCTGAGCTGGGAGAGGATGGGGGATTCTGGGTTCGGCCTATGGAACTTCCTACCTCTGTTGGTCAGGAGCTTTGGGGGTTCACCTCAAACCAGAGGTCAGGGAAAGATTTTGGCGTGGAGAGTTTATGGAAATCTACTCCTTGCTGCCGTTGGAGGATATGCCGCCAGACAGGGATGAAAAGGACAACGCAAAGAGGGAATATAAGGAGAAGGCATGTTATCGTAAGATCCCAAAAGTCTTTGGGACCTGGATTAGGGCATTCACCATCCTGGCCAGCGTCATTGGCGAGCGCTTTCCTCTGAAGTGCTCGGGGTTGTTTTGCTACCAGGACACGATCTGGAATGCGTGTCGCGTTTATGGTGGGTTGTCCTGGTGGCGATATGATGAGCAGTTTAGGCACAGCATGGCGGTGCGTCTGTCAGTGGTGTGGGACCAGCAGGATATTGGTCTTTGGTTGTCACTTATGACACAACCAGCATCATTTCAGGGTGGCATGTCGTCGTTTCAGGCGGGTGACGGGGAGTTGGGACTCCCCGCAGTTGCCTCAGCATCCAAAAAACTTGGATGTTGTTGGCAGTTCAACAAGGGTGCATGCAAGTTTGGACAGTAGTGTAGTTTCCGGCACGAGTGTTCAGGTTGCGGGGGTCTGCACACTTTTGACAAGTGTTGGAAGAAGTGTGGTGACGTGGGGGGGAAGGGGCCGGACGCCAGTACGACTCGACCGCATGCTACCTGGCTAGAACGTTACCCCAATAGGTCGGCGAGGCGGGTGCTGGAGGAGGGGTTTCCTATTCAGCATAGGGAGGTGGGTCAGATGTCAGGTTGCTTGAAGACTGCTAACGAGCTTCCACAGGTGGTTCAAGAAAACTTGGACAAGGAAGTGGCATTGGGGCAGATGGCAGGCCCTTTTTCGGAGCCTCCGCTTCCTAACTTACAGGTTTCCCCTATGGGCGTGGTTCCCAAAAGGGAAACTGGGAAGATCAGAATGATTTATCATTTATCTTTTCCCTTTGGAGATTCTGTAAATTCATTAGAGTGTCATTATCACGGTGCCTGTGATTGCTTGTTTTTCCTGTCAGTTAGCAATGGGTGCTTCCCATTTGTTGCCTGTGGTTAGCCCACCCAGTATTGCCTATGTAGACTGGGCTCTTGCACCCTTTCACTGCCCTTTCGTGGTGTTTCTATGCCAGTGCAACGCCTGTCTGTGGATTCCAGTGTACGTCCTTGGCCTGCCTGACTTCTCTCCTGTTCCTGCGCCTGTGTACCGATCCGGATAGCCTGACTTCTCTCCTGTATTGTTCCTGTGTACCGTTCCGGCCTGGCTGACGTTCCTGCTCCCGTATCCGATCCGGTTTGGCTGACGTTCCTGCTCCGGTTCCTGACCCGGCCTGGCTGACGTTCTTGTTCCTGGATCTCGACTTGGCTGTGTTCCGCTTTGACTCCGGTCGCCTCGGCGACATTCTGTCTTCCGGTGCCTTCCTGGTTTGGCACCGCTGACTACAGGCTTGTCTTGCCTCCGTGATTACACTGGTATTAAAGTAGTTGGTTTGCTCCATTCAGTCACCGGTTGATAGTGCTGCCTCCGTTATAGCACCGGTAGGGCCTTCGTGTTTGTCCAGTACATGGTACTGGTTAGCTCCACTCTGACCTTCCAGTCGCAAGAGTTGCCTCCGTGATTGCACTGGTATTCAGTAGTTGGTTTGCTCCACTCAGTCGCCGGTTGATAGTGCTGTCTCCGTTATAGCACCGGTAGGGCCTTCATGTTTGTCCAGTACGTGGTACTGGTTCACTCCACTCTGTCCTTCCAGTCGCAAGTGTTGCCTCAGTGATTGCGCTGGTATACCGTAGTTGGTTTGCTCCACTCAGACACCGCTTGCTAGTTCTGCCACCATTATAGCACTGGTAGGGCCTCCATATTTGTCCAGTATGTGGTACTGGTTCGCTCCACTGTGTCCTTCCAGTCGCAAGTGTTGCCTCCATGATTGCGCTGGTATACAGTAATTGTTTGCTCCACTCTGACACCGGTTGCTAGTGCTGCCTCCGTTATAGCACCGGTAGGGCCTCTGTGTTGCTCCACTCTGGACCTCCAGTCGCATGTGTTGCCTCTGTGAATGCGCTGGTATACAGTAGTTGGTTGCTCCATTCCATCTAACCGGATGCTTTGCTACCTCCGTTATAGCACTGGTAGAGCCTCTGCTACACTATGTCGCTCCAGTCATAGGCTGCCTTACCCGGTATTTTGGTAAGGCCGGTAGAGCCTCCTCAGTTCCTTGTTGTACCAGTTTAGGCTGCCTTGCCCTGTATATTGGTAAGGCCGGTAGAGCCTCCTCTGTCCTATTGTACCATCTTCTAGGCTGCCTTACCCGGTATTTTGGTGAGGCTGGTATAGTCTATATATGTATACATTGTATGCTATATTACTTGAACCTGTCGTGTGTCTGTAACATATGTGTGATGTTCAGGACCTGTGAGGGTTCTTTATTATTTTTTCAATAAAGCTGTGTTTTTATCTTAAACTCTGTGTCTGTGAGTCAAACAAATCGTGACAGTGATGATCTCAGCCATGATCTCAGACAATAAGGGTGAGGATAATGCACAGAACATCCACTGGAGGATGGATGAACATAAGCAGCGCCTGGATCAGTTGGCATTGGCTATACAAACCATTCTCGAGCGTTCGGTACTAGCTGACAAGCCTGTCCTGAGTCCGGTGGTCTCCCCAGTCTCAACACCGGAGAATGCAACCGTGACTTCTGTGGCCGCAGTCAAAGGGTTAACCGCTTCCGCACCATTGCCACTCAGATATGATGGCGAACCCAGTCTATGCAGAGGGTTTATCAACCAACTTGAAATATTTCTAGAATTAACCCCTCATGCCTTTCCTAATGACTGCAGTAAAGTTGGGTTTATGATATCCTTACTGACCGGTAGAGCCCTGGAATGGGCCAATTCCTTATGGGAGAGTGCGAAACCTTGCACAAAGAATTTCAGGGAATTTGTGCAAACATTTTGGAGAGTATTTGAGATCCCTGGTAGAACCTCCTCTGCTGCTAAACGTCTTATGGAGATACAACAGGGCAAGCGGACAGTGGGCGACTACGCCATAGAATTCCGCACACTAGCAGCAGAGGTAGGTTGGAATAATGAGGCATTGGTAGCAGCCTTTGCTCAAGGTCTGGCCGACCACATTAAAGATGAAACCGCAGCTAGAGAATTGCCTAATGATTTGGACGAATATATTGATTATGCAATTCTAATTGACACTCGGATCCGTTAGAGACTTGTGGCTAAAGACCGTAGGCTACGGCATAAAAACAGTGGGGTCAGCAGTTAATTATGCCCACCCATCTCTCCCTCGTTGCCTAAACCTAATGACCATATACGAGAATCCTGTGAACCAATGCAGTTAGATTTTACCAGGTTAACTAAGGAGGAGCGAGCACACAGCAGGAGGCAGGGGTTATGCTTATACTGTGGTAAAACTGGGCATATGTTAAGAACCTGTCCCGTATGTCCGGGAAACGAACGCACCTAGGGTACCTTGGGGGACAGGCCCTAGGTGGTGTTCAACTGTCCCCAGATCCGATCATACAGAAACCCACCTTCCAGGTGGTACTCTCATGGGCAGATCGCTCAGTGGAGGTTCTGGCCCTGACTGATTCCAGCATCGCCGGTTATTTTATGGATAGTGCCTTTGCTGAATGGCACAAGATTCCACTGGTTAAAAGAGAATCGCCTCTTGCCATTGACAGCAGACCACTAGAACCAGCTCAGATTACTTTTAAAACTATATCACTACCTATGATGATTGGGGTTCTTCACAGGGAAGAACAGCAGTTCCAGATAATTAATTCTCCTCACCATGCAGTCATTCTGGGATTTCCTTGGTTTCAGCTGCATAATCCTCAGTTTGATTGGCAGAATTGTGAGATTTCGTCCTGGTCCCAGTATTGTATGGAGCATTGTGTGTCTCACCCGGTTAAGATTTTATGTGCCTCTTCCTCATTGCCAGTTGAATACCAACAATTCAGTGATGTTTTTAGCAAGGGAGAGGCTGGCACTCTGCCTCAGCACAGGTCTTATGACTGTGCCATTGATTTGCCCCCGGGGGTGGTACCCTCTAGGGGACATACGTATCCATTATCATTCGATGAGAACCAGGCTATGGAAGAATATATTGAAGATGCCCTCAAGAGAGGGATCATCAGGAAATCTACCTCGCGTGCTGGTGTTGGGTTCTTTTTCGTGAAGAAGAAGAATGGCGAGTTAAGACCGTATATTAATTACCGTGGCCTAAATAAATTGATGCCCAAGAATGCCTATCCGATACCACTCATCACCGAATTATTTGACAGGTTAAAAGGTTCCTCTATCTTTACAAAACTAGACCTACGTGCGGCCTATAACCTGATTCGGATTAGAGCTGGTGATGAGTGGAAAACGGCTTTTAACACTAGATCTGGGCACTATGAATATCTAGTTATGCCGTTTGGCCTCTGTAACGCACCTACGGTGTTCCAAGAATTTATTAATGATATCATCCGGGATATGCTGCAGTCCTATGTTGTTGTCCACCTGGATGATATACTTATACACTCGGCTAATTTGTCACAACACATCAAGGATGTGTCCGAAGTGTTACTCCGCTTACTTAAAAATAAGCTGTTTTGTAAAATGGAAAAATGCGAGTTTCATAGATCCAGTGTGCCTTTTTTGGGGTTCGTAATTGCCAAGGAAGGTATTGCTATGGATCAGGAGAAACTCGCTGCAGTATTGCCATGGTCACGGCCCAAAGGGTTAAAAGCGATCCAGCGATTCCTGGGGTTCACCAATTATTACAGAAAGTTTACTAAAAATTTTTTCACGATTGTTAAACCATTGTCCGACCTCACACACAAGGGCGCCAATCCTTCCCAATGGTCTGAGGCAGCTGAACATGCCTTTGAGACTTTGAAATCTGCTTTTGCAGCTGCTCCGGTGCTATCCCACCCTAACCCATCTCTTCCGTTTACACTGGAGGTCGATGCCTCAGAGATTGGGGTTGGGTCAGTACTTTCTCAAGAATGGTGGCAGGGAGCACTCTCAGACCATGTGGGTTTTTCTCTAAGAAGTTGTCAGTTGCCCAAAGTCACTATGAGATAGGTGACAGAGAACTACTGGCTATCATTCTCGCTCTGAAAGAATGGCGTCACTTACTGGAAGGCACCAAAAATCCAGTATTGATTCTCACTGATCACAAAAATCTGACCTATCTGTCAGAGGCTAAAAGATTGTCCTCTCGCCAGGCCAGATGGGCTTTGTTTCTTTCCCGATTTAATTTCATTGTATCATACTTGCCGGGTTCCAAGAACATTAGGGCTGATGCCCTGTCTAGTCAATTTGAGCCTGAAACTGAGAGGGATGAGGTCCTAGTACCCATTATACAGCCTGACCGCATATTAGACACCCTACGTACTAGTATCATTTCGCCACTGGGGGAAGAGATTCTGGCCACCCAGGCCACGGCCCCTCCAGAAACCCCAGTGGGCAAGTGTTTTATTGATGAGCCATTCCGCACTCGATTACTTGAAACATACCACTCCTCTAAGGCCGCTGGGCATATTGGTAGGGATCAATTATTATGGTCTCTCTCACAAGTTTTGTGGTGGCCCTCTCTGAGGGCTGACTGTGCTGCATTTACCAATGCCTGTGCCACCTGTGCTCGTGCCAAGACCCCTAGACACCTCCTTGTGGGCCTACTCCAACCAGTACCTAATGGCGAACGTCCCTGGTCTCACGTTTCCATCGATTTCATGGGAGAGTTGCCAGTATCTAGAGAGTATTCATTCATACTTTTGGTGGTTGACAGGTTTTCTAAAATGGCTAATTTCGTGCCTCTCCGTGGCCTTCCCTCTGCCAAGGAATTGGCTGTTGTTTTTGCTAAAGAGGTATTTGGTTGCATGGGGTAGCTAGAGTTCTGGTGTCCGACCAGGGGAGCCAGTTCGTGTCCAGATTTTGGAGAGCATTTTGTGAACAGATGGGCATTCAACTGTCCTTCTCCTCTGCCTAGACCAATGGGGCCGCTGAGCGTGCCAATCAGGGACTGGAGCAGTTACTGTGCTGTTTTGTCACAGATCGCCATGATAACTGGGCCGACCTCTTGCCGTGGGCAGAGTTCGCCAGGAACTGTGCGGTTAACTCTTCGTCCAGGAGCTCCCCGTTTCTTATCAACTACGAGTTCCAGCCATGCTTGCTCCCGGACTCATTTCAGTCTCAACAGATTCCAGCTCTGGATGAGCATATTGAGCAGCTCCGCTCCACTTGGGCACAGGTTCAGAGGGCACTCAGTCAGTCTTTCCAGCGTCATCAGTGCCATGCCAATCGTAGACAGCAGCCAGCGGTGTCCTTTCAGGTTGGGGAGAGGGTATGGCTATCCTCCAGAAACCTCAAGTTACAAGTCCCGTCCAACAAACAGGGTCCCCGGTTTATTGGGCCGTTCAGGGTGATTCGTAAAATTAACCCTGTCTCTTATGCCTTGGATCTCCCTGCATCCATGCGCATCCATAATGTGTTCCATGTATCTCTCCTCAAACCTCTGGTATGCAACCGTTATACTACTAACCCTGTGGTGCCAGGGCCTATAGAGGTAGAGGGTCAGGAGGAGTACGAAGTTCAAAGCATCATTGATTCTTGCAGATTTAGAGGAAAATTGCAGTATTTGGTACATTGGAAGGGTTATATCACGGTGCCCATGATCCGTTGCTGTCACTCTCGGTTGTGGGTGCTCCCATTGGCTGAGCCTGTTTGACCCGCCCATTGTGGCCTTTTTATACCTGGCCTTTGGCACCTGTCAGGTGCCCTTTCGTGGTGTTCCTGAGCCAGTGTTGCTGTTGCTGTGTTCCTGATTCCTGTGTACCGATTTGGCCTATTTTGATGACGCTCCTGGTTTCCTGCTCCGTGATCTGACCCGGCTTGGTTGATGTTCCTGCTTGTGACCTGATCTGGCTTGTCTGAGAATCCTGCTCCGTGATCTGACCCGGCCTGGCTGACGTTCCTACTTGTGACTTGATCTGGCTTGTCTGAGAACCCTGCTCCGTGATCTGACCCGGCCTGGCTGACTTCCTGCTCCGTGACCCGAACCGGCTTGCTCCTGACCCTGCCACAGTTCCTGCTTCCTGCTGTGTGGTGTCGCCGAGGCGACATTCTGACTTCCGCTGTGCTTGTGGCAGGGCTGATCGTGGATTGCCTCCATTAACACTTACAGAGCCGTGCCTCCATTTGCTGAGTCTCCGTTAACACTTGCAGAGCTGTGCTTCCGTTTGCTGAGTCTCCATTAACACTTGCAGAGCTGTGATTCCGTTTGCTGAGTCTCCATTAACACTTGCAGAGCCGTGTCTCTGTTTGTTGAGTCTCCATTAACACTTGCAGAGCCGTGCCTTCGTTTGTTGAGCCTCCGGTTGTACTTGCAGAGCTGTGTGTCCGTTCCCTGAGCCTCCATTAACACTTGCAGAGCTGCTGTCTCCATTCACTTACGTTTCATAACCTTGTTTAGGCGGCGGCTCATCTTGTCTATCTTGCAGTGTAGTCGGTCTCCGTTACCGCGCCCGCAGAAGGCGCTATTGGCTCTAGCTCATACAGTGTTAGCTCTCCGTTACTACGCCCGTGGGGGCTATTGGCTCAAGCTCTTGCAGTGCAGTTTGTCTCCGTTACTACGCCCTTGGGGGCTATTGGCTCAAGCTCTTGCAGTGTAGTTTGTCTCCGTTACTACGCCCGTGGGGGCTATTGGCTCAAGCTCTTGCAGTGTAGTCTGTCTCCGTTACTACGCCCGTGGGGGCTATTGGCTCAAGCTCTACTCTGCAGTGTTCTGACCTCATTTCCTGCTCAGCCTAAGCAGCTATAGTTCTATAGACTGAAGGTGTTGTTTCATCTAGCACCACTTGCTGCCTCATTACCACCTTGGGCGTGTCAAACACCACAACAGAGACTCATTGATTTACATGTACTTTAACCATTGAATACCCTTATGATTCTATGCCTGTCCTGTGACAGTATATGTATAGTCCTTGCATCTGTATACTGGGCCTGAGAAGGCATCTGTAAGCCAATATCTCGCTATTATTCTGTATTGCCTATAGAGGGCGATCTTTCTTGTTTTGTTTTAATAAAACTGTGTTTTATTCTAACCTGCTGGTCTGAGTGTTCTGTAAAACTGTTACAGGTTATGGTCCGGAAGAACGATCCTGGGTTGAGAGTAAGGACCTTCATGCTCCCAAATTACTGCATATTTTTCACTCTAAATACCCTCAGAAGCCAGGTCCTCTTCCAGAAGGGGGGGTCTTTGAGAGGGGGGTACTATCACGGTGCCCGTGATTGCTTGTTTTTCCTGTCAGTTAGAAATGGGTGCTTCCCATTTGTTGCCTGTGGTTAGCCCGCCCAGTATTGCCTATATAGACTGGGCTCTGCACCCTTTCACTGCCCTTTCGTGGTGTTTCTATGCCAGTGCAACGCCTGTCTGTGGATTCCAGTGTACTTCCTTGGCCTGCCTGACTTCTCTCCTGTTCCTGCGCCTGTGTACCGACCCGGATAGCCTGACTTCTCTCCTCTATTGTTCCTGTGTACCGTTCCGGCCTGGCTGACGTTCCTGCTCCCGTATCCGACCTGGTTTGGCTGACGTTCCTGCTAGGGTTCCTGACCCGGAATGGCTGACGTTCTTGTTCCTGGATCCCGACTTGGCTGTGTTCCGCTTTGACTCCAGTCACCTCGGCGACATTCTGTCTTCCTGTGCCTTCCTGGTTTGGCACCGCTGCCTACAGGCTTGTCTTGCCTCCGTGATTACACTGGTATTCAGTAGTTGGTTTGCTCCACTCAGTCACCGGTTAATAGTGCTGCCTCCGTCATAGCACAGGTAGGGCCTTTGTGTTTGTCCAGTACGTGGTACTGGTTAGCTCCACTCTGACCTTCCAGTCGCAAGAGTTGCCTCTATGATTGCACTGGTATTCAGTAGTTGGTTTGCTCCACTCAGTCACCAGTTGCTAGTGCTGCCTCCGTTATAGCACCGGTAGGGCCTTCGTGTTTGTCCAGTATGTGGTACTGGTTCACTCCACTCTGTCCTTCCAGTCGCAAGTGTTGCCTCCGTGATTGCGCTGGTATACCGTAGTTGGTTTGCTCCACTCAGACACCGCTTGCTAGTTCTGCCACCGTTATAGCACTGGTAAGGCCTCCATATTTGTCCAGTATGTGGTACTGGTTCGCTCCACTGTGTCCTTCCAGTCGCAAGTGTTGCCTCCATGATTGCGCTGGTATACAGTAATTGTTTGCTCCACTCTGACACCGGTTGCTAGTGCTGCCTCCGTTATAGCACCGGTAGGGCCTCTGTGTTGCTTAGTTTATGGCACTGGTTCGCTCCACTCTAACCTCCAGTCACATGTGTTGCCTCTGTGAATGCGCTGGTATACAGTAGTTGGTTGCTCCATTCCATCTAACCGGATGCTTTGCTACCTCCGTTATAGCACCGGTAGAGCCTCCGCTACACTGTGTCGCTCCAGTCATAGGCTGCCTTACCCGGTATTTTGGTAAGGCTGGTAGAGCCTCCTCAGTTCCTTGTTGTACCAGATTAGGCTGCCTTACCCGGTATTTTTGTAAGGCCGGTAGAGCCTCCTCAGTTCCTTGCTGTACCAGTTTAGGCTGCCTTGCCCGGTATATTGGTAAGGCCGGTAGAGCCTCCTCTGTCCTATTGCACCATTTTCTAGGCTGCCTTACCCGGTATTTTGGTGAGGCCGGTAGAGCCTATATGTATACATTGTATGCTATGTTACTTGAACCTGTCGTGTGTCTGTAACATATGTGTGATGTTCAGGACCTGTGAGGGTTCTTTATTATTTTTTCAGTAAAGCTGTGATTTTATCTTAAACTCTGTGTCTGTGAGTCAAATAAACAGTGACAGTCGTATGCTTCCTTCGACAAGGCAGTTGGGCTGGTGTCGTATGCGGACCGTGGAGCTTTGTTGGCGAAGGAGGATGTAGCATTTCGTGCCACCATTTGTTGGGCTACCATTTTGGGGGTGCCTATTTTGTGGACTTGTCTCTGCCAATGGGCTGTTCGATTTCTTGTTCTCATTTTGAGTCTTTTAGCACGTTTTTGGAGAGGTGATACGTTCGGAGTCAGGTTTTTCTTCTATCATCCATTATTTGGATTATTTTTTTGTGTGTGTGGCCTAGGGACTCAGCAGTTTGCGCTTGGCTGTTGCGGACCCTGGAATGGGTGGCAGAGCTGTTTAGGACAAAACTGTGGTCCCAACAACGTGCTTGAGTTTCTTGGGTATTGAGATCGATTCAGTTGCGATAGAGTGCCGTTTGCCTTTGGAGAAGGTCATGGAGTTGCATCAGTTGGAGAGCGCATTCCTGGGGGTACGAAAGGTAACGTTGCGACAGGCCCAGTCCTTGTTGGGTAAGCTGAATTTTGCTTGCTGCATTATCCCTATGGGGGCTCCTGGCTCATCTTACGGCGGATGCTAACCGGCCACATAATTTTGTATGTTTGTCGGACGACGTGAGTGCTGATCCGTGGGTGTGGGATGCCTTTCTGGAGGATTACAATGGGCGATCGGTTTGGCCGGTGAAGGCGGTTTCCAATGGGGAGCTGGGGTTGCTTACCGATGCAGCTGGGTCGGTGGGGTTTGGCGCCATTTGGGCCCCGACTGTTGTGCTGTGACTTGGCCGGATTGGTGAATTGTAGAAGGGCTTACCAAGAATCTAATGTTTTGGAGCTCTTCCCAATTGTTGTGGCAGTGGAGCTGTGGGTTTCCTCCCTGCGGCATCGCAGGGTGGTTTTCCATTGTGATAATTTGGGTGTGGTACAGATCATCAATCACCTGACTACTTCTTCCTAGCCTGTGCTGCGGCTGCTGAGGTTTTTGGTGATAGCTTGCTTACGGCTTAACATTGTGTTCCGTGCTGCTCATGTGATTGGCGTTCAAAATGTTGCAGCTGATGCTTTGAACCGGTTGCAGATGGTGCGGTTCCAGGACGCATGGCCAGCAGTCTGTTGCGCTGGCCACATGGGCGTGGTATAAAAAAGTCTGGGAGGAATGGGCAGAATTTTCTATGTTGGAGGGTGGATTGCCGGATGATGCCAGCTTGCTGCATGGCGTCTTGTGGTTAATTTGGTGTTGGGCTGAGAAAGGGTTGACGCCGGTGGACATTACTGGTCGGCTGGCTGGGTTGTATTTATGTTTTAAGAAAAAGAAAGATGGGAAGAGGTTATTAAGGGGCAAAGGTGTTTATGTTAACATGTTTTGTTAAATATTATTTATGGTGTAACGATGGAACTGTGTTGGTTCACTCTTAAAGGATTTATAGTTTTATAAATAAAGTGGCCTGTTCGTACCCAATATAGTGTGTGATCGTGTTATTTCCTTATACCCTTATCCTTTTGCATGTGTGTGTGTGGGGTAAACGTAGATGGTGTAAAAAATATAAAGGGTGTCAAAGAGGCAGAGGAGGGGGAGAAATGCAAAAATATAACTACAGAAGTCCTATTGGGCTTCTATAATTAAAATAAGCATTTACTGGTATGAAGTTTGTTTTGATTATTACTTTTCCCCACTGCAAACATTTCCTCTGTGTCCTTACCACGGCAGGAAATCAATGGGGTTAGCTCCGCCTTCCAGCTGGTAGGACCAATCAACAAACGCATTAAAAGAGGCTCCTGGGAGAGAGGATTCAGTTTTTGTTGGTCCTACCAAGCTGGTAGACGGAGGCCATTGGTCTCCTGCTTTTAAAATATTCCTGCTTTATTATTTTGATTCATGTGTCCAGCCTGCAAACGCTGGACACATTACTGGGAGCACTGCGGTCCTCATACCTGATTAGGTCGCATGGGACCAAGAAGTGAATTCGGGTCCTGTCTTCTGCCTTGCCTGTCGCATGTTTCCTCTCTCTTCCGGTGCAGAAGGGACGCTCAGGATGTCGGCGTTCTCTTCTGAACTCAAACCGGAAGTGCGGCCCAATGCATTCCACGAGTGGAACGCACATCCGGTATCCAGCGTTGTAGCATTCCTGGAGGATAAAAGAGCCTGTTCCACAGATGTATGGTCCCTTTTGAGGTGAGTGATCACCAGTTTATATGCTGATTTGATGTTTCTGTGCTCTTTTCTTGCTGATTTGCCATGTCTTCTGCTGCCAAGTCATCCTCTACTGATAAAACCAAGACAGCTTCAGATGCAGTGCCTCCCAAGGAAGACTTGTGCAGGCTGTGATTCTAAGCTCTCTGCTACAGATTCAGCCAAGCTATGCTTAACTTGCATGAAGAAAGTAGCCAACACTGAAATTCCTGCTCAATTCCAGGACTTTTTAGGTTGGATGAGGTCTTCCATGCAGGAGACCTTTTCCGCCATGCAGGAGTCCCCCAGGAAAAGGCATAGGGCTTCGGACCCAGAGGAAGGAACATCTACTATGCATGAGCTAGAAGACGAAGGCAGCCTCATTGACATGGATTCTGTCGCATCATCCGTTGAAGAAGGTGAATTGACAGAAGAGAGCGGTTCTTTCAGCATTGACAAACTGGAAGGTTTTCTCAAATCTATGAGGAAGACGCTGGGACTTTCTGATATGCAGAAAGAATTCAACATTATGGACGCAGCCTTCATAGGCCACAAGAAGCCTGCACTTGTATTCCCAGTACACAAGTCCATTCAAGACACTATCAAAGGTGAATGGGGACTGACAGACCGAAGATTAGCTATGTCCAGACATTTTGGGAAGATGTCCCCATTTTCTGAGGAAGACACTGCGGCTTGGACCTCTCCCCCCAAAATTGATGCAGCCATCGCTCAAATTTCAAGACGGACCACCATTCTTTTGGAAGATGGGGCTACATTAAGAGACACCATGGACAAAAGAGCTGACAGTGCATTGAAGAAGCAGTTCTCAACCATTTGTAATAATTTAAAATCAGCTACTACTTTAGCTTGCGTATTTCGTACTCTTCGAATTTGGCTGACTGAATTAGAAGAAAAAATTGATTCATCTGTGTCCCGTTCCAGACTTCTGAAAGAAGTTGCTTCTATCAAAGATGCGATTAACTATTCGTGTGATGCATCCCTGGATGTAATAAAATTACTTGCCAAATCATCAGCCTTGTCAGTTGTGGCACGAACAGCCCTGTGGATCAGAGCATGGGAGGCAGATGCTTCTTCAAAAAAACGTTTAGTTTCTTTGCCTTTTACAGGTGAAATGTTATTCGGGGATCATCTTCAAGACATCATCAAGAGATCTTCAGGAGGAAAGAGCACCTTCCTTCCCCAAGATTGAAGAACCAGATCTTCTCCTTCCAGGTCTTCTGGATTTCGCAAGCAATCCTTTCGGGAAGCAAGCAAATACAGGCCGGGCCAGAGCTACAACCAGAAGAAAAGAGGTCCTGTGCCAAATCCCAGAGGGGGATCCAGAAGGGAATTCCCTAGAAAGGGTCAATTCCCAAAGTCTTCACAATGAGGAGTACAGAGCCCCATCTCTATTCCCAGTTGGGGGCAGATTGGGTCAGTTCCTAGAATCTTGGAAAGCAATCCAGCCAGATCAATGGGTTCTGAAGATAGTAGAGATGGGATACCCCTTGGAATTTCTCTCTGTCCCGACAGTATCAAGGTTCATGAACTCACAGATGACGAACAGAAGTCTCGAGTTCAAAGTTTCCCAAATGATCGAGGATCTTCTGGCTGCCCAAGTCATAGAGGAGGTACCTCTGGACCAAAAACATTCTGGAATTTTTTCCAGTGAAGAAATCCTTGGGTGATTTAAGGATGATTCTAGATCTCAAATGGATCAAGACAAAGCGGTTCAAGATGGAGACTCCAGCATCGGTGATCCGGGTAATTCCTCCTCAAGCCTTTCTCACAAAAATAGATTTGAAGGATGCTTATCATCATATCCAGAATCTATCATCCCTCAGAAAGTTCTTGAGGTTTGCGATTTTTGGAAAACACTACCAATACAAGACTCTCCCTTTCGGGCTAGCATCAGCTCCCAGAGTCTTTACAAAGGTTCTAGCCCCAGTCATGGCAGCTTTAAGAAGAGATGGTATGAAGATAATACCTTATCTAGACAATATTCTTCTAATAGAAGAAAGCAGGGAGAAAGCTCTTCAAAATACAGATCGCTGTTTGCAGTTTCTGTCACATCTAGGCTTGGTCATCAACCATCAGAAAAGCCAGGTAATTCCATCCCAGGTCTGGAGACACTTGTAATACAGCGCACATATAAAAAGAGAAGAGGCAGAAAGGTAGTAATCTAAGTGTAGCAATTTAATAATAACATTTAAAAATCCAATAAAAGTTGCACTCACATTAGCCCTTCTTGGGCTTTAGACACATCAGACGGGTTTTCTCCCAAATTCGCCAACGGACTGCGTCCTCTAATTCCACTGAGTCCCGGTCCAGGTATAGCAATGTTATCTCTGTTCTGTCAAACCAATGTCCCAACAGTTGGAAAAGATAGATAATCCACTTAGTGGTGTGTCCATACGTGGTACAAATAAATGAACCTGGGAGTACTATGGTTGTATGTACACCTTAAAAGGGTTTGCTTTAATTCAGAGCTTCGTAACACGAAGCGTTGATAACGCTCCAGAGGCCGGTGGACGGACCTGTCAGGGGTAGAGGAACCTCGCAGGGGGCGTGGGGAAACCCGGTAATCCGATGGAATAGCTTTAATGAGTCCCAAACGTTTTCGCAGACACAGTCTGCTTCCTCAGGGTAGAGACTCTCTTGGTTTGACAGAACAGAGATAACATTGCTATACCTGGACCGGGACTCAGTGGAATTAGAGGACGCAGTCCGTTGGCGAATTTGGGAGAAAACCCGTCTGATGTGTCTAAAGCCCAAGAAGGGCTAATGTGAGTGCAACTTTTATTGGATTTTTAAATGTTATTATTAAATTGCTACACTTAGATTACTACCTTTCTGCCTCTTCTCTTTTTATATGTGCGCTGTATTACAAGTGTCTCCAGACCAAGTATTGTATATAGTGGACAAGGCCACTTGACACCGATTCCTGCTGCACTGACTGAGAAGACAGTTATTGATCATCAAACTCATTTAATCAATCATCAATCATCTATCATCTATTAATCAACTATTCCATTTATATCCACCCTCATTTCTTCATTTCATATTCATTTTTCATCTATGACAGCCTGTATTTGACGTCTAGATCCTATTTTGACCATTTTTTTGTAACTATTTTGTAGTTATTGTTATTATCAAATTTGTATTGAAATTTCTGATTCTTTTACATATGTGATATATTTTGTATTATTAACCTTGTAAACCTGTGGTCTTATTTGGTTGCTTCTAGAGCGCTCAGCCCTTTGGATTATTTGGTTTCTGTATAATTCCATCCCAGGACTTGGTGTTCTTAGGCATTCAATTCAACACTCAGCTAGGTTTGGCTTGTCTATCCGAGGAAAGACAGGTCAGAATCAGGTCCAGAGTGCTATCTTTTCTTCGGAAGAAACTTCACACAGCAAAAGACTTCTCCAAACTTTTAGGCAACCTATCATCGGCAGTTCACATTGTCCCTTGGGCAAAATTCCACATCGGAAGAACTCAGGACAACTTTCTGACAAGCTGGAGGAAACATCCAGGAGAATTTTCACAGGTAATCCACCTACAACAGGCCACAAAGATAGAGCTAACTTGGTTGCTCAGGTACCAAAACCTAAAGAAAGGAAAGACTATGGAAAGACTATGCTGGATCCCATATGGCACATAGTCACTTCAGATGCCAGCAGCACAGGATGGGGAGGCATCTACAATCAAAGGACGGTTCAGGGCCTCTGGACACAGAAGGAACGCAAGCTTCACATCAACATTCTGGAACTGGAGGCTGTATGGAGGACTCTCAAACACTTCAGCCGGGACTTGAAGGGACAAGCAGTCTGGGTCAGATCAGACAATTCAACCGAAGTGAGTTACATCCTGAATCAAGGAGGCACAAGAAGCTGCACCCTGAATGCTATAGCGGAAAAAATTCTAAATTGGGCTCAGCTCAATTTGACTCCCCTGTCAGCATCCCATCTATCAGGGGCTCTAAACATCCAGGCAGACTTCCTCAGCCATCAAGTTCTGGATCCAGGCGAATGGTCCCTGAAGGAGAGTGTTTTTCAGACCATAGTATCCATCATGGGTCATCCAGTGGTAGATCTGATGGCTTCAGACAAGAACACCAAGTGTCATCTGTTTTACTCCAGATGGAGGAACCACAAAGCTCTGGGACAAGATGCCCTCAAGTTTCCCTGGACATTCCAGTTGGCCTACATATTTCCTCCAATTCCTATCCTTCCAGAAGTAGTAAGGAAGAACAGGAGGGACAGGGCTCAGATCATCCTGATCGCACCAGACTGGCCCAGGAAAATCTGGTACGCGGATCTTGTAAGGATGTCCATTCTGCCTCCTTACCCTCTTCCTCAATTGCCGGACTTACTGTCTCAGGGTCCCATTCTTCACTCCAACCCATCATTCTTGAAGCTGACGGCCTAGAGGCTGAGCGGAGATCGCTCAGTTTAAAGAATATCTCTCCTTAGGTCGCTAATACTATTATTTCAGGAAGACGTTTCTCATCCTCTAAGATCTATTGTAGGATTTGGTCCATTTTTCACAAATGGTGCCTTGCGAAACAATTCTCAAGGAAGGATATTTCTTCCAGTGTAATCCTGGATTTTCTGCAAGAGGGGTTTCAGAAAGGTCCAACTTTCTGCTCTGTCTGCAGTATTGGCCACTCCTTTCGCGGATGAATATACTGTCAAAAGATTCATGACGGCTATTACCAAGATCAAGCCTACCATTAGAGAAATCATTCCAGCCTGGGATTTGAATCTGGTGCTTACTCAACTGGCATCACATGAATCTTTTGAGCCTCTTCAGTCAATATCGCTGAAGAATTTGACCCTTAAGACAGCATTCCTGACTGCTATCACCTCAGCCAGAAGAGTCAGTGAATTACAGGCCCTTTCCTGTTCGCCTCCTTACACAGCCTTTCATCAGAACAAGGTAGTACTTAGAACTAGACCCACTTTCAGATGTAAAGTATCATCTGAATTTCATCTCAGTCAAGAGATTGTGTTACCCTCATTTTGTCCAGATCCTAAACATCCCAAAGAAAAGTTTTTCCACAACCTGGATTTAGTCAGGTGTCTCTCCATTTATCTCAAAAAGACAAAATCCTTTTGTAAATCGGAAGCATTGTTTGTTCACTTCTTTGGAAGATTTAAGAGCTCTGCTGCCTCAAAACCTTCCATTTCTAGATGTATCAGAGATTGCATCAAATCGGCATATGTTGCTGCTGGTCAGGACGCTCCGTTAGGGATAAAAGCCCATTCTACTAGGACAATCTCCACTTCCTGGGCCCAAAAGGTGGTGGCCTCACCAGAAGAAATATGCAAGGCAGCAACCTGGTCTTCTATGTCAACCTTCATCAGGCACTACAGACTTGACGTCCAAGCTTCAGCTGATGCGAAGTTCGGCAGAAAGGTTTTACAGGCGGTTGTGCCTGTTTAAGGTTTGGTATCCCTCCCTCGTTTATACTGCTTTGGGAAATCCCCATTGATTTCCTGCCGTGGTAAGGACACAGAGGAAAAGGTGAAATTTACTCACCGATATTTGGTTTTCCTCTGTGTCCGTCCACAGCACACCCTCCCGTTCTGGACGTCTATGCCTAAGTAATATTGTGTAGTATTATGCTTATATAGTATTTAGGTGTATGTTTAAATTCTAAGTCCTGGGAGGTAGTGCATGATCTATTTTGAATAATAACTTATCTCTCTTTTACAGCTTGGACAAAGGTTTAACTGAATCCTCTCTCCCAGGAGCCTCTTTTAATGCGTTTGTTGATTGGTCCTACCAGCTGGAAGGCGGCGCTAACCCCATTGATTTCCTGCCATGGACGGACACAGAGGAAAACCAAATATCGGTGAGTAAATTTCACCTTTTTCCTCCATTGTCAATACATTTATCTACTATGTTTTCTATGACTGCAACATTTCCCACATTTCCCACCACAATATTACTTCTTCTGAGGGCTGAAGTGGAGATATAAATAGCTGAAAGTCAAAGTTGTGAGTCCTACAACAACATATGCATTAAAAAGGTTGTTAGCAGGCTGCGTGCCTTTGTCCTTTTTCCACAACACTAACTTTCTGCACAACCATCCTTGAAAATAACTGTGGCTTGGGATATTCCAGCATGATGCAACACATGACATCAGTTCTTTAAAGCCTCTGATTACAACAAAAGAAAAGGGAATCATGACAACCACCAACATTTTGGCAAGCTTACTATTCCATAGACATATTTTTGCATTATGTTTGTGCAGGTTTTGACTTCTTTCTAAGAACTTTGTAAGTGTGGGATGGTATTACATAGTAGAAGAACAGTGTAACTTTATTCCTTTAATGCCATCACTTGTGGAGGTAGATGGGGTATGTGTAGGTACTATGACTCTTGTCATCTCCTACAGCAAACCCAGAGTCACCATACTCCTATGCAGCAGGAGCCATAGGTGTTAGTTGGAATTAATTATTGGCAGTAGCACACTATCTGACACATCAATATCATCATACTTCTCTTATCTACCACAGAGCCCTGAGAACTTTTTGGAGTGCTTCTGCTGCTAGCTGTGGCACATCTGACTTGATGATGTGTGTCTCCCAGTCAGACCTGTAGCTGTGGTTCAGGTAGGATCCCATAGAGGAGATGCCTAGGCATGAGCCTGCTTTCCGCCTGCTCACATGCTTTTTGCACAGACATCAACAGATGGCCACATACTTAGCTTTTGGATCCTGAGTGAAGTATCTCCATACTGTGGACTTCATAGACTATGGGGTTCCTGGGGGGGTGCTACAACTACTGGGGCTAGATGTTGATGCAATTCTACTACTACTAGGTGTCAAAGTTGCAGCACTTCCAGCAACAGCAGAAGCACACATCATAGCTAAGGTTGTGGATGTTAATAACCTTTGGTGTTGTTGTTGCTGCTAGTTACTCAGTACAAGTGAGTTTGGCTGAGTGTGACTGGGAAGCCGTGACAATGCTGATGATGACTGGCAGGATGACTGTGTATTTTTAGGCATCTTTGCTTGTACAGGGTCAGAGTTTCTCAAACAGTTTATAGACTGGCACAGTGCTCCTTTTCCGTGGTGAAAGACTGAGCCTTTGATTTCAGCCAACTTTCTGACCATGTCATAATCTCTCTCATTCTCATCTTCATCGGTATCTGAAGAAGAGTAGGATGCTGGAGGGATATATTCTAGATCTACATCATCAGTCATCATTAGGACATCCTCAGCATCATACCCCACTTCTTGCCCACTACCCTTATATTCCTCTATGCTTTTAGAGACGTCAAACAATTTCTTTTTACTTTTGCTTTCACAAGGTTCACTACTTCTTTGATGACAGGTATTTTGGTGCTTGTTTCTCTCACTGTCAGATACAGCAGTTGGTTAAGCTGTTATACCTTCCTCCATTATGAAATCATCAACACTAGAATGTGACTCATTGTTGTCTTCAGTGTAAATTGAGGGACAGAGGTTTAGATGTGATGTAAGAAAGTTTTACTTCACTGAAAGGGTAGTAGATAAGTGGAATAGCATACCAGCAGAAGTGTTAGAAGTTAATACAGTGATGGAATATAAGCATACATGGGATAGGCAAGGGCTGTCCTGAACATAAGACAAGACCAAGGACCAAATAAGGTTCGAGGTTTTTACAGTAGGAAAATTGACAGGCTAGATGGGCTGAATGTTTCTTATCTGCCGTCAAATTCTATGTTTCAGTGTTCTTCTTATATAGATATATAAATATATTTTTTAATAGTAGTGGCACTGGTAATGGAACTTTAGGTGGGACATTGACAAACTTCATCCTCCCCGGGAAGAGAGGGATCATCATCATTTATTGCACACGCTGCAGCAATCATGGCTGCAGTTAGTTTTTGAACTACTACTTTACTTGTACTTCTCTGCACTGCTCACGCTTTTCTCCTCCTCCTGCCCCTTGTGCCTTGGCTGGACATTATTCAACTATGTGTGTTTTTTACTCTAAAGTACACAACAGAACTGATGGAGTGTGATGTCTTGCCTTGGCCCTCAACAAAATTCTCAATCTCGTTTGCTCTCTATCAATTGTGCCTCGTTCACACAGCTAATGTCACGGTCCCAGGCAGTAGTCTGACACGTAATATATATTATATACATATGTATATAATAAAGCCAGAAGGTGGAAAGCACACACAGGATTCTTCTCATGACTGATAAAGGCCACGGATGTTGGCTGAAATTTTGATTAAATAAAACCACCTGTGTTTCACTGCAAAAAAGAATCCTATGTGTGCTTTCCACCTTCAGACTTTATTATTTCAACTTTCCATAAGGATGAGCACCCAGGTGATTAAGCGTACAACTAACACTGAGTGCAACAACTTCTTTCCCCAGATTTTCCCCAGAGATAATAACAGCAAGATCAGCAAGGAGCTTGGACCACAGCTGCTTGTATCTATCAAATCAAATCAGTCAGAGAGAAAGTTAGGGTATTTGGGGTCAGCCTCCTTTGCTCCCTTCTCACACCCCCAGACACCCCCGGCAGAGAGATAATAACAGGCAGATCAGGAAGGAGCTTGGTTCAGAGCTGCTTGTGTCGTGAGAGCCAGTCACATCGGATTTTGGATCGGATCCTTTCTCCCTACTTCTCCCCCAGAGTGACCTCAGACTCCCCTAATACAGAGAACAAATGTCCTACCTAAATGACTTCCTAAACTAAGCTTCAATTCCCCTTTATTTGCCTGTCTTCTCTAGCTCAAAAACATGCTGCTTTCTCCTCTCACAAACACAGAATGGCATGCTGTGTGATCTTAACACCCTTTTATATGCCTGCAGGAAAAAAGGAGAAAACTTCCATGTGGTGTGGAAAAATTCAGTTATCCTATTGATTTCAATGCAGTGAGCTAGGCGGAAAAGGTAGAAAACTGCACTTTTTGCGGAAAATTTCTCGCTAGGCGGGAAGTGCCATTTTTTCACCTACTTCTGTGTCGAGGCAAATACTTTCACCCATCCCTATTGAAAACCTATGGCTATGCAAAATTAATATATCTCCATTCCAGTCTACTTTGATGCTGTAGAAACAAATGTATAGGAGTCCATTACTGGCACATACAAAGACAGAAGGGAGAAGGATTTATCAGAAAGGTAATATTCATGGCTCATTGGGCCTTATGCAAACTAACCATACCATGGGGAGAAATAAAAATTCCCACCTGTCTAACATTCATGGGGTTAAAACCCCTGTTTAAATTAATGAGAAGTTAGGAGATGTTCTTAGTTCCCTATGGTGCAGCTGGCCTGCCCTAGCATACATTCTCTTTTTTCTTTCTGTATGTGGTCCATTATGTTTATTCACACAAATACATTATTAGCCTTATTCACAAGAGAAAAGAAGATACATTCTGGAGCAAACCAACAGCATCAAAGGGGAGAAATAAAAATTCCCATTGCTTTGGAGAGTTCTTTAGCATTCAATGAGTTAAAAGCCCGTTTGGAGCACAGGAAAATTGAAGAATTGTTTTTCCTCTTTAGTGCACATCCTTTGCTTCAGAATCACTCTTCTTTTTTTTTTTTTGCACCCTAATGCAGCATGCTGCGTGCCTTTAATACTCTCAAGCTATGGCAGCTTCTGGATTTATGCATACATTATTTACACATGCAGCACAGGAAATTAAAAAGATGCTTGCCGCCTCAACTGACTGGCCAACCCACAGGAGCATCTGCCAATAAAATATATATCCAATACCCATGTGGGCAAGTCTTGCAAAATGCAAAATAATGACCAGAGGATATTGGAGGTAATTAACAGGTGGCTGGGTAGTAAAATGGAGACCAGCCAAGTCACCGGTGAAAACATGGCCTAAAGATTAGAGTTTTGATTTGTGTTAGTGTTTAGGATTAAGTTGTAGGATAGGTTTAACCTTTACATTTTGGGGCTAGGCATAGAATTATTGATTACCGATAGTGAAACAGTTTTGGTTTAAACTTTGGGATTAGAGTTAGGAAAGGATTAGAGTTCAGTTAAACTTTATCGTTGTGGATATGAGTTTTTGGGTTATGATTAAGACCTAGGGGTAAAGATAGTATTCATTTAGATTTAGGCAGTAGAATTTGGGATTAGAGTTAGTGCAGTTTGGGGTTAGAGTAAATTTACATGGATTTATTCAAACAAGGTGGTACTGCTGCCACATTCAAACTACTTATGTTACTGTACTGCACCCACTCTGTAAGCAAACTGAAAGAAGGTACTGAAGAAGAGATTGCTGAGCCACATGAACAACAGCCATACATTGACAGCTGAATTCCAGCTGGGTCAGTCAGTGATTGGATCATAACAATGAGTACTGAAACAATTTAGTCAGTCAAGCTCTCATTGCTACAACTCCACTGCAGCTGTAACAAGTAGACAGTTTATGCTGCATCTTTTGTAGATTGTTATCCAACATAGTTGATAAGGTGAAAAAGCTTCACAGGATGCAAACCACCCCACATTTTTGGTGAAGGTAACTATGTTGTACAATCACTTGTCTGAATGTAGCTTTAGGATTTGAGAAAATAATTGAGTTTACGAATAGCATGCATGACGTTTACATTTACAGTTAGGATTTAACTATAGTAGATTAAAGTATGGACATATTGAGGCTGTGGAGGAACTGTGGGGAAATGCAGTAAAGAGTGATAGGAAGGTGATAAAGTGGAAATGACTCCCCACTTCCTATGTTATTCTATGGAGCCAATGCACTTAGATTTCTCCAGCTTTGGAGATCTTAGTTCATAAGCTCCACAGAATAACATAAGAACTGGAGAAGTGATAACACTAGAGAAGTAATCTCCGTTTTATCACCTCTTCGCGCTTTAGTCCATAACCCTCAGTTCTTGGGCACACCAGCTGTATCAAATGTTAAGTTAAATGGGACTTTTAACATGTTGAATGCTAGAAAGGTAACAATCAATGGCAATTAAAGAGAAGAATGCACTATTTAAGTCAGTAGGGATTTATATATGTACCCTATGGTACCATTGGTTTGCTCCAGGATTGTGGCCACATTATACAGATTTGAATGACTACAAGCCATTTTGTTCTGGCTATATTCAGTACGTTCTGGACACATATCTAACTTAACCATAACACACATTTTATATATACATACAGATGTAGCCTTAATCATTGTTCATGATTGTACTCTATTATCTGTACCTTTCTGTGTTAAGTACTGTATACAAGATGCTTAACTGAAAAAGACAGCAGTTAAGGACCACTACATCTGTATATAAATGAAGCTGCTATTGGAGTCTACAATGTGTGTTTTTGTGTGTTCCCAATTTAAAGGGATATGCAGTCACCTTATACTGACTTCCTCACAAAGTAAAATGGGCCCTTTTAATTACCAGAGAAATATATGAACACAGTAATACAAGATGTAATCGCAAAAGCAATAAGTACTTTGATTCTTTCCCTGATTCAAAAATACATTCTAATGATGGAGGAAAACAAAGATGGAATTTGGACCAGAGGAGACCCCACAGTGCCAAAGGCGCTCAGGGAGAACTGCAGTACTTCTATCTCTAACCACAGTGAAAAATTACACATAAAAATATGAAAATATATTTCTAGATTTATTTTGGATTGCTTGGGTCCTAGAGATGTTTCCAATGCTTTGTGAATAAATGTGTTACACAACTCCCTAGTACCCAAGAGGTTAAAAAAGTAGACTATTCTACAAAAATACAATTCCAATAGTATAGGGGAGCACTTTTGAGATGTATGGAGTAGGGAACAGTCAAGAAAACTGGGGTTATGCACTAAGGCGTGATTAAGAGAAGATGACTTCTCCCATGACATCATTTCCCCTCCCTATATTATTCTATAGTGCCTATGCACTAAGATCTCCAAAGTTGGAGAAATATTAGTGAGTAGGCTCCATAGAACAACATATGATTTGGAGAAGTGATATAATTGGAGAAGTATCACGCCTTAATGCATTTCACCCATTATGTTGAAGAGAAGCAGCACCTCTCTGAAAAGGACTTTATAGTTTAACTAGTTTTAAAGCCCGTGTATACGGGCCAACAGCGGCGGCACTGCAGTCATGCGCAGTACTGCGCCCCGCTCCGTATCAGGCGAAGGCAGTCTCTAGTTCACATGACTGCAGCGTACACAGCCGTCTCTACTAAGCATGATTGCTTCTGCCAAACATCCTAGCGAATTATAATATAGGATATTTGGCGATTCTGGTATATCTGCTAATACCTGTGAGGACTCATTTCTATAATGTTTACAAATACCTGTATCCATACATATTCTTTTTCCTCTGTTTTTTGAGCAGTTGAGCTCTTTTAGACACTTACACATTGGTAAAATAATCTATTATTAAATAACATTTTGTATGGTTAGTTTCCCCTTTAAGCCTTTTGAGTGCCAGAGAGGTATTTGTGTTGGATACGTCTATGGCACTCAAAAGGTTAACAATTCGTTCTTCTTTAAGTGTAACCGTACACTGACTTGTAGAAAAATATCTTCATCAATACTTTAGTCATTTATTAATTTCCATTTCTGTAAAGCCACCTTTTTCTCTGACCATTATTTTAATAAGTCTGCCACCTTCCGTTATTATTTAATACCCTCTCACTTCCTTCATCTGATAAGTGCAGCTCATCCTTCCCTCTAAAGTCCCTCCCTCCTCTCATCCTCTTTGAGAACCAGGGATGTTGCAACTAAGCAGCACATCACCATGACAACCGCCAATTTGGGGGAGGGGATCAAAAGACAGTATAGTATTCGATCTCACACTTATAAAGTGCAAAAACACACGCATCCTTTTAACTAGATATGGATACATCACAAACACAGAGAAGACAATGAAAACATATGAAGCAAATTCACTAAACAGAAGCTGCTTCCTTGTACTTTTGATCTTTAACTCTGCCTTGTGTGATTTTTTAATCAGTCTGTGTTCCAGGAACCAGACTCACATGATGCTGTCCCAGTATGGAATAATCCCAGTTTTGCTGCATTCATCAATGTTAAAATAATATATCGCAGCACGCACACCTTTAATACAAGCATACTGCGCACGTACACGGACATGGAAAAGCAAATATACACGGGGCCTGTGCGTAGAACTACCAACATGTGGCTCTCCAGCCGTTGTTGGGGCTACATGTCATCATTCTCAGACAGACAACGGCAAGCCGCGAATGATGGAAGCTGTAGGTCAGAAAACAACTGGGGAGCCATGTGTTGCCAACTACAGAAATCGGCATACTGAGCAGATGATATGCACAATGAAAAAGAGAAAGCAAACAAGACAGAGCAAAGACATAAGAACCTACCTACTGCACTGGCTTTGCCTTCATTGAATGGATATTTTCCCTGCACATCTACCTTTATTCATTGTCACTGAAAGTGTGTTATATGGTATGCAGCTGATGGTGAAGATGGTGTTTGTGTTGGCTCTTCCTTTCTCGGGTGCCGGTGGCTGAGGGGATGGGCTGAATTAGCAAGACATCCAGGGAAACAGAGCTGCATGTGAAGGATGCTGCTTGGTGTTTCTTCCTCCCTGCTGCCTATTTGCCTATCAGCAGTTACACGGCAACGCACAGCTGTGATTTTCTGTTATGGAGTGGCGTTAGGGACACAATTCAGAGAACCTGGTACATTCATTGTGTGGATAGAATCATATTGAAAAAAACACATACATACATACACGTCTGATAAGCTGTCAAAGTTTCAATATGCAGGTTCACATTTTCATCAAGACAAAGACATGTATCCAATTCCCCTCATGTATATAGAAAGTAAAAATTTGCCACCCTATATACCTATTATCACCGATTTTCCCTTTGGTGAGAGTTTCTACCAGAGAGTGCAAGTAAAAGAAAATCCAAAGTCCAAATAAATAGCACACAAACAGGCAAAAACTCTCTGCTTATAAACGTGCGTGAGCCTATTCATAAACACAGATATTTTTGCCTGCTTTTGCTTTCACAAAAGTTCATTGTGTGCTATTTATTGGGTGTATGTATATCCTATATAACACACCTCCAAAATGTCCCACTTTTAGACCCAAATTCATCTGTCCCTCTTTCCCACCCTGATGTCCCTCTTTTTAGGAGATCAGATTACTTGGTGTGCATATAGGTGTATCGCATTGCTCCACAGCAATAAAGATCGCATTAATGTTTGTTTAAACATCAGTTTATGTGTTTATAAATTAGTCTATGTAAATAAAATGCTTTGGGTTTTTGATAAGTAATTTATTAGGTTCCACAAGGAGGTATCACAAAGTCATGAAATAGAATAAATATTCCCAGTAATGCCTCGCCCCCAGGGCCGGATTTACATCTCAGGAGCCTGTAGGCAGAGAAATCTGAAGCCCCCCCCCCCCATTGGCCATCTCCACTGGACACCTCCACAATGCTCCTAATTTCCACACTGCCCCCATCATGTCCATATTGCCCTCTCATTGCCCCTATCATCTTCACATTGCCCCATCAGCTCCATATCGCCCCCATCAGTTACAACTTGCCCCCCTTCAGCTCCATATTGCCCTCACATTGCCTTCCATCAGCTCCATATTGCCCCCATCAGCTCCAACTTGCACCCCATCAGCTCCATATTGCCCTCACATTGCCCTTATCTCCACATTTCCCTATCAGCTCCATATTGCCCCATCAGCTACAACTCGCCCCCATCAGCTCCATAGTGCCATCTCATTGCCCCTATCATCTTCACATTGCCCCATCAGCTCTATATTGCCCCCATCATCTCCATAATACTCTCACATTGCCAGCCATCAGCTCCATACTGCCCTCACATTGCCCACATCAGCTCCACTTTGCCCTCACACTGCCCGAGGGAGCTCTGCAGCTAAAGGTCTGTGCCGAAAGAGGCACAGACATGACGGAATATTAGAATTAAAAAATATATATAAAAATAAAAAAACGGGTCCCAATGACAGGCGCCCCTCTGTGGGATGCGCCTGTAGGCAGATGCCTACTTTTCCTTACGATAAATCGGCCCTACTTGCCCCCCAGCAACACCCCCTAAAACACAAGTGTCCCTCTTTGGCAATTTGAAATGTTGGGAGGTATGTATATAATGAAACGGTAGGATGTTTGTCAGAAGCCGTCATGCTTACTAGACACTGTGCGAGTTCTGCCAGTTTCTACTGAGCATAACTGCATTGCATGAGTGAGGTGACGCAAGACTGTATCGCCTGGAGCAGTGAGGTAGCAGGCCAAGGTCCATGTACTGTTAACCCTTTGAGTGCCAGAGGAGTATGCAACGCATTGCAAAGAAATGCGTTGCGTCCCCCTGGCACTCAAAGGGTTAACAGTACATGGACCTTGGCCCGTGTACGCGGGCTTTTACACTAGTATATATATTTGTGGTCGGGGCTTCCGTAGAATGAAACCTGGGGGGTTGCTATCTCCCCTTGGCCTGCCGTGACCACCGGGGATGAGGCGGCGCAGGTAACCTAAAAGAGGCTGCCTTAAAATCTTTTTTTGAACAAAGGGGTTGGAGGGGGGGCACAATTGCGATGCGCCCCGAGGGGAAGTCTGAGGTCCGTACTTAAGGACCTACAGCCCCTCCCACAAATGCGGGCTCAGCCCTACACTTGTGGTCGGGGCTTCCGTAGAATGAAACCTGGGGGGTTGCTATCTCCCCTTGGCCTGCCGTGACCACCGGGGATGAGGCAGCGCAGGTAACCTAAAAGAGGCAAGAGAGACTCTGCTGGTAACTTGTTTATTAATGCTTGCGCAAAGATGACATCACTTTGTTAGGTTAGTGAGAGCTCTACGGATTTCAGTATCTGGGTTAGGTATATATCTATTAAAGCAAGCAGACTGCCATCTTCCTAGCTTTTGAATAATGTGAGCCGGAACCTGGTTTCTGGATGCTGCCGATGCTGCCCCGATCCTGAATGAATGTCCCGAGTAGTAGTTAGGGTTGTACCCCAAACGTGACAGAATGATGCGTACGTAATAGGTGAAAGAGGATGTAGTGAGTGGGCCCGATGAGAGTGGTAGGAGTGGGCTATCATTGGGAAGTGAGTGAATGAGTTTAGTGAGGTTAGTTAAGGCTTTGTAAGGGCACCAAGGGTCGTTAGTAGCAAAATATGGAATGTAGTGACCGGTGTGGGATTGATCCGTCTTGGAGTGTGAGAGGAACAGTGTGAAATGATCCGAGTGGTGAGCAAGCTGGTCCTTACGCACGAAATCGTCCAATCTCGTGCGTGAGGACAATTCACTTGGACGGAGGAAGCCAAAGAAGGCCAGGCATACTGCAGCCTGAATAACAATATTAGTTTGTGCTTGAAAAGGTTTAGTGTTAATAAAATCATAAATACGTTTGAAAATGTGACCAGTGATGGGAAGGCGAGTGCGTGGAGTTAGTTGATGAGAGTTAGAGATTCCTCTGAGGAAAAGCTTAACGCTATAATATGATAGTATTGACGGGTGATACGGATGAAGTAATGCGTGATGGCGCTGTATTCCAGCGAGGAATGCCTTTATGGAGGTAGGTGATAGCTTAAGACCCGAGTGGCAGTGGGTGGCGAAAGCCAGTATGGTGGACTGTGAGTAAGGGTTGTCAGGTTTAGTGATTGCAGTAAAAATCCTGAATGCTTCCCAAGCTCTGTTGTATGCCTTCCTCGTATTAGGGGCCAGAGCTTGGTTGATGACTTCTGAAGCTTCCATCAGGAGAGAGTTTATGGCAGGATTAGTTGAGCGAAGGTTGGGGGGGTTGATGGTTGCTCGGCTATGGTTGGGTGCTTGCTGATGAAGTGCTGCAATTGAAATTTGGAGAGCTGATTAGCTGGCTCATTGTCTTGGTTTGTTATTAGGGAGGTGTGTATGAAAAATTTATGGAGTAATGAAAGCCATGTGAGTTTCCTGAGTAATTGAGAAATAAGTGGTGCTGAGGATCTACCTTTCTTGATGAGGTTACATGTGGCTAAGCTTGAGGGGTGAAAGATGACTGATTGCCCTGACCACTGGTTACCCCAAAGTTCTGCAGCCGCTACGATGGGGTAAATTTCCAGCAGCGTGTGATTAATAGCTGATATGTTGGCAATCTCTGGAGGCCACTGATGAGCGAACCAAGTGTTGCCACATATAGCTGCAAAACCCATGTCTTCTGTTGCGTCTGTGAACACTGTAGGGCTGCATGTAGTGGGAGAGGGGGGAAACATTGTCAGGCCATTCCAATGCTTAAGAAAGTTTGTCCACATACGGAGATCTGCGAGTGCTGGAGGTTGCAACTGTATTGTGGTATTAGGCTGGGAGGCTGCGGGAAGATGAGAAATAAGGTGGGAGATGAATGAGCGCCCTTGGGGTATAATCCTCATAACGAAGCTAAGGTGGCCAATGAGAGATTGAAGCTCTACTTTGGACAGTGAGGTTTTAGTTAATGCGTTCTGAATGGTTGAGTTAATTCTATGTAATTTATCTGATGGAATGCGAGTCTCTAGGGCTATGGCGTCTATAGTAATACCAAGGAATTCAATGGTTTTAGAAGGGCCGCTAGTTTTCTGACTGGAGATTGGGATGTTTAGTGCCTTGAATAACTCTATAAGTTTTGCGAGACTGTTTGTGGATGAATGGTTGTCAATGAGTAGAAAATCGTCTAAATAATGAATTACTGCCGGACATCTGCAGTGGTTTAGCAAGAGCCAGCAGAGGATGTCTGCGAAATAGTCAAAACTTTTGGGGCTGCTGCGACAGCCAAAAGTGAGGGTGGTAGCGAAAAAATATTGGCCCTTCCATTTCATGCCCTGAAGATGCCAGAGAGAGGGATGCACTGGTAGGAGCTTAAATGCGTTTTGTATGTCTGTTTTCGCTAGCCAGCAATCTGGGAGTGCTTGTTTAATGAGGCTAATTGCATGATCTATGGTGGCGTACTGAAGAGAAAAGGATTCAGGAGGAATTAAAGAGTTTATACTGGGGATTACGGTAGAGTGGGGGGCTGACAAGTCTAATATTAACCATTTTTTGTGTGAGAATTTCTTAGTCGCGAGACCTAACGGATTGATCCTCCAGATGGGGAAAGGAGGGGAAGGGAAAGGGCCTATTAAAAAATTGTTTTCTGCTTCAGTAGCTAGAAGGGCAGATACTTCTGATGGGTCTGAGAGGGCAGAGACTAAGTTGGGGCATTCAACTGAGGTGGAAGGGGAGATTATGATAGCGGTGTGAAAACCTTCTTTAAATCCAGTTAGAATGTACTCTATTTTAGAGGAATCCGGGTGAGAAATGAGGAGAGACTGCAACACTGACATGTATATTCCACCCAGACTTTTATTAATGTGATTGAAGCGGGGGCAAATGGTTCTGGAGTGGGCTTTTTTGCAATTTGAGCAAGTATGAGATAGCCTGCACCCGCTAAAGAAACACCCCTTAGAATTAAAGTTGTTGCATATAGGGGTGCTTCCGTTATAGTAGATGGGCTGGCCAAGTTTATCATATGCTGGTGGAGAAGATGAACAACTAGGCTGATTTAGCTGTTGATTGGCGGGTGGGATGTATTGGATTGACTGGCTACTGTTTAGGGGAGCCGAGGGGCAGAGGGAGGCAGAATGATAGGAGGACTGACAATGCTGGCATAATGGGGCTTTAAGGCCAGCAAAGTGCCTGCAAAATAATTCAGTGTCCAAGCTACCCCAATCCAACATAAAATTGAACTGTGCCAAAGCGGCGGCCGACTTGGCGGCAAAAGACCGGTGATAGTCATAAAATGTACTACCTCCGTATTTATGCGCCAAGTCGACCACCAAGTGGAGATAGTGGTCTAGCTCCTGACGTCTGTGAGGGAATGCCAAGCATAAAATGTCCCTGTAGACGCCAAAGGCCAGAACAAACTCCGCCACTGAGAGCTTTCTGGACAATCTGGGGTCTTTTGCTTTGAGGGTGACTGAGACATCACCGCAATTAATGACTTTGCTATCGGATATATCCTGGGAAGCGATCAGGAGGGACACCAAATTAACTTCTTTCCCTTCTATGGGTTGGGATTCCTGATTCGTAGGACGTGCGGCTTGTTCCAGACAGGACACTCTCTTTTGAATGTCTGATATTGCCGACCCCATTTCAGTGAGAAGGTGGGTGATATGACTGAATTGCTCATTAATTTGTGATGTCTGCTGAGGGGAAGGTGAAGGGGAGGGGGGGTTAACCGAGATGGGGGGGATGAAGCCATCAGGAGTCTATA
Source organism: Rhinophrynus dorsalis (assembly GCA_037306005.1). NCBI lineage: Eukaryota > Metazoa > Chordata > Amphibia > Anura > Rhinophrynidae > Rhinophrynus > Rhinophrynus dorsalis. The sequence goes on along the minus strand of CM074719.1, from coordinate 412,597,966 downwards.
TAGCTCTGCCTTCCGAGCAGAGGCTGGGAATGGGATGTGAAGGCGAGTCAATTCCGCCATCAGCTTTCCCACGGTCCATCCGGAGAGTGAGGGGCTTCATGGAGGGGGGGCCAGGTTTTCTGTGATGGGAGCTTCAGTGTCTGATGGTGGTTGATTGTCATTCTCCATGAGGCTGTGAAACAAGAGAAGGCAGCATTGGAACATTCTGAATAACTATTACAGGATAGTATTAGCTACAATTTGGGGAGCTGCTGAAAGTCTGACTACAGGATGAAATCTGAGAGGAACCCCTGTCTTTCATGGTGAGGTGAGGTGTCTACTTAAGGGACCCCCAACCCCTTTGAGGAGGTGGGGTAATGGTAGGTGGTACCTAAGAACTCACGAAGAGGTGAGACCTCCGGCCTCTAGTGAAGAGGTGAGTAATTGGTGATGGGGCCTCCGGCCTCTGCGAGAGGTGAGGGATCGATCGATGGGACCTCCGGCCTCTGCGAAGAGGTGAGGTAACTGTCAATGGGACCTCCGGCCTCTGCGAAGAGGTGAGGTATCTAACTATGGGACCTCCGACCTCTCCGAAGAGGTGAGGTATCTGACTATGGGACCTCCGACCTCTGCGAAGAGGTGAGGTATCTGTCTATGGGACCTCTGGCCTCTGCGAGAGGTGAAGTATCTCTCTATGGGACCTCCGGCCTCTGCGAAGAGGTGAGGTATCTGTCTAAAGGACCTCCGGCCTCCGCGAAGAGGTGAGGTATCTGTCTATGTGACCTCCGGCCTCTTGTGAAGAGGAGAGGGATCTGAGATGTAGACTGAAGTGAGAAGGGATGAGGTAAGTGATGGGAGAACTAGGATACTGCAGGGAGGGGCAGGGTACCCAAGGGTGTGCCTAAGCCTTGTGAAGGAAAACATGCTGTAACATGAGGGACCTAGCTGCGGCCTAAGTCCTTGTGCAATCAGAGTGACAGTGATGAAACGAGCGGGAACAGAGAAGTGCACAAGTGAAGGGAAGAAAGCTGGATCTGCCATGCGCGGCCTTGGCTAATAATGTACCAGCTGATAGCGAAAAGCTTGTACGGCCGTTTGGCAGCTTCAGCCTTAAGTGCAATGAACTTATTGGTGAGTGAATAGAGTAAGAGTGTACAGACCCGTAACGCATAGTAACCTGGAGCATGGATTTTCGGGGTGAGTGTGGTTAAGAGAGACAAGAAGTCTCCCCTGTATGTGGAGTAACTATGTGTGTGACCCACTGTAAGTAAGACTTCTTACCTTGCTTGTGTTGACAGATGCCTAAGAAATAGAGCCGATAAAATGAAATGGTAGAAAGAATACCTTGAGTTGAATATGAGAATATGAACGTGCCAAGGAATAGTTGCGAGAGATCAATACTTTAGTTTCACAAACCTGTGAGTAGCAATCAATAGTATAAGATTCTAATTAGACAAAACCTTGGGATGTAGGGATGAAGCTGGGGATACCTACTTGCCCTGACTTAGACGAGGTTATAGCTGTGGGAGACCCAGCTGTACCAGGAAGGTAAGAAAAGGGGAGACTTGAACCCCTAGTATTAATACATGTAAGCACAGGATAACCATATATAACTATAGTACCATTATATTGCGCTACAGCACGTTCAACAGTGACATTACAAAGTTGACATTGAGATAAGTACTGAAAGGATTCAGGAACATCTTGCGTAAGAAATAACATGTAGGAAGCACAGGATAAATGATGTAAAACTATTACCATGCTAGATCTATAGCACATTCTGCGGTGTCATAAAAGAATTGACTCTAGTAATATTTTACAGTGATGCAGTACTGCAAAAGAGGCGGTTCTGAACCCTTGCTTATGAAAGAATAACAATATAGGATACAATATATCATAGTCCTACCCAGTGTTGGTTGTAACTGCAGGTCGTAGTAATGAGGAACCATATAGCAATAAGCACTATGAAGTAAGAGATGCTTACATATGCTAATTGCATGAAAAGATATAAACCAAAGTTTGCCGGGGAATTATCAAATATTGCACGTGATTGCACAGATAGTCAAAAGATGTCGCTGTCTGATTCTCCCTTTCCCTTTTTAACCCCTTCAATGCCTCCAGCACCGAACAGGTTAATATCCGGTACTCAAGCTATTGATTATGGCAGACAGATAAACCACAAGGAACAATGGGTACCATACTGTATACATTGTCAGCAAAGAAATTGACATAAGACGTTCAATGAATGTAAAGTGCACTGAAAGGGTTAAAGACTACCGAATTGATAAAGTTGAATTACCACAGATTATGCATTATATAGTAATTAAGCTCAATATGCTACCACAGAATCGCAGGCCAGATCTGGTTCAGCCAGTAAGTTGAGAATAATGCTTGCTACATTGTTACATTCTATGGTGATATGATGCTCAATGAAAATGATCATGGGACTATCCTACGCCCAGCATCCAGAACGGGTGCTGTAGTGCAGGGAAGTCCGGTACCTTCCGACCCGAGATTCAGGGTTCCGGAGTGGGCAGAGTGGCGTACTATCGACGTGACAACGAAACCGGAAGTGGATGCTACTTCCGTGTCCGGCGGCGAAGGAACGCACAATTGCGATGCGCCCCGAGGGGAAGTCTGAGGTCCGTACTTAAGGACCTACAGCCCCTCCCACAAATGCGGGCTCAGCCCTACACATATTCTATTAGAGGAAGAAGAGAAATTACGTAGTAATTCAACCATACCATAAAGTGAAAATAAAAATGTGCATTGATTTAAATTGGGCTTTCAACCCTCTGAGTGCCAGAAGGGTGTCCAGCTCATTGAGAAGCAATGCACTGGAAATCTCTCTTGTGAAGCAATAAGCTGACGATCTTTCTAGCACTCAAGGGGTTCAAAGCCCCATTTAAGTCAACAGAATTTTTTAAACATTTGTATTTGCCCCCTCTGGTGCAGTAAGTGTCCCACAGAGCTTTTTGAATTTGGGCTATAGGGCTACCCACAGAGACCTGAAGGAAAGCAATTGACAAGTAAGAAAAAGGTCTGTATTTCCTTCAGGGTCTCCTCTAAGTGAGAGCTAACAAAGCCAAATCACAACACTGCTTCTTAAACTTTATGACCAAAAGCAGCCTCCACAGAAATTTGAAGGTCAAGCTTGTAGTGTTTAGAAAATGGACACTTTGCTAAGTAGCAACAAATCTGTTCTGTGGAAGCTTCCTCTTTCTCAGCCCATGATATTGCAAAAGCTTGAATAATCCATGCTGAGTGTTCAGTATTCCATTTTATACAGGCCTCCAAAATTGCAGAATGCACCTTACACAAATGAGGCACACCAGTGGTTAAAGTAGCAGTTGTTTTATTGCAATGAATACAGGAACACACTCTGAGCTGATGGTGTCTCTACCAGTGCATCAGTCCTAACCGAAAAACCTGGTACTGTTAAGCTCCTCCCCACTTCCTGTCATATACCTGCCAGCCTGTTCCTATAACATCCCCCCCCACAAGAACAAGTCGCATATGAAGGACTCCACAGATTCCCCGACCCTCTGGCTGTGTTTATGAAAGCAGGCCTTTTCATGGATTACATTCCTCCGTGGGACAAACAGGCGCTCTGCATATCCATGACTGCATCAAAGTCATGCTCTTTCCCATCCCTGAATGTGAATGCATTATAGATGGGCTCTACATCCTTCCCCATGGAATACAGGAAGGAGTTACCCTGTACGTCACCACTCTCCTTATCCAGCTTGGAAGCAATGCAAAAAGAGAATCTGTGGTGCCAAGCCAGCCATCCTGCAGGCTGTGAGAAATCAAAGGGTTCAGGTGGCTGGAATTTGGCCATAGTGACAAACTTACTGACAGGATGCGTAGGTAAGTACTTCTGACACCATGTCAAGAATGAGGCACACCAGTGGTTAAAGTAGCAGTTGTTTTATTGCCATGAATACAGGAACATACTCTGAGCTGGTGACATCTCTACCAGTGCATCAATCCTAACTGACAAACCTGGTACTGTTAAGCTCCTCCCCACTTCCTGTCACATGCCTGCCAGCCTGTTCCTATGACAGCATCCATAAGTGTATTAGATGGCTCCACAACAATAAAGCTCCCATTATTTATTGTTTACAAAATACACATTCTAAGTTTAAATATTTTTTTTAATATAAATTTAAAAAAAGAGAAAATTACATGTTGCTTTTAGCAGGTCATAAATGGACCTGCATCCAGCCAGCCCCCAGCACCAACACAGAAGGGTTTAATAACCCCATCTATTGCATTCTTTTCTTTTACTATGTGTCTGCTCTCTGCTCCTCTCTCCCTTACTTTAATAGTAAGGAAGAGAGAGGCACAGAGCAGACACAAAGGCTCACTGCCTTTTTGAAACAAAAGGCCAGTACGTGTGATCTCTCCTGGAGCATTCACGTGAGCCGGCTGAACTGACTAGGACTGAAGCTGAGAGATCGTTCAGTCTCAGCCTCTGCAGAATGATGGCAGCGTGCACGGAGGCATTCTTCTATCATTTAACCCATGACGTGCCAGGACCGTCATGGATCCTTAAGGGAAGTGCTCCCATGACGGTCCTGGCACGTCATGTGTGGTTAACGGGTTAAAAGTCAAAAACATAGAGAGAGGGGAGAGACTTATGGTGCAGTATGTTCACAAAATTGGAGAAATTACTCAAATATAGTTCAACTCACATTTTAAATATATCATTGAGAAATACCAAATGACATACACTGGTTTCAAAGGCCAGCGGGGAATTGTGATACGGGTTCTCCCCGCAGTAAAACCCAACTGACGAGCATCCAATGATTCAGCAAGTGTTATCCTCAATGTGAGATATATCAAATCAGACCAAATAATAAAAAGTTATGCAATTTATTACTTAAATATAAATATATAGAGGGATATTAATATATTTTAAGCAATAAATTGCATAACTTTTATTGTTTGTTCTGCTTTGTTACTCATCACATTGAGGATAATATTTGCTTAATCAGTGAATGCTAATCAGTTGGGTTCTATTGCAGGGAGAACCAGCATCACAATTCCCCGCTGGCCTTTGAAACCAGTGTCCAACCTTTGGAACTGGTGGGATATCCCAAGTGAATATGGTTGTTTCATTTAACTCTAATACACATATCATAATATAGTAGCAGTGCAGCTCTCCATGCATTTTTGCCTGTCTTGTATCTTATAAAAGTGCTAATTTTCTGAATGTAAATTTGAAGGAAGCCCTTGAAGGCATTTTGTGCAAGGCTGCTTCCCCACCATTTTGTGGATGACTAAGCAATGTAGGAGACATATTTAGGGTTGCCACCTTTTCTTTAAAAAAATACCGGCCATGGCATTCTCTCCATAGACTTAACATTGGACCGAAGCCAATTTTTTACCGGCCTGCCGGTAAAATACCGGCTGGGTGGCAACCCTAGACATATCTCTTGGTTTCTGTGAAATATTAAAGAAACCTTTTGTGCAAAACCCAGTGGAAAACTGAGTGTGACTGCATCTTGTGTAACCAGTAGATAAGGAGCGTAGAGGGACAGTGCCTGCAGTGAGGTAATTAACAGTACTGCCTTGAGAATTAATAGTTTTAAATTGCAGGAAGTTGAGGACAAGACTGAAGTCTCAGGGTGGAATGAAAGAACATTCCTAGGTCTGAGACTGGTAACCAATTTAAGAAACCTCTTTACTGATGTTGACTGTCAAAACATCAACTCAGAAATCTTTCCAGGGCCAAAATTTGAACTTTACTAATGCTTGGCCTGAATTCTATAGCAAAACCATCAGAAAGGGAGTCCAGCAAAGTAAAAATAGTAGGAGACAACAGATCTTGATCATGGCTCCTGTCACACCTGAGGGACAAGCACCGAAGAGAGCCGCAGAAGCAACAGAGAATGAACGATGGAGAGACTCCTCCAACAAGGGATAGCTAAGCTAGATGCTAGGGAGCGATGCTTGGGAGCGGTGCTAGGGTACGAAGGTTGCCAAGGACAGGGTCTTGCTGCGGCTAAGCCGTTTAAAGGTGCTGGCCGCAAAGCCAGATGTAGTGGTTCCCAACAGAGGAGTCGAAGGGTAACTCAGGATAACCACAACCCTGGCAAGCTAAACTAAACTATCCTCAGGGAGAAAAACTGAAACTCCAACAGATAGAACAACAATAGGTACACTTACTGGAGCAGGCAGAAGACAGGTCAAGGGCAATCCGGGTCATACACAGCTTCACCTTTCAAGAAGCAGACAGTAGCCTAGTCAGAGAGCAATCCAGGTCATACACAGCTTGGCAGTTCACTTATAGGAGCAGGCAGGAGGGAGGTCAAGGCAATCCAGATCATACACAGTTTGGCAGTACTCACAGGAGCAGGTGGAGCAGGCAGAAGGGAGGTCAAGGCAATCCAGGTCATACACAGCAAAATGGTAACTTGCAGGAGCAGGCAGAAGAGAGGTGAAGGCAATCCAGATCATACACAGTAAGCGGCCAGGGAACAAGCGGAGCAGGCTGAAGAGTGGTCTGGGAGGCAATCCTGGTCATACACAGGACAAGGAACAGGAACAACGAGACTAGACAGCAGGCACAAGACTTTCAATGAAAGACCAATATGATAGGTCAGAGTTCCTTGGCAAGATAGGCTGTAACAAATCATACAAACACATGGGGTTATGAGGGGAGAGTGAAAAACACAAAATAAAGTATAGCATTATAGCATTAGCTTATAATAACAGATATGATTACAACAATGGTGGAGAAAAGCCACTAACTTTATTTGGGGTTTATTCATGTATTTAAATATTAGTAATCCATACACCAAAACAAATAAAACTGACAATTTGATAATATAAAGGAATAACAAAGCCCTGACAACCAGAAGCTACTAATATCTTATATTAGATCTTAGACTACCCCTCCTCCATAAAGGTAGGTCAGGTGACTAATATCCTCCAATAAATGTCCTATAATTGACATAAAGTAACAAGTTAATTATTGTTTAGCATAATTATTCTTCAAATTTAAATGTGTCTATACAATAAATAACAATAGATTATAATATTAAACACCAATAACAAATACTTAAAGGAGCAGTAAACTTTTTTTTATGAAAAAATATATATTGTAGGGATTTTCCTATTGAGTAAAATAAGGGTACTCCCACTGCTGAGAGATTTATATTTCCAGAGTTATTACAATTTAAACCCATGTTTTTTTACATTAGCAGTGCCCTCTAGTGGTCAAATTCTAATTAGATTCCCTGTTAGATTCTAATGGAGAGGTAAGGCAGAAAAGTCAGAGACATACAGTTCTCCATAGAATGTGATAGAAACTGCCTGTCACTTCCTGTCAGTTAGAACTATCAGGAAGTAAACACGGTAAATTTACTTCCTGATTATTTAAACTGCTATAATTTTTGATTTTTTTAATACATCTGACAGCGATTGGAGTGCCCTTTTTTATTCAACAGGAAATGCTCTATAAAATATGTGTTTTCATAAAAAAAGTTTACTGCTCCTTTAAGGGTTGGTGGCAGGCGGAAAAACCTTAGGCTCCCATGAAGCACCTGAGGGAGAAGAGTGCTGTGCAGCCCTATATATATAGCCATGATTTACACCTTGCACACAGTGAAAGCTAACCTTTACCTAGAAACTGCCCAGTGGTTATGCTGCAAAACTAAACTTAGAATTCCTCCTGAAATCTATAAAGCATAGGGAGCTATTTCTGAGGAAAAAAAAATACAACATATATAAAAGAAGACAAAAAAAGGGGTGCTAATTGTGCGTTAAATCTTTTAAATTAAATGGATCCCCCACTTCCAAAGAATTCACAGAAAATAAGTCCGTTAAAAAAAGACAGCAATTTCATGAGAAGGATTCTGACTGCCTCCACTCAGTTGTCCAACATGCAGAGCTGCTCCCCGCTAATACGAGTGACCTCCTCGAAAGACAAAAACACAAAAGCACAAAATGGGGGCGCTTACCAGCTCAATGATAAATTGTAAGTTTTGGATACATTCAAATTGAAATAGAACTCACATTTGGTAGTATGCCGGCTAGTAGTCCATACAGCCGGCTTGTAACGTGCAGGATCACAAACCGTCCTGCTGGGGGATCTCCTGCAAAAACCGGAGGAGCTTCAGGTTCCAATAATCAGCTAAACTCTTTTATATAGAAAGTAACAAACATTGTTCTTTTATTCTAAACACAGTAATGTCTAAAATTGATTCAATAAAGAAACGGTTCAATGTGTTTCTGAGCTACACTCTTTCTTCAGGAACCAAACGATAAAACGTACAGATAATATAAAAATATGTTTTTCTATTATCTGTTTGAATGTATCCAAAACGTAAAATGTATCATTGATCTGGTAAGTGCTCCCATTTTGTGCTTTTGTATAATCTGGGATAAAACTACTCACTGCCCCCCAACCCTTTGTAGCCCCTCCTAACATGAGTCCAGGGTCACTCATACTGGAAATTCCAGGAACTTTCTTTTAAAATATCTGAGACTATAGTCCCAAGCATTAATTACTATATGAGAATACTAAGAATATATAAAGATGCGTAATATCTGGTATTACAGAGAAGGTTAAGCATCTCATTGCTTATGGTCCTTAAAAGGACAGTGCCTGTTAGTATGGAATATATATATATATCCTATATAATAATTCGCTAAAACGTGTGTAACGCCGCAGTCATGCGCATTAGTGACTGCTGCATGTGCTGCAGTCATGCGCAGTAGAGACTGCCTGCTCCGCGGCTGATACAGTGCGTCCAGCTCTGTATCAGCCGCGGCACGGGCAGTCTCTACTACGCATGACTGCCCCACGACCGGCTGGCAGTGGCACTGTGGCCCGTGTACTATAAAATAAGAATTGGTCAGGTGACCACAAAGTCAATGTCTGTGCTGCTCCCCCCACCCCCAGGGAGGCAGCTATGAGGAAATTTGCATATGTCCTCTATTGCCTGAGCCAAGTATTACCCACTAAATTATAATACACACACCCTAGGGCTGGCACATAAGAGCACATTTGCAGATCTCCTATAGACTGTCATAGCCCAACATACACAACCCAAGGCACAGCTAGGGAAGAGATTAGCATATCTGCTACACACAACCATTTAAATTTCCACACCCCTTACTGTCCCTTTACAGAAACCCAAAAAATGGCTGGCAGTCTCCTCTTAGGGACAAAAATTTCCCCCATCACCACATTCTGTTTTCCCTAAAAGCAGTGCTATTTTCTCTGCAACACTCGCCTAAAAATCACATGGAGTGCATTCAGCTCACTTCAGCACTGTTATACTAATGTATATCGTTAATACACATTGTCTGTCTTAACTCTTTGACTGCCAAAGAGGTGCACAATGTATTGCAAATGAATGTGATACCCACCATTGTGGCACTCAAAGGGTTAACATGGCATCTTACACTCACAAGCTTACGTCCTTCCACATTTTCCCCAAACTATACACACACGGCCGCCACTCATGCTCGCAACATATATGCATAACGCAACAGACAACACACACATGCACAATACATGCCAGCATACACACAACACACACACATGCACAATACACGCACAGCATATGCACAACACACACATGCACAATACACACAGAGCACACACACAACACATGCACAGCACACGCACAGCATATGCACAACACACACATGCACAATACACGCAGAGCACACACACAACACATGCACAGCACATGCACAATACACACACAATGCACACACAACACACACAGATGCACAATACACGCACAGCACATGCACAATACACGCACAGCACACACACATGCGCAATACACTTGCAGCACATGCACAATACACACACAACACACGTACACGCACATCATGTGCACAATACACACACAGCACATGCACAATACACGCACAGCACAAGCACAACAGCACGCACATGCACAATACACGCACAGAACACGCACAACACACACACAAAATAAACACATACAATAAATGCAGAAAAGACACACAGAAATAACACATGCACAACACAAATACACATACAGACAATACACACACACATACCCACAATACACACATGCCCACAATACACACACACCCACAATACTCACAAATGCCCACAATACACGCACAGCACATGCACAACACACACACAAAATAAACACACACAGACATTACACACACATTCCCACAACACACAACACGCCCACAATGCACACACACACACACCCACAATACACACACACATGCCCACAATACACACATGTTCAACACACCACAAAATACAGAAACACACACAAAACATGTGCAAAACACATGCACAATACACATACACATGCAATACACACCCACATGCACAACACAATACACAAACAGAACACACACTGGCAATACACAAGCACACGCAAATTAAACAATCCAGTCATTAAGAACATTTCTTAAAGAGGTTACAGGCTGCTCTGCAACACATTAATTACAAATGCCTTACCTTACACTGGGCCAGCCACAACAACAGTACTGAGAACCCAAGAAGAAGAATTTGTGCGAATTGGAATCACCCTATATGACAGGGCTAGGGCCAACCACAGCTTGGACCTGAATGAAACTCACATTTCTGAGATTACCCATTATCTTATCTCTGCAAGGAGAAGCCCTTTCCCAAAAAACAAATATGCCGTTTCCTCCCTCTGCCACTCCTGTGTACACACCCCCCACACACGTAAATACACACTTTTTTTTTTTCAAATACTTTTATTATAAGGTAAAGTCTTGACAAAATTAAGAATATACAGCTTCTTGTAAATTGTAAAGAAAATAAAGTAATTTACTTTGAGTGTTCTTATAGAAACAGGTCTTTACAGTAAAATATAGAAACTGAAAGAAAGTGTACTATGGGTAATACAATAAGTTAAATGAAGGGTTCAATGGGTGACTATTAAAAAGAAGAGAAGAGAACTGTTTAGTTCATTACAGCCTTAGAGATACCTTTTGATCTTTTAGCAAAACTTCTATTTAACCAGTAGGACCAGATATCCTGAAATCTATTGTAACAGTCATGTTCAATGGAGCTAAGGTACTCGTAATAGCAAGTTTGGGCTATTTTATCCAGCACCCTGCCCCAGGAGCTTTTCAATTCCCGCCAATGTGCCGCACTAGTCATCCTTGTACTAGTGGGATTATAAGGTTGAGAAGATTATCCTCCCTCTTTTTAAGGTTGGAAACTCCACATATATACACACACACACCCCTCCCCACATATATATACACACACACACCCTCCACACATTTATACACCCCCCCACCCATATATATATATATATATATATATATATATATATATATATACTAGCAATGTGGGACGGCGTTGCCCGTCAGGATATATAGGGAATTAATGCACACACACACACGGATGCAAGACAAACACACACAGAGACACACACACAAATGCACACACTGAGATGCATAAAGATCAACACAGTCATACATACATACATACATACGTACATACATACATGCAATGCACAACATGCAGACACATAGAGTGTGATACAGACATGTAACACACACAGTGAGGAACACACAGGCACACACAGAAGTGAGTCATAAGGGGGTGACTTATGTGTCATTGTTATGAGTTTGTGTTTGTACTTATGCCTCCACTGTGGCATTCATTCATATAGTTGAAATGCATGTGGTAATTGCACATACTATGGTGGAAGGTGGATCGTGCTGGCTCCCGGGGTGTGAGTGAGTGTGTGTGAGTGAGTGGCATTCATTCATGTAGTTGAAATGCATGTGGGAATTGCAAATACTATGGTAGAAGGTGGATCGTGCTGGCTCCTGGAGTGTGAGTGAGACTATGGTGAAAGGTGGATCGTGCTGGCTCCCGGGGTATGAGTACAAGAGAGTGTGTGAGTGTTTGTGATTGAGTGAGAGTGTGTGAGTGTGTATGAGTGTGAGGGTTAGGGTTGCCACCTTTTCTTAAAAAAATACCGGCCAAGGTATTCCCTCCATAGACTTAACATTGGACAGAAGCCAATTTTTTACCAGCCTGCCGGTAAAATACCGGCTGGGTGGCAACCCTAGTGAGGGTGTGTGAGTGAGGGTGTATGACTGAGTGTGTGTGACTGTGAGTGTGTGTTTTTTGTCTGATGTGTTTGTGTCTGTGGTGTAGGAGCGAGTGGCAGCCATTTTGTTTTTTCAGTTAGATAGTGGTGGGCGGGCTGGATAGTGGGGGCAGGCCAACTCCCTGCATGATTTAAATCACTCCCCCATTGAATCACCCAATGGGAGCAGTAACTCCTCCTTACTTAACCCTTCGAGTGCCAGAGGGGTACGCAACACATTGCTTTGCAATGCATTGTGTACCCCAGGGGCGTCGCTAGGGGTGGGCTAAGGGTGCTGAAGCCCTGAGTGTGTCAGTGGGCAGCCCCGAATGTCAGACAATCAGCAGACTCACTCCACCTGCTGTTTATCCTGAGGCTGGCTGGCTGGCTGCTGCCCAGCAACTTATGGGCATATATAGCTTGGAACAGCAGGCTGCTGCCTTACTCTGTTCTCAGCTTCAGCACACAGCCATCCGCTCCACACTGGCTCTTCTAGCACTTCCTGGTGCTTTGCGATGAGGTCATCAACATGCACCTGAAGTACCAGAGGAGGCAGTGTGGAGCCCATGGCTCTACACTGAAACAGAAAGCAGAATGGGGCAGAGCAGAAGGTATGAGTGACAGTATAGATGGGGGAAATGTATGGCTACCAGTGGTAGGTAAACAAGTCTGGTGAGTGTCACATTGTATATGCGGAGAATTTGTGCGCTGGCTACCAGAGGGCAGGGGAACAAGGCTGGTGGGGTCACACAGTTTATGTAGGGAATCAGTGGCTACCAGTGGGTATTGGAATAAGGATGGTGGTGGTCATATAGTGTATGTGTAGAATCTGTGGCTTTCAGTGGGCAGGATAATAAGGCTGGTGAGGTCCACAGTGTATGTGGGGAATCAGTGGCTACCAGTGGACAGGGTAATAAGGCTGGGAGAGGTCACATAGTGTATGTAAGGAATCTGTGGCTACCAGTGGGCAGGAGAGCAAGGCTAGGGGGGTTATTTAGTGTATGTAGAGAATCTGTGGCTACCAGTGGTTAGGGGAATAAGGTTGTTGGGGGGGGTGACATAATGTATGTATGTATGGAATCTGTGGCTATCAGTGGGCAGGGGTAAAATGCAGTTGGGAATCACATAGTGTATGTGAGGAATCTGTGGATACCAGTGGGCGGGGGGGGGGGGCACAAGCAGTGTATGTGGGGAATCTGTGGCTTCCAGTGGGCAGGAGAACAAAGCTGGTGGGGATGCACAATGTATGAGGGAAATCTGTGGCGACCAGTAGGCAGTTGTAGAAGGCTGGTGGGGAAACACAGTGTATTTGGGGAATCTGGGCAGAGAAACATGGCTGTGGCTACCAGTGGCCAGTGGAACAAGGCTGTGGTGTCATAAAGTTTATGTGCGTTGTTCTGTGGCTACCAGCGGCCAATGGAAAAATGCCGGCAATCAGACAGTGTATGATTGGCTACAGGTAACCAGTGGAACAATGATGGGGTATCACACAGTGTATGTATGGTTCTATGGATACTAGTTGCCAGTAGAAGAAGACTGAGATATCAGTTCATGTGTGGGCCTGGGGCTACCGGTGGCAAACCACTTGAGTATCAGACAGTGGATGTGTGGCTAATAGGGGCTAGAAGCGCAAGGTTATCAGGCAGTGTATGAGGGATTCTATGGCTACCAGTGGGCAATGGAACAATGCTGGGTATAAGCATACCTCCCAAGTGTCCCTCTTTGAGCCACAAATCCCTCTGTCCCTCTTTCACACCCTGGTATCCCTCTTTTTAGGACATCAGACTGTGTGGTGGGTATATAAGTGTATCACATTGCTCCACAGCAATACAACTCACATTAATGTTTGTTTAAACATCATTATATTTGTTTAAACATTATCTGTGTAAATAAAATACTTTGGTGTTTCTCTTGATAATTTATTCAGTTACATCAATGGCTCATATGTATTAAAGCAACCTGGTTTTATTCTAGAGTAAACCAACTGCACAACAGGGGACAAATAAAACTTCTTAAAATCCATTGCACTTATTTTTAACCTCTTAAAAGCTAGAGAGGTCTCCAATGCATTGCTTTGCAATGTACTGAAGACCGCTCTAGCATTCAAGGAGTTAAAACCCCTATTTAATGTGACAGGAATTTTGATTTGTTCCCTGTGGTACAGTTGGTTTACACCACAATAACTTCAGTTAGTTAGAACAAAAAACAATGGCAAGAGTTGAACATAAAATGGCTTACTTAACTCTTTGCATTGCATTATATATAGATTAGTAAAATAAACATATATGTTGTGTAAGGATAACTTACTCCACACTATAGCGTTATCATCACTACCACTGGTGGCAGGCACTCTGTTGAATTTTGCTGTGGGCTCTTGCCCCAGATCATTTTGGAACCTAGAAATGCCCCTGGTGTACCCCTCTGGCACTCAAAGGGTTAAGTTGAGGTAACATAGCAATATAACACACGGTGGCTCTTCAGCTGAGGCAGCATAGCAATATGCTGAGGGAACAAATAGAAAATGGTGTTTGAGGCTTGCCCTCTGTAACATACAGCAAAGCATCTCTCTCCCTTTAAGGAGAAAGGGCGGGAAGCAGGAAGCAGGAAGTGGAGGAGTGACAGTTAAGACAGTTAGTGAGGTGACTGAAGAGATGAAGAGTTAAATAAAAGAGTTGTTATTAAGTTTATCCCTGAGTTTGTATTTTATGGAAACATTACACCCTCGTACTGAAACAGAGTGTATGGAGGGTTACAATTATCTGTGGGAGGTGAAACAGTGTGTTTGTGGGGTCATGATCCTGAGTGAGAGTGTGTGTGGACCGGGAGAAGTTACTGATATCCCCTATTTCAGGAGCTAGTGACAACTATATTTTTTTTTGTCAGTTGGGTAGTGGTGGGCGGGGCTGGAGGGGTGGGCCAACTCCCTCTATGATAAACATGCCCCCATTCAATCACCCAATATAAAAGAATAAACCTCATTGCATAATTTATGGTACCTCACACAGAGAACATAATTTATGTCTCCTCAGAAAACAAACACACATTGAACAGAATGCCTCATTACATAATTTATGTCTCATTAGGAGACACAACTCCCATTGGGTGATTCAATGGGGACATTACTGCTCCCATTGGGTGATTCAATGGGGGCATGTTTATCATACAGGGAGTTGGCCCGCCCCCTCCAGCCCGCCCACCACTATCCAACTGACAAAAAAAAATATAGTTGTCACTGGCTCCTGAAATAGGGGATATCAATAACTTCTCCTGGTCCACTCACTCAGGATCATGACCCCACAAACACACTGTTTCACCTCCCACAGATACTGTAACTGTAACCCTCCATACACTGTGTGTCACCTCCCACAGATAACTGTAACCCTCCATACACACTGTGTATGCTTCCTTAAAATACAAACTCAGGGATAAACTTAATAGCAACTCTTTTATTTAACCCTTTCAGTGCCAGAGGGGTACACAACACATTGCTTTGCAATGCGTTGCGTACCCCTCTGGCACTCAAAGGGTTAACTCTTTTCATCTCTGCAGTCACCTCACCTCACTGTTTTCAACTGCCACTCCTCCACTTCCTGCTTCCTGCCCTTTCTCCTTAAAGGGAGAGAGATGCTTTGCTGTATGTTACAGAGGGCAAGCCTCAAACACCACTTTCTATTTGTTCCCTCAGCATATTGCCTCAGCTGAACAGCCACTGTGTGTTATATTGCTATGTTACCTCAGCTTAAGTAAGGCATTACTGTTCCCATTGGGTGATTCAATGGGGGAGTGATTTAAATCATTCAGGGAGTTGGCCTGCCCCCACTATCCAGCCCACCCACCACTATCCAAGTGACTGAAAAAACAAAATGGATGCCACTCGCTCCTACACCACAGACTCACACACAAGCCACACACACAAGCCACACACAAAATCCACACACAAAATCCACACACACACAAAAGCCACACACACACACAAGCCACACACACACACACACACACACACACACACACAAAAGCCACACACACACACACAAAAGCCACACACACACACACAGTCCCCAGGGGTCCCTCTGTTACGGTTTTTAGGACACTCAGACCAATAAGTGAAAATAAAACACACTTTATTAAAGTGAATAATGACAATTACGCCCTCTAGAGGCGGTAGGTAATACACAAATAATGTAAACTGAGATAATACAAGGAAAATAGTATTATGGACATAAATGCAAATCAGTATGCACTAGGATGATATTGGCCCCAAAGGGGTTAAAGTCCAAATTATAGTCAGTCTCATATGTGGAAGTTTGACACGCCCTTGATGTTAAATAGGCTGTGCTGTACAGACGATGTTCATCAGGTGCTGAGGAACGAGCTGCCTTGCCAAGGTGGTAGATGATAAGCAGAATGGGTAACAACTTAGCCCCCACGGGCGTAGCTACAGGAACTGCTTTAGTATGTGCAAGTGCGAATAGCCCCTTAGGGCAATATGGAAACCGGCCTGCAATGCAAGAGCTAATAGCCTCCTCAGGTGTACTTGAATGCAGTAATACTAGAGCCAGAGCCACTAGCCCCCTCGGGCGTAGTACCGGATAAGCCAACACTGAAGCCTTTCTGCCAACACTCTGTGTATATGATCTCGTCGGTAACCAACACCGGAGAGCCTTAAGCGCCCAAACGGCCCAAGCTTTGTGAACACTCTGCAACGTTAGACTAGAGTTGCCGACGGAGAGCAGCCAACTCAGCAGCAGTATCACTTGTAACGAGGCTCGTACTGGAGATAGAGAGAATGAATATGAGGCAGCACTTCAAGAGTTAAAATGCACGTTTACTCGAGGCTTCAGCGCTACTGCAAGGCTCTGTAACGTTACTCGAGGCTTCAACGCTACGATCAGGCTCTGCAAGGAGAGGAAGGCCCACAGAATACACACAGCTCTGCACTAGAACGAGGCACAGCACTATCGAAGGAATCACCAGGCAAGGCAATGGCACACTCGTGGGCAGCAGGGACTGGAAAATGTCGCGGCGGCGACAACTGGAACGCAGGTCACTGGAACAAGCTGGAAGTCGATCTTCGGAGCAGGAAGTCAGCCGGACCGGGTCATACACAGGCAGGAACGTCAAACTAGCCGGGTCAGGATCCAAGGGTGGTCCGCAGACGAGCCGGGTCATACACAGGCAGGAACGTCAAACTAGCCGGGTCAGGATCCAAGGGTGGTCCGCAGACGAGCCGGGTCATACACAGGCAGGAACACTGGAGAATGGTCAGGACAAGCCGAATCGGTACACAGGAACTCAGAATACAGGAACACAGCAAAAGCACTACTGGCTCAGGAACACCACAAAAGGGCAACTGACATAAGAGATAGCCAGGTATAAAAAGGTCATCAGGAGGCGGGTCAAACTCAGTCAGCAAATCAGTGACATCCACAACAGAGAGTGACAGGAATCACAGGCACTGTGATACCCTCCAACCTGAGGCACACAATGAGCTGATCCAACAAAGAGAGGGCAGGATCGGCTCCAGTGTACCTTCATTTCTGGTATCTGCAACACAACAATGCTTTCGGCTCCTGGTGCACAATGTGCTTTTGCTGCAGGAAACCCAGCTGCTTCATGTAGCTTGGAGGCAGACAGGCCCAGTACCAAATCCTTCATGTTCCCCCTTCATGAAGCACAACACTTCACCCCGCAACAGCCCAGTCATGCGGCCCTTCAAAGAGCTCTCTACAAGCAGCAGCTGGATGCAGCTATTACCCGTGGCTGAGGGGCTGGAGACAGACCATGCTGGGGCCACTCTGTAGTACACACTCTTACACACAAGCTTCTTCACCGCCGCTCTCTGCCCGCTGTCACACACCTGCACTGTGTAAGTACCCTGGCACAAAAAGTATACATGCCACACTATAGCTGCTCCAACTACACACACCATCCCTGCTCCAACCACACACACACCATCCCTCCTCAGTTCCTGCTCTCGGTGCCCGGGCTGCATCCCTAGTAACACTCTTGGCCAAGGCCTGGGGCAGGAGGTGTCTTCCTGGCCAGGGAGCCGGGCCGGCGGTTGTCTGGCAGCCTCTGAGTGTGCATGTACAGAGTCCACTTCAGGGACTGTGGACTCCTTGACTCTTGCTACATACTGGGACAACTGGTTAACCCTTTCAGTGTCAGAGGATTAAGCAACACAATGAGCAATGCCTTGCCTACCCCTCTGGCACTTACAGGACCGTAATAATGCCTGTGTGTGTGTGTGTGTACGCATGTATGTACGTGTGTATGTATGATCAATGTCTGTATATGTCACTGTATCTGTGTGTGTCTATATACGTGTGCAATATGATTCTTTCTGCTTCACACAGTACACAAAAAAAAAACATCATCAGCCAATACAGCTAAATGAAATGTACAATACAAACAAACAAAAAATTCTTACAAAATACCTTCAACATACCACCTAAAACATTTCAAACAAAAAATGCTACATAACATATACCCTACTACAATGACGGGCAACGCCATCACATATTGCTAGTATATATATATATATATATATATATATATATATATATATATATATATATATATATATATATATACTAGCAATGTGGGACGGCGCTGCCCGTCAGGATATATAGGGAATTAATGCAAGAAAAACATACACAGAGACACACACACAAATGCACAAGCATGCACTGAGATGCATAAAGAGCGACACAGTCATACACACATACATGCAGTGCACAGCATGCAGACACACAGAGTGTGATACAAACATGCAACACACACAGTGAGGAATACACAGGCACACACAGAGACACACACACAGAAGTGAGTCATAAGGGGGTGACTTATGTGTCATTGTAATGAGTTTGTGTTTGTACTTATGCCTCCACTGTGGCATTCATTCATATAGTTGAAATGCATGTGGTAATTGCACATATTATGGTGGAAGGTGGATTTTGCTGGCTCCCGGGGTGTGAGTGAGTGTGAATGAGTGTGTGTGGGTGAGTGGCATTCATTCATGTAGTTGAAATGCATGTGGTAATTGCACATACTATGGTAGAAGGTGGATTGTGCTGGCTTCCAGGTTGTGAGTGAGACTATGGTGGAAGGTGTATCTTGCTGGCTTCCGGGGTGTGAGTGAGTGTGAGTGATTGCGTGTGAGTGATTGCATGTGAGTGATTGTGTGAGTGTCTCAGTGAGTGTGTGTGAGTGTGTGTAATTGAGTGAGAGTGTGTGAGTGTGAGTGAGTGTGAGAGTGAGAGGGTGTATGAGTATGAGTGAGAGAGTGTGAGTGTATGAGAGTGTGAGTGTATGAGTGAGAGTGTGAGTGTATGAGTGAAAGTGTGAGTGAGAGTGTATGAGTGAGAGTGTGTGTGAGTGAGAGTGTGTGAAAGTGTGAATGAGAGAGTGTGAGAGAGTGCGTGAGTGAGAGAGTACGCGATTGTGTGAGTGTGATTGCGTGTGAGTGTGTGATTAAGTGTGAGTGAATGTGTGAGTGAGAGAGTGTGTGTGTGAATTATTGTTAGTGTGTATGATTGAGTGTATGTGATTGAGTGTGAGTGAATGCGTGAGAGTGTGAGTGTGTGAATTATTGTGAGTGTGTATGACTGAGTGTGTATGATTGAGTATGTGTGAGAGTGTGTGTGAGTGTGTTTTTTGTCTGATTTATTTGTGTCTGTGGTGTAGGAGCGAGTGATAGACATTTTGTTTTTTCAGTTACTTGGATAGTGGTTGGCGGGCTGGATAGTGGGGGCAGGCCAACTCCCTGCATGATTTAAATCACTCCCCCATTGAATCACCCAATATATATATAAATATACACCCCACACACACACATATACACCCCCCCACAAACATACACCCCCCGACACATATATACACACACAAACACCCACACACAGCCCACACACATATATACACACACAGCCCACACACATATATACACACACACACCCACACACACACATATATATATATATATACACACACACACACATATATATATACACACACACATATCCACACCCAATACATACATACACAAGTCTCACACACACACACACACATATATATATATATATATATATATATATATATATATATATATATATATATATACCGAGAAGAAGCACTGAGCCAATTATTGGATACTAATTGCTATAAGAAGCTTGATAGAGACCCTACACTATCCTATAAAAAAGAAATTGATTCCATCATAGAATTAGGGTTCCACAATAGATGGATTAGTTTAGAGACCAAAGAGTTTCTTATTCAACATCACCCTAAGATACCAGTATTCTATACAATACCAAAAATCCATTGGCTAAACCCCCAGGGAGACCAATTATATCCGCTAGAGGATCTCTTTATCCATAAACTTCCCAAGACTATATCTGATGATGTTTTATTGGTTACTATTGATGTTTCTAGTCTTTACACCAATATCCCTCATATTTCAGGGAAAGAAGCAATACGTGCTACACTAGAAGCAGATGTTAATTATGATGGGCCACCAATTGATTACATGTTATTGCTCATTTACTGCATCCTCAATAAGAATTACTTTAAGTTTGAAACATCTTATTATTTACAATTACTTGATACGGCCATGGGGTCTAATAAGGCACCATCCTATGTGTCTCTTTTTATGGACTATTATGAGAAAATTCACATTTTTTCTAGTAAGTATGTGCATAACATCTTTTTCTTCAAGAGGTTTATTGATGATGTCTTTCTATTGTGGCAGGGTGACACTAGGTCTCTGAGGAATTTTGTTGATTACTTAAATCAGATTGAATCAACCATTTGTTTTACGGTGTCATTTGACCAATTTGAGATTAATTTTTTAGACATGACGGTCTATCGTGATAATGGTTGTCTCAAGACTAAGATATATACTAAGAGTACTGATAGAAACACCCTGTTACATGCTGGGAGCCACCACCCTACACCTTTGAAGAGAGGTTTGCCGTATTCACAGATGCTGTGTGTGGTTTGTGCCACTTCGGATCCCATTTTGCTGCATGAGGGACTTATAGCAATGGGCAGTAAGTTTGTAACAAGAGACTATGACCCTAGAACCATTAAGGAAGCAATTATTAAAGCTGAGTCACTTGATAGAGATATGTTGCTTACTCCTTCGGGGACTGATTGTGACAAAGCTTCTGAAAGATTCTGCATTCAGACTACCTTTACTACGTCTTCCCACAGTATCAAAAATTCGATATTAAGATACTGGCCAATCTTGGCAGGAGACCCTAAGCTTGGTAAATGTTTCAGTAACCCCCCTACTCTTTTGCTACCATAAGGGTAGGAATTTATGAGACATGCTGGTCCAGACAGATCCTGTTGATAAATATGCTGGCACCAAGAGTTGGCTTACACGTCCTATAGGTGTGTATAGGTGTAGAGGATGTACAAATTGTGGAAATCTGTTGACAGGTAAAACATACCTGCATCCACATACAGGAAAAGTTTACAGTATCATCGATTACTTGGACTGCGACAGCCGGTTTGTTGTCTATATTATCACCTGCCCATGCAGACTTTTTTATGTGGGAAAGACAACCACCAGCTTAAAGGAAAGGATTAATAACCATAAATGTTCCATACGTAAAGCATTAGACGGTACCTTGGAATCAAAAGAGAGCTCCAGACAACCAGTGGCAAGACATTTTGGCATAGCTAAACATGCCATTTCAGATTTTAGATTTATGCCAATCATTCAAGTCCATACACCTAAGCGGGGAGGCAACCGCCATCAACTTCTGCTACAAATGGAAGCAAAGATGATCTACAAGCTGAATACGTTACATCCTAGAGGTCTTAATTTTGAACTTCAACTACATTCATTTTTATGAGACTTTAGGACTGGTATAGATAGATGGTGAAGCCATTATGAGGACTCCACGAGGCTTTACACCCAGCCAACCCTTAAAATATGATTGATGGAAGTTCTGGACGTTAAATGTTAATGACCTCAATTATGGATATTACAGGACTGTCATACATCATAGGTGGACCTGCTGTGATTAGTTCACGTGGTTCTACACCCAGCCTGTCCTTATTCAAAGTTTGTGGAATTAACTTTATAGACTGGTTGGTTATCCATGGATTTGAACTTGTGTTCTCTTTTGGCTTTAATGACATGATCTCTTTTGGGCACTTTATTAGTTATTACTTTTTTAAGAATTTGATGCACATCACATTGTGGCAGATATGTGTTTCTACTTAGTTTCTTTGTATAGATATTTAATTTTATTTTGTTAGCATCATGTTTGCATCCAGTTTAATAGTTATCCCTCTGGACTCCATGTGTCGTCAATGTTGCTATTGAGATTCGTTAGCAACATTGTATCTACCTTTTGGTCCTATTATGTGCTACTTTGTGAATTGTTTTTCACTTTCTTTTACATTTTTTCCACAATTTTAGTACTGTTACATGTTTAGGATTTATGGGATGTATCTCTATGCGTGTGCTCCCTGTGATGCGTTGCGATGAGCGGGAGTACCGTTATCGAGCTGTATCCCATAGTGCACAGCAGGTATTCATCTTTGTTGTTTGGTTATGTTAATTCTCTTTTTTCTGTGTATTTGCTGAATATCTTTTATTGTTTTTGCATGATATTGCTGAAATGCGATGGTCCTAGCCAACAAGCATTGTTATGCTGTTAGGCTCCAGTGTTCTGGCTCTTTGAGCATTAATGCTGCAAGTTGGTTTATATCTGCATCTATTATAGCTTTATTTTCTGTATATTATTACTAGTTGGACTTTGATTAAACTTTGTTTCCTAGTGGTAGTGGTTTCTCGCGAGTGCTTCACGAGCAGCGTTGCGATGTGCGGTAGTTGCGCCTTGTGATGCACAGCGAGTAAACCTCGTTATCTTTAACCTGCTTTTACTTTTTCTTTCTTTTTTTTTCCTTTATTGTTTTGTATGTTATCTCTGAAGTGTGTTGGTCCTTTCTGGTGGGAGGCGTTATGCTACTATGCGCTAGTGTTCTGGCGCTTTGGTACGATGCTGCACACCGGTCAGCACCAGCATCTGTATTAGTTTCATTTGTTTATTTATTTACTATTAGTTTCATAGTGGGGTTCATTTAGTTTCTTTACAGTCTATTTTTTTTATTATTATTATAATTTTTTTTCTTTATTTGTTCTCTTTCATGTTTACACTATGACCTCTCCCAGGGTGTGACGTCAGCGTCCGGTTCCCGGTGCAGACGTGACACGAGGCTGGGATTAGCGTCTGTTGGTAGTCATCATCTGTACACAGGTATTTATTTTCTCATTTTTCCATCACTATGTTACCCTGATGAAGGTCCTTGCATGGACCTAAAACGTTTGGTGACTTAGAGGCATCTATGGAATAAAACTTTATCATCGTTTCTACATTTGAGTGCTGTCTCATCTGCTCCAGTTCACGCTGAGTACTTTTGTATATACAATTTATGGGACGTGCACCATATTATTTAAGTGGTTATTTATGTTTAATTTATGAGTGCCACTGCCAGCTCTTGATGCTTGTACATATATATATGTATATATATATATATATATATAAATATATATACACACGCACACAATACATATACACACACACACACACACACATACATCTTTATATATATCTACACACACCCACTTATACACCCCCACACACATATATACACACACCCACACACACACATACACACATGCACACACATATATACACACATACACACACACACATATGCCCCCTCCACACACACACAAACATCCCCCCTCCACACACACATGCACATCCCCCCTGCACACACACATTCCCCTCACATATACATACACACACACACACCCACATATATACACCACCCATACACATGTATACACATATACCCCTCCACACACATATACACACATGCCCACCCCCCACACATATATCCACACCCCCACCACACACACACACACACATCCACCCCCAAACACACACACACATATCCACACCCCCCATCATACACACACATCACCTCCCACACATCCACACATTCCCCCAAACAAACACACAAACACACATATCCGCACCCCCCACCATACATACATACATCCCCCCTCACACACACACCTCCCTCCCACACACGCCAGACACATACGTCCCCTCCCACACATTCATACACATCCCTCCAAACACACACAAACACATATCCACACCCTCTCACCATACACACATACATCCCCTCCCACACATTCACCTCCACCATACATACACATCCACCCTGCACACACACACATCCCCTCCCACATATCCACCCCCCCACCATACACACACACATCCCCTCCCACACATCCCACTAAACACACACACATATCCACACGCCCCACCATACACACACAAACATCATTGGCCCCAACAGCACAATATCTTGGCCCGGACCTGGCCTCAGTCAACACTGGCTTTTTTCTGCTACTTTACAGTACACTTTACATTACTAAATACAAGACTAAAAAAATGACATGCAACGCCGTCTAAAACTGGTAGTATATATATATATATATATGTATGTATATATATATATAAATATATGTGTATATATGTATATATCTATATATATATAAAAGAATAAGCCTCATTGCATAATTTATGGTACCTCACTCACAGAACATAATTTATGTCTCCTCAGAAAACAAACACACATTGAACAGAATGCCTCATTGCATAATTTATGTCTCATTAGGAGACACAACTCCCATTGGGTGATTCAGTGGGGACATTACTGCTCCCATTGGGTGATTCAATGGGGTGTGTTTATCATACAGGGAGTTGGCCCGCCCCCTCCAGCCCTCCCACCACTATCCAACTGACAAAAAAAAATATAGCTGCCACTCGGTCCTGAAGTAGGGGATATCAATAACTTCTCCCGGTCCACACAGACTCTCACTCAGGATCAATACCCCACAAACACACTGTGTCACTTCCCACAGATAACTGTAACCCTCCATACACAGTTTCACCTCCCACAGATAATTGTAACCCTCCATACACTCTGTTTCAGTACGAGGGTGTAATGTTTCCATAAAATACAAACTCAGGGATAAACTTAATAGCAACTCTTTTATTTAACCCTTTCACTGCCAGAGGGGTACGCAACACATTGCTTTGCAATGTGTTGCATACCCCTCTGGCACTCAAAGGGTTAACTCTTTTAATCTCTTCAGTCACCTCACTGTCTGTTTTCAACTGTCACTCCTCCACTTCCTGCTTCCTGATTCCCGCACTTTCTCCTTAAAGGGAGAGAGATGCTTTGCTGTATGTTACAGAGGGCAAGCCTCAAACACCACTTTCTATTTGTTCCCTCACCATATTGCTACGTTGCCTCAACTGAAGAGCCACTGTGTGTTATATTGCTATGTTACCTCAGCTTAAGTAAGGAGTTACTGTTCCCATTGGGTGATTCAATGGAGGAGTGATTTAAATAATTCAGGGAGTTGGCCTGCCCCCACTATCCAGCCCGCCCACCACTATCCAAGTGACTGAAAAAACAAAATGGATGCCACTCGCTCCTACACCACAGACTCACACACAAGCCACACACACACAAAAGTCACACACACACACAGAGTCCCCAGGGGTCCCTCCACCAACCTGAGGCACACAATGAGCTGATCCAACAAAGAGAGGGTGGGATCGGCTCCAGTGTACCTTCAATTCTGGTATCCACAACACAACAATGCTTTCGGCTCCTGGTGCACAATGTGCTTCTGCTGCAGGAAGCCCAGCTGCTTCATGTAGCTCGGAGGCAGGCAGGCCCAGTACCAAATCCTTCATGTTCCCCCTTCATGAAGCACAACACTCCACCCTGCAACAGCCCAGTCATGCGGCCCTTCAAGGAGCTCTCTACAAGCAGCAGCTGGATGCGGCTATTACCCGTGGCTGAGGGGCTGGAGACAGACCATGCTGGGGCCACTCTGTAGCTTCTTCACAAGCTTCTTCACTGCCGCACTCTGTCCGCTGTCACACACCTGCATTGTGTAAGTACCCTGGCAAAAAAATATACATGCCGCACTATAGCTGCTCCAACAACACACACCATCCCTGCTCCAACCACACACATCATCCCTCCTCAGTTCCCGTTCTCGGTGCCCGGGCTGCATCCCTAGTAACGCTCTTGGCCAAGGCCTGGGGCAGGAGGTGTCTTCCTTGCCAGGGAGCCGGGCAGGTGGTTGTCTGGCAGCCTCTGAGTGTGCATGTACAGAGTCCACTTCAGGGACTGTGGACTCCATGACTCTCGCTACATATTGGGACAGCTGGTTAACCCTTTCAGTGCCAGAGGATTAAGCAACACAATTAGCAATGCCTTACCTACCCCTCTGGCACTTACAGGACTGTAATAATATCTGTGTGTGTGTGTGTGTGTGTGTGTGTGCATGTATGTACGTGTGTATGTATGATCAATGTCAGTATATGTCACTGTATCTGTGTGTGTCTATGTATGTGTGCAATATGATTCTTTCTGCTTCACACAGTACACAAAAAAACATCATCAGTCAATACAGTTAAATGAAATGTACAATACAAACAAACACAAAAAATTCTTACAAAATACCTTCAACATGCCACCTACAACATTTCAAACAAAAAATGCTACATAACACATACCCTACTACAATGATGGGCAACGCCGTCACATATTGCTAGTATATATATATATATATATATATATATATATATATATATATATATATATATATATATATATACTAGCAGTGTGGGATGATGTTGACCATCTGGTCTTTCAGTTATGTACACATACATACACACATATCACATACCCATTTATGCCATTTAACCAAAGTCTATGGTATTCTCTACAAAGATACACAGAGGTGTCTTTGTTATATGTGTTGTGTAATAATTTCAGAACCCATATTCCTTTAGAATGTTACAAGTCCCCTTACTCTCAGTACACTATGTCCCTCGAGCTGTACCTCCAAGGCCTTTCTGCACTTTCTCTATATTTCTTCAAGTTTCATGATGTTACAAGGCATTGTGAGGGAGTTTGGGCAATTGTGTTATTAGCTAAACTGAGTTTGTTTACTACTTCTAAATACCAGGGTGTTTAGTAATTAGTAGGCAATTACCAGTTCAAAAAGAGAACTTTGGAAACTTTCTCCCTGATCAAACAACCCACTTACAAATCATTGTACCACAAAAGTGATATATTACTCTGTTGACATCATTTCCACAATCCTTTTTTTTTGTCAGTGATGTGTTTTGGAAGTTATATATTTTGGAAAATCATATGGTTACCTCCAGGACGCTTAAATAATAAAAAGCAGAATACTGAAAATGAGAAAAAGCAAACATTGTAATAAAATGCTAGATATGTCTCAAAAGCATTGCTTTGGAAAGTGTTGCAGATGTCTCTTATATTCTATAGGTTAAAATGACCAATTAAATAATAGGGGAATTTTCATATAGTGCATTCGGGGTTATTTAGTTTGCTGAATATGCCTATGTGTTGTGAGTTAAATAACTATTCATAGAGAGCGTGGTGTACAGTCCCCCTGATGAAGTGGCGTTAGCTACATAACTCATAGGGTAGAATTTAGGTCTGTTAGAAAGGCTATGGCGGATGAGGAGATTGCAGCCCTGTTAGAAGACTCTTCTACTTCTGCTTCACCCGCACATTCCTCTGCCTCTAAGGACAACATAAATTCGCAGAAATTATGTCGGCAATAGCCAACTGCCAGGCTCTTTTGACCAACAAAATTGATTCTGTCCAATTGGAGAACAACCTTCTGAGAGCAGATCAACAGAACATATGGGAGAACATAACTTATGTGCGTCAACGTGTCTCTAGTGTTGAGGACATGCTTATGCCTGTTGTTACCTTGGTTGCTGAGTTAAAAGCTCAAGTTAAATCTCTTCAATCGAAAGTGGATGACTTGAAGAATAGATCACGATGCTGCAGGGTCCTTGTGTGGTGCCGACGGGATGGCTGGTAATTTGGCTTTTGTTTTGGGTCTGGGGGGAGGGATAGTTTCAGTCACCAGACTGTAGGTGAGAGTATATTTAGGGCTAAGATCTCTGTCAGGTAGGGGGCGATGGAGGTAGGGTGGGTTGTTTTGTTTGTTTGTGTGTGTGGGGAGGAGGGTTCGGCTGAGAGTCCTTACTCTAGCCAAGTATTGGGTTGAGGTCTCCATCAAGTTGTGGGGGCAGGGAGGGGGTTGGATGAGAGGGGGTGTATGGCTGGGGGTTTCTCTCGCTCTCTCTCAACCGCCCTGCCCCTCCTGGAGTGAGAGACAGAGTGGGGTTAGGGTGGAACCCTGTTTCTTAAATTGTTATGGCTGTGAATTTCTTCAAATTCTTATTATGGGACGTTACGGGTCTAAATGATCATATAAAGAGGTCCTTAATTATGAACCACATGCAAAACTAGCCCCAGATGTAATCATGCTGCAGGAAACCCATCTGTTGGAGGGGAAAACCGGGTGCCTGAGAAGGCAATGGCTACAATTGCTTTATCACTCCACACACATGTCATATGCTAGGGGGGTGTTCCTGTTAGTGGCTAAATGGGTTACCATTGAATTTATAGATCTTAAATCTGATCCCAAGGGCAGGTACTTGTTTATGACTTGTAAGGAGCCCTGTTTGTCCTATTCAATATTTACATCCTGCCCCTGTTCGATACCCTGGTACTTCAGAAGGCTTTGGCTTATATCTTGGACAAATATACTTACCATATTATTTACATGGGAGACTTTAACATGATGATGGACACGGACATGGACAGGAAAGGGGGTACGACTAGGGATAGCCCCACACATGTCCGACAGTTTAGGACACTGATTGATGATATAATCTTTGTAGATACATGGCGGTTGATACACCCTGATGAAAGGGATTTTTAGTGTCACTCCACCACACACAAAACACTTTCCAGACTGGACTACGCATTTGTTTCCATGTCATTCTGGACTATTACAAAATACTTCATATTTAAGCGTAGGGTGGAATTGGATTACTCCCCCCTACTGTTAATCTGCTTCATGGGTGACTGTGTGGTTAGGCTGGAGTGGAGACTTAACTCATTCTGGCTGAGAGTTGATCAACTCAAGCAGATGCATCATGCCACTCTGCAGTCTTATTTCAATGCAAATGTAGGCTCAGCATCATTGGAGGTTCTGTGGGATGCAGTCAAGGTGGTGGCAAAGGTTTCCTTTATAGCAGATATTTCCGGGTATTGGAAGCACGGGAGGAGGATGTTGAGAACTTGGAGAGGGAAGCAGAAAAAGCTGAATGGAAATATATAGCACAGGGTGATTCAGATTCTTATGCTAAATTCACTACTGAATCCTCCAATCTCTCGCTCAGGGTGGCTGAGCTTAACATTAGTCATGAAACAAAACAAAAAGACAGAGGGGGTGCCAATAGTGCCTTATTTGTATGACTTCAAATACACTCTATAAGTATAAAATATTTCACTCACATTAAATAGTTGCTATGTAATAGTCATATGTCTAAACATAGCTATAAATGCATTCAGAGATCTCTCACCATCTCTGTTCGTTTTTACTCCTCACCCGGACATCTCTCAGGGCACTGAAGTATCTGTATTCAGACTGGGATGATTCAGTGTTCCAATTTTGATCCTATTTTCAATCTCTTCAGTAGGATATCAAATATAACCAAAATAAATTTAAAAATATATATGTATAAAACGGCAAGCTAGAAAAAATACAAAATTTATTCCACAATGTTCCCCAATGTTGTATTTGAAGTCACACAAATAAGGCACTATTGGTGCCCCCTTCTGTCTTTTTGTTTTGTTTCATATACTAAACTCCGTGAGTGGGGTATTGGAGGAGAGCAGCCACTACATCTCCAAAGGATTACTGTCTGGAGGCTGTTAAAGGGGAAGCAGCACATACATATATATATATCCCCCAAGGCTTATTGTGCTAGAGTGTACGTAAGTGCAAATCTAGCACATTACTTTTGTGAGTATTAGATCAATGGTGATGGTGTGGTGATTCAACTGTAGCAGAGGATATTGCACAAGGAGCTCTTTTTCTTTTTGTGTCTTAACATTAGTCATGTATTTGTTCAGCAGCGTTATAATATTTTTGAAAACGGGGACAAGGTGGTTAGGTTCATGTGGGCCAGCAGGAGCAGCAGGAGCCCTTCTTTTATACCTGTGATATTTGATGACCAGGGCACCTTGGTATCTGATCCTAAAAGTATCCTTACCGTTTGTTTCTTTTTATAAGCAGTTGTAACCAGATCGCTGACTATATCAGGAGCTGCAAGTTGCCACACTGTCGGAGGATCACAGAAGTATGCTGGATTCGCCTATTACATTGAGAGAGGTGGTAGAGGCTGTCAAGAGTCTGCCGAAGGGTAAATCTCCGGGTAGGGATGTCCTCCCAGCCGAATGGTACCACTCTTTTATTAGTGTACTCGGCCACATTCATTTAACACATTCTATGATGCATTTGACACGGGGGCTCTCCCGTGCTCTCTTACCAAGGCCTCAGTCATAGGCCTGCCTAAGCTGGGCAAAGATCTGAGATACTGTGAATCCTATCGGCCTATCTTGTTAATCACCAATGGTGTCAAAATTTAGGCTCAATTTGGTGATCGCTACTCTAATACATGAAGACCAGGTGGGATTTATCCCAGGAAGGTCTACTTCCTATAACTTGAGGTGCCTATATATGCATCTGCAAGTAATTGGATTCTGGCATCTTTAGACGCATCCAAGGCATTTGACTCAGTCAAGTGGAATTACCTCTTTGGGTGCTTCTTAGGTTTGGATTTCAATCCACGTTTATTGACTTGTTAAAGCTTCCATACGCATCCCCCATGGCCAGGGTGATGGCAGGGGACTGGGATCTAAAGACTTCTCATTACACAGGGGTACAAGACAGGGTTGTCCTCTGTCACCTGGTCTGTTTGCTTTGGCTATTGAACTGCTGGCCTCAATGATAAGGCAGTGGGGGGACATTCAGGGCTTGAAAAAAGGAGATGGGAAAGAAAAGATAGTGCTATATGTAGACCTCTGTTCTTATGGGGCGCTAATTGTTCCCTTCTCACCATTCTCCATCTAACTGAATCATTTGGGACCTACTTGGGATTGAAAATCAATTGATAAACTTGGAGGGGACATGCCTGTAGTGGATACCCAATGAAATGTGGGAACATGTGCAGCAACTTAGGGGTTAAAGTTGGGCTATCATCTCATAACTTTATTGATACGAACATGATTCCAATTATAAATGCTTTTAGGGATAGAGTCACTGTCTGGATGAACCTCCCACTAAATTTGATAGGATGGTCTAACTTAATTAAGATTATATTCCTTCCCAAGATTCTGTATATTTTTTAAAATACCCTGATTGGTATTCCCAGAAAATATTTCAGACAGATTGATGGGATAGATTTCTTTGGGGGGAGGGTCACCACTCTAGGATTAGCTTACCCACTCTGATGAAGAGGAAGGAGATGGGTGGAATTGTTTTGCCGAACTTCAGGCTGTATTACTTAGCAGCACAGTGTCAGTATGGGGTTGCTTACATTGACTTTCAAACGTCCCACTCCTTTGTCTGGACGAATAAAGTAATGCTTTGGCCGGGCCTAGAGCTGAGCCGTATACTTGTAGCTGGTCCACGGGTGAGTAGGATGCCAATGGTACTGGTACAGGCCCTATTTGTTGCTTTGCAGAAATTGCAAATGGCAGTTGGATTCAAGACGTTGCATCTTGAGACGCCTTTGTGGGGTAATGCAGGCTTGCAACAACTGGAAAACTTGGAGTTTGGCCAGTGTGGGTAGGTCAGGGGGATCACAACCTTGGGACACTTATACCAGGATAATGTACTTAAAACATTACAACAATTATACTCTGACTATCAGGTTCTGAATACAATGTTCTACTCATATCTGAGAATGAGACATGCCCTTAGGGACCTATGGGAGACTCGTGAGCCAGAGGTGACTCAATTTTCTTTGTTTTTTCTTTTGAATCTTAAGCATCTTACAAAACCATTTTCTTTTATTTATAATTGGACAATAGGGAAACTGACTACTGAGGGTAGGAACACCCAACTTACATTAGAGACTGATATGGGGCCACTCGAGGACTGGGAGTAGGATGAGCATGCCTGGCCCCATCTCAGGTGGCAATTTCCACAAGACACCAACTTATCCAGCTTAAAATATTGCACCTCACTTACTATACTCCGATGTGACTACACTCCATGACTAGCACACAAAGAGTAAATTCTGTCATAGATGCGAGGGGGCGGAGGGCACGTTCCTGCACATGATATGGGCATGCCAGTAGGTGTAGGAGTTCAGGAAGGGGGTTATACACTGTAGAGGGTGCTGGAGAGGCAGCTGCCTCTCATTACTAAATTATATGTGATGTCTATATTCTCTGATGAGATAGGCAAGGGTTCTGTGAGGACACTTCTTAGAGAACTCCTTGTTATGGCTAGGAAGATGGTGGCCATACAGTGGATGGCGGACAGGGCTCCGACTTGCAAATTCTGGGTTAAATTGGTGACGTAAAATCTGCTGCATTACAAATTGGTCCACCTACACAGGGGTATACCTCAGAAATTTGATATGATATGGGGTTGCTGGTGGTATAGAGGACCCCAGCATATAGAGTGAGGGATGATGGGCATTGTGTTGCATCTGGATGGGGGTGACCCAGGGTGCTTTCGTACGCAAGCGTGGAGACCTCGGAGTTATCCTAATTAGGGAATAATATGAGGGGAATGATGTCCACCTCAGTGGAGTGGGAATGTTTGGCCTCTGAGCGGGCAGGGATGATTGGGAGAGAGCAAGATGGGGATGAGGGGGTGGGGGAAGTGGGGATGGGGTAGGAGTTTTAAAGGGACTAAAAGTTTTGAGCAGGGCTGAGTTACTCATATATATATGTGTACTGTGAATATATGTTATGTACTCATTACTGTTTTGAACGCCTGTACCTGTACTGTATGTGCTGACTCAAATGTGATTGATCTTGGCCTGGCTTGTTAATAAAAACAATTAAAAAAAAAAAAAAATCTGGCAATATAGATAGATATCCTGTGTAAAATTAATGGAAATGTGGGGAAAACATTTTAAGATTTCTATAACTAGAAAATGCAAACATATGTAATATATGACTGGTAATATACAGACACATACTGTGGTGTATATCTGGGAATATAGAGACACTATGGGCCATATGTATAAAAGCAAAGTGGTGCAAGTCTATGGATAATCATCAATGATTTAAACAAGAAACATTAACCCTTCAAATGCCAGAGAGATCTCCAACACATTGCAAATCAATGTGTTGGATCCTTCTCTAGCATACAAGTCAGAAAATGCTCAATGTAATTCAACATGAATTTTTATTTTTCAAATACATATAACTTAAGGAATGAAATTGTGGAAGGACATGGACAAATGAAAATTCCCTGTAAAATGTTTTGCTGTCATATATTTTCATCAGAAAAAATTATACGGAAAGGATTGATAATGATTTACATACACAGATAATTATTAAGTAGTACTAGTACTAGATGTTTTGGTGAACTGTATGGTTCTATACATTTGCAAAAATGTTTTTACATAAGGAAAAGTTTAAAATTCATAAGCAAGTACAAAGTCAACTTTAGCTTGTGTAGATCACAATCTAATACTTTACACTCTAAATTCTTTTGAATGTATAGCAAGTGTGGATGAAATATAAACACTTTTGGTGCCATACATAATTTTTAGGAGCCAACTAGGGGCTCGATTTAAAGGCAGCCGTTAACCAAAAAAAACACTAACGGGTGCGTTAAGTGTCATGTTGCAATTCAAAGATCCGTCTAAACAACAGCTAACGGCAGTTGCACAATTCCTACGGCCGCTACACTTACGTGCATTCAGACGCATGGAACAACATGGAACAACATACCCCAGAGCTATTCAAAGGCTTGCGGTACTGATAACGGCTGAAAAAAAGACACACCTAACGGCTAAAAGTTAAGACCCACTTCTCACACACGTTAGACACTTAACGGCCAAAACTAAACACCCGTTACAGAGGAAAACACACAAAAGGCTTACCGCACAACCATGTAAATGGGAAAATTAACCCGTGCAATGCCAAAACAACACAAAAACATGCACACACAACACAAATCACTACACACAAAACAACAACCAACACCACAGGAACAATGACACACAAAAAAACAACAACACAACATGGCACGGAACAATGGGGGTCATCACACAAAGCGGACCCTGCAAATACAAGCTCACCTGGGCAACATCAACACGCGACCTGCACCCCACAACTGCACGCCCGCAAATGGCACACACAGAACAAGCACAACACACCACATCTTATAACACACACACACCTGCAAACACTTACCTGGACACAAACAACTCACCATTGGTCAGCACTCACCTCATCACCACACCTACACAACGCCCTAGCAAGTACTTAAAGGGACAACTCAACACACTCACTTGTGGCTTGTTTTCCACTCAGGGAGGGAGAGAGAGAGATAGACAGAGAGAGAGAGAGAGAGAGAGAGAGACAGATAGATAGATACAGATAGATAGAGACAGATAGAGAGAGCAAACAGTATGTTGGGTTACATATTGTTGCGAAGACTGCGGAGAAGGCGTGCAAGGGAGAGAGCTAGGGAACATCAGCAAACCCCAAGCACGCCTCATCAACAGCCTCCACCTGTTGCAAGTGAGGAGGCTCTGGCTCAGCAGCCACACAGGAGTCCATCCCCACCTGGAGGGCACAGGATGTATAGACGACCACCAAGGCCCAGGGTATACCGCCCAAGGGTCACACTCTTTGGAATGGCTGATGACGAGGTCATTGATCGCTACAGGTTGAGGCCTGACAGCATCATTGCCTTGTATGAGGTCATCAAGGAGCAGGTGGATCCCATCTACATCCACAACCATGCCCTAACTGGCCTGCAGAAACTACTCTGTGCCATACACTTCATGGCAAGCGGGGCCTTCCAGTCCACTGAGGGTTACGCATCTGGCATGTCCCAGGCCACATTCTCCAGAGTGCTGGCCCAGGTCCTGCCAGCCCTCAAAATCAAGGCCAGTACCCATATACATTTTCCCACCACCGACATGGACTGGATACACGTCAAGCAGGCCTTTTACGCAAAGGGAGGCATGCCCAGGGTCATGGGTGCTATAGATTGCACCCATGTCCGGATTAAGGCCCCAGCACGTGACGCACAGATATTCATCAACAGGAAGAACTTCCACTCCATCAACGTGCAGATGGTGTGTGACAGCAACATGAGGATCATGAATGTCTGTGCAAAATATCCTGGCAGCACACATGATGCATACATTCTACAAAACTCCTCAGTCCACAGAGATTTTGAGAATGGAACCTTTACAGGGGGATGGCTACTGGGTGAGTTCACAAAACAAAATCACACCACATACACAGGCGTACACACCACTCAGCTCAGCATGCACCTGACCCACACCTACTACGTCCACCACACAAAACATCATTCACACAACATGTGCTCCCTGTTTCACCATGTCACTCACATTACACAGGTGATGCTGGCTATGGATGCAAGTCCTGGCTACTGACCCCTCTGGCCAATCCCCAAACACATGCCCAGGAAAGCTACAACCAGGCTCATGCCAGAACCAGGAATGCTATTGAGCGGACATTTGGGCTCCTCAAGTCAAGATTCCGATGTCTGGACCACTCTGGGGGAGCACTGCAGTATGCACCGGCTAAGGTGTGTGACATCATTGTGGCGTGCGCAATACTGCACAATATCGCAGTGGACACCAGGCTGCTGGAGCACATCCCGGACCCCCCCATACAGGAAGTGCCCATGGACATCGGGCATGTGGAGGAGACCATGAGAGGGGCACAGATCAGAGACAGGCTCATCACGGAATACTTCACCTGTGAGTATAACACAGGCATGCAAACAATCCATGCAAGTCCCCCAGCAGTCCTGTGACACTAACCACACTGCACATTTTGTTCTGTCTCACCCCACAGGAACAGTGACACAGCACTGCACTGGCAGTGGACGTGGAAAATTGTGTGTGTGGACTCAGCAACCATCCTCCATTCCACTCTCCACGTTGACATACAGACCCCAAGGATATCACGCACACCCTCAGGAGAAACAAGGTACAACATATTACCCATGTTCATCACCTTACACGGCTTGATTGACAGCAACTAACTGGATATGCCATGATTAGAGCCTGAACAACCATGCTAGCCCAGTAGTGAAAGAGTATTATCTAATGATTTGCATGAGAAGGGACATCAGACTCAATATGGGACCTGTACTGTGCTACAGCTGAGAAGAGCAGCACAGGGGTGGATGTACAGTGGTATGGGCACACAATGTAGAGGTCATGAGACGTAGATCAGATTACCACGGACTCCATGCAGACCTGTGAGTGTGCAGACGTATGTGCCCCTGACATGAATACACACATCAACAAATGTGTCCTAACAGTTCCATGGAACAAATGACATTGGGCTGCCACTGTCACTTTCACAGTGGCAGCACAATGTCATTACTTCCATGGAGCTCTCAGAACACTTGTTAATGTGTGTATACATGTCAGGGGCACATATCCCTAGGACTGATGCACATGTCCTTAGTTCCCCACAGAATTGGTTACAGATGAGTACACAACACATTGTCAAGCAATGGTTTGTGCACTCACCTGTAACTGTGAAAACTGAGGGGATGAAAAAGACTAAATTGTTGTTGCTTGATGATCAGTTCAGGTCTACTGCTCCAAATCCTGTCCTCTTGTCCCGCAGGCATCCGTAACATGATCCATCCTTGAACTGAAGAGCTTCCATGTGACTGGATTGATGTCTTGACAACACCTTCATGAAGATCACCCCTTGCTGTTTATGGTGATGTTGTTGGTGATGCAAAGTTTGACCTGAGGTTCACACAAACCTCTACTGGAACATTCTCATAGAGACACAGAAAACACTAATTCTTGAGTGTTGTAACCTGTACAGTCAGGATGCTCAGCTACAGAGTTGTCAAACCTCATGGACAACACATGAGCAGGGCAGCAGTGTTACTGAAGTATTACAATTTAGTTTCAAAGTACATTTAGTGTTCTCATACAGGTGTTCAATGCATATAGGCAATACACACACAAAACACATGTACATTCTAATGTACTTTGAGACACAATAAAGATGAACCATCACCATTCTATCTGTGTCTGTAGGAGGATATATTTGAGAACACATATGTCAATGTGTTACCACACCCAGGGTAGAGTATGCCCCATACATGGAAAGGCAACACCCACATCACAGGAGTCCACCACTTGTTTGCCAGTGACTGGACTCTGTGATGTATCAATGCAAACAGATGATGGTGGCAGTGATGCACCAATGTGTTGTGGGAGTGATGAAGAGGTGATACAGGGGACATACTTCCACAGTGAATACCTGTCCACAGTATCTGTATTGCTCAGTATAATCCATGTTCGGAGATTTTGCTCCACTTTGACATATCTCAGTACATGGGCTAACGAACAACCAGACTAAGTGGACATGTGTTATCACTGGTGAAGTCTGTTACACCCTTAGGGAAACAGCAACTCAACTTACAGGAGACCCCAATGCTCAGCCCAGGATATCAATGTGTGTGCTACACGTTGAAATCCTAGGTTAAAAACATTGGCTTCTTCAGTAAGTCAGTTGCACAATGAGTGTGTGAATCCAAGACAACATGGATACATGTCCCATTTATCTATCCTGCTTATAATGTCCCTGCTAAATCACAGAGCTGTTTGTCTGGTTATCCCATTAACCCACTGAGTGCAAGAGTGGTCCCCAACGCATTTCTTGACAATGCGTTGTCTACCACTCTGGCACTCAAAGGGTTAAACACAGCACATGATGTAGACAAATGTTCAGTGTTGTACAATTTGTTGTGCTAAGGGGTATGTTTTGTTGTTCAAATTCAACACACAACACCGCCATATAACACAGTGGTGTAATATGGCTCCAGGGATGTATTACAAGTTGAATTTGTACAACGGTGTGTGTGTGAACCCATGTTGTAGCATCCCACTAACATTTCACATAGGCAGAGGTTGTGTTCACTGCATTGTATGGCAATGCATTGGAGACAACCCTGCCACCCAATCCATAACTGAAGACACAACAGATCAGACTGGAATTAAAAAAAAAATTTTTTCTTTATTGAGGGGAAACTTAACAGGTTGGGCCTTTCATTTTTTCTTCTTTGGGTGGGGGGCCTTAGCCTGGGTGCCAGAGGTGGATGCCCTTGTGGATCTCCTGGTAACCCTCTGCCCCCTAGGTGTTGCTTCAGGGGTAACACTAGAGGGGGTGGTGGTTGCAGTAGACCCCTCAGTGGAACGCAAGTTCTCCCTCTCCATCCTCAGGTTCTCCCTGCGGTTTATCTCCCTCAGCTCCACAAGGACCTGTGTTAACATGTCCATCACACCAGTCCTGAGCTGCTGGAGTAGTGTATTCCCCCTGGACACCTCCGACTCCAAACCTTGGATCCTGCTCTCCAATTGGACAATGTTCCTCCTGGATTGCCTCCTGCTCCTGGTGATATTGCTGTCAGTACTCCTGCTCGACCGGAGTAGTCTCCTCTGAAGGGCCATACACTCCGCCTCCATCCCTGTGAGGCGTGCGGTGCTGGAGGTGGATGTGCCCGGTGTCCCTGGTGCTGCTGTTTCTTCCTCTGCTGCTGAGGGTGCTGTTTCTTCCTCTGCTGCTGAGGGTGCTGTTTCTTCCTCTGCTGCTGAGGGTGCTGTTTCTTCCTCTGCTGCTGAGGGTGCTGTTTCTTCCTCTGCTGGAGGTGCTGTTTCCTCCTCTGCTGGAGGTGCTGTTTCCTCTGCTGCTGGAGGTGCTGTTTCCTCTGCTGCTGGAGGTGCTGTATCCTCTGCTGCTGCTGAGGGTGCTGTGGCTGCTGTTGGAGTGGCTGGTGCAGATGATGGGCATATGCCCACCACATCAAGTGATGCAGAGCTGCCCAGAGATGTGTGTGCTGGTGGAGGTGTGAATATGTCCCTGGGTAGGGGGCGCTGGGGCTCACCAATCAGGCCCAGGTGTGTGTAGTCCAGTGGCCAAGGGTCATATGGTGGCCACTGATAGGTGGTGGGACCCCACCTTGGATCATACCTTGGGGCATGCTGTG
Organism: Rhinophrynus dorsalis; assembly: GCA_037306005.1. NCBI lineage: Eukaryota > Metazoa > Chordata > Amphibia > Anura > Rhinophrynidae > Rhinophrynus > Rhinophrynus dorsalis. The sequence goes on along the minus strand of CM074719.1, from coordinate 412,558,681 downwards.
GAGCCATCCAGGAGGGTGGGTTGATCTGGGAGGCATATGGCCCATATTGGGTGTTGGCCACTGTCCCTGGCAGCCATTGCCTCCCTGGCGGTGGTGGTGCTGCTGATGGAGGGTAGTAGCTGGTGGAGGTGGATGGATGTGTCCACCTCTCCTCCTGTGGCATCCAGCCACTGTACTGGGGAGGTGCAGCTGGAAAGGGTGGTGCAGCCTGTGGTGGTGCAGCTGGAAGGGGTGGTGCAGCCTGTGGTGGTGCAGCTGGAAGGGGTGGTGCAGCCTGTGGTGGTGCAGCTGGAAGGGGTGGTGCAGCCTGTGGTGGTGCAGCTGGAAGGGGTGGTGCAGCCTGTGTTGGAGGGGATGGTGATGGTGGGTAAGGTGACCACCGGCTGGTCCCCTCCTCTGTGTCCTCCTCACTGGGGGGTGACATAGCCTCCTCCACTGTCTCCTGCTGGGCTTGACGGCCGTAAGCTGTGTGGAGGAAGAAGATGTTGTGATTAGTGACCTTTGCCATATGTTTGTGGAGACAATTCTACTTTGATATGTGTTGAAGAAAAATATATGTGTTTGTGTTAATCCCCCTGGGTAAACAAGGGTACTCCCACTGCTGAAAGGTGTTTGAGTTATTATGGGTGAAGGTTTCATTCTGAGGTGCAATATCACAGTGGCCAGAAATAGTACAGTGGGGCTGTTGCTACACCCTCCCATGTAGATATCTGGTCCCTGTACCAGAGCTGTCCATATGATTGTGTAGTAACAGCACCACTGTACAATATCAGGCCACTAGGATATTGCCCCTGACATATCCATGTCTGAGCTGTGATACCTTTTGCATCAACACACCTTTCAGCAGTACGAATACCATTGTTTAACTCGGGGGGGGGGGGGGGAGATCCAACAACATATATTTGTCTTCACAACTTGTAGGGATGGCTATCCCTCCAGGGGGGTGGCAAAGGTTAAGTCCACCTTGATGTCAGATTGTAGACATTGTGGGAACAGATGTTGTTCTCTGTTAGTCCTATCCTTCCTACCCTCATGGTTGTTCAGATAATGCTCTATGTGACGGATGTAGATTTCAGTCATTTGTCTACACGAGGGATTTTCAGCAGAGACAAAATCAACCCATTTAGAGAACAATACTTAATTGGAATGGTGTACAGGGTGTGCATGATTTACAAGCACACTCTGTGGACCATTCCAAAGAGGTATTTCTCTCTATATGTTGTGACTTTGGCTCTGCTGAAGAGCCTCCGTGTGGTCAAATGATGGATATCTTCACCTGTCACATGGAGCAATATCTGTATAACCATGAGTGTTGGAGGGATGGGACTTAGATCAAGACACATCTGTTAACGATGGCAATGATATGACATCATGATGACATTACCCATTGCTATCCCATTACAGTGACACACAAGTAGAAATGGTCATATATGTATGTGGATATGTACCCTTCATATGGATGGAGTAATATCCTTCCAAGATGTGATGCCAGAGAGCATTTCATTAGGTGTGATTGCCTTACTGGCTATATATGTGCACCCATCCAACAAGACATTGTATTGATATGATGGATATGAACATACCTCGTATATCCCATCTACGTAGGGTGTGATATACTATGTATGTGTATTTGGATGGTAGCAATGTAGGTTGATATGTGATGGGTGCACATATCTGGCCAGTAAGGCAATCACATCCAGTGAAGTGATCTCTGTGTTCACATCATGTTGGAACATATTTAGTAACATTTGAATCCTAAGGGCAACAATCCAGCCAGTAGTGAGGGATATCTTTGATTGAGGCCTGTTTTTTTGTCTGTGTATGAGCCCATCCATCCTTCTGTGTGAGGCAACCGTACTCAGTCCTAGATATCCATCAGTCATGGCCTGTTGGTGACCAAGGTACAATGTTTGCTATTTGTTTCCCATATGTATCCTGCATAGAGATGCTGGTGTACCATCGATCCATGGCATCAGCACCCCTGTGGATCCATGTGGGAATCAGATATGGGATATGTCATTTCAAGTCAGAGAAATGATTGCAGCCACAACACCAATGCCTACTTTTTCCTGCTTGAATTCTGTAAAATAGTTTTCGGCCTGTGTGTTGCACCTACAAGCATTTATTCTGTGTGACACTGTGATGTGTGATCTGATGCCCCCTTTTGTGATTCAGTAAGCGGTGATGTTGAACCGATGACATGAACATGATGGTGACTTCTCCAGTGATCTCCTTTCCCCATTTCCAGTGTTTTCCATGGAGTCTGTACAATGGGACCCTATGAACTTGATTCTTGTTTTGGCATATTCTCCATGGACTAACACTGGTACTGGTGAAGTGAGGGTGTGTGAGGGTTACTTTGTGTCCACCATGTGTTTGTCACCGCTTAGTGAATGTCCCCTGTGTAGCATGTGATCGTTGGCCTATTGACTTGTTTGTTGTCAGGTTAACCCCTTGAGTCCCAGAGGGGTTGCCAATGCATTGTTGATCGATGCATTGATGATCCCTCTAGCACTCACGGGGTTAGGGTGGGGGTGGGGACATGGGTGACATTGTGTGTGAACAGTGATGATCTATTACAGTCGACAATTTGAAAATGAAGGTTTGTGTATTGTGTGTAATGAGCACAGCGACAGGAGGGTTGAAGTAGGACTTTGACAGGTTTGTCCCAAGTTGGACGTTGCCATTTGTCCAGGTGTTGTGTCCTTTTTTTAACCCTCATGGTGCTGTGTTGGTGCAGTTGTATGGCTGAGTGATGGCCATGTGTTGAGGTGTGAGTGTGTGTGCAGCTGGTGTTGGTTGCTGTAGTGTGTTGTTCTGTAGTGTTGCACTTACCGGTAGTGTGGAGGCTCCTCTCATCCCCAGTGTCAGTTCCTCCCACGACCCCCTCGATCATGGTCGGGGACATGTTCTGCCGCACCATCTCCTCCCAGCCGCAGAATGTGATGGGCACAGATGGGCCACCTCCGGTGCCTCGGGCTTGCTTGGCCATGTCAGACATCTTGTTCTTGACCACCCTCCGGCAGTCGCCCCATCTCTTCTTCACAGACTCCACGTCCCGCCTGCATGTTGCCACCGCGTTCACCCGGCTGCAGATCTGGTTCCAGGCTGCCTTCCTCCGCGCTGCCAGGCCAGGGACCTTTGCCGTCGGGTGGAGAACACTCTGCCTCTCCAGGACAGCTTCCACAAGAGCCGTGTTCTCCTCCTCACTATATCTGGGATCCCTGATCCTGCCCTCATCAGCTCCGGCATGGGAGGATTCAGAGCCGGAGTGCCCTGCCTGGTCTGACCCTGCCTGTGTGGGGTGCTCCCCAGGAACTACCCCTCGTCCCACTGCAGGTTCTGTCCCTGTCCTGCGTGTTCCTGCTCTGGTGGGCCTGGTCCCCCTCCGCCCTGCGGATCTCCCTCTCCCACCCCTGCTCTGCTGAGGGATCCCCTCCTGACCTTCCTCCTCCTCCACTACTCTCCCCATCCCTCTCTCCTGTCCTCCTCTCCTTGACATCACTCACCCAGTCACACCCAGGCACTCCCACAGGCCCTCACAGACACACTCGATCCAGTCACTCTCTGTCACACACTTTCACTCCCAGATTCACACTGTCAAAATAAAAAGTAATATGTGTAAGGTGTTATGAAATAAAAGGACTATGTGTATGTATGTGTATGTGTTTGTGTTTGTATGTGTGTATGTAATATGTGCAAAAGTGTGATATGTGTATATATAGTGCACCTCTCTCCTCTCTCCAAACTGCAAAACTCCTCTACCTCCAATGAACGCGCCTCTCTCCCTCTCTCTAATGACTATCCTCCGCTCCTGGGTCCTGATATCTGGCTCTGAAGAACTCGATAACAGACAGTGTGTGGCGGTTATTTTTGGGTATATATAGGTGTATTTGAAGTTATTTGATACATTGGGCCTTTGGGATTGGATGTGTGTTTGAATTTGTTTTGGCATCAATCAGGGTTGCTTGACAACGGCAGCCGTTATGTTACATGTTGTTTGGAGCTCAGTTATCGTGTGATTTGTCCGCCCGTTGTGCATTAACATGAGCGACAACGGGTTTTGTGTTACGTGTTTTTTGTGTGCCTACGCTCGATAGCTATTCTCGTAGAGTAGCTATTGAATCTGCCGTAACTCCTGTATTATTTGCGAGCGATGTGCCTTTTTCACTTAGCGGCTGGTTTAACGGTTGGCTTTAAATCGAGCCCTAGGAGTTTTAGGTACCAGTGAATGTACATAGATGTAAGCTGAACCTTACATTTCAGGAGCCTGGCTTCCCAGGTTCCTTGGATTTCCACCAATAACAAATGATTGCTGGAGTTCAGCATATGATTTAGACAGAATGCAGTACAGCTCCAAGGTATGATTGATTAATTGATGATGGGTGTTATTAATAAATTTTGGTACGTTGTTCAATTTCCTTCCATTATCACTCAAGTGGTAGTAGATGGCATTAACATTTTAGAAGCAAAAGAATGAAACAAATGGGGAAATAGTGTAAAAAGGGGAAAGAACCTAATCTAAGTGTAGCAATTTATTGTAAACTAAAAAACATTTCAATCATTTTTCAGTTTCACTCACATGTGCTCTTCTTGGGCTTTTTACATCTCACATGATCCCCTCTCTGTTTACCAGTGATCTGCATCCACCAGAATCCAAACTAAATCTGTAATCCTATGATTCTTTGATAATCAAAAACAATCTATCCTAGGTACAGATATATAAATAAATCCACTGTATATATGGGTAAACAGTGCTCCCAAACATGGAGAGTGCTGAACCCAGCAACATGGTCACACTAGTGGAGTTACAGAGACCTTGTGGCATGGCTGTAGACATTGTTAGGGGAACTGGGCAGGAAGCCAAGGGAAGAAAACTGGGAAATACACAGTGGATTTGGAAGGAAATAGAAACATAGAAACACAGAATTTGATGGCAGATGAGAACCATACGGTCCATCTAGTCTGCCCATTTTCCTATTCTAAAAACCTCAAACCTTATTTTGTCTTTGGTCTTTTCTTATGTTAAGGACAGCCTTATGCCTATCCCATGCATGCTTAAATTCTGTCACTGGATTAACTTCTACCACCTCTGCTGGTAGGCTATTCCACTTATCTACTACAATTTCATTGAAGTAAAACGTTCTTACATTACATCTAAACCTGTGTCCCTCTAGATTTAGGCTATGACCTCTTGTCCTAACATTTTGAAATGTATTTCCATCCTGCATTTTGTTGAATCCCTTCACGTATTTTAAAGTTTCTATCATACCCCATCTCTATCTTCTCTCCTCCAAGCTATACGTGTTCAGATCCTTTAGTCTATCCTGATATTTCTTTTCCTGTAAGCCATTCACCATTTTATTAGCCCTTCTCTTTAGAGTATCTATATGCTTCTGGAGATGGGGTCTCCAGTACTGTACACAATACTGTAGGTGAGGTCTAGAGATCTGTAGAGTGGCATGACCACTTCCCTTTTTCTACTAGTGAGTGATGGAACAAATAGCCCAGTTCCCCAAAAGGCATCTACAGCAGTGACACAAGGTCTATGTAAGTTCCCTAGTGTGACTGCATTGCTGGCTTCAGCACTAATAGCTGAACAAACTAAATTATTTGCTAGTCATACAATTCAAGTTTGTAAGCATTGTTTACAATATATATATATTGTATTTATTTTTACATCTAGACCTGGGCTGGAGTGCTTTTGATCATGTGAGAATCATAGGACTCCAGATATATCAGATGGACTCTGGTGGATGTGGATCGTTAGTTAATAGGGAAGGGACCCTATGAGATGCAAAAAGCCCAAGAAGGGCATGTGAGTGAACTAGAATAAGATTTTGTTTTTTATGGTACACTTAGACTGGCTTTTTCTTAGATTGATCCACTTTTTGTCTATAAGTGGACAAGGCCATTTTATCTTCAACTACTGAATAAGAGGAGGAAGATTTAAGTGTTTCATTTCTTGGAAAGAACATCTTTTCATCTTTTTATCTCATAATATCCATCATTCTTATCCTTCACCATTCAGCTCCATCATCCACTGATTTTCTGAATTGTTTCTAAGACATGCAAACTTTAAAAGGACTTTGTTTTACCATTTGTTCTAGGGATTCTGTTTGACTTGGTTTCAATATTCACACACACACAATTTTTACCATTTATAGTCTACATATTTGTTCTGTTTTATGCAATTTTATTGTTATTTTTTATATATTTACACAAATATTTCCACATACATCATTTTGTGTGTATACAAACAGGTATTCATTTTTGGTTTGCTGTTCATAGACAGCTATAAATGCTTCTACATGTTTCTAATATACTTTATTTCACTTGTATACCATTAGTGCACATTTTATTTCATTGGGTGGGGTTGTATTAGCAATTTACTTTTTAGTAGATATGTTCTATGGCTTTGTACATTTTGGTTAAATATATACTGATTGATTGTACACTTTAAAGTTTGAATCACAGACAAGGGGAAAAAGAAAAAATGTGTTTCATAGAGGACATGCTACTGTGCGTAATAGATTATGGACAGTTATCAAAAAATGCTCAGTTGATCATGAACTTCAACATTAGATCAATAAACAAATGTAATTTCCTGTATTTTATCAGTCACACACACACACACACTCTACTATGGTTAAATTATAAATTAATTTATAATATCTGTTGCACTATGGAAATACATTTTTATTTACCATTTTATAATTTAATCTTTAAAATGCAGAGTAATACTCCATTTTCAAAGGGTTTTATAGATGGCCAAATCTATTTTAGGAAACATCTTTAAAAATGTAACTGTCATGAACACTACTTCAGGGAAAATAATTATGTAGCAACAAATGCAAAACACCAACCCACCCATTTCCCCTAGGAACTGTTCAGTGAGAGTAAATTCTTATTTTAATAACTTAGCAGTAACAAGTTTGTTTTAATGGCTACATTATTATTTTAGTACTCTGCAGGCATTTTGGCAATATGACACTTTGTTATGATGTGGCAATATTATCTTTACTCTCTGTTTCAGTTGGTAAAAGACATTTTGAAGTTATTTGATAGTCATATTTATGGCAAATTGATTTTGAAAGAGAAATGCATGGATGGTTAGTCATACTACTACTACTATCACTACTACTACCTGTGTGGGATGACTTCATGGTCTCTCCTGATTGGGAAGGGTGATAATACAGCACTTGCTTTTATCAGACTCTGGGGCTGTCTTCTAGCTGTGGTACTGGCAGACATAACATTTGATGGTAGATATGAGAGCATAATGCTGCTATCACATGTGGGGAGATGCACTAAGTGGTGATAAAGAGGTGATAAAGTGGAGACATCTTACTGCATAGGTGTCATGTTCTGCCTTTTTTGTGATCCTTGTCTGTTTTTTGCCTTGATTCCTCTTTGCTGGATCATTGCTCCCTGTCATGTTTTGTGCTGAGTCCTGACCCTTTATCATGTGCCATTGCCTTAGTGATGGCACAAGATTAAAGCATTCTAGTGCATTATCCAGCTGTGCCTGTAATCCCTTGCCCTCAATAATCTGTTTTGCCTCTGTTCAACTGCCAGTTGGATTCCAGCCCATCTTTGAATTTCTACTAATAGTCGTAATTTTGGGTTGGAGGTGGAATATTATGGTTCTCTAGATTCTCCTACAAGCAACATTCAACTAACAGCGAAGGTAACACTGTCTTCTTGTCTGTTGTCTCATTAGACCCAGTAGGTAGTAGCTATGCTCTAGGCTGTCATCCAGGGTGCGGGTTGGCTCCTCCAGTTGGCACTAAACTGACCTTGTGGTCAGCACCATTAATCCGACCTTGGCCACAACATGGCAGCCTAGGGTATAGCCATTGCCAGCTACATTTGTGCTCCTCTCTGCTCACTCCAGCATATTTCCTACTGGTGTACTCCACTACTGTAAGAGTTTCTGTATATCTGTCATTGAGTTGCTGTATATTTGCTTTTTCTATTTACTGTGTTGTGTCCCACAGAGTTCTAACTCTGGTAACTTCTTACATAATAAATAGCAGTCTGCTATTTCTCTGTGAAATTGCTCCTACACGTAGTTCAGATTCAGGCAGTTTATATGGGTCTCTCCTGATTACAGTAGGCTCTATAGAATAACATATACATTTGTGAAGTGCAATCACTGGAGAAGTCATCTCCACTTTATCCTCTCTTTATCACCTTTTAATGCATCTCTCCCATGGTGGCAGAAACTATGCAAATAATTAATGAGAACAACAGGGCATAGTTATACTCTCAAATAATTCTGGTTATATGCCCGTCAGTATATGTTGTGCTGACAGGGCTCTTGTAATTTATATATTAATGGTGAATAAATGCAATAGCCATTTTCACAAATATGTGAGCGTTAGTGTATTTGTACAAATAAAATAAGTGGCTTTATTCTGGGTGGCATGTTATCAAGGAGGATGGACAGTATAGGTTTTTGCAAGTCAAGCCAGTTCAAAGCAAATGAAAGAACTCTAAATAAATATCCAGACAAATATATGTGTGTAGACCACGTAAAGAGTTTTGATATAACTAGTAGCTATAGTAACATAGACATTGATTATATAAACAGCTACACTGACAAATTTAAAGGGTATCACCAAAAGGAAATGTCCTTACGCGACACTGGACTAATATGGCTACTGTGTTACTGATGTGTTCACTAATCACATTTTTAAACATTTGGTTATGCTGTTAACTTTTGTATCCAAGGCATTGTGGCACAATGCGTTGGATACCTCTCTGTCACTCAGATGTCTAAATCTAGTATTATTGTTTATTTTCAAAGAAGATGAATGTTTGTATTGAGTTTTCATTAGCATGCAAGGGGATAAAGACCTGATTTAAATAAATGGGACTTTCTGTTTGTTGCCTATAGTAGGGTGACCAGACCTCACCTTTAACCGAGGACACATATGAAAAATACAAGCTGCAGTCCTGAAATGTGCCTATTTCCTATGTATCCCCGGTTAAAGGTGAGGTCTGGTCACCCTAGCCTATAGTGCAGTTACTTAACTTACTTTGCCTGGGGACAGATTTTGTCTCTGTGTGTGTGGCACTATGGATGAACAGCCTAAAAAAGTGTAGAATGGGTCTCATTTTGAGAGACTAACAAAATACTGATTTTTAAAGGGTGTCCTAGTTCTCTAGTAGATTTAGGACCTTTTAGGTATGTGTTATGGTTTCCAATTCCCCTTAAACACTAACACCACTTGAGAATAAAACCCAATTATCTTAACCCTTTAAAGAGTCCAACATATAGTACACCTCACTGGTCCTTATAGTGTTAACCCTTTTTGAGTGCCAGAAGTGTGTGTAATGCATTTCTATGCAATACTTTTCACTCAAAGGGTTAATTTGTTGATTCCAAAAAATAATAATGAATTACTTCTGGGCATCATGGCAGGATCCCAAACTATTCCCATAAAAGTCTTATTAGGAAACCTTCAGTGGGAGGACTTTATGATCTTACAATCCTGCACCAAAGAATCATGTCTGCCTTTGTGGACATTATTTCTGGTACTAATTAAAAGGGATAGTAATGTCAGAAAAAATGTATTAACTATATGGTAGATACAATTAAAAGAGAGTACTTGCACTTATTCGTATCTCTCAAACCATTATCTCTCAAACTAGTCATTTTCTTTTCAAAGGCAACAGCACACATATTTTCCATTCCCATCTAGAAAGGCCTGCAAAACCATGATTAACCACAAAGATAGAAACATCTAAAGCAATGAATCATAATTAGCCTGTCCTGCCTACAGACATGATAAAGCAGATATCACTAGCAAAGACAGCTGACTAGAACTGGGGCAGAAACATGTAGCTCTTCAGCTGTTGCTCAGTTATACTCTCCATCATTCAAAGCCAGCAGATGGCCCTCTGAAAAATACAAAAATGAAGAAAGCCCCCCCCCCCACATATTTTGTTAATATCATCAATATAGGATAAATTTAATTTCTAGTTTCAAGTTTGTTAATATAATCAATATAGGAAAGTCAATTTCAATTTCTAGTATATTTCCTGAATACCAAATATGTAGTTTTTCAAATGTGAGTGGCCTGAACGTATTCCAAATGAATAAGTATACCAAAAGTTATTTTCAAGTAAAATTAATGTGATATGGTAAGATTAAATTATATCTTCTCAATATTCATGTGAAAAGCATATATTTTTGGAAAGTAGAGCAAAAAGAAGAAGATATATCTTCTTTATTGAGCACATATGCTGAAGAATCGGGGTAGTTTGCACTTCCATGTTATATGCAATTGCTTGGGGGCACACATCAGAATAAATCAAAAACATATTTTATTCATTAGAATTAATAAGATTAGAGGAAAAAGAAAAGACATTAAAAGAAATATAAATGCACTTAAGGATAGGATTTGTAAAGAGTATCTATTATTGTGAAGTGTAACAAGAACATTTGTTCTTGAAAATAGGTACATGTGATTGTTATTATATTAGAACATTCCATTTACTAGAATATGTAAGCAATATGAGTGATACAATCATAACATCATCTCCTGAAACTCATCAGTAGTCAGACTCAGTGGCAAAACGCCCAATTATATCTATACCAATTTTGTGGGTACCAAACCTTATTAACTGAAAAACTCTACTTTATGGTAGATTGTGCTGGATAGAAATGGAAAATGTTATAATGTTAGCTATGGTTAACCATAATATGGGTGATCTTATCATAAGGAGTCATTTTATTTTATTTACAGCAGTCCAAGAAACCAGAAAATGTCATTGAACATAGATGGATTGTTAATTTGCTAATAATTAGAGAGCTTGAGTAACTTATTTACATCAATAATTATACCACTCTGTCTCTGTAGATTAAAAATGTATGAAGTCCACTTAAATAGTTACAGAGTTCCAGCTACATAGATTCAATACAAACAAGATTACTATATATATATTGTGGAATGAACATTTTGCATGATCTAATCATAAGGAGCCACTTAATCTACAGCGGTCCAAGAAACTAGAAAGCATCATTGAACATAGATGATTGTTAACTTGCTGGTAATTAGAGAGAATGAGTCTCTTATTTACATTTCTAATTAGAGCATTCTGCCTCTGCAGCTTAATAATGTTCAACATCCGCTTGGATAGTATAGCAGTTCCTGCTACATAGTTCTAATACAAACAGGATTGCTGTAGAGTGCAGCATGTAAGGCCACTTTACTTAGTGGTCCAGTATGAACAATATAAGCCTTACTTGTTACAAGCAATTGGTAATTGCATAATGATTAGAATCACCCAGATTGGAACAAGGCAGCTAAATAACTCAAGCCCTTGCACAGTGTTATGGTAACCTCAGCTATAGGATGTAATATTATGCCCTAAAATAACACAATTAATTTATAATAGGTCTACAGCGTAAATATTGGTAAACTGGTGATTTTTCAGCAGATTGACATTGACAACTAAAATTAAACTGAGTTGTTAATAAAATGTTTAGCAAGTATGACACAGCAACACTCTGGATATCACAAATTAAGAGCAAACATTTTTATTCTCGGATATTAAAAACAATTCACATGAAACTAGGGAAATTAATGCAAAAAGCACCTAAACATAGACTTCAATGAGTAAGGAGAAACATGTCCAAAATGCTTTAGGGGCTCCATTAATTGCCCTATGCTAATTCCAGACTTTTGCCCGGAATCGTTAGTGCATGGTAAATCAACATGCTGTGTGGTGCTATTTCTTATTTTATGGATGATACATTCTAGTTCTTGTGTACCCCAGCATTACACATTAAGTTTAATTGAAATATAATGTGCATACCTTCTACTTGTCTAAAACTGTGTGTCCAACAACATCAAAAGAAAACAGATAATTGACAGCCACGTGTGTCATTCCACAGCCAATCGCACTTCAAAAACCCTTCAAAAAGCAAGTCAAGGAGTTTGTGAGAATGCAAAGAAAATGCCACACAATGCATCCACCTTCTTGTTTGCATACAAAACACTATTTTTTTTCTGCAGTATGAGTGATCGAGTGTGAGAGACTGTTGGATTGAGTGACTTTGGATGTCAGTGGGAATAGCTGAGGGCAACTGGGTTGTGCAACAGAGTGGGAAGGGAGTGACTGACTGTGGTGTCAGTGGTAGCCACTGAGTGCAAATGTGGTGTATGAGAGTGAATGGGGAGGAGAGGGAGTATGGAGAGAAAGTGTAGGAGATGTGGGAGGAAGAGGGGAGGAGGGATTGGATGTGGGGGAGAGATGGTGAGAGAAGCAAAACAGCAGGAAGGGGAGCAGAGGTCCTGATCATATAGGCATTTGTACATGGCTTAAATAATACCTCAGTATGATTTGAACAAGGTATATGTCATTCACAGATATAATCGCAAATGAAATAATGGGAAATGAGCAGATATACCAAGAAAGATAGTTCTGAAAGTATTATCAGCGTTTAACTGTTGTTTTCATCATGCCTGATTCTAATACCCTTGAACCTCTAGCCCCTGGTCCAACAAAAGCACTACCCTCACTAAAGGCTGACAGAAGCAGGATGACAAGATCTGATTAAGGTTGTCTGACACCACAACCACTGCCACAGCCACTGTGATACGGCCACCCCCACACATATATGGTTGTATGCCACTAAGACCCCCTCCAGTCATATATGGCAGCAGCAGGATCAACCATGCTGGATGCCTTAGACCACTCAAGATGATAGCCTATACAACCCTGATGTCATCAAGCAAGTGTGGACCATTGGAACACTCCTCCCAAGTGTGGCATATGGACCAACCACACCTTGGCCTAATGGGGCTACCTCAGAGGACTATCTGTTCAGAGAGCTACAAACCACCTGGCCCCTATAGGTCCTGAGTTACATATCTTGACAGGAAGGAGGAACTGGACATTAGGGAGCCATTCAAATATTACTTACCCACCCATTACATGCCACTCCGTGTCCAATGCACTATCAACAATGCCTGAAGCTACCATAGCCAACAAATCCTCAAGAGGCACAGAAGCCTCAGCAGTCTTTGCAGCTACTGAAGCCAATGAAGCTTCAGCAGCCACAGAAACCCCAACAGCCAGATCCATTTCAACTGCCGTAGTCACCACTTCCATAGAAGCTGACACCCACCGACACTTTCATGCAACATCCACATACTCCTCCTTTCTACCCTTCTTTGTACTACATATACCATCACAGGCTGTGGATGTAAAATATCTCACCATACAGAAAATACAGCCAAGACAGGGGCAAAGGCACCGGACCAGGGATGCCTCATGGACATACACAGTGTCCAGAACATGTTGAACCACAACATCATTGTTATTGTGGGGTACACAACATGGCCCTAGCCATCATGTAATACAAGTTCAATTTCCTGACAAGCAACCTGGTAGCTCTCATGGGCAGACTGGTCACTGAATTGGAAGAAATATGAACCATCGTAAGGATTCAGATGGATCATCACAGTGAGCCTTCCACCTCCTCCTTGTAGGTGACAGCTGCTAAGAACTAGAGGGTTGACCAGACAGATTCAAAAGGGCATTGTATGTTACCCTAAAAGGAAATACCCTACCTATTTTTGTTTCAATAAACAATTATTGTTTGTTTCTCCATCATGTGTTATCTCTATCATTAATGCCATTTTATATACATAGAAATTATATTGCTTGGTATTATTTCTTGTCCATTACACATATCTACTGTTAAGGAATGCCACATCATCGTCCTGACCAACAATGCTGTTTGTTCAGGGTTGGCCATAATGATGAGAGTTTGACTTCCTAACAGTAGAGGAGATTGAACTTTTTCACTGATTGGGAATGCCAGATCATATCATCCTAACAAAAACTGACCTATGTATGGGTTTGGGAGGAATGATATGATTTGGAGTTCCCTAATAGGGGAGAAGTTCAAACTACTCTACTGATAACTTGACAATCCATTGGGCATATATCTTAATCATTACTGTTGATTGTGTAGTAATATTTAAAATGTAATGTTGTAGGGTTTATCCCCCTGATCAAAGCAAGGGTACTCCCACTGCTGAAAGGTGTTTTATTCAAAAGTTATTACAGATCAAAGTTAAATTTTTTAGGTGCAATATCACAGTGTCCACAGCTGTCCATAGGATGGTGTAGCAACAGCACCACTGTATAATTTCAGGCCACTGTGATATTGCACCTAAAAAATCAACTTTGAGCTGTAATAATTTTTGAATAAAACACCTTTCAGCAGTGGGAGTACCCTTATTATACTCAGGGGCATAAACCCTACAACATATTTCTTTTTACATTTTAAGTATTACTATCCCTTTAAAGGTCAATGCCCACACTGTCTTCATCCTGTGGAAAAAGGAAAGTTAATGTTAGTGGTGACTAAGAAAGGTTTTGGGAGGGCAGTGGAACACTATGTACACATTTGTTTTAATGCCACATTTGGGGGTGGGGCTGCTGCTGACTTCTTCCATGCACCCCCAAAGCATTCTCAAATATCCCAATTTTTACCCATATAGGAGAGGGGCATATCTGGCAAGAGTAGATCACATAAATTGCCCATTTGTTTCCAGATTTGTGCTATTAAGGACCTCTCAGGATCTGACCCTGGGACACAGGGATTTGAGCCAAATGTCAGGGTTTAAGAAGGGTCAAATGCAAGAGTCCAGTAATACCTACTTTAGGATTTGTGGCAATAAACTGCTTCTTTAATGTTTAGATTGGCACTATTTTCTAGGAGAAAGGCAAAGGGAGAAATTGTTCATGTCTTCTGTGTGTTTATGCAGTGAGAACTCTAAGCTATTGCATGGTAAGGGTTCATTGAGTACTGGTTTGAACACCTCTGCAATACAACAGGCAGGGGCATAGCATTCAGAATCTATGGTGTTTAAACTGCAAGGGTTATTATTGCCAAGATCTCAGGGTCAGCTAATTTTGTACATTTCCAGGTATTGCACCTCCATTTCAGTTGTAAGCTCTGCAGCATCACCAGGGCAGCTTCACCTCAATTGTAAGCCATGTAGTATCTCTAGTTTAGCTCAATTTCAACTGTAAGCTGTGTTGTCACTTGTGTAGATCCATTTCAGTTGAAAACTTTGTGATATCACTAGTGTAGCACCATTTCAGGTTTAAGCTGTTACAGTTCAGTACACTCAGACACAGTAGATGTTGGTAAAAAACAATTTTACTAAGGCACACAAGGAATAATGTAACCCTCACAGGTCCAGCAATTAGCAGCAATAACTGACACAGGACAGGTTAAAAGCAAGTTAACCCACACAGGTTCAGTATGTACATACAAACACAATACTGACACAGGTCAGGTAACTTTGATAGATACAGTGTAATAGTTTCCAATAATGCCAGTGAAGCTACTGACTCAATAGCCCAGAATACCGGAGGCCTAATGTCGCCTATAGACAGGAGGAGGCGACAGTGACAGAATGGCAGCAGCGATCAGGCAAGTTTCACCTGAACGGAGGGTTGCAATGGTGGATGCCCACCGGAGACTACAAAAGAGTGAGTCAGAGCTCGTGTCAGGAACGGAGGCCCTACCGAGACTATCCACCACCGTGTGCCTGTGTTACCCTCAAAGGGGTAAATGTGCGTAAGGTTTAACATGGAAGTCAACAGGAAGTGCCCACCTGTACCTAGAGTGGAATACCAACCGCACAAGATACAGGGGATGTAACAACACTAGTGTAGCAAGTAGTGGCACAAGGCACCACCCCCGAAGGGGTTAATGAACGCTATGGTCAGGACTCGGAAGACTGCCGGATACGCCCAACTGAGCCCAAAGCGGAAGACCAAGCGATCACTTGAACAGTGTGGAGGAGCACTGACACACTGAGACTCAAAACCCACGGACTGGACTGCACATGGTAACGGAGTATCTTAACATTGGGAGACACAATAACGTGAGAGATGTGCAAAGTAAATAGCAGCAGGAACTGCTAGGCCTTCACCCAGCCGGGCAAGGAGGCAGCAGGAACTACAACAAAGCCGATTCGGTACACAGCACAGGAACGTCAGCCAAGCCAGATCGGTACATGGAGAAGGGTCGTCAGTCTTGCTGGGTCGGTACACGGAGCAGAGTCGTCGGTCTTACCGGGTCGTTACACAGAGTAGGAACATCAGCGAGGCTGAATCAGAACAGGAAACAGGAAGGTCATCCAATCCGAATCGGTACACAGGAGCAGGAACAGTAACAAGAGCGTAGTCAGGCAGTCCGGGGTCATACACTGGTATCAAGCAAACAGAACTAGTGGTAGGCATCAGGTACACCACGAAAGGGCAAACACCGAGTGACAGCCCAGAGTATAAAAAGGCTGTCACTGGGAGGAGCTGTACAGCGCAGCCAATGAAAAGGCACCAGTAATAAGACTGCCAAAATGTTGCATAATCACGGACGCCGTGATATAAGCTCTGTAGTATCACTAGTGTAATTCCATTTCAGTTGTAAGCTCTGTGTATCATTAATGTAGATCCATTTCAGTTGTATAATCTGTGGCATTACTTGTCTTACGTCACAATTAAATGCCAATTAAAAGTACCAGAAAGGGTGGGTTGGAGCAATAATTGGGGAGATGAGGGGGGATAAGACAAATGTTGGTGGGGCACAACTGGGTACAAGGTAAAGAGGGTCCATAACCTCCATTTCCCCAGGGCCCTGGGTGCTCACAGTCTGCCCCTAAATATTCTAAAGGTTTTAGAAAACTACCTGCTTCTACCAGCCTTGCAAGTTTCTCCAGTACGGAGCAGCAATAATATACTTGCAAAACAAATCCTCAGCTGCATAGTTTAACATGTTAACCTGTGCCCAATCATGCTCGCCTACACTGAAATTTATAGCAACTGCACTTTTAAAGCTGTCTGCTGTGCAAAGGATTTAAAAGGTGCAGTTGTTATATGTGCAAGGACATAAATTATAACATAGAAAGGCATAATCAGCAAGGGATTAATTAATTCTGAAGCTGAGTATTCAGTAAACAACTATATTACAGCTGTATCTTGTGTCTGGGACAGAAGGTAAATGGCAAAGCAAACAAACTACACCATAAGAAATAAAATATAACTCACACTTTAGCCCCCTTCATTAGAAACACATTTAAATCAATAAAATGTCTGTTTAGTCCCTATGGTTCAACAAGAGTGAGAGAGAGTGAGAGAGAGAGAGAGGGAGAGAGAGAGGGAGTGTGTGTAAATAGGGGCAATACAGTGGTGTTTTTGCTAGTATGGTAAATAAAAAAAAAGGTAACAAGAACTTACAAATCTCTTGAATTCACTAATAGTAAGGGGAATGTATGAATAGACAGCCACACTAAAACAAGCTCAAATAATTGTTTTTGTGTGCTAAGCCTGACTTTGCAAATCATGCTGCTTTGAGCCTCTGGTACCAAAGACTGGGTAGTATTGAAGTGTAAAGAATTGAAGAGAAATCCACTTCACTCAAAAGTTCTCCATTAAAATCACTTTCTTTATTCCAAAAATGGAATACAGACACTAGGGCATCACAGTCTCACGCATTTCGCACAACAGTGCTTACTCACAGACTCATGTTTTGCGAAACGCTTAAGACTGTGATGCCCTAGTGTCTGTGTTCCATTTTTTTGAATAAGGAAAATGATTTTAATGGAGAAAATTTGAGTGCAGTGGATTTCTCTTCAGTTCTTTAAGCTATGGATGGATCGGGTCATCTTTCCGCTATGCACCGTTTTATAACTTCAGATCAGTGAGTGATAAACAACATGTCGCATTGTATCCAGGTCTGGTGCAGCTTGTCTTGAATAATAGTATTGAAGTGTATGTAGGAACAGCATTTATAAGGGACATGCTGATCCCCTGTACCTTATTCCGTGCCATGTACTAACAGGGCTCAGCGTAAGCAGCTCAAAATTAATTCTTAAACATTCACCTGCTATAAGGGTGGCAGGCAGAATTGTGAGCTAATATGTGCTAAGACATTTCTATATAAATAAATGTGCTATATATGTGTGTGTCTGTAATTATATATATGTGTGCACATAAGTATGTTTCTTAAAAACAAGGAGGCAAATATAGTTGTTGATACCTTTATTGGCTAACTAAGCAGATTTAGGATGCTAGCTTTCAAAACCTCTTAGGTCTCTTCGACAGGCATGTTATACAGATAAACCTGTAAGTAAACATGCCTGAGGAAAAGACCTAAGAGGTCTTGAAAGCTTGCATCCTAAATCTGCTTAGTTAGCTAATAAAGGTATCAACAGCAACAACTATATTTGCCTCCCGTATTTCTAGGGTTAACATGATACCAACTCTCATCTGTTAAAAAACACACACACAAAAACAATACCCTCATCTGTCAAATGTACCTGAAATCCTGAAAATCTTCCTTTTGATCTGTAGATTAGTGGATGTCCTATGTTGAGCTGGGCCCTTTAGCATAGTAAACCCACATGATCAACCCATAAAGAACTAATGAAGTTGAAAAAAAAGAAACAACCTTACTCATTTTCACTATATGGTTGCCAAATTTTAGTTTTCAGTACAAGTGCAAGTTGGTGGTCCATGGTGCAGTTGCTGGTGTTGCCACCTTTGCTGGAAAAACAACATTGGACACCTCATTGCTGGTAAATTACTGGCTCCAAATGTAATGTTAATTGATTTCTACTAAAATACCAGGTAGGTGGCAACCCTGTATTAGAAATATTTCCTTTTTCAACAAAAGCTGTAGTCATGACACACCATGTGTGTATTTGGCACTCAAAAATGAAATCTATAGAAAAACAGAGATTGGAATTATTAAGATTTGTCAATGAGATTCAACTGGTTTTTATCTAGGAAATTAGATCAATGGCTCCATATCCATCCTTAAAAACTCTATGTGCCTAGAGAGACTAGTTGCATCTCACTAACTAAGCCAGTGATTCTCAACCAGGGTGCCGCGGCACTTTGGTATGCCACAGACATCAACTTAGGGTGCCCAATGTTTTCTATGAAGACTCAGAAAATGGTCTTTTAAATAAAGATTTATAAAAAGTGTTATGCACAATAGATTAAGTTTTGTTATTATGATTATAAAACCTAATAACTGTATATTTATGTATTGTACCCTTCTTATACCCTTGATAAAGTTTATTAGATATGTTAGGGGTGCCCTGAATGTTGTAGATTATGTGTTAGGGGTGCCCCGAACAAAGAAAGATTGAGAACCACTGAACTAAACCTTGAGAGACAGGAGCAAACATCTGGGTGTGTTAACTATCTTCAGCAGAACAATTTAACCTGCCATTTTGCCATATGGACAGTATTACGGTGATATGTATATGGATGTTTGTCCTCTGAGATGGTACAGCAGAGCACTAAAATATGAGTAGCAGTCCATACAGCAAATTTTTGGGGTGCATTTACTAAACTACTTGGGCTCAAAGTGGGCTGCACCCGCTTTGCGCCAGTTTTAAAAGGCATCTCTTCTCTCACCTCAAAACTGTGTGTACATGATGAGTACAGGTGGGCTTCCTATGTTAATGTAATATTATAAGCATGGGTCTGTGCTGTGTGGTATATCAATGTAGAGAAATCAGGTGATCTATATGCCTGTTTCTCTATATCTAGTTCAGACAGGTTCAACTACTGGGGGGCATGATGCTTCCCATTTCCCTGACTGAATTCAGTATTCCATAGTGCCTCAAAACATCCCCCCAATGCACACAAACAACCTCCTTAACTCCTCTGTTGCCATTTCAGTTAACAAAGCAATGGATTGCAAACTTGATGGCAACAGAGGGGTTAATCTATAGTACATCAACTAATCCCACTCATGATAACCTCTATCCTCACCACTCCACTCTATCCTACCCTAACCTCAGATCACCCCCATTTCTTTTTTTCCGATGAGCTCATGCTAGCCAAAAAGGCAATGGAAGGGTTGATGGGTTTTTTTTTTTTCTTAATTGAATTGATTTAAACCCAAATAAAGTGTGGGTAATAACATTATCTCCCCATTTCTCAATCCTTATTTTCCAATGCTAAAATTAGTGTTAGATAAGATGTTATTTATTTTAGGTTTTAAAAGCTTTATTAGAAATTGACATGTACAAAGTCAAACATTACAATGTAAAACATATTGTAGTAACAGTTTAGTGACACGTGTGTGTATGTATGTATATATTTATATATGTGGGATGTTATTTTCAATGAAAAAATGCAAAAGAAAGATAGAATTAGTTCAAAGGGATTGTGAATGCATAAAGTCATCATTATATACTACTGGCCAATTTATACAAGAGTGACAGATTACGACCCATTCAGCATAACAATGATGTTCGCAGGGAAATTGGGAGGAAGAAGCAGACATTCTAAAGTAAGATGGATCACATGCCATGATTTAAGAACTAAAACAATGATGCAATGGGATCTGAAAACAAGCAGTTAGGTTAGCCAACACTGAAAATGGAAATGAATTGCAAAAGAGCAAGAAAATTCCTAAAAATGTATGTAAACAGTAAAAAAGATGAAAGTTGATCTTGGGACCTTTAAAGCTGAGGCGGGTTGTGGGCAAGTCCTTTGCTAGAGTGGGACTACTCCATGGGTTATTGTCCTGAATACTCAGGATCCGGTTGATACAGGAACTCATGGCCACCACTCCTCAGTAGACTGGCACGTCTAGTGAATTTATCTTGTGCTGTAGCTGGGATTAGAATCTCCAGTTAAAATCCCCTCCACAAATACCTCCAAGACTTGTATTAAAGAGATAGTAATGTTTCACAGTAAAAGCAGCTCCAATCAATCTTCATAGCATTTGGGCCATGGGGAGTGTTATTTCAATACTGTCAGAGTTGTAGTTCAAGATTAATTGAATGATAAAGTATCCCCCTCCTACCCCTTTTTTCTAGTGTAAGCCACTTCCCCCAGATATGGAAACTGGTCCATTGACCAGACAGATCACAGCAAGGGACAATCTTCTTACTGTGAGTATAAGTAAATCCCTGCCCCCCTTGACAGGTTTTTCAGGTCTTTCCTTATGCTCACTGAAGATTGCCCCTCTCTGCGATCCATCAAGACAGTCTTGTTGCTCAGTAAAAGGTGTGGGACGGGGATACTTTATCATTCAATTACTCTTGAACTACAACTCTGACAGTACTGAAATAACACTCTCCATGGCCCAAATACTATGAAGATTAATTGGAGCTACTTTTATTGTGAATCATTTCTATCCCTTTAAAAAGAGTACAACAGCCTTTATTTGCAGTGAACAGTCCCTTTTATACACAAACAGCTGACATCCTTGTGCACATAGTCAAATTAAGGCTTGGAACAGTGATGACTCAATGTCTAACCGGGGGGAACCCCAGGGGGGACTGACCAGAGACAGTAATTTAGTCTATAATCAGAGCCCGTCTCCCTTTCCAATCTAGGAAAAAGTCTTTGAAAGAGAGCTGCTCCCACAACAAGTGTCAACCAGTATTCCTTTGTTGTCATGCCACAGGTGGCTTCCTGTCCCAAGACCTAACAGCACCTGATAGTTTCAGACATCAGAATCCTATGAACACAGGATGTACAGCCAAATAAAAACAGAAGGGTACATACACAGGGGAACACAGCAAAATACACCAGACATTAACACAAGAGACACATAACACAGGATATATTGTAGGGAGGACATGGTACCAGGGAGCAGAGTGCTTACTTTAATATTTACTTACTGAACACTCTGCTTCCCTGCTTCCTACAAAGGAAACACACTTACATTACAGTACCACACTGAGCAAGTAAGGGGCAGGGGCACCACGACAGTCCTTGGGGAAATGCGACCATACAGGTGAATTAATTAGTCAGTTCTGCATATTTAAAGGAAGCAACATTGACAGGCTCTGTATTTCCTCCATCACATACATGGTAAACTGAGGACAAAGTCCAGAGGAGATCTGAAAAGGTTAAGGTGAATAAAATATGCTTAATTCAGTAGCAAACAACAACAAAAAGAACAAATCCCATTGAGAACAACATAACACCATTAATGTGCTGTGCTCCCGGCAAATGATGTATTCAACGCAAACTACCACAAGGAAGCTATGAACGTCTGTTGTGTGCATTTAGTTCCCAAAACACTGCTAAAAGCAGCGATATTGGGAACTGAACAGTGAAAAACAATTAACTATCAGTGCTTGACATACTGCCAAGCACCGACCTTTAACTGATCCATGCCACTTACCTGTCATCCACTGTCCTTCTGTCTTTTCTTCTTTCTTACGCTTTGTCTTCAATCTCCCGTCTTCTCCCTGTAAAAGAAAAGAAACCAAGTATTACCAAGCATGAACGAATACATTCCAGAACCCTTTGAGTGACAGTGGGGTACTCAATGCATTGCTGGATGGAAGCATAGTGGGACATTTGTGTCTCCGGTGCTGCCGCCCTTGCGGCCACTCCAAGCGGTGGAGACACACATCTCTAAGCTAAGTGTCATGCTGGGCATTAAGGAATAGCATTAATTTATGTCTATGTGGATCATTTTATTTCTTGGCATTATTTCTTGGCATTTGTATTCTTTGGGGCATTACATGGAGGCATATATGGGTATCTTTGGGGCTCACTACTATTGAACCCTTTGAGTGCCAGTGAGGTATGCAACGCATAGCTTTGCAATGTGTTGCGTAACCCACTGTCACTCAAAGGGTTCTGGAATGTATTTGTTCATGCTTGGTAATACTTGGTTTCTTTTCTTTTACAGATAGAAGGCAGAAGATGGAAGAAAGAAGACAGAAGGGAAGGACCAGCAAGCTGAGGACTCCGCTGGACATCAGGATTAATGGTAAGTGTTAATGCAATGTTTCTTTACTTAGTCAGGTTAACCCTATGAATGCTGGCGGGGTAATTATACCCCACCGGCACTCATAGGGTTAATCCTACTAACTTTGGATGGGTTTTAGGGCCTTTGGATGTATTGATGTAGGGCTTAGGGCCCCATATCAATACTTCCACTGAGGACATGGGTTCTTTTGCCAGTTAACAGCTGCTTTAGCTGACAAAAGATCCGATAAGGGACTTTACTGCTAACAAAACTGGGTCTTAAGTTTTGTGCGGTGAGTCCATTATCAGATTTTCTCAGCTAACGCAGTGCTTTAAATGGCAAAATGGAGCGTTTGTTTTTTTTTTTTAACATGGGCCAAAACACACGTTAGTGTAGCAGCCGGCATATTGGATGAACTGCTGTTAGCAGTTCATTACATGGTCCTTCGTATGGCTTCCTACATGTTAAAACACCCGTTGGTGTTTTTTTAGCTTATCGACTGCCTTTTAATCTACCCCCTAGGCTCTCACACTTTCTTTATCTCTAAACTAATTTAAAGCGATAGCAAAATTTATATTATAGGGTTTATCCTCTTGAGTACAACAAGTGCACTCTCACTGCTGAGAGGTATTTTATTCAAAAGTTTTTACATATGAAATTAGAATTTTGTAGGTGCACAATCTCAATGGCCTGAAATTGAGCAATGATGCTGTTGCTACGCCATCCTATGGAGGTTTATGGTCAAATGAACAGAGCTGACCATAGGATGATGTTGCAACAGCACCATTGCTCAATTCCAGGCCATTGAGATAGTGCACCTAAAAAAATTCAAGTTTGAGTTGTAATAACTTTTGAATAAAACATCTCTCAGCTGTCGGAGTACCCTTGTTGTACTAAGGAGAATAAACCCTACAACATATATTTTTTTACGTATTAAGTGTTACTATCCTTTTAAGAATAGGGGCAACTCATTAGATAATTTTATACATTTTTTATTAAGAATAAAGAAAAAAGGGTGCAAAGAATAGAAATCAAAGGGACAAGGAGGGGATACATAGTACATAACAAAGATATATCACAGGCCTACGCAGAGGCTGCAAAAGGTATAACACAGTAATCAATACAATTTCCATAAGTCAACAACCATACTGATACAGAGAGGAATGCAAGGAATACATAAAATGAAACTGTGGTCACGAACAGTGAGCAAGGAGCACACATATCCATTAAGATATAATAACAGTACTTGCATTCACATGCCAATGTACAGTAACAGTGGTTAAAGAAACTTAAATGAGTATAGTGCAGGAACACTCAGTAATGAGAGACAAAGAATATCATAGTCTCAATTCCCCACGCAGGGTTGAGGCATGTAAGGAGTAAAGCTTACAAATGTAAGGGAAAGAGAAGAACTATGACATGGGTAAAGAGGAAGAATCATCCAGAGGGCTCATGTAGAAGAGAAGGGAAGGTGGGAAAAAGGGGAAGATGGGAGGGGGGAGGATAGGGAAGAGGGGATACTCTAATCCACAGACTCAGGATCAGCGATGGGGTCAAACAGGACCCATCCACAAGAGTGCAGATGGGGTCACAGTTAATCCGCATAGTGTGAGTGGAAATGAAAAAAAGGAGGGATTACATGGGTAGTGGGCAGGAATCCAGCCAAGCAAACCAAATCACTGAAAACGGTAGAGTACCACCAGAGAGAAGATGTGTCAATTTCTCATACAGGGAAATGTCATTCACTTGGCTCCTCCACAAATCCAGTGAAGGCGGAGAGGGCAATTTCCAACAAAGCAGAATGCACATCCTTGCAGTAGTGAGAAGGGTGCTGAGAAGAATTCAAAGGAGTTTGGATCTACTGATTCCACTCAGCCCAACAGAGAAGAGAATCAGTGAAGGATCCATAGGAATGGTGATAGAGAGAACAGAAGATATAGCTGAAGTGACCAGGTGCCAACCACCATATGTGGTCCAGAGTGCCCTCAGCCTGACCACATCTCCAACATAATGGAGACAGTGTGGGATAGAATCTATGTAGAAGAGAGGGGGATTTTTACCAGTGAGTAACCAATTTATAGTTCAAAAGGAGTGAGAGAACATACCATAGTATCCTTCTTCTGGTGTGTCGAGAGAAAATGACATATTTGCATATACAGTATTTCCAGTAGTCATTAGAATGCAAACTCCAAGAGTTTAAAAGATGTTCAAAAGGGGCCACTGCACCACCAAGTAAGACATCAGCAACTATGAAGCCCTTCCCCGGGCCCCAACCTAGGAAAGCTGATCCCAGACATTCCCGGACGGAAGTCAGGAGTCTAAAGAATGGAAACAAGAGGGGAAGGAACACTGGAAAGTGTAGATGCAGATGAGTCCCAGCATTATAATACAGGCAAAATTAAAGGATGTCTAGAGACGTCTGGCGGAATAGATGACGGGGACACCACAGCAGAGAGGCATTGGGGATTGGTGAGCATAGAGTGCACTGCATAAGGACCCAGGCCTTAGAAGATACTGAATGACACCAATGGGAAATAGCACAATATGATACATTTTAACACAAATGGAACTGATCTGTCCTGCTAATACAGTTCAATGTCTCAGTGACCTCATTGTTACTTATTTGTGTTTTATCGAGAGCAGCAGGATGAAAATCACTGTAGCTGAATTTTAATGATTCCCTATATACGTAATTACAAAATGAGGGTGAAATTATACAGTTTTAAATAAATTAATTAAAAGTTAAATATTAATTTCCTGCAGCCCAGGAGTTAATGAAGGGCCAGTTGGCTCTCAATGGGACTATCCTATTAAGAACTAGTATACTAATGGTGTTATGTTATCTTGTTCTCAATGATATTGTTTATTTTGTTGTCCGCATATATATTCAGACTTGCTGTGTCATTCTTTACTCTTAAATATGCCACACTTTATTAAATATATTAACTAGCAAAACCATTATACTTAATATTTATAAGGATACTCTTATCAGGTGTAATGCCCTTTGACTACTGGAAAGCAGGTGGAGTCCCATAATTTAAAAATGGGGCAAGATCTAAACCGTGAAATGATAGAACTGTGAGTTTAATGCCCATTATGGTTAGGATACTAGAAGGGTTACTTTAGGATAGCATTCAGGATATTATTTATAAAACTGGAAAAATAACATTCTGAAGGGACAGTTCTACAGATCAAAATGTAATTGCAATAAGGAAACTGAATATAAAGAACAAGCCAATCAACTAACTTATAAATTTAAGTAAAATGTGATCCTAAATATCTAATTCAACAAGTATTACAGTTGAAAAAATTAGAGGTAAAATGCTACATTTGACTTTTAAAGATAATAAGGCAAACAAAATATCCTATATAATAATTTGCTAAGGTTTGTCAGAAGCCATCATGAGCAGTAGAGACGGCTGCGCTCTTTAGTCATGCGCAGTACAGACTTCCCGTGCCGTGGCTGTTACGGAGTAGAGCTCTCCAAATTCACACCAGAGTTGCACAGAGAGGACTGCGGTCTGAATTCAGAGCGCTTCGCTCCGTATCAGCCGCGGCACGGCCACTCTCTACTGCCAATGCCTACAGAGGAGGATCTGTGGCCCGTGTAAGCAGGCCTTTCAACTTGTATATCATAAATTTATAACTCAATACAGCACCTCACAGAAAAGAACAAAAACATTTTAAGGAAATATTTGCCAATTTTATTACAAGATCCTTTATTACAACATAATATAAAAACAACAGTTAATACATAGATACAATAAAATGTAAACAGTATTTTACCTAAACATACACCAAAAAAAATGTAAAAAAAAACCCCCATCAATGATATAAAAGGAATGTACAGATGTGAAGCAAAGAAATACAACATGTATACATGTATCCCAAAGAAACAAAGAATTTATGGCTTAAGATGATAATATACATAGTATAAAACGTTTTATTAACTGTAATACCACAAATATAGTTTACTCTATAATATGTGCCTGTAACTTAAAATAGAGTGGAAGAAAAAAAGAGAAAATTGAGATAGATTCATAGAAAATCCATTATAAATGTTGGCAGGTAGTGATAAATACCCTCTTTCAAGACATTTCAAAAACACACATACTGGTAACCCAGAGGGGTTAAAATTAATTGGTTTGAACCATATAATAATATCCACATCGTTAGGCAATAAACATGATTTGTTATGAAGGCAAGAATCATACTGCATATTTAAATGCAATACTCTGATCCCAATTGATCTAAATGAAAAGTTTGACAGCAATTCCAAGCGACAAGTTCAGTACCTAACCTTTTATTTAGGTCCCTTAAACAATCTATCAAATCAGATGGCTGCACTTCCTATTTGATATATGGCTATACGGGATATACAGGTTGTAAGAGCACCAATACAATGATATTTCATGATTTAACAGGATTTTTTCTACTATTAGGCACAATTAGAAATTGCATCATTTGTACTTCTGGTTGACTTCTTCCAGTGCAATAGGGAGCTAATAAGGTTGAAAGTTTGAACTAAAAATGTTACAAAAATAAAATGTTTCCCATACTGTGGTCCTCTTGTTGTCTAAAAAAGGCCAGAATTTCTACATTTTTTAAAATTCTTTAACCATCAATTACTAAACCACTTTTAAGTAATACTCACAGGTCTTAACATGCTAGCACATTATCTAATGACGTGTTTGAAGATGAGATTTAACTTCTGCTCTGACCTTGACGTTACAGTGTTTTAATTTGTTGTGGTTGTGTAATGAGGTGAATAACCTAGTAAGAAAAAGTAATTCAATACTGCAGCACTCTGTGACTCATGTCTACAGAAAGCTTTTTAACTGCTTTAATATTGTGTTTGCTTAAAAAGGGCACTCCAGCTGGATTTGAAATCAGACAGTATTAGACATGTGCTAATTGAAAGCATTAGCCTATGTTCAAAGAGGCGACTTGAAGCAGTGATTTATACTATGGAGTTGATAAAAAAAAACACATCTGGTCTTTTTTTGGAGGGGTGGGGAATTTGGCTTTTTTTTAAAATTCCAAATAAATAACTCGACTAAATTAAAAAAAAAAAAAAAAAAAAAAAAAAAAGGAAAAGAAAGAAAATATAAAAGAAAGGGTGGGGGAGATAAAGAAAAAGGGAAATGTTTTATTAATAATCGTAGGCATAGTCACACTACATGATTACCATGTCATCTCGACCAAGCAGACCAAATTTTTTATAAAATTTCTCAGGCAGTTAATTTATGAAAGGGGAGGTCACTGAAAATGGAAAATCATTCTCAAGTCTGGAAGGAGACAGAGCTCTGGAGTGTGTTTTTGAGGGAAATCAAACTGGACAACAAGGAAGTCAAGAACCAGTTTTCAGAATCCAAAGAGTTTTGGAAATGACCAGAAAAAAATGAAAAATGGTACCCAGATCAATTCGACATTTGGTATAAAGTGTATTTGTGAGTATGCTCATTGAAAAAAAAATAAGAATAATAAACACTATGTATACATTTCAATTGTGTAGTTTTATCACATGACATGATCATTGGTGCCCCAAAATCAGTGCTCACCTCCTCCCAGTCTTCGACTGTAATGTATGTAATATCAATTATCCACTTACGGTATGAATGGGCTACTGGGATCTATATACTTGTCTGTAGCGTAGAATACATTTTAGAGACTAGTTTCCGTAGAGATGTGGATCTAAGAAGGCTCTGCAGTAGAGGGGTGGAGTCAACAGACTGAGTACAAAACTGGGCATTAACATTGTCTGAGCTGAAGATAGCTCTTAAATATTTGAGTAGGTAGGCTGAATTTCGTCTTTAGTGTTTTTTTCCAAAGCCCCACTTTGTTCCTAAATTGTGAGACCACTGGGTACAAGTTTAACATAATATAGTGAGAATGGTCAGCATTGATCTAAACACCAAAATATTTAAACTGTGTAAACCATTGGAGGGCACCGGAGGTTGAGCATACTTCAACTGCACGTTCTTCTAAGTCAACACATTTCAATCCCGGTATTTGTGTAGTGGATCTTATGAGTATCACCGGTGTCTCTATTGCCAAAGCAAATGTCTAGTGCCCCTACCCAAATCAAAGGAAGGCGATATTATGTTAATAGTGTATACCCTAGCTTGTAGGAATGCATGTAGGAGTTTAACCCAGTTAAGAATGTTTGTACCCAAACCAAAAGATGTTATCACCTACCACTGCAATTGTTCTTAATTGAGTCAAAGGCACTGGCCATATCCAGAGACACCACAAGTCTGGAACCTATGTTATTATACCAATCTGTAAATAAGTATGGAGGCACCTAATGTTAATATCTGAGCCCTTGCCTAGCAGAAAGGCTGACTGATCCTGGCAGGTCAAATTAAAAATAATTTTATTGAGCCTAGTGGCCTGTACCTTAGCCACAATTTTTACTTACATATTCAATAGGGTGATAGGTCTATTTGATTTAAACAAATCAGCTATTTCTGGATTAAGGAATAGGGACATTAAGAGCCTCTTTAAAGGAACTAGGGAGATTTTCCATTTCAAAGACAGAAACATTTTATAGAGAAGTGGGCCCACTTCCTCAAAATTACCACATGACTCTGATGGCAGGCCATAATCTTGTGGAGCCTTCCCCAACCTCTCATAA
The DNA here is from genome assembly GCA_037306005.1 of Rhinophrynus dorsalis. NCBI lineage: Eukaryota > Metazoa > Chordata > Amphibia > Anura > Rhinophrynidae > Rhinophrynus > Rhinophrynus dorsalis. The sequence goes on along the minus strand of CM074719.1, from coordinate 412,529,267 downwards.
TACAACTGGCCAATCTAATCATCTGCCTCTGAGAGTTTAGAAAGAGTTATCTGTTGGAGATATTTCTGTCGGTCTGTTGAGGAGTAGGAAACCTGAGATCTACACTGGGATTGAAAGTTAATAGCAAATATGTCATTAACATTCCTAGGGTCTCTATGGAAAACCCTCCTGCCATCTAGAAAAAGGGGGATATTAAGAGACAAAGTCTCCAATCCAGCCAAAAGGTCAGCAAATGGCCATTTTATTCCCATGCTTAAACAATGTATGCCTGGAAAAGAAAAAATGTTGCGTTAGTGATATCTGCTAGAAGTAAGAGTGCTATACCTGAGCTCTATCAGAATAAGTTGCTTCATCCCAATCTTCAATATACCTGCCCTCCAGATCACCAGCCTGACCTTGAGCCTTAAACAGTTTCATAGCAGCTAACCTCCCTGTGGTCAGCTATATTAGAAAGAAAGACACCCTGGGCCACTGCTTTAAGGCATCCCATTGTATTAGAGGGTCTGTACTACCCTCATTACAAGTAAAGTATTGTTGAAATGCCTCTCAAGCTTTGAGATATTTTAGATACTGAGCTGAGTAGAGTTATCAGAATTTAATGTTTTCAGGATAGTGATATATAAGAAACACCTGCAATGGAGCATTACCCGGCTGACCGTATGGAAGGTATTCCAACTGCTGGACAAGCAGCAAAATATCAGGATTGGAAAATACAAACTTGATTCTAGAGAGGAATTTATCCATGCTAGAATGATATTAGTCCAGGAAATTAGCTGTTGACCATCATTTCTGTTAAAATGAATTATCTCCAACAGAGAATTAAGAGTTACATTAAAATCTCCTGTAAAGAGGAGGGAAGTTGGCCCTTTCTCAGCCACTTTTAAGAGAAAAGTCTTCATTACAGTTTTACCAAAGGGGTTAGAATACAGACATGTACAACCAACAGGGGGTTATCGATTAGATTACAAGCTATACGTATATACCTACCATTAATGTCTGTGTGAGCAGAGGTTACCACAAAAGCCAAGGTTTTGTCTCCTGCATTCCTTTTTCTTAGTATAAAAAATACAAAGAAAAAGAGAGGGAAATGTAAGAGTAAAGTATGATTTATCCCTGCCAATTTGCCCACATTGGGTGGTAATCAGTGCTCAACACTCAGATTGAGCTCTATTGCCTTTTTATCCTTTAATATGCCCTCTAATAGTGGCTTATACCTGTTCTAGATTGTAGCTGTACTCTGCTATAAGAGTTAATATTTATACAGTGCCTGAGATTCTAGCCTCATGTTAAGTTTTAACTAGCTTTCAGTCACTACCATCAGACTGTGACATACACTCACACACACACATTAAAGCACTGAACTGATTTTTAGCTGATACCAAGACAGTTGGTATAACTTATCTTACTGCCATTTTTAATCAGCAACTCTCCATTTTCTTGTAAATATATAAATATAAATCTGTAGTGCAACACATGTAGAATTGAATTACAGGTACCAAATAAATGGCCATTAATAATTTATCTTATCAAGCTTGATTAAATATCTATTTTATGTTGGGAGAAACTAAGCTTTAAATAACTGTAGTTACACACAACAATATAGATGTTTTACTGATACCCCTTTGGTAAATAGTGCAACAAAATTCCATATTATCCAACCAAGAGCTAAAATGTTAATTTGCAGTATGTTACTTTTGCATTAGAATCTGTGACTCCTACCTATATAAACCTATATTGTAATAATTTTACAATATAATAATAATTTAATCAAAATCCAGTGACTCTAATTAGTGTAAATATAAATTTCATTGTTGTGCTAATGACAGGAGGATTTGTATGTACTGAACAGTTCTAATCAAGAACTCTTTGCAAGTCAATATGCCTGTCATTTGTTTCACAGCACCATGTCCATTTGTAATTAATCAGTTTGATATATTCATCACAGAATGTATACAAGCATCCTATATCACATTTAAAAAGGAAGGAGATGCCACGTATGTCACAACTTATTTCCTGATGGAGCTGCATTGCAGCATACCATGTTGGGACATTCCTGTGCCCCTAAAACTGAAAAACATATTGGTTTGTGTTCTCTAGAGTTCTTAGAATACATATGTTAATTAGACCTAGAATGTGACAAGTAACTTTGATTTTATAAGGGATATAGCTTCTTTAACTGTAATTAAAAATATAATTAAATATATAATTGTATTTATACTAATTAATTTTCTTTAATTTAGGCTATAGTTGACAGAATATCCTTAGTGGCACTTCACAATACAATATTTTTTTCTAAGCAACCTGGAAGTGAAGGTTTGGCTTGTCATAGTTGGGTCAATCCATTTCACCAGGAAAATTATTTGCATCTTATTTTGCAACCTTTTCAATTATTTTACTTTATTTTTTACATAATCTGCCTGGCTGTAAGTGTTGATAGGGGCACTGAGAGTGATTTTAATTAGAGGGTTTCATGAGCCTAATAAATATTAATAAAGGTTAAATTCAGGATGACCTGGTTAATGTCCAGAGGAAAGAAGGGTAGGGAAGGAGGCAAAAGGGACAGAGGACAGGTGGTGAGCTGGTGGAGGATGGGGAAGGAGAATGGTGAACAGTTGGAGGAAGGGTAGAAAAGGGAAGTCTTAGCACTTTACTGGTTCCTTAATGCATGTGACGCACATCCAGCATGGCGAGCATGGCGCCAAGCTGGTAGAGCGCTCAGGGTTGAGCCGCTAGTGACTAGTCGGTGACAACCCCTCTAAATCTAGATGGTCTCTTCTTCTTACGTGTAGGAGAGGGGGAAGTGGTTTGTGTTACTTTCACAATGCATCTCTACCAGACAAGGGGTTAAATCTAATTTTTTTTAGAATAATGTTTGTGCATTACAAATATGAATAAAAAAACTGGCATAGAGCTGAGAGGATGATTGTGTATTGGTTGATAAAATTTACTTTTCTAACCCTTTGTGTGCCCTAGGGGTGTGCAATACACATCCCTAAGGCACTCAAAGAGTTAAAGGGACAGTAATGTCCCATAAAAATTTTTATAATTTTGTAGAGCAGGAAAAAATAAGCTTAATGGCACAAACCCTACCTCTCAAACCACTATGGTTTGAGAGACATAGGAATTGAAAGCCCCCCCTCCCAATGAAGTAATTCTTTTGCAATAATGAGATTTCAGCTCTGCTGAAGAGCCTTCTTGTGTCGGCCGACACAAAACTTTCAATGCCTATGTCTCGCAAACCATAGCGGTTTGACAGATAGGGTTTGTGCCATTCAGCTTATTTTTTCCTGCTCTATAAAACTATAACAAGTTTTATGGGACATTACTGTCCCTTTAAAGGAGTCATACTATTCGTGATGCTGAGAGGATCCTCTTCGCTCCCCTACTGAGAAGGTGGGGAAGAAGAGAGGATGTATGTTCTCAGATTTCAGGCTTGTCTAATGCAGGTGATGTGTAAGGGAGGGCATTCCTTACATATCGCCAGCAGTTTGACAACCATACTAATGGGGAAATTATTTTCCTCTACCCCTTTATCACGGATTATTAATGCATATGGCGATGTGTGTAACATATGCTGCCCACACATCGCCTCAGCATCAAACCTTAAAGTCCTATTTTCTACAGTTAAAAGAGTAAGATTAATGGTTCATTTTGATATGTATGTGTGACCCAGCCTGAAACAATAAAACACAAACTGCTGCTATTCAAAATGCCCACTTTTTGACAGCTACATACAGCCCTTTATGGCCATGAGGTACCTGTTACACAGAATCAAGTTGTCAAAACCGGCAATTACTCACCCTAAATATTTTCAGGGCTAGTTATCTCTACTGAAGCTTTCGTACATGCTCCAATGGGGAAATGCTTCTCTTGTTCAAAATGTTGGGAACTCACAAAGTAAAAGCCACATTCTTACAGAGTTTGAGAAATGAACTGCACTAGTGAAACTCCCTCTAACTTCATGTATACTGATGGGCAACTAAGGGTTTACATGCAGTTCTCATGAGTATTGACCACTCACATACACTATTTTATTTGCAAGTACTCCAAATGGAACATTGCTTTGGCCTAGTACATAATTATCTTGCAAGTGTGCTGTAACCATCTAACATTCAGTGGGGCAACTCCTTGGAGATGATATATGGCCTTCATGTGCATCAGGTACCAACCCATATTCCTAGAGGAAGCCCCATAGAGGTAGAGGTGTGTCAGTGCCGCTATTACAACAAATGTTATACTGCTGCTCCTGAGACATATTAATTCCTTTCTGTGATGAGGACATGTATTTTTGATAATGTTGTGATGCTGGTTTTGTTTTTGCTGATGGTGAGGGTCTAATATTTTTGCTTACTTGCTTTTCACTATGCTTTCTATTTTGGTTCTCATTCTCCACAAGGCAATCACCAGTAAATCTATAAGAATCATGGACCTTGCTTTACATTTGTTTTAGCAGAAAATACATTAGTGGAAGTATCTCACTGATTCCTGCACTGACACAACTAACCAGAAAGGTGGCATCCATAAAATCTCCAGAGTTCTGCTGCTTAAACCATTGCATACATTCAAAAAGTATATGTGTAAAGCTAGGGTCCAACAATGTTGCAAAAATACATTTCTCATTACTTTTAATGGAAACTATGCAAGAATCCTGCTCAAAGCATGCTAACCTATTCACCAGATGGTTAATGTCTGTATTGTCATTACCATACTTGGGAACTTTTGAAACAGGGTTACCCGGAGGGTAACCCTGTCAGTTCCGACATAGGAAGAAAATTACGCGATTCGCGTCATAAAAGGGGCGGGGCTTAGTCGTGGAGGGGGGGCGGGACAGAAAAAAACAAAAAAAAAAACAAAAAAAGTCTCTAAGAGGGCGGGGAATGGGAGGAATCGGGCGGGACAGAGCACAAGTGGGCAGAGTTTCTATTTAAACTCTGCCCACCCGGTAATCCACACATTGCCCCGGAGACCCGGTAATTCAGTCTGAAATCCGGAGTCTCCGGGGCAAAACCGGAGAGTTCCCAGGTATGGTCATTACTGTAAGAACCAAGAATATGTGATTCCTTTTTTTCTGTAATAAATATATTTATGGAAGTATCTGACTGATTCACTACACTGGCACAATTAACCAGCAAGGTGTCATCCTCAAAAGACTTCAGCAGCTCACATAGGTCACACATTAACTGCCACTGACTTGGTGACAAATGTCCCCTACAAAGCCATCCAGTTATACATTGCATATTATTCTTACTCTGCAAATCCAAACAATCCAGTGTTTACAATGTATACTTTCACCTTGTATTGAACTCTATTTTAAGCTGATGCAGGAGTGGTGGTTACTCTCTTGTATGTAATATAGTGCATTGTGAGCATTGTAGGACTATATAAAATTTACATGGATTTTGCAGGCAATGGTATATATTCCTCAGAGGATTTCAGATTCTTAGGGAATTGAGGACATTGGCAGAGCAGGGTACATGCACCATATCTGCTATTCTCATTGCAGCTATCATATCATACCAATTGTTGGGAGACACAAAACCAGCTTTCATGGACGGGGGTATGAACCATTCAGTTATGACAAGCTGGAGTTCATTTAACACATCTGAAATTTTGTGAAGTTGTCTCACAAAGCTCTCCATGCAAAAAGTGGCATGACAATATTTTGGGCAACCCTACTGCCAGCCTTTGCTACTGGTGGTGATCAGCTGCTTTATGCTGCTTCTCACTGTTGTAAAAAAATATACCTAGTGGGCAGTAACAGTCATATAGGCTGTACTCTGGCCACTTGTCCAAGTATCTATGGTCAAGGGAGCTCTCTTTTCATAGGCTGTTTCCAGCCCTTTGTTCATGACCTGAATCACCTGAATGTACAAATCTCAGACATTCTCATCCATACTTTGCATTTGCAAAACATCTATAGGAGACATAGCTGTTATAGAAAAATGCTGAACATGTTGGTCTTTTCTCTGGGACATCTTCAGCAATATAAACTAGTATGTTCCCTTCTGTCTTGTGCACTTTTAGGAGTGCTTCCACTGATGGTAATGCACTTCTGATGTACTGCTACTTTGTCTACCAAAAACACCTAAGGCTGTTCTTCAGGTGAGATCTCAATGAGGATGTGTCTGTATGTAATCTATTTTCCCCCTTCTCACTTATTTTTACAGACAGCATATAGGAACATGTCAAGTTTTTGGACCATTTACCTCCATACTGTAGACGTTATAGCTCTGAAATGTTACTGTAATACTATTTGGAGGTGTCAGTGGAACTGCATTTCAAATAGCTGCAGGACACTCATGGCTAGAGTTTTGGATGTTGATGACCTGTGTTGCTGCCTAGTCAATGATAGTGTGTGTGTGTGACTTTGTGAGGGTAGACCTTTGAAGTGGTGACGCTACTTTCACATTCATCTATGTTTTATGAAGTATGAAAGTTTATTTCTAATTTTCTTCTCTAGTTTGTGGGAGGGTATTACTATCACTGTCTAATGCAGCAGTTTCCTCCTCTGCTATGGAAACAACACTACAATGTGACTCCTTGTCATCTTCAGTGTTTTTTTTTTTGTTTGAATAGATTTTTATTGGATTATTTAAGTAGCAATCAGCAAATACAAAAAGACATTACAAGGAAAGAACAATGGGTGGCCCCTATATAGAAGGGGGGCGCTAGTTGCAAGATATTTTCAAAACAGAACAATGATACAGCAATCAAAAGCATCAAAGAAGGTATCAAGGTGATTGTAAAAAAAAAAAAAAAATACACAGGAGTCTAGCCATTGAAGGTCATCAAAACAGTCATTTGCTATAGGAGTTTGACATACAATAATCCCCTTTTTTTGTTTTTCAGTTCTTATATAGTCACAGTAGTGGTAAACAGAGTGTTATGAAGAGGGAAAAAGGGGTAATAGGAGAAGGACTGGGAGATAAAGGAGGGAAGTGGGGAAGCGAAAGAAAGAGAAGGAGAAGGAGAAAAAGAGAGAGAAAGAAAGACAAAAAGAGAGAGAGAGAGAGCGGCGTCTGCAAAGAGAATAATACTAGGGAGGTGTCCCCAACGTATAGATATCATAGGAAAGAGAGAGAGATGGTAGCAGTTCTCCATCATACTAAAAGCTTGGTAGGCCGGGGTTAGAAAATGAGGTCGGAAGGACTGCGATCCATCTTGAGATTAAGTCAGAAAGCACTGAGGTGTCTTTATGTCTACGTGTCCAAGTCATTTTAGTGAAGAGCATATGCTCTTCTACAGTATGTATCTAGTCGTCAAAGGAGGGAGGGGAGGGTGATTCCATTGCATGGGTATCAGCGCTTTAGCCACATTCAGCATGGTCATAAGGAAAATCTTTACGGCTGAAGAGCATGGGGTAGTCCTCTGAATAAAAGTATCTGCCAAGGGTCATTATCTAAACTAATATTCAAGACCTGCTTCACATGAGCGCGACACCTAGACCAGAGATGAGAGAGGAGTGGACAAGTCCACCAGATATGTAATAGTGTACCTTTCTCACGTTTGCATCTCCAGCAGGTGGCTGAAGAGGAGGGAAAGATTCTATGAAGTTTAGCTGGGGTGTAATACCATTACGTGAGAAGTTTTAAATTCATTTCCACCAAATTTTCTGCTATAGAGGAGGAGTGCATCATAGAATATATGGATGACCATTCATCAAACGAAAGGGAGAGGTGTAAATCTTTTTCCCAGGCAATGGCATAGGAGGGTTTTGCAATTGGTACAGTAAGTGATAAGATAGTGTATAATTGTCCAATAGTGTGCTCGGGCGGCTTAAGTGGAGATAAGCAAGACAGTTCAAAACTGGACAAAGATCTGCGGAAGCTGGCAGTGAAATCAGGATTTAGAAGAACATGTTTTATCTGCAGGTACAACCAAATCTCTTTGGGGGAAAGAGAGTAAAGGGTTTGCAGATCTGGGAAGGGAATAATTCCCTGATCGGTTTTAAAATCTTTCAATTGCAAGTCAGGTATATTGGACCATGCAGGAAATTGGGAAGCTGGTAAAAAAAATTTAGAATTGGATGACGTGAACAATCTCGAAAAGGGAGAAGGGAGCGGTACCAATGAACCAGTCTTATTTAAGTGTGACCACACTCTAAAGACATTAAGTAAAACTGGGTGGGTAACCATCGCAATCTGTCTCTCTGAAGAGGGTAACAATACCTGTGCTAGTGGATCACAGGTCTGATAGAAGGAACGTTCCAGAGTGACCCATAATTTATCAGATTTGCTGTTGTGCCAGTGTGAGATGGATGATAAAATCACCGCTACATAATAACAGCGTAAATCTGGTACTCCAAAACCCCACCTAGATTTATGTGCTTAAAGAATATGGCGACTAAGCCTCAGTCTCTGTGTTTTCCAGATAAAGGAAGATAGCAATCGAGACAAGGAAGTGAAAAAGGAGCTAGGAAGGGAGATGGGAAGTGTCTGGAATAAATAAAGAAAATGAGGGAGCGCCATCATTTTCACCGCGTGCATTCTCCCCAGCCACGAAAGATATAGGTTAGACCACTTAGAGAGGTCATATTTGAGTCTGGATAACAATGGTAGATAATTAGCATGATAAAGAGAATCCAGATGAGGAGTCAGACGGATGCCAAGATACAGAATAGAGGAAGAGGACCATTTTAGCAGAAAGTTATAGAGCAGCCTCCGTCTACAATCAGGATCAAGGTACAAAGACATAGCTTCTGACTTTTGAAGATTTATCTTAAAGTTGGATACTGCAGAAAAAAGATTCAATTCAGTCAAAAATGCAGGAATAGATTGTTCTGGTTCGGTGGTAGTTAGCAAGACATCATCAGCAAATATAGAAAGTTTGTGAGAAAAACCTGACACCTCAATGCCATGAATTAAATGGTTAAGTCTAATCTTTTGGGCTAGAGATTCCATGATTAATACAAATAGTAGAGGGGAGAGTGGGCAGCCCTGCCTAGTCCCATTTCTAATAAGGAAAGAGGAGGAAAGGTGACAGTTAATTTTGACTTTAGCATTTGGGTTTGAATACAGAGCACGGACATATGAAAGGAATTGGGGACCAAATCCGAAGGATTGCAGGGTCGCAAATAGGAAAGACCAATCAAACGCCTTTTCGGCATCAGTGGTCAGGAGTACTGTTGGGAGTTTAAAAGTCCTTACATAGTGTAAAAGGGATAATATTTTTCTGGTATTATCTCTTGTTTCTCGTTTGGGGGTGAAACCGGCTTGTTCTAAATGTAAAAGTGACGGGAGTAAGTTCTTTAATCTGGTGGCCAGTATTTTAGCATAGAGTTTTATGTCTACATTGAGTAGGGAAATGGGTCTATGGTTAGAGCAAGAGGAGTGGTCTTTGCCTGGCTTAGGGATGACCGTTATATAATCCTCTGTCATCGTGGGGTGGTTTGTGATATGATCAGGGAGAGCTCTGAAACAATTCACCAGTAGCGGCGTAAGTATATCCCTATAAGTAGCATAATAGGCTTGGGAAAAACCATCCAGACCTGGGCTTTTACCCGACGGGAGGTATTTAATTGCCATTAAGATTTCTTCTGCTGTAATGGGACACTCAAAAGATTGGGCTAGGGTCCGGTCTATGCATGGGAGGTTGGCGGTTCGTAGATATTGGTGTATCGCATCCAAGTCAGGTGGAGGAATAGAAAGAGAAGAGCGAAGATTATAGAGATCTTCATAATATTTGCGGAAGGATTCCGCTATATCTGGTGATGAGTATTGCGATGTACCTGAAGAATTTTTGACTTGCGAAGTGTACAAGTGCTGATGTTGTGATCGGAGTTGCCGGGCCAGAAGGGACCCAGTTTTGTTCCCCGATTCAAAGAACCGGTGTCGAGACCGAAAGAATCCGCGTTCAACTTTAATTTGTAGAAGCATGTTCAAGTCTCTACGAAGCTGAGTTAAATTGGCTAAGATAGATGGGGTTGAAGAGGATTTGTGTTTGTTTTCGAGTTTAGCTATGTCACTAAGTAAAGATTCCATTTTTTGGAGACGTTTCCGCTTCTGACGAGACCCTAATTTAATGAGCTCACCTCTAACAACACATTTATGTGTATCCCAAAATATTACAGGGGAAATATCATCTGTAACTTTGTCAGATATATATATCTCAATGGAGCGCCTGATGCTGTCCACTAAGCGTGTGTCAGTAAGAAGAAACTCATTTGGTCTCCAGGGAGCAGGGGATTGCAGGGGTAAAGCATTACGTAAGGTGATTGTTACAGGTGCATGATCAGACCAGGTTATCTGGCCAATATCTGTGTTACATACAAGAGGGATAGAAGTATGAGAAATTAAAATATAGTCAATTCTGGAATATAGGTTGTGAGGATTAGAATAGAAGGTATAATCCCTGGAATCTGGGTGCAAAATTCTCCATATGTCTACAAGCCGATGGGAGTGGAGGAGACGATGAAAGTCAGATAATGAAGACAATGAATGAGAGGAGGAACCCGTAGAACAGTCTACAGGGGGAAAGGAGGGAAGATTGAGGTCCACCCCTATTAGCAACGTCCCTTCCTTGAACGTGTCAAGTTTGTCCAGGGTCTTTGAGAGGAACGGCAGTTGATCTATGTTTGGAGCATACAGTGAAACCAAAGTATAAGTCTGAGAATAGATACGACCCTTGACAAAAAGGTATCTACTCAGAGGATCCTTTTGAACTGCTGAGAGGACAAAAGGGATCTTTTTATGAATGAGGATAGCAACCCCTCCTTTTTTAACTGCCGCAGTACTAGTGTAAGCCTGTGAATAAAATCTATTAGTGAGACGCATCTCCTGAGTAAGTTTCTTGAAGCATGACTATATCACCACCCATGCGATGGAGATCAGTTAATGCTAGAGTCAATTTTTTAGGCAAATTTAGGCCTTTAACATTTTGCGAGAGAATCAATAATGGTTTGGGGAGAGTTTGAGTGGTCATACTACACAATAAATTTTGGCCAAACCTATATTACTTGCGAGACCGCCTCTCTCAAAAAGGGAAGAAATGACAGAAGAGGATAGAAAGAGTAGAAAAGAAGGAGAGGAAAGGGACAGGCTAGAAGAAGTAACAATCTGTCTGGGCAGGCTATAGGGCCAGATCCCACTGCCCATGGTTTGCAGAGCATCCTCTGTGCACATGTATGCAGATTACACTATAATCTATACTAATAATCCAAACATATCACACCTTAAAATAGTGTTACAAGATGATTTATCTGAAGATGAGTGATTGATAGTTAAAAACAAACTGCGCTTAAACACTGACAAAACGGTTACAATGGTATTAGGTACAAAGCACAAACTACTAGAACTCCGCAATAATAACTATCTTAACAAAATCTAATTGTAACGTGGCCCCTGGTCAACTCCTACAAATATCTTGGTATGTGGATTTACCCCAACCTCACTTTTGGTCTTCATATTGATAAATTAATATCCAAAATATATCCTTAAATAGATGATCTGTTTAATAAGGAGTCTTCGGTAAAAAAATGTAATGTTCAACAGATAGTCATAGACTATGGGGATGTAGTGTATGCTTCTGCGCCACAAATCCATCATTGTAAACTCAGCACACTGTGTATAATTCATTATGTTGGTTTGTCCTCAAAGCTAGCAGACTGTCTGAGCAGTATGCTCACACCACCTTACCATACTATTATCTCTGCTCCACTGTTAACAACTCACTGAGTATCCCATACTACAGAAAAGAAGCTAGTCGAGCTGCCTTCATCTATAGCAGTGATTCTCAGCTCCAGTCCTCAGGGCACACCAACAGGTCATGTTTTCAAGATATCCCTAATTAATCACAGGTGAATCAATCACAATGACTGAGCCACTAATTACTCACCTGGGATTAAGCAAGAACAACCTGAAAACCTGCACTGTTGGTGTGCCCCGAGGACTAACGTTGAGAAAAACCGATCTATAGAGCTCCAAGCACCTGGAATACCCACCCCAGAAAAATCACATCTACTCTTGGTCTAAAATCACTAAAAAATAACTGCTCTTTTATATCTAAAAACAATATATTACTGTCTATATTTGTTTTATATGTGTTATATTATTATTGTTTCTCTATTTTGTGTAAATATGGAACATCTTACTGTAAAAGCTCTCCAGAACATACTTGAAAATAAGAGAAATCTCAATGTATTTTTCCTGGTAAAATATTTTCTAAATTAACAAATAAACTACTATTGGTGGTGTCACATTTACAAACATCATCATGTATTGCACAAGCTGCAGCAACCATGGCTGCAGTCATTTTTTGAAGTTTCGAAGTACAACTTTGCTATCTCCAAAAACATACACTCCTCTTTCTACTTCCCTCTACCCCTTACATGTTGACACTTTTGCATAATGAAAGTGTTGTAGACTTTTTAATGTGAAGTATACAACCGGGCTGTTAGCATATGGAGTGATGTTTTCTCTCTCTGAAAATAATGTGATGTAACTTCAACTGCATGCAAGTAGATTTCCTCCTCTTAGCAAGCCTGCCAAGGTGTGACCCCTTCCTCTTCCCAATCTTGTGAACATTATTGTTATGGATGATTTTATACTCCTTGCCCCTAATAAAAGTATTCCCACGCCAATGATTTCAGGAGGTGAGATAGAGAAAGGTTCTTCTTGATTGCACACCCACGCTCCTGAAGTTTCTGTTGATGCTGATGCATGATCACTGATGCTAAAGGATCCACTACCTCCTGTCCCATATAACTGCTGGGCCTGATACTTCCATCATCTATGTGTAATAGGAGCCAATGCTGACACAGAGGGATAACTCCTTGAGACACTTCACTCACATCAAGTAGATGGCTTGGGAGAGAGCCTGCATGCATTGCTTGATAATGTTAATGGCTGCTATAACTACCTCGTTAAATATCCAATGCCACATAAGCCAAGATACTAGCTATTGCAAACCATTTAGTGGAAATAAACTAGGTAGCGGAGATGAAAAATAACATGATGTAGTACCAGGAAAGGACCCTAGATGGCAGGGCAGTATGCCAAATGAAGCAGTTCCAAAACTGAAAGCTAAACTGCTACTAGGAGAAGACTTCCTTAGTCAATGCACCAAATTGGAAAGTGCTATAGAGAAGACAGCCCTAAAAACACAGCAGCACAGAGATTGGTGGGACAAGATGTGATTCACAGTATACAAAAAAGCAGAAGAGTTATCAGGTATAGCCAGAAGTCAGGATAGACAGCTCAGTTTTGTCAGATATCACAGAGAACTCAAGCTGGTCGCCAAGTGGAGTGAAGTCAGGAATGCAACAGTACCAGGAGATCAGTAAGATGATTAGATACAGGAGAATAGAAAAAGTTAAGAGGCACAAGGAATGCACGCCGAGATGCCTGGGGAGGAGACATTTAAAGGGAGAGAAGCAGAAGAAAAGAATCAGTGAGGATGGACAGCTGAGAAAACAGGGAAGGGCATGGTGGAACAGATTCTGACACTGGCAGGGGTACAGACATTACTGTTTCTACTACCCAGCATTACCCTGATGTTGTGACATTTGCTGATGTGAATCATCGTCAGCAGGAGTGACTACATCAACAAGTGACACAATGTCTAGACTGCTGGTGATACCAATTATCTCACTTTCCTACTCCTGGTTGGTCTATGTCAGGACAGCTCTTGTTGTCTCTGAATAACATTCACCACCAGTACCACCATCGTGAGCCACAGCACTACCACCAAATTCTTCTTCCTCTCTTGCTGGTGTGAGTGGCAGTGATGGCCATGAATGTGACATAAGTGTCTGTGGTGCACCTAGTGTCACACTTACAGCAGCAGGCTCAGGGTCAGGATGAGGAAATTGCAACTCTCCTGTGCCACTACTGCTCTCCACCTGGGGAAAAACAATGTTCCCCTCTTAAAAATCAAATATCAGGGCCCTTGGCATGTGGTGGAGGTGTGGGGGTGGCAAAGGCATTTCAAATTGTGGTGCTGGGCTTTAATCCCTACTGATATGTGTGCTATTGCTAGTGAATTCCTCCTCCACATCAGCACACCTCCAACTCCTCTTGCTAATATTTGGACAGAGTGTCCCAGAACACACACTGAACTCAGTGGAGAGCACAAATGTAGCAAAACAGAATAAAGCTGCTGCAAACAATTTTTTGAACTATGGCTCTCCTATCCCTGTTTTCCAGTCTCTAGTTTGTAAACTACACATTGTAGTGGGGCAGGAAGTTATGGGATGATAGATTTTTGCAGCCACAGAAAGAATACGGGGGTATGTCAAAGTTCTTGTAGAAAGTAGTTGGTAGTAGCTAGAAGGAGGAAATGTTTTGTATTTTCTATGTGCAAGAATTTCCTCAGCAAAAATAGCAAATTGTGTAATTTTCAGTGAAAATTCCACCAGGGAAAAAAATGGGACTTTATACACATCCCTTTCTATAAGGGAAGAGACAGTCCAAGATCCTCTGGAATGGACAAACAGATCCCAATATAAATAGAACACAAAATTTACACAATATATGATATACCATGTCACAATATGATGATATGAAAAACTTGATAGGTTTCATTTTCTTATTAACAGATATAAGATGATCATGTGCTGGGGAAGGGTGCCTTTGTGTTGGTGTCCGGTATCAGCAGGATTGAGTTCCCTATTTATTAAATTTGTTGGTTCAAGCAAGTCAATGTTGATTGGAGGAATTTTTTTGCTTCAAAAGAAGGGTGAACTGCTAACCGAGGACCAGTTCAATGTGTTTCTAAACATTGTTTATCTAAGGTTAGTGTTCCAGCTGCGGGTTTTGGTTTGCTTTCCTTCCATATTGGGAGGTGGTATTATTGGAATTGTGGTACAGAGTATTTGTATTTGGGATACATTAGGCCTAAACTGTTGTGTAAATGGATAATGTCTTTTGTTTGATATGGATAATCGACTATTCATTCGTTTACTGAGAGGCTAAGTTTGTGGAGTCCAAGCCAGTTGTCATAAAGCTTGGGTTCCCATCTCTGAGGATTAAATGGAGAGGCATTGGAGGTTTCAGGTGGAACAAGCTGCTGCTGCTGCTGGCAATGGATATTAGCTCTCAAGTGGCTGGGCGAGTTGTTCTGGTAGATCATGAGGGTAGCAATGACTTGTTGTTTACCAAAACTTGTGAATGAACTATATTTGGACAGGTCCACCAGATGTGGAATAGTGAGCCAATGTCAGAAGAACAACGCCAGCATAGGAGGGAAGAAGTAGCATGCATTTGTGATAGTTTGAGGGGGGTGAGATACCACCTAGTGTACAATTTGTAGTTCATTTCTCTCGATTTGGATGAACAAGAGAACTTAAAATTAAGACTAAAGATGGCATTCCAGATGGGCATGTCCAAGGTTATATAGAGATCCTTTCCCACGCTGTCAGAAAGTAAGGTTTGGGGAGTTTCGAAGCATCCGTCAATAAATTGTAGATTAGCGAGAGAGGACGTTTTATTGGGGTGGAGGATGATATGGAGGACTCAAAGCGAGTAAGACTTCGAGTGCGACTAGGAGCTGTAGTATATTGTTGAAGCCAGTTTCTGACTTGGAAAAAAGCCCACCAAGAAACCTGGGAGCTGACAAACCGAGATTGGAGAAATGCTTTGTGCAAGGGTTGAAGTAATTGTGATAACGATCCCAGTATCGAGAGTCCTTCAGATTCCCATGACTGAAAGGGAGAGGGAATAAGGCCAGCTGGGAAGGTAGGGTTGCCTACTAAGGATATCAGCGGGGAAGGAGGTGTAGATAGAGTTGTGGAAGAATTAGCACTATACCAGCTGGATAGAATATGTCCTAGGACTGGATGTGATAGACAGGTTTTAGGTACTTTAGATTTGTTAATCCAAAGTAATTGAATTATGTCATATTGGGTTGGACATGGATCTATAGTTTGTATCCACCACTTATAGTTTGCTACTGTAAAGTCGAATAATTTAGATATGGCAGAGGCTAGATAGTATGTTCTAAAGTCAGGGAGGCCTAGACCACCCTGAACTATGGACCTGGACAAAATGGTATGTTTTATTCTTGGTTTCTTGTTGGCCCAAATAAAGGAATTAATCTCAGAGTGCAGGTTGTGTATCAGGGAAAATGTAGCGGAATGGTATTGAAGATATAAATCAATTTGGGAAGACCATCATTTTAGTACTGTTAATCCTCCCTAACCACAAAGTGAACAGCTGCCGCCAACGTCGAATGTCTGCTCTGATGTCGTTAAGCAGTGGGGACATATTCAGATGCGGAAGTTCCTGTATTTGAGGAGAGATACGTACACCCAGGTAGGTGATATCAGAATCTGCCCATTTTAAAGGGAATTTTCCTTGTAGTTGTGTTGTGTCAAGAGGGGTTAGGTTTACATTTGAAAGATTAATTTTTGCCCCAGACAAGTACCTTCAAGACATGTGGCAAAGATGTAGCCTGATCGGTTAAGGTGAATAAAACATAGTTGGCAAATGCTAAAGTTTTGTGTTCAGTTTTACCCACTCTAATACCATGGATAGAGCTATCATTGCGAATTGACTGTAGCATAGGTTCTTCAGTTAAATTAAACAATAGAGGTGATAGTGAGCATCCTTGCCTAGTCCCGTTGGTAATAGGGAAGGGATCAGAATACGTTTCATTGACAAGGATCCTCGCTGAGGGATGTGAGTATAAACTCATAATGCAGCCAACCAAGGAGTTGCCAAATCCTGCATTGTTCTCAGACAAGCCAGATCAGTCACAAGCAGGAACGTCAGCCAGGCCGGGTTGGATCACGGAACAGGAACACAGGAGTGTAGTCAAGACAGGCCAATTCGGTACACAGGAATCAGGATCAAACGAAGACAGCAACAGCAACTCAGGCTCTGGAACACCACGAAAGGGCAACTGACAGGTGTCAATGGCCGGGCATAAAAAGGTCACCAGGGGCGGGCCAAACATCCTCAGCCAATAGGAGAGCACCATAAGCGAGAGTGACAGAAAGGGATCACGGGCACCGTGATACAGTTTTTAGTACAGTATTCAGACCATGATCTGACCTCACATCTCTGCCAGTCAAACTGGGGATTATGTGATAGGAGCCATGGGAACCCCAGAATGACCACATGATGAGGGGAATGAATTATTTGGAAACGTAATACCTCCTTGTGGAGAGCCCCAATAGACATAATAATAGGAATCGTTTCCATAGTGATAAATGCAGGTTCCAAAGGTATACCGTCAATAGCTTCAATGGCTAAGGGAGTGTCCCTTTTGACCAAAGGAATTTTGTGCAATTCGGCAAAAGAACAATCCATGAAGTAACCGGCTGCACCAGAGTCTACCAGGGCCATCACCTCCACAGGCTGATCAGCCCATGAAAATACCACCTGGATGGTGGGCTTCTGTGTACTTGAGTCTAGGGACTGCTGTACGCCACCTAGGGCCTGTCCCCCAAGGTACCCTAGGTGCGACCGTTTCCCGGTCGTACCGGGCATGTGCGTAATAAGTGCCCAGCTTTGCCACAATATAAACATAGACCCTGCCTTTTATGGTGCGCCCGTTCCTCCTTTGTGAGTCTGGTGAACCCGAGCTGCATTGGTTCACTAGGTTCGGGTGAACGTTCAGGAGGAATGGGAGGCGAGGGTTGGTTTAAAAGACTGCCATGCCCATAACTTCTGGATCTCGCCCTTTTAGCCAGGCGTCTTTCACGATTTCGGGAGTCAATAAGCATGACATAATCAATGTATTCATCCAAGTCACTGGGTACATCTCTGGCAGCTATTTCATCTTTGATGGAGTTAGACAAACCTTGAGCAAAAGCTGCCACTAACGCCTCGTTATTCCATCCCACCTGTGCTGCCAATGTCCTAAATTCTATGGCATAATCACCCAAGGTACGATCACCCTGTTGTATCTCCAACAACCTTTTGGCAGCAGAGGCAGCTCCGCCAGGGACCTCAAACACTCTGTGGAACTTTCTTACGAACTCACTGAAATTCTGAGTGCAGGGTTTGGCATTTTCCCACAGGGGATTGGCCCATGCCAGGGCTTTACCTGTTAACAAGGATATCATAAACCCAACCTTGCTCCGGTCGTTTGGAAACGCATGAGGCGTCAGTTGATGGAATATCTCTAATTGATTAATAAACCCCCTGCATAGGGTTGGTTCGCCATCATATCTCAATGGTAACGGCGCCGCCGCCTTTAGGCCTCTGGTAGGTGCAGCAGGAACCACAGAATGGTTGTCCGGTGTCGAAACTGGGGGGACTACCGGGTTCTGATTAGGTTTGTCAAGGTGTCCCATATGCTCAAGTAATGTCTGTAAGGCCAGTGCCAATTGGTCCAAGCGCTGCTCATGAACATCCATCCTCCAGTGGATGTTTTGTGTATTACCTTCACCTTTGCTGTCTGAGGTCATGGCCCTTTCGTACTGTAACGGTTTTGTGAGACACTCAGACCAGTAGGTTAGAATAAAATACAGTTTTATTAAAAGACAAGAAAGGCTGCCCTCTATAGGCAGTACAGAATGACTGGAAATAGACAAGGAAGTACAGATGCCCTCTAAGGCCCAGTATACAGGGAAATTAATATATAAGGCATAAGCTAGCATACAGGGTGCACAAGGGTTAAAGTTCATAGAAATCAATCAGTCTCTGTTGCGGTGTGTTTGACAACGCCCATAAGATGCTAAAGGAGCGATATTGTGGTGCTAGATGTGAGAGCACCAGTAAATAGAGCAGGTCTGAGACTACTGCTTATGCTGAGCAGGGAACTGAGGTCAAAATACTCTGCAAGAGCTAGCACACGTTGAGCCGTGAGCTCCCGACCGGTGCTGTAAGCATAGATATTTGTACTGCAAGAGCTTAGGAGCTTGGAGCCACTAGCACCCAACTGGTGCGTTAACGGAGACCAAGTGCACTGCAAGAGCTAAGATGTTAATAGCCAATAGCACCCAACTGGTGCGTTAACGGAGACCAAATACACTGCGAGAGCTGAGGAGTATAGAGCCAATAGCACCCAACCGGTGCTGTAACGGAGACCAACTACACTGCAAGAGCTGAGGTGTATAGAGCCAATAGCACCCAACCGTGCTGTAACGGAGACCAACTACACTGCAAGAGCTGAGGTGTATAGAGCCAATAGCACCCAACCGGTGCTGTAACGGAGACCAACTACACTGCAAGAGCTGAGGTGTATGGAGCCAATAGCACCCAACCGGTGCGGTAACGAGACCACTGCGCACAGCAAGTGTTAACGGATGCGCAATGTTAATCGGAGGCCACCATGCTCTGCAAGTGTTAACAGGAGGCTCTTAGTAACAGAGAAAACAATGCTCTGCAAGTGTAAGTGGAAGGTTCAGGGTTAACGGAGGCAACGGTGCTCTGCAAGTGTGAACGGAAGGCTCAGTGTAACTGAGGTAACAGTGCTCTGCAAGTGTTAACGGAGGCTCAGTGAACGGAGGCAACAGTGCTCTGCAAGTGCAAACGGAAGGCTCACTGAAACTGGGACCACTGTGCTCTGCAAGTGTTAATGGAAGCTCAGTGTAACGGAGGCAACAGTGCTCAGCAAGAGTAAACGGGAAGGCCCAGTGAATCGGAGGCAACAACTCTGTCAGCCCTGCAATCAGCACAGCGGAAGTCAGAATGTCGCCCAAGCGACACGGGATCAGGATCTCAGCAGCAACACAGGCAGGGTCATCAATGTAGCCGGGTCAGGTCATGGAGCAGGAACGTCAGCCAGGCTGGGTCAAATCACGGATCAGGATCGTCAGACTAGCCGGGTCAGATCACGGAGCAGGAACGTTAGCCAGGCCGGGTTGAATCACGGAGCAGGAACCAAGGAGAGTAGTCAGATGGGCCAAGTCGGTACACAGGAACGCAGGAACACAGCTACACAGTAACACTGGTACAGGAAAACCACAAAAGGGCACCTGACAGGTGCCAAAGGCCCGGGATAAAAAGGCCATACTGGGTGGGCCAAACAAGCTCAGCCAATGGGAGCGCACCACAGCAAAGAGTGACAGCAAAGATCACGGGAACCGTGATAGGAATACAGGGAGGCTATTTTACAGTTCAAAGAGGCATGTGGAGGGAACGGGAACCCCAAATGGTATTTTATTTGTAAAGATCTCAGATGGTCGGTTAAGGGCTTGATTTCACGTCTCAACTGCAGAGTATATGGAGATATATCGTTGTATACTGATATGGCTGCCCCTGCACACTGAAGTTGCGCAGTGTCTGCATTTTTTGAGAATAAGATCTTTGACTTCATACTACAGGAAGCACATTATCACATCCCTGGGTGTGCTGTTGTCTCGAGCTTTGAGGGTTCGGTGAATCCTTTCTATATAAATTGGGCCTGTATAAGTGTCTCCCAGTAGTGCTCGGAAAAAGGTCATTACAGTCCCTTTTAGGTCTGGTGGCTGTACCATTTCAGGTAGATTTTTGATCCGAAGGTTGCAGCGCCTCCTTCTGTTATCCAGGTCGTTGATTCTGGACGTGAGGTTTGATATATGATCCTTCTGGTTGTGGACTATGGACTCAAGAGTCTTGACTTGGTCGGCAAGTTTGGTCTGAGTGTCTTCCAGTGTAAATACACGCTGGTTTAGAATCGTGAGGTCTGCATGAAGCGATGCAATCTCAGCCTTAAAGACCGATTTGAGATCCTCCATTAATACACGAAAATCAGCTTTCAGAGATGTTGTTAAATCCCGGAGGTCCGCTCTGGTGATCTGGACATCCATCTCAACGGTAGGTAGAGGATGTGGAGTGTCAGGTTGTGTATGCGGCATTGTAGAACGCGTTGCTTCAGCTCCCAAGATGTCATCTGAATCCTGCGTTAGAGGACCTAAACAGGCAGAGGGGGAGGGCTCTTCTCCATTTGGCACGCTAGATTGTCGTGTTGTAAAATAGCTCTTTAGATTAGAATTGGATGTAGAAGAGTTCTTTCTCCTATTCCGCATGCTTCGCTGGTCATTCATAAGTCCCTTTGAAGATTTGTCAGCAGAATTCCTCATCAAAATAAGGGATAAAATCACGGGTTTGTCGGAGCAGGACATGGCCCCTTGTGGGTGAATTTTAATGTTTTTTTGTGTTAGAGATATACAAAGGTGGACGGGCACTACTTAAATGTAAACACTAGGGAAAACCACATAAATAGTGTGGTTCCTCAAAGAGTCTATAGAAACACCCATCCCAAGCAAAACAAAATATAACAAAGTAAACTTTATTGCTATTAAAATATAAAGCAATGACACAATAAAAACAATTAAAAACATTAAAAACCACATTGAGAGTGGTGTAAGTGGTGCCTGTAAGATAAGTAGATACAAGTCATAAAGATATTGATCTGTTATCATTGTACACATGGGATGCAGGACTTGTAAAAGTGATTTATTTTTACCTACAAGTTTAAAATTGTTTGAGATATGCACTAGTGTATGATATTAAGCATATACTGTAAGTTTTTTAATTTATATATTACATCATACATTGTACATAATGTAGCCAGATCGCTATATTAACTGTTTGAGTGCCGGGGGGTAAGCAGTGCATTGCAAACCCCTCTGGTTAATGCATGGAGCTTTAATTCTGCACAAAGTACATCAAGATCCAAAAGTGGATCTTCTTGTAGTCTGTGTCATTTACTGAAAAACTTCCAGCAAAAGAACGGGAATCATTCTGGGACAAACCATTTGTGCTATAAAGGAGAAATTAAAATTTTCAACCATTTAAATGGGGTTTTAATGTCTTGAATATTAAAAAGATGCTTTGAAGACCTCTCTAGCAGTCAACTGGTAAAACCCCCCCATTGAAATCAGTGGAAATATAGGACATTTTTATTTGTCCCTTTGGTGCAGTTGGTTTGCTCCAGTATTACTCCAGCTCTTCTTAATTTGTGGTCTGGGCTTCCAGCGTATGGTAATGTAAGAGGTGTGCCATAACCCTGAGCTTATCGGAAGCTCGGGTGTTGATCGACGTAGTAGGCCTGAATAGAGGGCCATCTGCAGACAGTATTTAAGGCCTGCAGCTCCTCCCACAAATGCAGGCCTAGACTTCTATTTGTGGTCTGGGCCTCCACCATATGGTAATGTAAGAGGTGTGCCATAACCCTGAGCTTACTGGAAGCTCGGGTGTCGATCAACGTGGTAGGCCTGAATAGAGGCAAAAAGACAGTTTGATTCAATAGTTTATTCAACTTGCGCAAAGTAGACATTAATTAGCTAGCTCTGTAAGGGCTTTACGGATTTCATCGGTAGGATTTGGTGTGTAGAGAGAATAACAGGAGGACTGCCATCTGCCTAATCACTCAATGATGTTCACTGGGACATTGTTCTTAGAGGCGGGCGGATGCTGTGCCTATTCTAAATGAATGCCCTGAAAATTGATCGGGGTTTAAGCGTAAATGTGTGAGTATGATAGGAATATATGAAATAAATTCAGAAGTAGTGAAGGGACCAGAGTAAAATGAAAGAAGGGGGCTGTCTGCGGCATGGTGCTGGTGGGTAGATGTGAGGTTGACCAGAGCTTGATAAGGACACCAGGGGTCGTGAGTGGTGAAGTATGAGATGTGATGGCCTTCTCGAGCTTGGTCTGTTTTGGAATGGGCAAGAAAAACGGTGAAGTGGCTGAAGTGCTGGACGAGTTGGTCTCGGCTTACAAAGACATTAGTCTTCGAGTGGCAGGAGAACTCGCCCGGCCAAAGGAAGCCGAAGAAGGCCAGACAAATGGCAGCGAGGAGAGTGGTATTAGTCTGGTGTGAAAAAGTGGCAGATTTTAAAAGGTTGTACATTTTCCAAAATATGGCACCTGTAATTGGTAGCCTAGTGCAAGGTGCTGAGGGTGGCAGGGGACTATGCCCTTAAGGAAGAGCCGAACTCTATACATAGAGAGAATGGAAGAAGAGAAAGGGTGCATTAACGCATGATGGTGTTGAATACCAGCTAGATAAGCTCTCACCACCCACTATCAAAACTTAAGACCTAAGTGACAGTGGACTGAGAAAAAGTCAGGGGTGATCTGGTGTTTGCTAAAAAGGTTTGGAAGGACCACCAGGCTCTGTCATACAATTTCCTGGTATTGGGGGCTAGGGCATGCTGTATAACTGTAGAGGCTTCTGAGAGCAGGTAGTTTATATTGATGTTAGCTCTGCAAATGACTGGGGAGTGGCTGTTTCTGGATGTGGGTTGATGGAGCTTTGAAATTGTCGGGAAAGATAATTAGTAGCTGTGTTATCATGGATTGATATATGTGAGGGATGTATAATGAATCTGTGTGCGAGAGTTAACCAGTTTAGTTTCTTTTGCAGATTATTGATAACTGTGGATGGGGATCTACCTTTTTGTATGCGCTTTAAAGAGTATTCAGATAAGGAGTGGAATATAACTACCTGCCCTTCCCATTGGTGGGCTCATGTAGCGGCGGCAGCCACCATGGGGTAGATGCCTATGAGACCTGATGTGGAGAGGAGGTTGTCTGAGTATCTAATTTCAATTGGCCATGGTTGGCAAACCATTGTTGGCCACAAATGGCTGCAAAGTCAGAGTTGGCTGCGGGGCTGGCTGGAGAGGGGGAGGGAGGGAGGGAGCATGGTTCTGCCATCCCAAATGGACAAGAAGTTGGCCAACATACGCAGTTCAGATTTAGCTGCGGTGCTAATGAGAATAGAGGAATAGGAATGGGGGGCTGATGGTAAGAGGGTAAGTAGGTAAGAAAGAAATGCTAGACCTGGGGGGGGGGATTCTCATAGCAAAGCTTAAAGGGATAGTAATACTTCGTTTTAACTTTATTTTATTTTGTAGGCATTAAAAAAACATGAAGAATGATATAAGTCTTATCCCTCAAACTTTTATGGTTTATGAGATATTCACAAGCAAAGTTTCCCCTCCCGCCCCTTTTACCTAGTGTAAGCCATCTCTTCTCAGATGTGAATGTGGTTGAATGACCAGACAGATAACAGAAGGGGACAATTTTCTTTGTATGAAAACAATGAAAGCCCTTCCCCCCTTGACAAGTTTTTCAGCTTTTTCCCTTATCTTAATTGAAGATTGTCCCTCTCTGCAGTCTACCTGGGCACCTCCCTTCTGATCTGGTTGAACGGGGGGGGGGGATACTTTGTTTGTGAATATCTCTTAAACCATAAAGGTTTGAGAGATAAGACTTATATCATTCTTCATTTTTTTTTAATGCCTACAAAATAAAATAAAGTTAAAACGAAGTATTACTATCCCTTTAAGTGTCCAATTAAAGCTTGAAGTTCCAGTTTGGTCATAGAAACTTGATTAGCGCTTTTGATCACTATGAGAATTATCCTATCTAATTTGGCTCGGGGGATTCTGGCTTCCAGGTGAATGGTATTGAGTATTGAGTACCCAGAAATTCCAGTTCCTTGTTAGGGCCGCATGATGTTGTGCAGGCTATTTGGCGCGGATGAGGAATTGTCTATAAGGAGGAAGTCGTCCAGGTAGTGCAGAACTCCTGGACAATGACAATGATTCAGTAGCAGCCAACACAAGATCTCGGCAAAGATGTCAAAAATCTTGGGGCTGCTACGTGAACCGAAGGTGAGAGTAGTGGTAAAGTAAAACTGACCGGACCATTTAATGCCCTGGAGATGACAGAGTGATGGGTGGACGGGGAGTAGTTTAAATGCGTCCAGAGTATCGGTTTTGGAGGGCCAGCAGTTAGGGAGTGATTACTGAATAAGTCATATGGCATCATCAATAGTAGCATAATGGAGGGAGAATGGTTCAGGGGAAATTAAGGAGTTAATGCTAGGCGTGAGAGTGGAGTGGGGAGCTGAGAGGTCAATAATCAACTGTTTCTTGCCTGAGAATATATGTGTAGCAAGACCAATGGGGTTAGTGTGCCATATTGGAAAGTGGTGAGGGGAAGGGGCCTATGATGAACTTTCTTTCTGCTTCTTTGGCAAGCAGGGCGATGACCATGTCTGGATTGGCCAGAGCTGAAGCAAGGTTTGGGCATTCTAATGATGTCGCTGGGTAGGCTACCAGTATGGAGGCCTTCAGAGGCCTGTGATGATGTAGGTAGCAAGAGACCTGTTATGATGTGTAGTAAGAAAAGACTGAAGCCCAGTGACATAGATTCCCCCAGATTTTTTATTAAAGGAACCAAGCCTGAGGCAAATTGCCCTGGAATGTGAATCCCTACAGTTGGAGCAAGTATGCAGCATCCTACAGCCGCTAAAGAAGCATCCCCGTGAAGTAAAATTATTACAAATTGGCGTATTCCCCAAATAGTGAATAGTCTTCCCAAGTTTGTCACAGGTAGGATGAAAAGCCACTCTAGCTTGAGGACCTGACTGAGGTGGAGGAGCGGCTGCTTGGACGCCAGATGGGCCGGCCACGGGGGGGAGGAGGGACAAAGACCAGTGGAATGGAAGGAAGACTGGCAGTTTTGGCACACTGGTGCCTTTAGGCCAGCAAAGTGCTGGCAAAAAGCACCATGTCCAAGCAACTCTAGTCAGTCACGAAATTAAATTGGGCTAACGCAGCAGTGGCCTTAGCAGCGAAGGACCACTGGTAGTCATAAAATGTATAGCCGCCATATTTATGCGCCAGATCAACTACCAGATGTAGGTAATGGTCCAGCACCTGGCACCTATGCGGGAAAGCGAAGCAGACAATGTCCTGATAGACTCCAAAAGCTAAGACGAATTCCATGACTGACAACTTTTTATTAAGCATGGGAACCTTGGATCAGAGCTTTACTGACAATTTGCCGCAGTTAATGACCTTGCTCTCCACCAGATCCTGTGGAGTGACCAGGTTAATACCCCTCCCTTCCACCATGTCTCTACCAGTGTTGGGGGGATCAAATGGGCTGGTGACACTCTAGATGCACCTGTGTGAGATTTACCTGAATGAGATGGATCTGACATTATGATGGTTGGTGAATGTTGGCAAGAAGAGTGTTCCAAGGATGATACTCTGGTTTGAATATCTGACAACAAATGCATAATTTGAGCAAACTGTTCTACAACTGATGTGACAGGGAGGTGGGGGAGAGGGATGGGGAGGCAGGGGGTATTTGAGCTGGAGAGGGGGAAGAGAACATGAGTTTGAAAAGCTCAGCTTTCCTGGTTGATGCCGGAAAGGGGATATGCTGGTGGGTCAGTTCGGCCATGAGTTTCCCCACAGTCAATCCTCTTAGAGAAGGATTTCTGAGAGTAGGAGCTGGAGCCATGGCTTGAGGTGTCTTATTGTCAGACTGTAATAGCTGATCGGCTTTCTCCATGTTAATCTAGAAAACAGAATGAGACAAAGTGTAGTGATACTTAGGGTACCTTTGGCCTTGTGAAGAGGTAAAGTATGATACATAGGGTATCTTCAACCTCTACGAAGACGTAAGGTATGACAGAGGGGAACTGTAACGGTTTTTCAGACACTCAGACAGTGGATTAGAATAAAACACAGTTTTATTAAAGAAAAAATAAGAACAAGATCGCCCTCTAGAGGCAACACAGTAAATAGCAGTATATAGGCTACATATGCTTTCACAGGACCAGTATACAGAAGCAAGGATGATACATATACTGTCACAGGACAAGCTAAGAATAGCAAATGACAAGCAATAGTTAAATACAAGGAATCGTCAGTCTCATATGTGGTGTTTGGCACGCCCAAGGTGAAATAAGAGGCAGCGAGAGGTGCTAGATTACACAACACCTTAAGTCCTTAAATATAGAGAGCTGCTTAGGTAGTGCAGAGACTGAGGCAGAACGCTGCAGGGTAGTATAACGGAGACCAACTGTATCGTGATAGCTTAAGCCAATAGCCCCCATGGGCGTAGAACGGAGAATACTGTACTGTAAGAGCGTGAGCCAATAGCCTCCACGGGCGTATAATGGAGACCAACTGTACAGTGTTAGCTTGAGCCAATAACCCCCACGGGTGTATACGGAGACAACCTGCACTGCTAGAGCGTGAGCCAGGAGCCCTCGAAGCGTAATATCGGACACTGCGTACTGCAAGAGCTTAGTCGATAGCCCCCACGGGCGTATTAATGGAAACCACTCTATGACACCTTGGAGGGAGGCAAGCTGTAGCGTCTTCCAGGAACTGGGGACTGAACTAAAATGCAAAAACAGGTGAAAATAGAGAGTATATAGAGCATCAAGAGTGGGCACCAAAGCTACTACGTGGAGAGGATTGGAATGCAGTAAACTGGTGTTTGGAGAGAATGTGGGAGAGTGGCGTGTGCTTGCCCATAACAAATATGGCCGAATGGGGTGTGAGCTCCAACGAGAGGCTGCTTGCATCACTAGTAGGTAGGTGGAAACTGTTTGGCCTGGGCATAGCGTGTAAGCGTAGCTAGACAGCATAAATCCTGTGCAGCTAGGGGAAGCTGCAATGCGGCTAGTGAAGTCGCGATGGGACAGTTTAAGGTGCTGCGGTAGGCTGCTTGGGTACTAGTGAAGCAGCGGGATAAACATACCTGGGAACTTTCAGTTGAGGGCTACCCGGAGGGTACTCAGAGGGTTAAATGTGTCACACAGAAGGCTGGGGACGGAGGCACAACGGGAGAAAAAGCAGATGTGGCAGAGTTTCAATAGAAACTCTCCACATCCGGAGGAATCTGCCTCTGCCCCGGAGACCTGGTAAAGCTCTGTCAGAACCGGAGTCTCCGGGGCAAATCCAGAGAGTTCCCAGGTATGGGGATAAAGCAAGACTAAGATACTAACAGTGGCCGCCCGTATTATACAGGGAGAGGAGGCGTGAACTATGCGTACCGGTTGGTGGAGCCTGGGGAAGCTTACTATGCCGAAAGTGTAGGGAAAATTGTACCTTGCACTTGTTAGTGGCCGGAAGTGATGATACAGTCTGATGAGACAGGATGCGAAGCTCCGATACGACGTAAGGCACATAGACTGTGCATCCCTTGGGGGAGACTATAACTAACAAGGCCTGCAGCCCCTCCCATTAATGCAGGTCCAGCCTTCTATAAATCAGCCCCTTGGAACTCACAATTCTTTAATGCAAAGCTATGTTTGATGTAATTGAATAGCAGTTATGTAACTTATTCTATAGCACATCAGTTTATTATTATGTCATGAGGCTGTTATTATCAGCTAAAGAAATAGCTTTCTAAGCAAAAAGCCATTTGACACTGATTTTTAACCCCCTGAGTGCCATAGAGGTGTTCAAAACATTGTGGAACAATGTGGTGAGCATCTAGCGATACCAAGGGTTATGGCATCTAATGAATCCCTAATTCAGTCAAGGCCATCTACAACAATGGTGATCAACATTCGAACAGTGTCAGATTTGTTTTTCTCCTTGCCTCACGGGAAATTTTATTCAAAACGTTTTTGTGCATTTTATAAGAACAGGTGAAATAAAGTTTGAACACAGAAGTGAAAAATTACAACTTACGTAAGGTGATCAGATATCCCTTTAAAACGGAATTTCTCTCAAATTAAAGTACACCCAAATAATTATGCACATAGCGATACACTTATCAATACTAGTATTGTCCTGAATAAGTCCGTCATTATTGGGAAATCCAGCTTGTTCCGAGACACACAGACAGGCATCTTGCTGTAGCGGCATCTGTGTGCCTACTCCATCTGTCCCTTAAAGGGATAGTAATACTTACAATGTAAAAAAATATATGTTGTAGGGTTTATTCCCCCTGAGTTAAACAAGGGTACTCTCATTGCTGAGAGATGTTTTATTAAAAAATGATAACTGCTCAAACTTTAATTTTTTTTAGGTGCAATATCACAGTGACCTGAAAATTTACAGTGGTGCTGTTGCTACACCATCCTATGGATTGCTCTGGTCTGTAGACCATAAATCTCCATAGGATGGTGTAGCAACAGCGCCACTGTACATTTTCAGGCCACTGTGATATTGCACCTACAAAAATTCAAGTTTGAGCTGTTATAATTTTTTAACAAAATTTCTTTCAGAAGTGGGAGTACCCTTGTTTTATTCGGGGACATAAACCCTACAACATATATTTTTTACATCTTAAGTATTACTATCCTTTTAAGGTACAAAGCAACTCCCCCTCACCAATCCTAGAGGAGACCGGGACAGACAGCGCAGGCACACAGATGTAACTTTGGCAAGACGTCTGTGCTGATGCCTGCCTGTACGTCTTGGAACAAGTTGGATTTCTCAGTAACGCCAGACTTATTCAGGTTAATACTAGTATCAATATGAGTATTGCTATGTGCATAATTATTTGGGGTACAAACACAAACACAGGAGGTATAAAGGTATAAGAAATCAAAAACCACCCAGTCAGAACCCAAATAAAATTGAGGCACATCAAAAATGAAAAACGACTTTATTAATACACAGTATGTTATAATAAATGAGGCATAAAAACAATTAAAAATAAAGAACCTAGGAGGGTCCAGAGAGGTAAATATATATAAAGTGTATCCCTTTAAACAAATAATATCCATTTTGAGAAGCCAAATGAGAATCTCTATTACTATTATATATCAGGTGCAAGAAAACACGTGCTAAATATAAAGCTAAAGCCTGCAGGCGATAATAAACAAAGAGATTCAATAGAAAACCTACCTGGAACAGGTCTCCTAATGGCACTCAGGGAGACGCAAATATCCTCCGAACTCTCCAGGTTCCAAGCAGAACTCATCGTGTGTCACCACTGACTGAGGCTTCCCCAGCATGCTGCTAATTTCCCTTCTTTTCCCACAGGGATAGTATAAAAAGGGTGTCAGGTTCCTGCAGCATTTCATTTCTATTTTTGTTAGCAAGAGAAAAAGCAGCACCATTTTGAGATAGTTAGGATAGGCAAATAAAGCAAAGTTACAGTGTAGTTTAGAAAGTCATGTGGGCAGTCAATTTGATCTATTTGATAGTGGAGTCTGGGGGACTGGGGAGTGTGAAGGGACAAAGGAGGTCTAACCAAAAGGCCCCATAGTTTGGTTGACTGAGAGAGGCAGCTGTGATACAAGTTCCTTCCTGACTTGGCTGTTATCCCTGAGTTAAGGGAGCCTAGGGCATGGCAGGGATGGGCTGACCAGAGGGGAAATGAGGCAATTGCCCCCTGGGCTGCTGGCCCATTCATGCTTATGGGCTGGTCCCCCTACCTTTTTATTAACTATTTAGGACCAGCAGCTCTGGTCCTCAAGCAGTGACAATGCAAGGGAGGCATCCAAAAGGAGTATCAAACAGAGCATGTGAGGAGATCAATTGAATTTTTATTATGTTGTATATAGTACAAAAGCTTATATATATTTTTCTTATTTCTAATTTAGTACTCATACCATTAAACATTGTTTTCATACAAGATAAAAATAGTAGTTAACCCTGTGCAAGCCTGTAAAGATTTCCTTTTAAGAGCACAGGTGAGTTAATCAAAATGACTGAGCCTCTGATAAACACACTTGTGTTCTAGCAGGGAAAGTCCTGACCTGTTAGTGGCCACTGAGGGCATGGGTTGAGAACCTATGCGTTAGGGGCCAGACAGTAGGCTGACCAGGCCTCACCTTTAACCGGGGATGCATTGGAAAAATGCATACTACAGGACTGCTTTGATTTCAGTGAAATACCCCGGTTAAAGGTGAAATCTGGTCAGCCTACCAGACAGGTGTCCAATGCACCATTAAACACCCCTTTGGCTCTCAAAAGGTTAAAAAGCAATCATCAAATGCAATTTTATTAACTTGGTCGCTTTTAATAATATTACCCCAAGATTCTGAGATGTGAATTGCTTTCCTTGATCAATCATATCACCTGTCAAAGAAAGCGCTTTAGGGTTAATCTGTAGCAAATACACAACAGATATAGATATATTTGAAAATAAATACATATTTTCAGAAAGAAGATTTCATCCTATGAGTGCCAGACTGCATTGCATTGTGTTGGATATCTGTCAGGCACTCATTGGGTTAATATTTTGGAGCTTATCCCTTTGGATCCATGCTAGCTATATCTCCATTGCATTGCAAAGCAAAATGTTGAGGACTTCCATAGCATTCACTGTGTTAACCCCTTGGGAATCAGAGAGGTGAACAATGCAATTTTACTAATTTGGTATTTGAATATTATTCCCCCAAGGCTCTGGGATATGAATCACTTTCCCTGATTCCGCACATGACATGACTGGCCATCAAAGCATTTTGGGGTTAATATATTATGTTTTGAAAATAAATACATATTTTCAGAAACAAGATTTAACCCCTTGCTGCCGGAGAGTACTGTAATACATTGTATATCTCTCGAGCACACACAGGGTTAATACTGGAGCCAGTGACATCTCCATTGCATTGAAGACTTCCTTAGCATCCAAAGATTTAAACCCTAGGGGGATCAGACGTGGGAGCAATGCATTGCGCACCCCTCTGGTCCCCAAGGATTTAGGTTAAATCTTCTTTCCAGATCACAACTTTTGTTCCACAGCTCTAACTGTTAATGCTATTAGACAGAAATACATACTTTAATAAAATCTGCTGAAACTATTGTGTTTTATTATAATACGCCTGGTGCAGGTATTTCAGGAATGAGGAAGCCTGGACAGACAGGAAAAAAATGTATGAACAGGATACATTGTATGTCAAATTAAAACATCTGGACTTACAACTGTTTCTAATTACTTGACTGCCTAGACTGTAAACTTTAGGATTTGGCACCAGAGTCCCTCCTAGAGTGCTGCCCAAAACCTTGCAGGCAGCTAATCAAAGGCACTTTGCAGGAGGATAGTTTTTGAGCCGGTTTTGGCCAGCTTTGAACACAGCAGCTCCAGTGTGAGCTGAACTTCCAGAAAGTACAAGTGAGAGTGTTGCTTATATGTTTCTAGTCTGTGGCTGACTCTTCTTACTGGATCTAAGTATGCAAGCTGGAGCCTTGCTTAACTTTGTGTGGGCTTCCTCTCTCTTCAGTCTCCTAGCCGCTGTGCCGCAGAGCCCCTCGTTAAGCCTGAAGTAAGTTCTGACATTTCTTGATTTCTGCTTACAGTAAGTCTTGCAGTTAACCCCTTGAATTCTTTTGAGTGTCCCAATGCATCCTGAATCAATGCACTGAAATTCTCTTTGTCATTCAAGGGATTAATATACTCATTCACTGTGTGGGTCAGATATGAATACAGGACCCAAGGTAAAGAAGGAGCAGGACAAGGTGTCACTGCCTCTGCTTTATGCTTTACAGAGAGCTGATGTAACACATGAAAAAAATCTGTGGCAAACTGAGGTTTACCCCTTGAATACTTAATGCATTGCAATGAGCCCGCTCTAGCTCTCAAGGGGTATGAAAACCACCTTTAAGTAAATGGGAATTTTGGGCCCTAATAGTGCATCTGGTTTGCCCTAGAATTATATGACTTTTTTTTTTTAATAAATAAATGTATATGCATTGTACCATTTTCTGTATAATTAAAGAAACATCTCATGCAAGTCAATGGCTGTTGCTTATCAGATTGAGATAACTTAACACTTTGAGTGCCAGAGAGGTATCCAACGCATTGCAACGCAATGCATTGGATACCTTTCTGGCACTCAGAGGGTTAATTAAAAAAAAAAGAGCGTCTGTTAGCATTTGTAGCACCATTAACTCTATGAGTGCCAGAGAGGTGCCCAGAGCACTGCAATGTACTGGACACCACTGTTTCATTCACAGTGAAGCTTATGTGTTCACTTTATTAGGGAAAAAAAAAAATAACAATACCCTTTAACCCTTTGAGTGCCAGACAGATACAGAACACATTGCAAAGCAATCTGTTCCACACCCCTCTGGCACTGAAAGGGTTAAGTGTGAAATGAGATGTCTGATCCATTGCAAAGCATTGTGTTGGGCACCACTCTGGCACGTTAGCCAAACCCATTTTAATTTGTGGCACATTTAACTAAAATATGTCATTCCTTTTACACATTTGCGCAGCATAAACAATCTAGCATACCTCTTTAAGGAAAAGAGGCGTGCAGCTTACTTTGAAGCAATGTGCTGCACGCCTGTCTGGTCCTTAAAGTGTTAATACACTTATTTGAGAAGGTGTTACTAATTCAGTTTAGTGCTGAGACACTTAATTGACACACCTTTTGGGAATTATACATTTATGGTTATTTTGTAGAGGTTAAAAAAATCTCTCAGAATGTTGGGGTTGAATTATGAAAGTGATGATATACAACAGAAAAAAATCGTAACCCCTTTGTTGCTAGAAAAATCTGCAGTGCCTTACTTCTCAGCAAGTTGGAGAGCTCTCTAGCATCCAAAGCGTTAAACAATTAATATCCAGTAAAAAGTTATGTAAACTGGTGGTAAATAAACCACTATAAAATGCACCTGGTGTTTTTTTTGAAAGACATCAGGGGTTGATTTGTCCACACCCACAAACCAAAATGTGCATGAGGCTAACAATTTTCTTCTTTAGGCAGTTACATTCTATAACTAATGGGAAATCCAGCTCTGGTACAACAATGAACTTGCCTTTTCACATAGGAGGGCAACCTGTGGCCCTACAGTGGGTGTTGGGCAACAACATCCATCTTCCACAGTTGGAAGGCTGAGGATGCTGTAAGTTGTAATGCAAAAAAAAAGCTGGAGATCTGAAGGTTGCTCATCCCTGCTTCATTTTAATAATATTTACACTTAAAGCATGGACTGTATTTAACTTGTATCATCTAACAGGTAAACTATTCAATGCTAGGATAACACCATAACGGTAAATCCTATAGGCAGTGTATATAAGCACAGGTACTGAAAATTTTCACCTTAAATACTGCTTGAGTCAAGCAACTTGCTTATGTCAAATCTACACTGGCATTCAGACTGTTTTCACTGGGCCAGCTTTTTCCTGTTGCATA
Source organism: Rhinophrynus dorsalis (assembly GCA_037306005.1). NCBI lineage: Eukaryota > Metazoa > Chordata > Amphibia > Anura > Rhinophrynidae > Rhinophrynus > Rhinophrynus dorsalis. The sequence continues at coordinate 412,495,538 of CM074719.1, read as the reverse complement.
TTACAAGGAAGCAACTGTTAGCCATCTGTGTGTCTGTCTATGTGCATAATACAAAATGAACACTCTCTCGTATATATGTATATTTATACTGTATGTCAGGGCAGACAGTTTTTGGACCTTTAACATTCAGAGATTAAGGGAGTTATGCACTAAGGCATGATAAAGAGGTGATAAAGTAGAGCTAACTTCTCCACTGATATCACTTCTCCAGTTGCAATGTTATTCTATAGTGCCTATGAAAGTTGGAGAAATCTTAGTGCATTAGATCTATAGAATAACATAGGACAGGGCTGTCCAAGTTCATTTCTCAAGTGCTGCCAGCAGTACAGGATTTAAGGATTTCCCTGCTGAAGGACAGGCGAGTCAGTCAGAATGAAGGAGCCACTGATTAACTCACCTGTGTTTAATCAGGGAAATATTTAAATCTTGGCCTGTTGGTGGCCCTTGAGGACTGAACTTGGACAGCCCTGACATAGGACTTGGAGAAGTGATATCACTGGAGAAGTATGGTAGACAAAAATTAGTAATTGTTTGCATGAACGGCATATTTTCAATAGAATATATGACAAAAAACTAGTAATGTGCGTCATGTTTGACACAACTCCAGAATTGCTGGGCAAAGGGGTAGGACAAGGGTATGGCTTAACTATTCACCAGAATTGTATAGGGGTAAACAACATTTGTCATATACAATGACAAAAAAATTTTGTGCAAATGACAGATTTTGTATGTTAAGAAAAAAGTTGAGGAAATGTCACATTTTTGTCATTACATACAACAATTTCAGTCAGGAATTGTACTTCAACAACATAGTTCTGATTACAACCAACACTCTCTGAATATATTACTGACCCCAACAACACCATTCTTTGAAATGTCATTACAAATGACAAAAGCTATTTTGCTAATTCTTTGAACATACGTCCCTTTATCACCCCCTTAGTGCATCTCCCCATAAACGTCTTATCAACCCCACTATATATATAGATTATATATAGTTTTTGAAGCTGAAGAACTGCACTCACAGGATTTCTAAATGATGAATAAAGTACAATATTTATTGCATCAACGCTTCGGCCCTGCTTTGGTTCTTTGTCAAGATAGTTGACAACTATCTTGACAAAGGCCCAAAGCAGGGCCGAAACATCGATACAATAAATATTGTACTTTATTCATTATTTGCAAATACTGTGAGTGTGGTTCTTCAGCTTCAAAAACTGTATGTATGTTTATGGACCTGGCACCCAGGTTATTGATACTATCAATCCAGGAGAGTGCACGAATATTGCGATTATATATATATATATATATATATATATATATATATAATCTTTGTATAGGCCCAGTAGTGGTTAAAACCTCACAATTCAGTAAGAAAAGCTTTCTTCCACCCCCAGCCATATGTTATTAGGAATTTGCACTGTGAGGGCAGATTCCTGTACAGCTGGGTTTACACATCCTGTGTATATTTACTTCCAATATGGAGACCCATGTTTTATGTTGTTTTCTGTTCCGTTGTATGGGTACTGTGCAAGTGGCACATATGCTCCTTTTTCTGCTGCCTAGTGTTTTTTGCGTGGGAAGCAACATATTAGGGAGAATGTACTTATGTGATTCCTCATTAAAACATGCTCTGGTAGCGATTAATTTTTTATATTTACTACCTACTGAATGTCAATATACAAAGCTTCTTGCACAGAAAATGTTCTCTTTCTGCCGCTGGCACCAAGTGGAAGGCTTTGGGGATGTGTATGTGTGTTTTAGGGCATTCTTTCCTCTGCCCCTTGTTTATCACAATGTACTGTGCAACCTATGAGTAAGGCAGTCAGGGCTTCCTTGCATTAAAGTCTTACCAATGGCAGAGTATGTATCAGTATGCAGTAAGGTGATCATAGCTCTACTACATACCTTGAAGTGTAGGCACATGATTAATAATCCTACATCCAAGTACAGAAAAAAGTAGTAATTTCCCTTTTTTTGTAATGTACTAGCTCCAGAAAGCCTTACATTAATTAGTACATCATTTACTAGAAATTAAATTGCTCCTTTGTGTAATATCTAATTTTTATTTCCTGCTTACTTTCACATTCTTCTATTAATCAAGGATCTGTTTCGGGGCATTTATATGTACCTCAGCTAGGCATGTTTTTCCTTTGAAATCAGTAGTATAAATTTAATGACATGCATTCTCATATATCACACCCATCCATCCCAGGTCTCTGATTCTTTTTTCTACGAGATGATACACATCTAAAATGTCTCATCCACTTGTTAGTACACAAGAAAATTCAACACTGCTGTCATTGCAAGCAGAGCCTCAAAATCAGATCAGTCAATGATTTTGCAGTGTATTTAACAGGATCCATTTTTTTTTTTTTTTGGGGGGGGGATACAATTTGTTAACCCCTTGGAAACTAGGGATGTCTCCCACTTAAGGGCAAAATCTACTCATACAGCAAATGGGTAATTTAAAAAAAAAAAAAAAAATACATTTATAAAAAAAAAAAAAAAAAACACACTAAAATCTCCACATAATAACCCACCCCCCTTTGGCCAGAAAATCCCAATGGTCTCCGTATTTTGCCCTTGTTTAATTCTTCAAGAGATTGTGTCTTAATCAGTACTGGATGTCATGTCTAAGTATAAGCAAAAAGTGCTATTTTCATTTAGCAGAATTTTCACTGGAAAAAAATCCAGTTTTTCTTTTTTCTTTTTATTTTTTTCCAAATCCTTGAAATATTCACCCTTTTGCTACCATCAATGGAACTTCCATGAGAACTTTCCAAATTCCACCTATGTTGTCTATGGGAGTGAGAATTCCTGCTGTAGTACTGCTGCTGCTGAGCACTGAAGTGGAGAAAGTTAGTTGTTAACAGGCCGAGTCATATGGTAATACAAGCCTTGAAAAAATTGTCAGTAGTCTGAGTCCTACAGCAAGGCATGATGGTGGTGGTGGTGACCTGGTGGACTGATAACCACAAGTGACTTGTAATGGTGAGTGACTGACACTTTTCATGGATCATACTCATTATTAAACAATAAAAGTCCAGTAAAGCGAACAAAAAAGCAGAGTACTCGCATATTCTAAGCAGAACTATCACACAGATTAAAGTGACCCCCAAATCATTATACATATAACGATACACATATCCATACTAGTATTATCCTGAATAAGTATGGCATTATTGATAAATCCAACTTGTTCCCAGGCGCACACGCAGGTATCTTGCTGTACCAGCATCTGTACACCTGCTCCATCAGTCTCTTCCTGTACCTTAAGGTACAATAAAACTCCTCCTAGGAGACTAGGTTGGACAGCGCAGGCTCACAGATGTCTCTTTGGCAAGATGTCTGCACTGATGCCTGCCTGTTCATTTGAGAATGAGTTGGATTTTTTAATAACTTATTCAGGATAATACTAGTATGGATACACGACTCTCTATATTTAAATTTCTTTGGGGGGCACTTTGAGTGGTAGTTCCGCTTTAATAAAAATAATTGACCCTCCATGAATTGAGCCTTGCATATTATACAGAGTGGACAGTTTGTAGTTGTTCCCCTATAAGCTACATCTTATTAGACTCTACTGTAAACAAGCATTTCAGTTTGATGTGAAATTCTGGGACACTTTGTTGTTTGCTACACAACACAGTGATTGCAACAGCATCTGCTTTCCTGGGGAATGGTTTAATATTGTCAACATAAATCTCAGGGTGGCTATGTTGGATGTGCTTAATTAGAGCAGACGTGCCAAGGTGTAACCTTCTATACTGGTGAGTTAGCACATTGGGAATACATGGGGGGGAGCCCTTTAACATTGATTTCATCATGGTAAATAAAGAGGAAAAATTGCACATTTCTCAGGAACTGTTGCAGAAGGTGCTAAGTGCTTTTATTTTCAATTTTCACATGATCCAGGACTGATGTGCTCTTAAGCAAATGAACAGGGGCAAAAGTCATAGGGGTCATTAGGATTTTCTGACAATAATATGATATGGGGGTTATAAGTAAGAGGTGTTAGTTCTCCTTGAACCATTTTCAGCTTGTTGCGCTGCAGTCACCAAACATATTTTAAATCGTGCTATTGCCCTCAATAGTGTGAAGAACAATCTGTATAACAGAACCATTTCCCCACTACAATAGTAAAGTGGGTTTTTAATGTAGTCGAGAGACACAGGTGGTGCGCATGGCAGAAGACAGTTACATACTCAAAATCCTTGTGCGTGCCTGCTATGTCTTTTATGTTTATGATTCATTGTTGTCATATAAAGTGATTACAATGGTAACAGCTTAGAGAGTTTCCTATAAAAGCTCAGATTTCATTGGGATAAAAAAACATTTATAATGGATCAGCACTGCTGGATCCACGTGTGCCAAAAGAACAAGAGATACACACAGTCAGGCCTGAGTTAATTTATTACTTTGTTCCGCTGTTCATATTGGGCTTGAAATAAAGGAAATATCAGTCAGCTGTGTAATATTTTCATTGGGATTTAGTATTTAAATATATGAGGTGGAGTGGTAACGCTGTCACCTCAAAACAGGGTGTAATTTATTTAACCTATGACACTGTTCACATGAACCTGGCAAGATATCATTGGTTGATATGAATTCAGATTACTGCAATGCGCTAGCTACTATTGTTGGTCACTGGGTTGCTGTAGCATTGGAGGTCTTTGTGGTGAATGATGGGACAGCTGTTCAGGCTGTTCCCAGGTGATTGAATTGCTGTGATTCTACTCACAATAATCCATTTACAGAATTGCCTGTATTGGTATCAGTCAGTTGTTGTGGGTCAGCTGAATGCTTTAACCTTTTAAGGACCAGAGGGGTGTGCATGCATTGCTTCACAATGCATTGCACACCCCTCTGGTCCTTAAAGGTTTAAAATACATCACTTCTACTGTGTTGAGTTTGCAGTGGGATCTCAGTGAACAATACTGTGGTGGGTTGCTGTGTTGGTATCTTCATGTGCCCCCTTCCCCCCCAGGCCTTGTTCCACTGTTTAGTCATGGAATTACATACATACTGCCTCATCTCCCAGTAGCTATGATCCTGGCACCCTGTATGTCAACCAATATCAATGGGGTACCATTTTCTTTGGCTGGCACTAGGTACTGGGTAGACTAGGAAATTCCATGGTGAGGAAAGGTTTTAGTATCTTTTGAAGTGACTGAAGTATAAAGAAATGTGTGTTTTTTTTCCTATAGCATCTGGAAAGAGTAACCCCTCATTCGATGATGGGGGATATCTACTTTCTAAAATGGTATGTCTTACTGACCATTTCTTCATATCTGTAGTGGTTATAACCATTTTCATGTAGGTAGGTAATTTCACAAAAGAAAAGTGTAGGTTAGTGTTTCTGGCACCCCCTACAGTATGTCAACCCATACCAATGGGGTACCATTGTAGAAAGTATGAATGCAGTATGAAATGTAACACTTTTCAAAGATTTTTGTATAGTTGAAGTGGTGGAAATGTAATAATAACAAAATCCCTATAGCGCCACCTTTTGGAAATAATTGTGCACACCAGTCAAAAAGACAAACAAACCATTATTTGGTGCTGGCGAATGTTTACTTTCCAAAATAGCATGGCTTGCAGGCAGCCTTTTTTAAAAACAAAACAGGTAGATGTCATTTTATGCTACTACGATATGTTCAGCCATAACAATGGGGTACTATTGTTCTTGGAGGAGTAGTAGCTAATGATTGCTGTATTAAATTACATAGTTTTCAAAGATTATAGCATATTTAACCCCTTAGCGACCCTTGACGTACCAGGACCGTCAAGGGTAAATGTGACCGAACGACCCTTGACGGTCCTGGTACGTCAAGGGTTAAACTCTTCCATCGCGGCCGCACGGAGCGATGGAAGAGTTCAAGCCGCTTGTTACTAAGTGTCCCGGTATCGGGACACTTAGTAACAAGCGGCTGAAACATTGTTGCAACATGCGATTCGCTTCAAAAGCGAATCACATGTTGCAAAACCTGAAAGACAGGGACAGTATTTGTAAATACTGTCCCTGTCAGATCTCTCTGCCTCCCTCCACCTTGCATACTGCTAAGGTGGAGAGAGACAGAGGGAGATGGTGTTCCAGTGTGCCTGTAAAAAAAAAATAAAAAAAAAAAAATGTTTAAATAAAGAAAATTAACCCTTTGATCACTGTTCTACAGTGATCAATAAGTGCCCCCCCATCTGATCACTCTTGGAGTGATCAATTTGCTGCAGATCAGTGTTTTCTGTTCTGTGGGACACCCCCCATCCCCCTTGAATTTTTTTAGATTTTTTAAAAATTTTTAAAAATTTTTTTTAATTTTTTTTAAATGTTTTTTTTTTTTTTATAATAAATATAGTTTAGGTATTTTGGTAGGTAGTTGGGTAGGTTTAGTGTAGACGTGTGTTAGGGAAAGTTTTAGGGATAGATTCAGGTTTAGGGGAGAAAAAAAAAAAAAAAACCAACCCCCCCCCCCCAAAAAAAATATATATATATAATAAGCGCAGTTTAGATAGGTAGTTCAATTGGGTTAGGTAGGTTCAGGATATACGTAGGTTAGGGTAAGTTTTAGGGTTAGATTTAGGTTTAGGGATAGCGTAAGAAAAATAAAAAAACCCAAAAAACCCCCAACCCCCCCCAAAAAAAAAAAATATATATATATATAATAAGTGCAGTTTAGATAGGTAGTTCACTTGGGTTAGGTAGGTTCAGGATATACGTAGGTTAGGGTAAGTTTTAGGGTTAGATTTTGGTTTAGGGATAGCGTAAGAAAAAAAAAAACCCAAAAAACTCCAACCCCCCCCCCAAAAAAAAAAAAAATATATATATAATAAGTGCAGTTTAGATAGGTAGTTCACTTGGGTTAGGTAGGTTCAGGATATACGTAGGTTAGGGTAAGTTTTAGGGTTAGATTTAGGTTTAGGGATAGCGTAAGAAAAAAAAAAAGCTTTTTTAGTGGGCAAAATGCAGCGCAGGTACAGTGTTGAAGAGGCGTATGCCTTTTTGGCGTCTGACTCTGAGGCAACAGACACTGCATCAGATTTTGACATAGCGCAGTTTTCAGAAAGTGAGAGCAGCTCTAGTGATGACGCTGGGCCTTCTGTCAAGAAAAGACGCACTGCCCCAAAAGCTGCTCTGGCAACTGCCCCAGCACCTGCCAAAAGAACTGCCCAAAGACCTACCAAAATACCTACCCAAAGAAATGCCCCAAGTGCTGCCCCAAGAGCTGCCCTGGCAACTGCCCCAGCCCCTGCCAAAAGATCTGCCCAAAAACCTACCAAAGAAATGCCCCAAGTGCTGCCCCAAGAGCTGCCCTGGCAACTGCCCAAAGACCTGCCAAAAGACCTGCCCAAAGAAATGCCCCAACACCTGCCACTCCGGATCCTAATGAATGGGTATCAATTTATGCCCACAAATCTCAGAATTCACAGGCAACCCAGGGATTCAAATTGATGTGGAAGGATTTACCCATGATCATTTTTTTTATTTGTTTTTGGGGGAAGACATTTTAGGTGAAATTGTTTCCCAAACCAATTTGTATGCAGCCCAGTATACTGCCGCCAACCCTAAGTGTGAAAAACGCTGTTTTTTTTTTTTTTTACTTACGTCATGGTTTACGAGGGATTGGTGGTAAAATGGCAGTGTATAAAATTGGAAAACACACCTAAAACGAGAGCCTGGGGTGTCTACTTTCCAAAAATATACACTTTTGGGGGGAAATCTTAAAAAAAGAGCACTGTTACACAGCCCCAAATGAGACATGGCACCAGTAACGCAAGCTGTGAAGATTCAAAGTGTGAACCTGGAAACGCGCATGTTCCAATTTGGCCCCCGTAGCTCCCCCAAACCATGAGAAAGCTATGCATATGGGGTATTGCCGTACTCAGAAGAAGGAGCTGAACACTATTCAATTCAGTTTATAAAATCTTCACGTATTCTGTGCTTGAAATTCACATCAAAATTGAAGGCAAAGTGTGAAAAACGCTGTTTTTTTACTTACGTCAAATTTTCACAGGATTGGTGGTAAAATGGCAGTGTATAAAATTGGAAAACACACCTAAAACGAGAGCCTGGGGTGTCTACTTTCCAAAAATATACACTTTTGGGGGGAAATCTTAAAAAAAGAGCACTGTTACACAGCCCCAAATGAGACATGGCACCAGTAACGCAAGCTGTGAAGATTCAAAGTGTGAACCTGGAAACGCGCATGTTCCAATTTGGCCCCCGTAGCTCCCCCAAACCATGAGAAAGCTATGCATATGGGGTATTGCCGTACTCAGAAGAAGGAGCTGAACACTATTCAATTCAGTTTATAAAATCTTCACGTATTCTGTGCTTGAAATTCACATCAAAATTGAAGGCAAAGTGTGAAAAATGCTGAATTTTTTTTACTTACGTCAAATTTTCACAGGATTGGTGGTAAAATGGCAGTGTATAAAATTGGAAAACACACCTAAAACGAGAGCCTGGGGTGTCTACTTTCCAAAAATATACACTTTTGGGGGGAAATCTTAAAAAAAGAGCACTGTTACACAGCCCCAAATGAGACATGGCACCAGTAACGCAAGCTGTGAAGATTCAAAGTGTGAACCTGGAAACGCGCATGTTCCAATTTGGCCCACGTAGCTCTCCCAAACCATGAGAAAGCTATGCATATGGGGTATTGCCGTACTCAGAAGAAGGAGCTGAACACTATTCAATTCAGTTTATAAAATCTTCACGTATTCTGTGCTTGAAATTCACATCAAAATTGAAGGCAAAGTGTGAAAAATGCTGAATTTTTTTTACTTACGTCAAATTTTCACAGGATTGGTGGTAAAATGGCAGTGTATAAAATTGGAAAACACACCTAAAACGAGAGCCTGGGGTGTCTACTTTCCAAAAATATACACTTTTGGGGGGAAATCTTAAAAAAAGAGCACTGTTACACAGCCCCAAATGAGACATGGCACCAGTAACGCAAGCTGTGAAGATTCAAAGTGTGAACCTGGAAACGCGCATGTTCCAATTTGGCCCCCGTAGCTCCCCCAAACCATGAGAAAGCTATGCATATGGGGTATTGCCGTACTCAGAAGAAGGAGCTGAACACTATTCAATTCAGTTTATAAAATCTTCACGTATTCTGTGCTTGAAATTCACATCAAAATTGAAGGCAAAGTGTGAAAAATGCTGAATTTTTTTTACTTACGTCAAATTTTCACAGGATTGGTGGTAAAATAGCAGCGTATAAAATTGGAAAACACACCTAAAACGAGAGCCTGGGGTGTCTACTTTCCAAAAATATACACTTTTGGGGGGAAATCTTAAAAAAAGAGCACTGTTACACAGCCCCAAATGAGACATGGCACCAGTAACGCAAGCTGTGAAGATTCAAAGTGTGAACCTGGAAACGCGCATGTGCCAATTTGGCCCCCGTAGCTCCCCCAAACCATGAGAAAGCTACGCATATGGGGTATTGCCATACTCAGAAGAAGGAGCTGAACACTATTCAATTCAGTTTATAAAATCTTCACCTATTCTGTGCTTGAAATTCACATCAAAATTGAAGGCAAAGTGTGAAAAATGCTGAATTTTTTTTACTTACGTCAAGTTTATGAGAAAGTGGTGGTAAAATGGACGTGTAAAAAATTTGAAAACACACCTAAAATGAAAGCTGGGGGTGTCTACATTCCAAAAATATACACTTTTGTGGGGAAATTCTAAAGTGCAGCACTGGAACATAGCCCAAAATGAGTAATGGCATCAGTTAACCAAGATGTGAAAATTCAATATTTGTTCAAAATTGGGCCCCGTAGCTCCCCCAAACCTTGAGAAACCTATGCATATGGGGTATTGCCGTACTCAGAAGTAGGAGCTGAACACTAAACAATGCATTTTTAAAAATCTTCACCTATCATGTGCTTGAAATTCACATCAACATTGAAGTGCAAGTGTGAAAAACGCTGTTTTTTTAACTTACGTCAAGATTTACGAGCGATTGGTGGTAAAATGGCTGCGTAAAAAAATTGAAAACATACATAAAATGAAAGCCTGGGGTGTCTACTTTCCAAAAATATATACTTTTGGGGGGAAATCTTAGAGTGGAGCACTGTTATACAGCCCCAAATGAGACATGGCACCAGTGATGCAAGCTGTGAAAATTCAAAGTGTGAAACTGGAAACGCGCATGTTCCAATTTGGGCCCCGTAGCTCTCCCAAACCTTGGGAAACCTATGCATATGGGGTATTGCCGTACTCAGAAGAAGGAGCTGAACACTAAACAATGCATTTTTAAAAATCTTCACCTATCATGTGCTTGAAATTCACATCAACATTGAAGTGCAAGTGTGAAAAACGCTGTTTTTTTAACTTCCGTCAAGATTTACGAGCGATTGGTGGTAAAATGGCTGCGTAAAAAAATTGAAAACATACATAAAATGAAAGCCTGGGGTGTCTACTTTCCAAAAATATATACTTTTGGGGGGAAATCTTAGAGTGGAGCACTGTTACACAGCCCCAAATGAGACATGGCACCAGTGATGCAAGCTGTGAAAATTCAAAGTGTGAAACTGGAAACGCGCATGTTCCAATTTGGGCCCTGTAGCTCTCCCAAACCTTGAGAAACCTATGCATATGGGGTATTGCCGTACTCAGAAGAAGGAGCTGAACACTAAACAATGCATTTTTAAAAATCTTCACCTATCATGTGCTTGAAATTCACATCAACATTGAAGTGCAAGTGTGAAAAACGCTGTTTTTTTAACTTCCGTCAAGATTTACGAGCGATTGGTGGTAAAATGGCTGCGTAAAAAAATTGAAAACATACATAAAATGAAAGCCTGGGGTGTCTACTTTCCAAAAATATATACTTTTGGGGGGAAATCTTAGAGTGGAGCACTGTTACACAGCCCCAAATGAGACATGGCACCAGTGATGCAAGCTGTGAAAATTCAATTTGTGAAACTGGAAACGCGCATGTTCCAATTTGGGCCCCGTAGCTCTCCCAAACCTTGAGAAACCTATGCATATGGGGTATTGCCGTACTCAGAAGAAGGAGCTGAACACTAAACAATGCATTTTTAAAAATCTTCACCTATCATGTGCTTGAAATTCACATCAACATTGAAGTGCAAGTGTGAAAAACGCTGTTTTTTTAACTTACGTCAAGATTTACGAGCGATTGGTGGTAAAATGGCTGCGTAAAAAAATTGAAAACATACATAAAATGAAAGCCTGGGGTGTCTACTTTCCAAAAATATATACTTTTGGGGGGAAATCTTAGAGTGGATCACTGTTACACAGCCCCAAATGAGACATGGCACCAGTGATGCAAGCTGTGAAAATTCAAAGTGTGAAACTGGAAACGCGCATGTTCCAATTTGGGCCCCGTAGCTCTCCCAAAACTTGAGAAACCTATGCATATGGGGTATTGCCGTACTCAGAAGAAGGAGCTGAACACTAAACAATGCATTTTTAAAAATCTTCACCTATCATGTGCTTGATATCAACAGTAGTATTGAAATGTAAGTGTGAAAACTGCAAAACAACAAAATATTACCACAATTTTGAAATTTTTTTCTGGAAAAATAGCTGCATGAAAAACTCCAAAATTCTCCTGATTATTTACCTTATGTTGTGTAGTTTTCAGAAACATATACCTTTGTGGTACATTTTTGGTTCTGGCACCGTCAGCTAAGCTATGATGCTCACATGCCAATTGTTGAGAAATTACAAGTTGGAAATAATGGCATCCATCTTGTAATATTTACCTTGTAAATGTGAGGAAGTGATTGAAATACTAGGCATATGGGGTATTCCTATATTCAGGAGAAGCAAATGAATATATTTAGGGGTATTTTTTTGTCATAAACTAATTGTATGCAAATCCTGACACGAAAATATAAGCAAAATGTTGTTTTTTTTCAATTTTTTTCCTCTTTTTTTCTATTTTAATCAAATTAAACAATGAGGTATTCATATAATTGTGGTATCAAAAGAAAGCCCTACTTGTGCTTAAAAAAACGGTATATAATTTATGTGGGTGTACAAAAGGAATTAAAGAGAAAATATGGTTGAACAAAGACATAGTCAAAAAAGTCAAAATTGCTCCGGTCCTTAAGTCAAATCAAACTCAGATTTTCCCAGTCCTTAAGGGGTTAAAGGGTTGGAAGTTAAAATAATGCCTATTTTTTCCTTTAGCTCCATCTTCTGGAAACACATCAGATTAGTATTAGAAAGGCAAGTAACCCCTAATTTAATCCAGGGTTGTCTTCCTTCTAAAATTGTATACATTCTGTTCATTTCTGTTGCTGAGACAACCATTTTAGTACAGGCATATCATGTAAAAAAATGTAAGAAAAATGAGCTTGTAGTTGGTGTAGTATTTTTTTTTTTTTTTGCTTCTTTTGCCATAGAAAATGTTATTTTAATACACTGTATAAAAGGTGCATGAGAGTACCTGTGTTCCTGGAGTCTGGGGAAAGAATTAGTTGAACAGGGAGGTTTTTTTTTTTTTGGGAGGGGTTGTTTACTGGCATTGGGGGGCAGTTAATAAAAAAAAAATCCTAACCTGTGCCTATTTTGGTGGGTGGAGTCTGGGGAAAGAATCAGTTGAACAGGGAATTTGTTTTGGTGGGGTTTGTTGACTGGTATTGGGGGGACATTTAATAAAAAAAAAAATAAAATAAGAAATTTGTATGTAAAGTGATAGACAGGGACCCCTGATGTAAGCTGCCACTGGGGTAGATTGATACTTGACATGATGGATGATTTGTAAGATTTGTTAGAGTTAGAGGCCCGAGACCTGAGGAAACATTGATTTGTAGGACTTAGACTTGTTAGAAAAAAAGCCCCCAAAAATTGTTTAATTTTTTTGTAGGTCTATGTTTATTTATTTATTTTTTTAAAGCACAAGCCCTGAGGAAAAAAAAATGCCCTACTGGCCTAAAGCCAGCAGGTCATGTCATATTGGCCAGAGGCCACTCACCATTATCAAATGCCCTGATGTAGATGCAGAATTTGTGACTGCTGTTCTTGCTGTTACTGAATTGTTTAAGCAGCAGGGTGCTTAGGAATTTCAAAGGGAAAAGGATCAACAACAGCAGTATAATGGGTGATAGATGATGAAGGTTTCACTTCCCATGACTAGCAACAATGATGCTCCTGAGGCAGTAGCAGCACCATAACTAAACCTAACCACTTCAGGTATATGTGGAGAAAAGAAGAAGGTGGCCAATAATTCTTTTCTACCTGCCCCTCCTCCAAAATCATGTGTGTGTTGTTACTAGAATATCAGTTTTTCCTTTGAGAGCAGGAACTGTGCCTCTCATCACAACTGCGATGTGCACAGTGTATGGTAAATAACACCTGGCTGTCAGTACCTCCCTGGTATGCGGATCCAAGCGGAGAGATCTGTGATGCCCGCTTCAGCTTCCACGGAGTTCCTACGCATGCTCCGTCGTCGTGTGTGTGTAGAAGCGCAACGGCATCATGACGTCCTTTCCCCTATTTGACTGAGTGCACGGCCTGTGTCCGGTGGTCAGTAATTCTGCCTGTCTAATACAGCGGATGTTCCTTTGCCATATCTCCTGTTCCATAGCCTGCTGTGGTCTGTTTAGGGCCCTCCGTTCAAGCCTTCCAGTCCTCTGTTTTGTGTTGGGACTGCATCGCTCCCTAGCTCCTGTTCTGCCTGCCTGCTACCCCTCTACTCCCAGCTTGGGTCTTCCTTCTACTCTGCCCTCCTGCTTCAGACTCCGCTCCCTAGCATCAGTACTGGTGTCTGTCCAGTACTCCCTGACTCTCCATCAAGCCTTGGTGTCCTCAGGAGCTCAGTCCTTCAGCCTGTCCAGGATCTACAGCCAGCGTTGCTCCGTTTCCTGCTTCCTCTACCTCTTCTAGGTATTAACAGCTCCACTTCACTTTGGTGAGTTCTTTTATCATTTGTACATTTGATATTTGACTCTCCCTGGGACTGGTGGTTGTTAGTTCTCCCTGTAGTGTGTTGTCCTGGGCCTTGTTCAGCTCAACTGGAGGGGGCCATCTGGCTTCGTGGCCAGCAACTTTATTCAGCTTAGGCTGCAGCAAAACATACTTCAGGGGGGCCTGCGCTCGCCAGCCATGCACCCTAGCGCCGATCCCTAGCCTTCACTCCCCCAGCCCTTGTTGGAGGAGTCGCTTTATTCTTTGGGTTCTTCATTGTTGCGGGATACCCCTTTTGTTCTCTTTCAGTCCTGTATCTGGGTTCCATTCCTAGCCAAACTTACACTGGCACAACTCTATCCAAACACCATAATACCAGAAACCAAGTACTGTTGCTGTCACTATGCCCCTTGTCCACACCCAGCTAAAGACACTTGACAACTTGTTGACCGCATGGATTGACGCAGGATTATGGCAGTGGTTGGATGCATCAGAGTAGATGCGTCATCTGCAGGCGCGAAGCTTCAGATTGAAGCAGACCTCTGTTTTATGTGTTTGCTTCCTTTAGTCTCCTCCTACCTACTTCCTCCCTCTTAGCTGCTCCTCCTACCTACTTCCTGAGGAGGGTTTTAAAGGGCAGTCTGAGTCCTGACTCAGTTGCCGTTGCTTTGTACAATACAGTTCTGTCTGACTATTCTCCTGCCTTATTCTTATAGTGGACACCCAATCTGGTGCAGACCTGTGGCTCTGGCTGACTACCTGAACTGTGTATGACCTGGCTTGTCTGACTACCTCTCTGGTGCTGACCTGTGGCTCTGACTATTCTCGTTTGTCCCCTGTAATAGCAGACACCCAATCTGGGGCTCTGGGGGACTAGCTACACTTACTGCAGGCGTGCGTCAAGTATCCACATTCACTATACTGAATGCAGGCATGAGTCAAGTATCCGATTTAGCTATACTGACTGCAGGCATGAGTCAGGTGTATTCCTTGCTCATCGGATCAAGACTTCATGTTCCGGTTCCTGCTCCTGTTCTGTTCCTGTTCCAGCTGAGACTACCAGTGGCTTCAGCCTAGTGTCCAGCAGTGTGGTCAATCTTGGCAGTCTACTATTCCTGATAGTAACACTTGCTGGCTGTGACCATCTTCTTGTTCCTGCCTTATTATCATTGTATGCTATCTTTATTGTTATTTAATAAATTGCTTTTTACTGTACCATACTGACTCCTGAACATCTCTGGGGAACCGTTATAGTTTAATAGTAATGATGAACCCTCCCTGCCACAAGCTTAGAATATTCTGCAGGATGGAATCTCCTCAGATGCCGCTTGATGCCCTGCTTGCGATTCTCCTCCACTAGACTGCTATGTGTGGTCCGTGCACCACACAGTGTGCAATGGGTGGGCATAAACTTCCATATCATAATATCTACAAAGTGGCTATCATTTGATGGGGGAGGTAATGATGAACGAGGTATCTTCACAGAAGATGTAGTTACCCTATAGCAAGAAGGTGATGGTGAGCTAGTTGTTTCACTCTTCATAGAACTTCCAGCCCCTACCTGGGTTTCTCTATTGTTCCTCCTCTTTGATCTCCGCCTCACCTCTTGTTGCCTTTCTGGAGAGTCAGGGGTAAAGCAACAGCGGCGCTCGATTTCTGTGGTGTGTGTTTGGCTTTAACATGTTACTTAAATATCATGGTGTCTGTGTTTCATGTGTGTTATCAGGGTGCTGTTGGCAATGCACATCCCCTCCTTTCCCCTTCTCACTGACTTGTCACAAATTGACAAGGGAAAAGGTGTAGAAGAATGGCCTCTTTCTTCTACTCCTCCACCTTCCCCTTCACTGTCTGAGGCAGAGGCTGATGTTTCTGCTACTGCCTCAGAATCAGCACTGCTACTAGGACCAGGAGTATTGCTGCTGCTGGCAAGTGGAACCTGTCCTAGTCCCACATCACTTGTTGACCCCATTCCCACTGTCTCTACAGTGGTCTGTGGCACACTAACCTGCTCCTCAGCATCCCACTGCCCTTGCAACTCGGCAGCAGCAGGAATTAGAGCAGTTGTAAATCCCAAAAGCTCACTGCTGCTGCTGGTGGTAATTCCCATCCCCATCACTGTCTCCCATTCCTTCTCAGTTCCGCTAAAAAGGCCATCAATGTCTCTTCCACCCCAGCTTCTCCACCTTCATCACCACCACTATTCCCTCCGTGCTACTGCTTCTGCTCATATTAGAGACATCTCACTGCTTATTGGAGCAGGTAACGAGAAATGTGACAGAGGGTCCATTGACCGCTAGTTTGGATGTAGTGCATTACTTCCCCTAACGCTACTCCCACGCGCTGCTTCACCATCACTGTTACTACTACTAACACCAACCACACCAATTTCAGCCCGAGACTTCCTCCTCACAGTCACTATTAATATGATAATTACCCCCTCCTTCACCCCTAACACTAACAAGGTGCTTCATCTTCTTAGTAGTAGTACTAACACTGGTGGGACACTTTGGAGATAGGAAGTGCGACTTGGGGTCCCCTACTGTCACACTTGGCCTCATCTTCTCCTTCCACCCATACAAGACACACTGGCAGCAGATGGATTTTTTCTAGGAAACACAACGGGACCTTCCGTCCATCCCCTACTCTGGGTCTTTTCCCTTCTTTCCCGCTTTTTCCTCCTTGACTGGGTCTGTTATATGCCTCTCCTTATTTGAGCTTGCATTCAGAGTGTTCCATTTGTTGTTCAGATGCCCGGATCCTTTTAGTTCCTGCTACTGACATTTTCTCCAGTCGATTTCCTGAACCTCTGCCTCTATGCTTTTGTATCGAGTTTGTGGCCAGCTAAGATCTGCTTCACCAAACAGCTGATTTGAGCAATATTCACCTCTATTTTTCTGCAGCAGCAGTCTCTGCTTTTTCCCAGGCTTCAGCTTGCCTTTCCCCTGTGGAGTTCTTATTTATTGCTGATACCTAATAAGTGGCCAGACATTCACTGCACAGGGTACTACACTGGCTCCAGAGCAATAGTCTTCCCCTGCCCTACTATAGCTGCTGTTCCTGAGCACCTCCTACCTCTTATCCAGATAATTTATCCATTATTTAGGTTTGAAGAGTATTATGCCATTTAGATTATTCTTAGTATTCTCAGGCTAGCTGTTCTCTGTTTTTAGTATTGCATATCGAGTAGCCAACCCTGTACATATTTTTTCAGGTTTCTCCCACCTCTCAAGGCCCTAGCTTTTCATGGTCAACTCTTAAATTACATTTACCAGGGAAATACAACAATAACCCCAAGGGGTTGCAGTGTTTTTGAATTAATTGTTCCTGCATTTTTTTCAATCTTCCCCATTTTTCTTTGGTAGACGTAGTAGCTAATGAATGCAGTGGGAAACTACATAGTTTTCATAGATTTTAGTGCATTTGAAGGAATGGAAATGTAAAAAAAGTGTATTTTTCGGAAATTAACCCTCATTTGATGCAGTGGGGTATCTTTACAGGAAATATATGCTGTTTTAGGGTAGTTTTACCATGTAATATGTGGCATGTTCATTTAGTGGAAAATACAGTTTTGCTCTCATGATAATTAGGGGTCCATGTAGAAATATTGTACTCAGGAGGTTCAGGGCTTTTAAAAAGTAATTGAAATTTTCACTACGGACATAAATGTTTTGATATATAATTTATGAAAATTGCAAAATGTGCAATTTTTTTAATTTTTTTTCTATTTGTGACATCATCGCTTATCACATGATGCGAAAAATGTTAGTTTTTGTGAAATTCTGAAATTTGTTCATAAAAAAATATAGTTTTCAATAAATCCAGTACTGTGCAAAAGCCTGGGGAAAAATGCTGTAAAGTAAGAATGCTTTCAAAAGTAGACATGCTAATAGTTTATATTTATCAATTAACAAAATGATAGTGAGTGAACAGAAGAAATATCTAAATTTCAAAACAGCATTAATTCTTCTAGGTACACTTGCAAAATGTCAGGGAATTTGCAGGCGTATTGTCAGGTGTATGATGAAACAATTATACCAAACAGATGCTAATGATCATCAATTTAATATGTAGATTGAAACACAATCATAAACTGAAACAGGTCTGTAGGTGGACTAAAACTGGATGAGGAACAGCCAAACTCAACTAACAAGGTAAGGTTGCTGAAGACTGTTTAATATCAAAAGTCATATACCATGGCAAGACTGAGCACAGCAACAAGACGAAAGGTAGTTATACTGCATTAGCAAGGTCTCTCCCAGTCAGAAATTTCAAGGCAGACAGGGGTTTCCAAATGTGCTGTCCAAGCTCTTTTGAAGAAGCACAAAGAAATAGGCAAATTTGAGATCCGTAGATGCAGTGGTCAGCCAAGGAAACTTAGTGCAGCAGATGAAAGACAAGCCATGCTTACTTCCCTTCTCAATCAGAAGATATCCAGCAGTGCCATCAGCTCAGAATTGGCAGAAAACAGTGGGATTCTGGTACACTACTGTTCAGTGTCTGGTCAGAAGTAGTTTTCATGGAAGCTTTGCTTCCAAAAAGCCTTACCTCCAATGTGGAAACAAGGACAAGCAACTCAACTATGCATGGAAACACAGGAAATGGGGAGCATAAAAATGGCAGCAGGTGCTCTGTACTGATGAGTCAAATTTTTTGAAATCTTTGGCTGTAGCAAAAGGCAGTTTGTTCACCGAATGCTGGAGAACAGTACGAGAATGAGTGTCTGCAGGAAACAGTGAAGCATGGTGGAGGTTCCTTGCATGTCTGGTGTTGAATTTCTGCAAATGGAGTTTGTGATTTGGTCAGAATTAATGGTCTCCTCAATGCTGAGAAGTACAGGCAGATACTTATCCATCATGAAATACCATCAGGGAGGCATCTGAGTGGCCCCAAATTTATTCTGCACCATGACAATGACCCAAAGCATATAGCCAAATTCATTAAGAACTATCTTCAGCATGAAGAGAGATGGCTCAGTTGGTTAAGGCACCAGCTGTAGAATCTGCTCAGACCATGAGGTTGCAGGTTCTAGTCCTGGCAAGGTCAGCTCAGCCTTTCACCTTTCTAAGGTAGATAAATGAGTCCAGGACATACTTGAAAACAAGAGACAATCTCAATGTATTCTTCCTGGTAAAATACTTTCACCAAAAAAAAAAAAGAAAAAAAAAAAGAACAGGGAGTCCTGGAAGTGATGGGATGACCCCCACAGAGCCCTGATCACAAAACCATTGCGTGTGTCTGGGATTACATGGAGAGAGACTACCTAAATCCACAGAATAACTGTGGTAGTAACCTACCTGCTGAGTTACTAAAAAAACTGTTTTTAAGTGTACCTAGACATACATAGTAACATAGTAATTTAGGTTGAAAAAAGACTTGCGTCCATCTAGTTCAACCCTTTTCCTATTGCTGTTTACCATCGTTGATCGAAAAGAAGGCAAAACCCCCCCCCTCAATATAGCAATTTAAAATTCTGCCTTGAATGGCGGGGTGAATTCCTTCTTGATTCCAAATGGCAATCAGACTTCTCCCTGGATCAACAAGCCCTAACTAAATATTAATCCCAATACTAACGTACATAGCCCTCTATGTTATGCTCTTTTAAATAAGTACCCAGGCCCTTTTTAAAGGCATCTAATGTATTCGATAGCACCACCTCCTCAGGAAGTGAATTCCATACGAACTGATGCTGTTTTGCAGGCAAAGGGTGGTCACACCAAATATTGATTTGATTTAGATATATCTCTTCTGTTCACACACTATATTTTTTAATTGATAAAAATTAACTATTAACATGAAAGCATTCTTACTTTACAAAATTTTTTCACACCTGCTTAAGACTTTTGCACAGTACTGTAACTAGAAAGTTACCAGAAGGAGTCTTGACTAAACAGGTGGATGGCAAAAATGCTGAAAGTGTGTCTGGACTACAGGGTACAGAACATTTCCCAAGCCCCTGACAATGAAAGGAGTCCTTTCTAGAATGTAAGGGGGGAAAATATGAGTTAAATAAAAACAAAGTGACAAATTTCCATTTATTTGTTACCTCTCATGAGGCTGTGATGCAAAATGTGTCTAGCGGGGTAGAAAAAATTCCCCAAGCCTCTGCTACCAAAAGAGTTAAATCTATTGGGATTTGTATTTAACCCTATGGTGCAGATGGTTTTTCCCGGAATTGCTCATCTTGTATTTTGTACATAAGGCCCACTGTTGTAATACAGCAAAAGCTAAGAAAATGCACATTGTGCACTGACTCACAGAACAGCAGCTAACCATATTTATTATTATTGTCATTATGGAGACAACTGAGAAGCAGATTTAAATCCACATTAAAACCTAAAAATGATCTGGAGTTATATACACTTAAGTACCCTGTTAGCTTTTTTTTTTTTTTTTTTTTTTTTTTAAAAAAAAGGCCTAAAATCTAGTTTTACATATGCTCTGAAAGGGTAGCTATTTGTACATTTTTTTCCAGAGCTCCCTGATTCAATAGCTATCTTTAAAGGGATAGTAATGTCAGAAAAAAAGTAAGCGTACTTGCACTTATTCGTATCTCTCAAACAGTTATGGTTTGAGAGATATAGGAAAATAAAGTTCTCTGGTCCCTCACCTTCCTGCTTGACGAGCTGTAAAGCTGTCAGAAGCAGATTCTAGTCGCTTGACCAGATGTGGCCCTTCAGCAGCGCAAATATAACGATATCTAAAGATAAATACTTAATTTGGAATGGTCTACAAAGTGTGCCTGGCTTGCAAGCACACTTTGTAGACCGTTCCAATGAAGTACTTATTTTAAATAGTGTGATTTAAGCTCTGCTGAAGAGCCTCTGTCTGGTCAAATGACTGGAATCTGCAGTTGTCAGCTAGATGGCAGACTTGAGTAAAACAGCCAGGAAAAGGTAACTTTAGCAAGTTATAGCTCTCAAACCATAAATGTTTGATAGATAAGACTTACATTGATATTAATCTTTTTTTTTAATGCCTACAATATTAAATCAACTTAAAATTAACCATTACTATCACTTTAAGTGTCTTTGAGATTATGAAAATCAGTAATTTGGAGATTTTTTTGTATTTCACCTAAGGTGCAGTTGATTTGTTCCAGAACAATTCTTGTGTGAATACACTACACCATAGGAAAGAAAAAATTCCAAATAATTTAAATGGGTCTTTTAACCCTTTAAATTATAGAAAGGTAGCCACTGAATTGCAGACTCATTTAAATTTATAGTACTTTGTGGAATTTTATTTAGTAAAATTGGTTTGTTCAAAAATTTGGTTCAGTTGTTTTCTCTCTAATAAGTATAAATCTAAAATAAATGTGTGTTTTTTAATATTAGACTGTCAAATAAGTAGTATCTGTGTTTGGACTAAGGTTCTCATTGACCACAACCAGCCAGTGACTAGCTGTGTAAACATCTAGAGCAGTTGGTCTCAACCTTTTTTGCTTCAAGGCACCCCTAGCATGCAATCTTGAATTTCCCAAGCATTTTATATTCAATTGTCAACACAATGAAGGGTAGAAATAAATAATACATAGTTGTTCTTAGGTCTCGCATTCAGAAAAAGAAAAACAAGCATTTTGTGCAGAACAATTTCCATAAATATACTATTGAAACTCTACATTCACATTTTTGTCAAAGGCTTTATAAAGTACAAATGGCACCCTAAGCAGAAGTCCATGGTATACCACATTGTCACTGACCCCTGTTTGGGAACCACCTGAGGCTTACCAGTTATCTAAATCATGAATTTACTTTGTATACACAGCTTAAATACATTCTTACTTTGCTAATTATGGATTCTTTCATTTTTGGGCACATTGCAGGAATTCTCCCTCATCTACCTGCCGACTGACTCAAACTGCATCAGAAAAGCGTTGTAGGACTCCAGATGGCTCAATATGCAATGGCAGAGGCAAATGTGATTGTGGGGTATGTTTGTGTGAAGTAAAAGAACCTGGAAAATACTATGGACCGTTATGTGAATGCCATGACTGGGTATGTCACACATATGATGGACAAGTATGTGCAGGTAAAAATCTTGAATGTGGCATAGTCTAACTGAATATATATATTTATATTTATATCTAATATAGTACCTATTTATACTGAATTTCATTTTGTAAATTATTTGGTGATTCACTTATATAATTCTCACATTTCATAAGCACATGAGTGATGTGTTTGGTAGCATGAAATGAGAAAAATATAGGTTTTATTGCTGCCCTCATATCTTATTTGCACAAAAACATTAGGGAAAAAAATCAGAGCACTATGGGCATTACTCGCCAAGTTAAAAAGCTGCAATTCTAGAGCAAACCAACAGAACCATTGGTTTGAAATTAATATTCCACACATTTGCATTGATTTATAATGGAGCTTTTAACACTTTGAGTACCAGAGGGGTATGCAAATCATAGCTCTGCAATGTGTTGTGTACCCCTCTGGCACTCAAGAGTTAAACCTCTTGAATGCTATAGGGGTCTCCAGTGCATTTCAAAGTGATTCATTGGACACCTGTAGCATTCAAGTTAAAAAATTCATTTAAATCAATGAGGATTTCCATTCCCTCATATGGTACAATTGGTTTGCCCTTCAATGGCACCTCCTTAGTTTGATAAATGAGGTCCTAAAAGCATAATTCAGTAAACTAAAAGGTTGCCATTCTGAAGCAAACCAACAGCACCATAAGGGACAAAAAATCATCAAATACCTAGTGATTTCAATGGGGAATTTAATGTGTTGGAGGTCTCTGTAGAGTTCAAGAGGTTAAAATCCCCATTTAAATCACTAGGAATTTTCATTTCTCCCCTGTGGTGCAGCCGAGTTGCTCCTTAATTACACCTCTTCATATTACTGATAAAAACGTAGAGAATTACCACTTTGTAAGAAATAGGTGATTTTGAAAGTTCTTTCAAAAGCACCTACACTTACATTAGTCATTGTTATTTGAAACAATCCATTATGCTATACATGCATTTAGCTTTATTTATTCATTAGTTTGGGTAAATCTGGCAGGGAGTGCCACACTGCTTCCCATCACAACTGCCACTTCCTACCAGGAAGTACTATCTAATTTGCATAAACTGACAAATAAATTGAGGTAAATATCTCAAAGTAATTGTTTAAAATGCTATTAAATATAGGTGCTTTGACAGCCATTTCAAAGTAACATATTTGTTAAAAAGTGACCGTTCCACTTTAGGTTCTTGTATTGCTATGATAATAGGGAAGACTACTTACACTCAAGCTTTCCAAAGTAACCCTGTTGCTAAAACTCTATTCTATTCTCTCAGTTAATAAGTGTACCTTACATTTACTATGATGCAGTCAATGACATCATTGTTATGTTTTTGCTCCTAAAACATCTGTTTTCAGCAGAAACCTACACTTTCTTTACCTATCCGACTTAGAGCTCGATTCAGTTGCCATCGTTAAAACACATGGTAGGGCAAAAATGTATATGGAACGGTAGATACATGGTGGTACTGTCGGAATTTAATTGCCCTACCAACATGAATCATGGCAAGCGCTGGCTTACAGAACCTAACTTGCTGGCCAACGTTCTTCTTGGCTTTTTATCTCCATAATGCATTCTAAATAGTGGGAAATTGGAACCCTCCCAAACACTAACCCTACCCTTGGCCCTACATTACATCTAACATTAACAATAAAGTTAAAGAATACTATCCCTAACATTAGTTCTGACCCATACCCCATAGCTCTAACACATACCTCTAAGTCTGAAGTCCAGCAGGGTCTTCTGCACCCTTGTTTTCCCGCCCTCTATCCACCAAAAAAAAAAAATGAGTAGATCCATTGCATAGACCTCTGCGCACTGAAACTACAGTAGTTCCCTGCGATGACCTTCAGGTCCTCAAAAGGCACTACCATTATCTTGGATTAACACAGGTCCTCACAGGGGGGATACAGGAAGTGGGCTGCAAATGCAAGCAATCTGCATGCTGCTCAGACATCCCAGAGGCTTTTGGAGGGAGTAAATAGAGGGATGGAATAGTGGCAGCATATTGAGGTGGGTGGAGGAAGGGAAGCAGACGTGGAGATATATATAAATGTTCTTGTGTATGATACCAGCTATGCAAAAGTCTATGAAAGCAATGCCCTCACATCAGGCGCAAATTAACATTACAACAATTCCTTTGTTGTCTCAGCACATGGTGGACACTGTTATTTGAGCATACTTCATGCACAGTGTAATATAGTAAACCATGAGAAACACAAGGGACACATAACTCAGGGTACATAGTAAGTGGGCCATGGCAGCAGGGGGCAGAACTCTGGCTTTGACCTTTTACTGGGCAGTCTAACTCCCTGCTTCCAACATAATTTATTCAGTTTACAATTCAATACCAAACAAACACACATATCTTACATTACCAATATACAATATATATTATCCTTTCTAGCAGTTTTCCCACTTCAGGGGTCAAACTCTCACAGGTCTGTAATTCCCAGGTTCTGGTAGTTCCCTTCTTAAATAGAGGCACTACGTTGGCTCTTTGCCAATCCTGTGGCACTGAGCCTGTGGTGAGAGACTCTCTAAAGTTCCTGAAGAACCCTTGGATGTATACCATCAGGAACCGGTTCTTTGTCAGTCTTAATTTTGTTCTGTCTTCCCATGACCTCTTCTTGCATTAACCCAATATCTGATAATTGTATTGTTTTGTTTCTTGTTGAGGCTCTTCTACCATTCCTTGCTCCCTTGTATATACTGATGCAAAGAAAGTGTTTAGAACATCGGACTTTTCCTTATCCTCACTAATCAACTCTCCCATCTCATTTTTGAAAGGTCGAATGCACTCCCTCTTAAGTTTTTTACTATGTATATAACTGAAACATGTTTTTGGATTAGTCTTGCTTTCCCTTGCAATTCGAGTTTCATTATCTATTTTTGCCACCCTAATTGCCTTTTTGCAATCTTTGTTACACTCCTTGTATTTTAAGAAAGATTGTTCAGTTCCTTCAGACTTAAATAATTTGAATGCTTTTTTTTTCTTGCCATTTCTTCTTTACATGTGCAGTTAACCACATTGGTTGTGACTTACTACTTTTGCATTTGAGCCCCATTGGTATATACTTTTGGGTACATTTCTGCAACCTAACTTTGAATTCTGACCATTATTCCTCAGTATTTTTGCCTTTAAATAAAATATCCCAGTCTGTGTTGCATTGAATCCCTTAACAATTTGAAGTTAGCTTTTTTAAAATTAAGAGTTTTGGCTGAACCTATAAAGTTTTGCTTTGCAGACTAATCTCAAATATAACCATGTTGTGATCACTGTTTCCCAAATGTTCTCTTACCTTAATATTGGATACCACTTCTTCATATTCGTTACCACTAGGTCCAATACATTATTTCTTGTCGGCACTTCCACCATTTGTGATATGTAGTTTTCTCAAAGCATGCTCACAAACCTGCTTCCCTTAGCACTCTAATTATAGTATGCCCAAGCTGGCCAGCTTTCCTTATTTGCAATAGCAGTTGGGCCTCAACATTGTTGTCAATATTTGGTGGTTTATAACCTACTAGTTGAACAGCCTGTTACACGGGCCACAGTGCCTCAGGCAGCCGGTCGCGGGGCAGTCACCCAGTGGAGACTGCCCGTGCCTCGGCTGATACAGAGCCTCTGGCAGCCGGTCGCGGGGCAGTCACACGCGGTGGAGACTGCCCGCGCCTCGGCTGATACAGAGCTGGACGCTCCTTCGGAGGGCCCAGCTCTGTATCAGCCGCGGCGCGAGCAGTCTCCACTGTGTGTGACTGCCGCACGCGCAGCAGTATCTACTGCGCATGTCAGGCGTTACACACAACTTGGCGAATTATTATATAGGATAACCACCAACACATTTTTTTTACCTTTTACACCACATGTAGTCTCAATTTCTACCCACAAGGACTCCACAGTTTGGTCAGTTTCTGTATTAATATCACCCTGCAAAACTGGATTTAGTTCTGGCTTCAAATATAAATGCAAACCTCCCCCTTTTCTATTAATCCTGTCTCTCCTAAACAGGGAATAGCCCTCTATATTTACAGCCCAATCATGTATATCACTCCACCATGTTTCTATTGTACCAATTATGTTCAATTGCTCATTAACCGCCAGCAATTCTAGCTTTCCTATTTTATCTACCATACTTCTTGCATTTGCTAGCAAACAATTCATTTTGAAGACTACATTTATCCCCACCCTTACTCCACCCTCCTGATCATTTACTTGGATCCGGTTCCTATCGGCTCTATCTACCCTATTTTTCCTATCTACACCCTCCCCCTCCTTTCTTAGTTTAAAAGCTCCTCCAAGCTTCTTAGCATTCTCTCCCCTAGCACAGAGGCTCCTCTACCATTTAGGTGCAATCCATCACTTCCATATAGATTGTACCCAAGAACAAAGCCAGCCCAGTGCGCTAAAAACAAAAAACCCTCCTTCCTACACCATTGCTTGAGCCATGCATTAATCTCCCTGAGCTCCCTCTGCCTACCTGCACTGGTGCATGGCACAGGTAGTATTTCAGAAAACACTACCTTAGAGGTCCTTGCCTTGAGCTTGCAACCTAAATCCCTGAAATCATTCTTTAGGGGCCTCCATCTTACTCCTACTTTGTCATTGGTACCAATATGCACCAAGACAGCTGGATCGCTTCCACCCCCTCCCAATAATCTGTCAGCCCTGACCGCAATATGCCAAACCCTAGCACCTGGGAGACAACATACTGTTCGTCATTCACGTTCCTGGCAGCAGATTACCCTATCTACCCTCCTATTAAGAGTCCCCTGTTACCACCACCTGCCTTGGTTTCTGCCTGCACTGCATCCAATCTAGCCTAGTAGGAGGATTGTTCCCCTGGCTGCTAGAGGAATTAGACCTCTGCAGTGTTGCCAATTCTGAGCTATCTTTATCAACATCTTCACACAATCTTGCAAATCTGTTGTACTGAATCAACTTAGACCTGACCTTCCTCTTCCTCTGCCCACTACTTCCCCTCCTAACTGCTACCCAGCTGCCTAACTGCAGCTCCTCATCTACATCTCCACCCTCTTCACCACTAACCCCACATACTACCTGTTCTGAGAGTTCTAAACTCCTTTTCCAGGTTTCCAATGTCCTACAATGTTGCAATATTTCTTTCCAAATCCTATATCTTAGACGCTAAAAAGAAAATATGCTCACACTTGGCACGGTGGTATGACCCCTGGAACAATCGCTCCAAGTGTTCAAACATGTGACAAGATTTGCACTGCATGGGATTGTCTAACCTGCTATCACTCATGCTTGGTTTTACAATTCAAATAGATTTATATTATCCTCTAATGCTCACTCTAAGGTAAGTAACCAACTTTAAATGTGAATGCAATAAATCCTTTGAAATGATAGTCACCTCAGAGCTCTGCTGATTTCCAACTCCTGCTTCTATTCTAACTCCAGATTCCTTCTAACTCTTCACTTGTATGCAGTCTGAAAGAGCCAGCTCCAATGAGCTTATGGACTGTACTTATAGTAACACTGCACCAAGGTGACTTCCCTTAGTAATCAACCCTAATCACACAGGCCAGAGAAAAACCCAGTAAACAGTTTTTTTAAACTCTTGCAATACCCACAAAAAATGCTTTTTTTAAAAAAAAAACCTTAATAAAACACCAGTAAAACACCAAACACACTCTCATGTACTTAACCAGATTCCTTCTAACTCTTCACGTGTATGCAGTCGCACCTTAGACATCTCTTCTCTAATGTAAACAAACTCAGTTTGGCTAGTCTGTCTTTATAATTCAGATCCTCCAATTCCTTTATCAGTTTTGTTGCACGTCTGTGTTTTTTTCTAGTTCGATAATGTCTTTTTTTTTTTTTTTTTAAATAGGTGTCCAAAACTGTATTCCATAATGCAGATAAGGAACCTGCCTAAGACTTTTGTGCAGTATTGTATATGTTAGGCAGGTGTAAAAAAATGCTGTAAGAATATTATCAAAAACAGACATGTTAATAGTTTATTTTTATCGGTTAACAAAATGCATAGTGAGTGAACAGAAGAAAAATCTAAATCAAATCAATATTTGGTGTGACCCACCTTTGCCTATAAAACAATAGAATTTCTTCTAGGTACACTTGCACACAGTTTGTTATGGAACTCGACAGGTAGGTAAACATCTTGGAGAACTAGCCACAATTTTTCTGTGGATTTGGGAAGTCTCAGTTACTTTTCTCTCTTCATGTAATCCCAAACAGACTTGATGGTGAATTGTTTTAAAAAATAAATTGACTCTTCAGGTAACAAAGTGTATAGAGTTAAACCATTTATTAATGATGTTATACATTTTGAGATATATATGAAAGCCAGTAAATGTGGTATACAATATATAGGAAGACCACTATGCACTTGTGAACATAGGAGTGATATTCATAATAAAAATAAAACATGTGGGATGCCCAGACTTTTTTCGGTTCCCTTAAGGTAGTTTAAAATCTTTTAGTGTCATGAAAATTAAGGCCATATTACAAAACACTTTAGATAAATTTACATATTTGTGTAGGTGAAAATCATTTTGGATATACACTCTAGACACAATACAACCTAAATGTCTAAATGAATTAAATACCTATATCTGTTATTAACTATGAATTCTGTTACTCTGAAAAGGTCAAATAAATCCTTCTGTTAAGAGATGTAATAGTGAATAATTTATTTTATTTATTTGATAATGATGGTTTCTAGTAATCTAAGAAAGTAGTCTTAGTAAGATCTTTAAAATAATATCTGAGCTATGATTGCTTTCTTATGTACAGGATGGTGTTTTTAAACTGTATTCATTGTTTTAATAGTTATCTTTTTTGTAACTTTTTATTATGTTTGCTTTTCAGGTTGAACACAATTAAATGTCTCACTGTGAAATAGACCAATAGTTATTAAGAACTAGGTCCTATCTTATTTGATCGGGTTGGAGGATGGTTGCTAAGAAACAAGTAGCCTCACTTCTCCTGGGTTATTACATTCGAAAAATCTATTACAGGCCTTATTTTAGTTCTAGAATGGGATTGAGGCTTACAATGCAAGGTTTTCTTTCCAGGACTGCCTTGGTAGTATATTACGCTTTGCCTTATATTTGTTGTTTGTGTGTTTGGGCTTATTTGTATTTTAGTCCATTCATTACATAATCCTGGAATTGAATTCATTTTGGATATATGAGGCATGGAACACAACCTTTACATCATTAGTGGCTGATGGAATGCAAATAGGATGGTTCCTATTGGTCAAATTCAGTTCTGAATTTGGTGATATTTATATTCTGTACTTTACTTCAAATTCCAATTGATGATTGAAGGATTTGTGTTTGTTGTGACAGTATTAATATTTTACTTTGGTATTGTTTTTAAGTTTTATATCTTTACTTTTTTATGGTACCCACTAATCTGATTGGTTGTTGAGTCCAGAGTTAAGGACATATATATAATATAAAGATCTTGACAAAGTGCTTAAAAGGATAGTAATGCTTCACAAAAACAGCAGCAGGGAAATATTAGTTGCATTTTTTTATTATTTCAGGAGAAAACACAGGAGGGCTAGAGTGACACCACTGCACCTCCAACTTCAAGCGTGTTATTGTTACTGGTGTGGGGAGTGGGAATAGGCCATAGGTTAGTATTCAAACTGGGTCAGGATTAATCCTTTTAATGCTTGAGGGGTATGAAAAGCTTTGCAATGTGTTGCATACCCCTCTGCCACTGAAAGGGTAATTTAGTTTTTAATTTAATAATTTTTTTTTGCAACTTTGACACATTCATATGGGATCTTATGGTCTTATATCAATACATCCACAGGTTACTAGTGTAGGGATTTCTACTTGCTCATGTATGCGTTTGATTTTACTAGTTTATAAATGCATGTTGGTGGGTTTTTTTCACATGTCAGGTACTCAACTGGCAGAAGAGGCAGTTCTTAAATGTGTGTTAATAGACATCACATGTGTCCTTCGTACATTTTTAACTGGAGGTGGCTTGCCACAGCATAGGTAGTAGAATACCAAACTGTGACTTAAAACTACAGCAATTTCTTTAAAGGGATAGTAATATTTCAAAATAAAAGCAGCTCCATTAATCTACATAGTATTTCGGCAATGGAGAGTGTTATTTCAATATTGTCAGAGTAATTGAATGATAAATTATCCCCCTCCCGCCCCTTTTACCTAGTGTAAGCCCCCTCTCCTCAGACGTGGAATCTGGTCCATAGAGTGGTGAGTACATACAAAGGGAATTCATTGGCCCATTAAGTTACTAACTGATCAATCAAGTGGTGTTTGAAGGAGGTGGAAATCCATGTACACAAAGAACACCAGCACTGGGATATATTCCAGTGTCTGCTCTCAAACTGTGGAGGCCAGCTTAATGCTTCTGAAAAACATGAGTAACCTTTCTGGCACTGTAGTGGTGTGGTGATGGTTTCAAGAATCCAAAGGGTACTACACTTACAGACTGTGTGCGCTATTTTTTTTTTTTTTTTTTGAGATTTAGTGGGAATAACCTGCACATTTTGAATTTTAGCTCTAAGAGTCTCTCAAAGTTATTCTTCTTATTTATATAGCGCCAACTTTTATCGTATGAACACGGATTATTCTGTCAAGTGGTTATTATTGTATTATTTTGATAAATATTGGTTGTCAGGTGTTGTTTGTTTATATATATATATATATATATATATATATATATATATAAATTATAATATAATAAAATATAATGAATAGATTCACTAGTGCCCAGTAGCACACTTTATTTAGGTATGTTTAAGTTCCTAAGTGCCCTTGTTTGTATGCATCAGGTCTTTATTCATCAGAACCTTTTCCAATTTCTTTTGGACTTTGTCCTCATTAATCCATATACATTATGGAGGCAATTCTTTTATTCTCTGTTTTCCCATGACCTGCCATTATTGCTTCCTTTGAATATACAGAAGAACGGAATGTGTTTAAGGTGTCAGCTATAGCCTTATCCTCACTAATTAATTCTCCTGTCTCAGGACCAGAATCAACCTTAATCTTTTTGCCATTTAAATACTTGTAGAATTGTTTTGGATTTCTCTTGCTGTCTTTTGCAATGCATTTTTCAGTTTTAGCTTGCAATTTTGTTTGCATATTCTATTAGAATATCCCTGCAAACCTCTTTATTAAGGCACATTGCTCTTCTTGTATTCATTCCCCAGTGTTATATTTTGATGTATATATTTATCTATGAGGATGTAAACAAACTGCATCTTTTGTGTTTTTTGTTATCTTGGAAGATGACATCCCATTGAATATCCTTCAATACTGCTTTTAACATTGTACATTGTGCCAATTTCAAGTCAAACGTTGTGGCTAAACCCTTGCTCAATGGTTGCTCATAACAAATTTCAAAGGTTACCATATTGTGGTCACTACTGCCTAAATGTTCCTTTACCTGTATATTATTTAACATTTCGGAAATGTTTTAGATCACTAGGTCCAGCAATGCCTCTCTTCTTGTTATCTTCTCGACTAGTTGGGACATGAAATTGTCATTAACCTTACTTATAAAATGATTTCCCTTTATTGTGTCGGAAGTCCTATTTCTGTAGTCAGTTTCAGGGTAATTGAAATCTCCTATTCTGATTACATTTTTGGACAAAAAGCTCTTTCCATTTGCGGTAACAGTTGGCTTTCTTCATTCTCCTCATTATTAGGTGCCTTATACAAATTTCCATAAAATTTTTTTATTATGTATGCTTGCAGTGTGTATTTCAACCTGGAGGAGCTCTACATTCTCACTGACCCCTTCATTCTTGTCTTCCCTAATACTTTTAAGGCATGCTTTACATATATGCATACTCCCACTTCTTTTAGTAACCCTATCCCTCCTATAAGTGAATAACCCTCTAGATTGATTGCCCAGTCATGTGTATCATCTAACCAGGTTTCAGTCACACCAATGCTCACACATTGCAATCATTTCCAGTTCACCCATCTATAAGTTCCCCCAGACTATAAGCATTTACGTGCATGCATATTATGTTACTGCCATGCTGAAGAATTGCCTTCTCTAAAATAATTTGCTATTTTCAGACTGTAACATAGTATGTATGTATGAATCTTTGATATAGCACCATACATGTACACAACGCTTAACAGAAGTTGAAATTATACAATAAAAAAATCCAGAACTAGGTTAGGAGCATTAGGCTAAAGTGCAATCATTGCATTATTTGTGGGGGAAAGTGCAGTAAGGGAATCATACATGGGGAAAGGGACCCTGCCCCAAGGAGCTTGCAATCTAATTAGAATTCATGATGACATACACAAACAGTCAGCGCCAGATTTCCCAATAGGCAGACTAGGCACCTACCTAGAGCTCCAAATTTTGAGGGGTGCCTCAGCTGTGCTGGCCACACCCACATTCTGAATTGCGGGCTGGGCCAGATCAATCTCTGTATCCACGCAGAAGCTTATACACCCCTTTACAGGCTATTATTTAACCCCTTAGATGTAGTGAGATCTCCAATGCATTGCAGAGATCTCCCTAGCAACCAAGGAGTTAAAGCTTTTATGTCCTTGCTTGTTGTAGGCCAAAGGTATATTCCGTGCCAGGAAACAGTGAATGACACTGGTGACATGGTCATGTGAGGAGTGGGGTTTGGTCATGGGCGGAGCTAAGGGTGCCCAGAGTACCTTGCCTAGGGGAGCCTGGAATGTTAATCCGTCCCTGCAAACAGAAGGAGGAGGATTATAAGTGCAAGTACAAGTTGTGGTGAAGGAAGTGCAGAAGGATTCTGATGTGACTATTGGTGTGCAAATGTGATGTAATTTTTTTTTTTTTTTTTTAATTGTGGTACAACGCTATGGTTTAGTTTACATTTCAGATTTTCATTGACGTTTATGGAGAAATAAATAATAAAGTTAGCAACTGCAATGGAATCCAAACCTGTGTTTATAGCCGTATATCTCGAATTCTGCAATGGAATAAAGCACGTTTATATTGTGCTTCGTGGCAGTGTATATGGGGTGTGACTCATGAATACACCATCTAGACAGACTGGGGGGAGTGTACAAATTCATTGGCACAACTCATTTACTGCGCTTGGATATAGGAATATGTATCATGTGGCTACGTACTAGAGCGTATGATCAAAGCGTGCACAGGAAAATGGCCCCTCCATATTTTACTTCTGTTCAGTTCGTTTGCCCCGGTATTACTCAACTGTTGTCTTTATTTTTTGGCAACCTATATAGTTAAGTCCTTCTGTTTTACACAGTAGTTATATTGATATACCTGACTGCTATGTGATGGACTCCTACCGAGGTAAGTTCTTCTGTTACCACAGTAATTATATAGCTGTTCCTGACTGCTGTATGATGGACCTAGGTAACTTCTTCTGTTACACACAGTAATTATATAGATATGCCTGACTGTTGTATGATGAATTCTACCTATATAAGTGCTTCTGTTACACAAAGTATATAGATACACCTGACTGCTGTATAATGGACTCTTACCTAGGTGAGTCCTTCTGTTACACACCATAATTATATAGATACACCTGACTTCTGTATAATGGACTCCTACCTAGGTAAGTCCTTCTGTTACACACAGCAATTATACAGATATATCTGACTGTATGATGAACTCCTACCTAGGTAACGGTTTTCGTTACACACAGTAATTATATAGATACACCTAACTGCTGTATGATGGACTCCTACCTAGGTAAGTCCTTCTGTTACACACAGTAATTATATAGTTACACCTGACTGTTGTATGATGGACTCCTACATAGGTAAGTGCTTCTGTTACACACACAGCAATTCTATAGCTATACCTGACTGCTGTATGATGGACTCCTACCTAGGTAAATTTGTACAGGCTGTGGTGATGATGAACCTGTAATCTTCCTGTGTCAGATGTAGGCAGGTGTTTCCTCAGTCCAAGATTTGTCAAACTCAGGTAAAACTCTTCTGCAGACTTTGGAAGCCAGACCCCAAACATAGAATGTTAGACTAACTACTATTACTCTCAGATACATTCCCAATCTTCTTCTGAAATTCATATCTTTGCTAGCTAAAAGTTATCTTATTTCATACCAACCCTGTTCTTCACTGTGTGTCTTTTCCTTCCTCTGCACCTTCTTACATTTCTGCTTCTATCTCTACAACCCTTCCCGCCACATATGATATATTCAAGTATTCCTTCTGTTCATTCCCTGCAAAACTCTGCTTCAAACATTTCACTGGCTGACCCTCATTTCTGCAACGCAACAGCTGTCCACACTTTCAAGCATCTCCAGAAACTCCACCAACCCAAGGAGGTGTTTCATTAACAACATCTTTGAGCATCATTCTGTAGGGGCCACCTCCTGAGATTAGAGGAAAGGAGGTTTCAACTTCAGCAGAGGAAAAGGTTTTTTTTACAGTAAGGTCTGTTAAATTTTGGAATTCCTCTGTCTTTGGCCAGGAAAAAACGAGATGGGAGTTTAGGTGTACCTCTTGTTCACAGATATTATCAAGCTATCCAATTAGCTAACATTTGCCATTGGAAACATTCATCTTCACTCAAGCTTTGGGTACAGATATTAGAAGAAATGATGACACCGCAATTACTATACTCTTTACCATGGTTACGTCCTTCGGATAGATCAGCTAGAACTAATGAAGTGTTATTAGCTCGTACACCTCTTAAGATATGGGACAATTTGGTAAAGAAATATACATTCACTACCTATCCTTCGCCGATTATGCCCTTACATCTAAACCGTGATTCCCCTCCAGGTTTATGTTCTGCCTTTCAGAAGTTCTGGCCACATAAACTAAATACTTGCACTGCAAATCTTTCACACAAAAATACCCTCCTTCCCTTTGAAAAGTTACAAGACACATTCCATTTACCGATTACAGAGCATTGGACATATCGACAAATTCATCATTATATTCTTACGCATAAACAACGCCAGAATTTATTAAGACATTTGACATCATTTGAAGAGGCATACATGTCAGATTCCAGTTCCCTTTGGGGTTTGTCCTCCATGTATCGATTACTCACACAAGCACAGTCTCCTACTGTGGACACGGCACTCAGGGGTTGGGAGGCCGAACTGGGCTTCTCCTTGTCAGATACCCAATGGTCTAAGGCCATTAGAGATACTGCACAGGTGTCCAGGAATGCAGTTGTATGTGAGTCCAATTTTAAACTTCTTCATCGGTGGTATAGAACACCTACAATATTACATTGCTATTATCCAACAGTCTCGGACTCCTGTTGGAGATGTCATACTTCTCCAGGGACTTTTCTACATATATGGTGCACTTGCCCATTGATGTCTCCTTTTTGGAACGCAATTTTTGATCATATATCTAAATTGATAGGCGTTCAATTAACTCCAGATCCACTGTTCATATGTTTGAATCTTCTGCCTCCAGCACTTCAGTCACCCCACCTGGGAGCCGAGGTGTTTCTCTATCGACAACTGCTCAATGCAGCTAAATTATGTATTCCGGCCCTTTGGAGGAGCACCTCGGCTCCCACGGTGGATCTCTGGTTACATAGAGCAAATAAAATTATAAGCTTAGAAAGACTAGTGGCAATCAAATCAGGCTCTGGTGATTTGCACGAGATTATATGGGACACTTGGAAAACCTTCTACCAAAATTTCATCACACCTACATGAAAGTGATATTGTACAGACCTTGCTGAATTGTCTAAAAGATGTAATCCTTAAAACGCCTCACCTATCTCCTTCCCCTGCACCTCTTTCTTTTTCTTTCTTACCCATTCTTTATTTCTGCTATCCATCCTTTCTAATTTTCCTTTTTCCAACTTGTCTTTTGTTATACATAACCAACTGTATTCATGGTAGACGCTACAGTTTTTCTTTCTCTTCTCTCTCTCAATTGTCTACCCTTTGATAATGAAGCATTATTGTATTCTGAAATGTGATTTCATTCTGTTGGATTTTTCTCTTATTGTACCCTCTTTCTAATATCAATAAAAATTATTGATGGAAAAATTTTGGAATTCCTTTCCCAAGGATGTGGTTATGGCAGATACAATGGATACTTTTAATAGAAGACTAGATACAGGTTTATACCTTGTATTAGTAGACAAAACAGGTCTGATAAAGGCTAACTTATCTGGATTATGAGGTAAAGGCTGAACTGGATGAACTTGTGTCTTTTCTCTCAGCCTAATTTACTATGTTGCTATGTTCTTCCATTACAAAAGCCATGTACCTGCACTTGATGTCCTTCTCTAATTGCCTGTGTACATTGTCCCCATTACTAACTAGATTGTAAGGTCTTTGGGGCAGGGTTCCCTTTCAAATGACTCATTTGGTTACACTGCTAATAATATAATGATCATACTTTAGCCTGATGTTCTTATCCCTATCCTGTATTTCTTTAACTGTACTATTATTACTCTTTCTGTACAGTGTTGTGTGCATGTATGTCGGTATATAAATAGACACATACAAACTTACAAATCAACCAGACCTAGGGAAATACAGATGTGTGAAAATATCAAAATCCAGCAGTACCTTTTAAGACACATATGGTCATTTAATAGTGTCAGAAATGATGTCTCCAAAGCTATATTTATTAAGAAAACATTATCCTAAATAAATAAGTTAGGCTTACAAAATGGTAATATATTGTAGAGATATGTCAGTTTCATGGATATATGCGCTGATTCTGCTTATTTCTAAGAATTCTTTTTTCTCAAACTGGACTCCATGGAACCCCAGGTATCCCTAAAAGAGTTTTAATGTGGACAAGCAACATGAGGCATCCACTTTTTATGTATTTTTCATCTCTACTAATCACAGCTCATTGCAAGGACTGAGATGTAGCTACAAGAAGTTGCAAACACAAGTTAAATCAATTAGATATGACTGGCTGAATTCATATTCATTCTCCAGAGCCTGCTTATTGAGATAAGAACCACAGTGATACAACATGTCGCATTGCTACCATCACTGCAAACCCGCCAGTTGCAATGCAACTACATTCAGTCTTAGGGAACTAGTTATGCCTGTAGATGCCTGTTGCTTGTGCCATACTTGTAGATGCCTGCTGCTTTGGCAGATATATGTGGATTTCAAAACCAATATCTGCCATTCCTCTGGTCCACTGTCATGGCCAGATCCAGTAGATGCTCAAATGAGAACAGCACTGTCACGGTTTGTTATGACTCTCAAACACAGAGTTAAGATAAAAACACAACTTTATTGAAAAGGTTAAAGGGAACCCTCACGGTTTAACATACACATGCAACATGTATATCTTTATTACATAGTCATGGTGAGTAGTGGTATACAGAATGTAAGACAGGCTCTACCGGTCTTACCAATACCGGTAAGGCAACCTTAGACTGGCACGAGATGGAATAGGTTCTACCGGCCTTACCAATATACCGGGCAAGGCAGCCTGGAAGGCTAGCAACCGAAGAGATGGAGGCTCTAACGACCTTGCCAATATACTGGGCAAGGCAGCCAAAAGGACTAGTAACCAAGGAGATGGAGGATCTACCGGCCTTGCCAATATACTAAGCAAGGCAGCCTTGAGACAGGTACAATGAGGAATAAGGCTCTACCAGCCTTTCCAATACCAGGTAAGGCAACCTTAGACTGGCACAAAATGGGAAAGGTTCTACCGGCCTTACCAATATACCAGGCAAGGCAGCCTGGAGGCAGCAAGTACTGGAACACAGACAGGGATGGCCTCTGCGACTGGCATAAGGGTGTAACTAGCCAGTCGCCTATGATGGAAAGACTGAGGCCAGTTGGGTTGTCAAGATGTAGAGAACACCCAACGGAATAATGGAGCGAACCAGTACCCGCGTACTGGAGTACACACTCTCGACTTGTGCAGTAAGGAACGTAGTTACCAGCCGGTTAACATGGAGCGAACTAGTACCCGCGTACTGGAGTAACACAATCTCCACCGGTGCTGTGAGGAACGCAGCAAGCAGTCGGTCAACATGGAGCGAACCAATACCCGCGTACTGGAGTAACACAATCTCTACCGGTGCTGTGAGGAACGCAGCAAGCAGCCGGTTAACGTGGAGCAAACCGGTACCCGTGTACTGGAGTAACAAAGTGAATGAAAATGTCGCCAAAGGCGGCTGGAGGAAGCAGACACTCTGCAGGCATCCAGGAGCAGGAACACCGCCGGTACAGGACAGGGAGCAGGAGCATGAATGGCAGACAACCGGAGCAGGAACGGCAGCAGGAACAGCAACCCCTACTGGATCAGGAACGGAAGCTGGAACCGAGGAAGCTGTCAGACAGGAACTCAAGCGATCACTGGAGAGCATAAATAGTAGACGGCCCAGGAAGCTCAGGAACACAGTGCAGTTGCAGGCGACATAGACACCACGAAAGGGCAACCAAAGGGTGCCCAAGCCCAGTCTAAATAGGCAATACTGGGCAGGTTAATAGCAGACAGCCAATGGAGAGCCATTCAGGTAACTGACAAGAAAGGCAGCAAATCACAGGCACTGTGATAAGCACTCGTGATCGTGGCAAGACACTTAGGTCCCCTTGTAGCAGCCAAAGCTGGGTAAAGGTTCAGGGCCCTGACTAGGATACAGACTGGAGTGACTGGTGAAATCTTGATAACTGAGACCCCATGTAGATTATGGCACTAGTTGTAAGAATCCCAGTATTGGAGGGCCAATAGGTAAATGGTGAACTAACCAATAAATGCCTATATGTCAATGAGCAGTGGGGGTTACTGCTAAAAATAAGGCCAATTTGGCCAAGTAATTAGTGGGCACAACCCACAATAAATGCCTCTTTGAAGGCCACACAGGCCAAGGAGCAGCAGGGTCACTGCCCACAAATAGGGCCAATGAAGGCCATATCTCCAGTCGTAAGTGGGGCACAACCCACAATAGGACCAATGTGAAGTCCAAGGAATATGTGTGGGGCACAACCCACAATCAATGCCTCTATGAAGGCCACACAGGCAAAATGAGCAGTGGGGTAACTACCCATAAATAGATCCCATATGAGAACAGTAAATAGGCTAGAGGATAGGTACTTCAAACATGTCAAACCACAGAAACCATGAGAGGCATGTCTGACTATAGTAAGTGGTGTCTAGACTGTAATAACCCACTGGCCAGGCTGCCTGCCAGAATCTCTGATGTGGCTAACCGAGCCATAGGAGTAACTGTAGGCCAAATACCTAGGTGGTGTAAGAGCTGCTCAGACACAGCCCAAATATGCACAGCAGCTTACAAGCCGTTTAGGTAATACTGTTGCTCAATGCCAAGGTGGAGTTAGAACTGCTCCAACACTGTACAAATATGCACATCGGCCTGAGTGCCATAATTAGGTACAGTAGGCCCAAGACCAAGGAGACTTATGAGCTGCTCCAAGATTGCCCAACTAAGCCCGGTACCTAGGTGACATGTAAAGTATAGGCAAGGTACAAAGGGGCAAACCAGAAGAAAGCTAAGTCAATCTGAAGGTTGCAACAGTAGGTGGTCTGGTGAGGTACAAGAGGACAATCCAGAGAATGATCAAAGAGCAAGCAGAGTAATCACAACGTCTTCAGGCAAAAGTACAAAGGAGCTTGAACAATCGGGCATTGGCTATACAGGCTTGCCATTATAAAAAGGGATATCTGCCAATCAGGAAAAAAGACCAATCCACGCAGTACCTGTGGATAAGTGTTCCATGTATCTGCTATGTGTGTGTCATATAGAATTAGTGCCTTAATCATATTAGGTTATCTTGTATATCTGACAGAGAGATAGTCACTGATATGTTCATAATTACAGACATTTTGCAGCAAACTGGAAAAACTGTAAATAGTTAAAAAATGTTGCAAAGAGAACAATGCAGAACTCTATAATACATAGTTTTACCTCTTGGTTGCTAGAGGTCTCCAAAGCATTGCTTCACATTTAGCTACATATTTTGTACTGTCTGCTTTCCAATACATTTTCCTTGTTGGCATCTAGGCCATGGGGAATGAACTCTTGAGAAGTTGCTTTTCTAAGATGTTGCAAGCAGATAAACAAATTAAATTAGTTTTTCTTTTTCACATAGATGGTAAACTTTTCACCTCAGCTTTCCAGAGACATGTCTGTAATGGTCTTTTTTGTAGTGCTTCAAGGGTTGGTTATTTTAGCAGTTCCAGAGGGTGGATGGATATATACGGAAAGAATTTTCATCTCTTCCCTAGAACAAGTTTATTCAGGAGGTGCGGGGGAAGGGAGCCTAAGGCATGTGCACTGAAAACTTCTAACCAGTTTCACACCAACGTGTCAGTTTCAAAAGCCAAGAAGCACAATTAGCTCAGCCTGAATGTAACAGGAATTCCGTCCCGAACGGGATAACTAGAATGCATTCCAACCAAGTGTTTTGGCATATTTTAGTTGGAAAATTTGAATTTTAGAAAAAGTGAAGACAAGTATATTAAGGGAGCAGATCCAAACCCAAAAATGATATAGTACTAAGTATGTGCAGACTGTTTACATAAAAGTATTTAAATGCTCTCTCTTTACCATATACACATTTACACCACTTATATTATACAATATGTCAAAATGTTGGATTTTAAGTTTTCCTTTACACTAATAAATCAGATGATTTTTAAACCGTTTATGGGGTGTCCATTGCAATTACATTTTTATTCTGGACAGTGTTGTACAATGTTATGTGTTTGTGTACTTGTCAGAAATATGTTTATATAATTGTACAATACGCCTTGTTTTTGTGTGGTACTGTTATTGTTATTATTAGTATTAGTGTATTCACTACATGGTACAGTGCCACTGTGTGCATAATCCTATAATCTAAAAGGCCAGATGTATGTTTGTCCGACGCAGTCATGCACATTAGAGACTGCACGAACGCACAGAATGCTGGGCCCGTGTACATGGGCTTTTACACTAGTGAGGTAATAAAATACTAAGCATTATCAATGGAGGGATATATTATATATGCAGTGGATATAAGAACATCTGGTTAATAATAAAAAACATCCCTAAAGTCTTACATAAAACTTTTCTGTCAAAGCCTTAAGGGGATAGTAATGTTTCATAATAAAAGCAGCTCTAATTAATGATCATGGTATTTGGACTTTGGAGAGTGTTATTTCAATTCTATCAGAGTTGTAGTA
This sequence comes from Rhinophrynus dorsalis, assembly GCA_037306005.1. NCBI lineage: Eukaryota > Metazoa > Chordata > Amphibia > Anura > Rhinophrynidae > Rhinophrynus > Rhinophrynus dorsalis. Next base: position 412,454,503 of record CM074719.1, on the reverse strand, counting down.
CAAGAGTAATTCAATGACAAAATGTCCCCCTCCCGCCCCTTTTACTGATGTAACACTGCTCAGCCAGAGCAGAAGGGAGGTGCCCAGGTAGTCTGCAGAGAGGGACAATCTTCAATTAAGATAAGGGAAAAACCTGAAAAACGTGTCAAGGGGGGCAGGGCTTTCATTGTTTTCACTGTAAGAACATTGTCCCCTGCTGTTATCTGTCTGGTCTTACAACCAGATTCAAAGAGATGGCTTACACTAGGTAAAAGGGGCGGGAGGTGAAACTTTGCTTGTGAATATCTCTTAAACCATAAAGGTTTGAGAGATAAGACTTATATCATTCTTAGTGTTTTTTAAATGACTACAAAATAAAATAAAGGGCCACTTACCAGTAAGCAAGAAAAACCTGGGTCTTTCTTTAAAAAAAAATAAACATAAGCAGGATATGGCAAAATATATCACCAGCAAAAATCAATTAATGTTGCAGCGAGAAAATGGCATATCCTTCAGGCTCTCTTGGACAAGACCTAGAACAAACATTGAAAAACATGATTAAAGCTGGCCTTCTGTAAACTGAACTTCTTTATACCAAAATCAATGATCTCCCTCAAGGCAGATATTTCCAAAATAGAGGACCCCAGCAAATAATTAGAGAGAATGGTTGGGCACTATTTGCAACGAAATGCAAACTTGGCAGACAGACACGAGCATATCAGAAAAATCTAAATTTGTTTCAAAAGCAAAAGACAATGGCAACAAATCTTGATTTTAAGAGTGATGCTAGTTTATACTCAGCCCATGACCTATTCTTTTATCTCACTGATCTATTGATTGCCATCTCTCCCTTGCTTACTTCAAAAGGGTTTTGCTCAAATCAGAGGTAAAATAGTACCACTGATTTATAATTTCATTATACTAAATACATGTTCGTATCTAATTTGAAACAGATAGGGATGATAGTTGCAAGAAGGGAAGGTATAAATTCCACACTCACAATCTGGTAATAGCAGAGGTAAGATGGTATAACTGCATTCTAATCATATTATATTAAATAGAGGCTGAGTTCAGAATTGAGGCAGATAGGGACTTGCCCAGTCTGAGGTGTCTTGACAGGGCAGGTTTTGGTCAGAAACATGCCAGTAAACCTCACTGTTTATTATCTGAATTAAATTTATTACTAGTACAAGTAAAGCCAAGTTTCAGTTTGAGGTCAGGGAAGTTGGAGATTAGAAAGTGTCAAGTTCCAAGCAGAGGTGAAAAATCAAAAACAACAATTCAAACTAAACTCTACCCACTCAGTTCAATCAGGACCCTTAGTGAAATTAAAGGGATAGTTGTAGTTGAATGATAATGTACCCTTTTACCTAGTGTAAGCCACCTCCCCTCAGGTGTGGAATCTGGTCTCTTAAGACCAGACATCTCACAGCTAGGGACAATCTTCTTACTATGAGAACAATGAAAATCCTGCCCCCCTTGACAGGTTTTTCAGGTTTTTCCCTTATGCTAATTGAAGATTGTCCCTCTCACCAAGCCATCGGGACACCACCTTGCTGCTCTGAGGTGAGCAGTGTTACATCAGTAAAAGGGGCAGGAGGGGGATAATCTATCATTCAATTACTCATGAACTACAACTCTGACAATATTGAAATAACATTCTCCATTGCCAAAATACTATGTAGATTAATTGGAGCTGCTTTTATTTTGAAATATTACTATCCCTTTAAACTAACTGCTGTAATTTTAAGTCACAGTTTGGTATTCTAATACCTGTGCTGTGGCAAGCCACCTCCAGTTAAAAATGCACAAAGGACACATGTGATGTCTATTAACACACATTTAAGAACTGCCTCTTCTGCCAGTTGAGTACCTGACATGTGAAAAAAACCCCACCAACATGCATTTATAAACTAGTAAAATCAAACACATACATGAGCAAGTAGAAATCCCTACACTAGTAACCTGCGGATGCGTTGATATAAGACCATAAGACCCCATATGAATGTGTCAAAGTTGCAAAAAAAATTGTTAAAATGAAAAACTAAATTACCCTTTCAGTGGCAGAGGGGTATGCAACACATTACAAAGCTTTTCATACCCCTCAAGCATTCAAAGGATTAATCCTGGCCCAATTCGAATACTAACCTATGGCCTATTCCCACTCCCCACACCAGTAACAATAACACGCTTGAAGTTGGAGGTGCAGTGGTGTCTTCTTCACCCTAGTCCTCCTGCGTTTTCTCCTGAAATAATAAAAAAACGTAACTAATATTTCCCCATCGCCACCTCCTCCACCTATAATAAAATTAAAAATGTAACCTTGCTGGTCATGCTTGGGTCATTTCCCGAGCCAGTGTCAGGAAAATATGAACAGACATTGGCATTTATATGGCCAATCTCTCTTCATATCGATTACCACTCACCCACTGGCCAGGATGTTGGGGCATGGAACATGCCCTTAAGTAACCTCACCGCCCAGTCAATCATAATCTAGCTGGAGGGGCAATGGATGTGGGTACATTCATCCCTGCAGCTAGCCAGTCATTGAATAGCTGGAGGGATATGCTAATCCATGACCCCTCAAGCTAGATATTGATTGGTTGAAAGGTGAGGTTACTCCAAGGCATGTTCCTTACCCTGTGTAACCCCACATCCCACAGCCAATGGGAACGTGGGAATCAATTTGAACAGATATGACAAAAAGACAATCTCTGTTCATATTTCCCTCACACTGGCTCAAGCAATGGCCTGAGCAGGACCAGCAAGGGTTTTTTATATTCTATTTTATTATAGTGGCATCAGAGGAGGGGATATTAGTTTGCTGTTGTTTTTTTTTTGGGGGGGGGGTTGGATTTTTTTTTTTTGTTTCAGGAGAAGATGCAGAAGGACCAGGGAGAAGAAAACACTGCTGTACATCCAATGTCAAGGTAAATGTGTAATCGTTACAGGTGTGGGGAGTGGGCCATATGTTAGTGTTAGGACTACAATTTTATTTTGTTATTGGTAATGTTAGGTGTAGTGGAGAGCCAAGAGGTACTGGAAGCAGTGTTGGGGTGGGTGACTGAGTTACCAGTATGTCAAACACAGAACATTTGCTAGATTCCTTTGATGTTCGCACTACTCACACTATTCAGCACAAGTTGTGTGAACAGAAAGCTGTGATGAGCTTTAAACCACAACATGGGTCCATGTGACCAATGCTCATTGGACAGGATGCTGGCCAATGAATAGAATTCCAACGGTACAGAGATCTGTGTACTGGCTAGAACTCTTTTTGAACCTAACAGAGGATTTACCATCTCTGATAGAACTGTTCTTCTGGTTTCCCAAGAGAGGTAAAACAATGAATTTTACAATGTGTTCTGTACCCCCTCTGAGCCAAAAGTTGATATAAATAAGTAGAAAGCACACAAAGCAGTGCTATGCTATGCTATGCGGGACTATGCACAGACTTCCAAGCATGATTGTGCACTGATGTACATGCATGACTGTGGGAAAACATGCACATGTGAATAGGGATGAGAAATCAATGGGAAGACTGAATTTCTTTCCACCAAATGGCAGTTTCTCTTCTTTACCTGCAGGCAAATTAACCCCTTAAGGACCCATGACTGTCCTGGACCGTCATGGAACACCGGGCTCCCCGTGCAGCTGCACGCCGTTCGTGGAGTCCCAAATCAAATTGAGAAAAAAAAAATGCTCTGTGGTCCTCTGCGTGCGCGCGCGACCGGTCCTTAAGGGGTTAAAGGGTGTCAGGCTCTCACAGCATGCAATTCTGTGTGAGAGGAGAAATCAGAATGATTTTAAGCTATAGAAGATAGGCAAATAAGCAGGCACGTGCACACATAGACACCAAGGGGGGCTTGAGCACCTGCCCTTTTTGTCCAAAGTGCCCTTGTGCCCTTTTTACAAAAAAAAATAATAATAATTACGTGAAGTGCCCTTTTTTTTTTTTATTTGAGCTCCTGCCCCCCCAAAATGCCCGTGCATGTCCCTGCAAATAAGGGAAATTGAAGCTCAGTTTAGAGAGTCTTTTAAGTAGAAAATTTGTTCTGTGGATTAGGGAGTCTGTGGGCACTCTGGGAGAGAAGAAGGGAGAAAGGCAAGACTATGTTGAGAGAGAGATCACACTCCATCAGTTCTTTTGTGTACTTTAAAAATAAACCACACACAGTAGTTGAGTAATGTCCAGCAAATTTACAAGGGTAAGGGGGAGGGGAAAAGTAGAAGCAGTGCAGGGATGTAGGAGTAAGGTGGTAGTTCAAAAAATGACTGCAGCAATGGTTGCTGCAGTGTGTGCAATAAATGATGATGATCCCTCTTCTGCCAAGGAGAATGCAGTTTGTTAAAGTCCCACCAAAATTTCCACTACCACCAGCAGTAGTTGTGTAATGTCCAGCTAACACACAATGGGGCAGGTGGAGAGGACAAGGAGTAGGAGCAGTGCAGGGATGTGTGAGTAGTCGTAGTCCAAAAACTTACTGCAGCCAAGGTTGCCGTAGCATGTGCAATAACCGGCGGTAATCCCTCCCCTCCTAAAGAGGATACAGTTTGTCAAGGTTCCACCAAAAGTTCCACTACCACCACCAGTGCCAGTACTATTAAATTCATCTAAAAACACTGAAGATGACAACAAGTCATATTTTAGTGTTGCTAGCATAATGGAAGAAGGTGTAACAGCAGAACCAACTGCTGCATCTGATAGTGAGACAAACAATCGCAAAAACACCTGTCCTCAAAGTAGTAGTGAACATTGTGAGAGAAAAAGTAAAAATAAATTGTTTGAGACCCCTAAAGGCTTAGAGGAAGTGGTAAGAAGTGGGAGGTGATGCTGAGGATAACCAAAAATACACATCCCGTCAGTCATTATGATCATTGTCACTGCTTCCAAGTCCACACCCCACTCAGCCACACACGCTAGTGCTGAGTAGCCAGCAGCAACACTGCACATGTTATTAACATCCACATCCTTGCCTATGATGCGTGCCTCTGCTGCTGCTGGAAGTGCTGCACTTTTGACACTCAGTAATAGTACAGTTGCATCATCATCTAGCCCCAGTAGTAGTAGCAGCCACTCAGGAACCCCAAAAGAATAAAAAAAAACAAAAAAAAACAGAGCAGACAGAATTCCTCTAAGTGTAGTATTAATAGGTTCAATTGGCCCTCTCCTTTACCCTGTGCTCTGTCAGAATCACACTCGCTTGAATAAGCGGTTAGGACTGCCTCTCAGTAAAAACGGCACTCCTGGCATAAACCGCAGGCCGGTTATAATCTCTCTGCTCACACTGGTCCTTCTGCAATAGCCTTATATACCTGAGGATAAAAAAATACCAGAAGTGGTACAGCTTCTTGCCCCCAGGGAAGTTTTACCAGACCCCCAGTATGGTTCTGTGGTACACCAGTATAACAACACCTGGGTGTAGTATCGTGCTCCACCAACAAGGGGTATATCAAAGCACAGGGATAATGATAAAGAAGATTTATTCTTTATATAAAACAAAAACCATAAAAGGACATACAATATTAAAATAGCACCCTAAAAAAATCTCGCCGTGTTTCGTGATATAAAGTCACTTCTTCAGGAGACTATTACGAACATTTGATAATATGTCTACCTCTGGTTTATATATGGAGATGTGCTAATTTTCATCCTCTTTCCTGCCTAAAATTCCTATTCCCTGGTTCCCGCCAGTATATATTAACTTACTTCAACACATTATATATGTTGGGATACTAAAGACAGTGTGGAAAGAATATTCATGAGAAAGGTAATATTAATTCAAAAGTAACATCATACAAATACTTACAAGTACTGATGTGACAATAACCAAATAACCATTACATAAATTATGATCTCTGTTGGGATATAGATGGAGATGGAGCATCATAAAGTAATCCAAGTATTAGGTCATGTAATGGACCAAGGCTATAAGGAATATTGGTTAAGTTAATAGAAGATAGGGGAAGTTAGTTGATACAAACCAGCCAAAGAGGATGTTATGCTTGAGGAGATGGAAAAGATCAAATGGAAGGCCTGTATAGTGCACATGCACAGTGGTGAGCTCCATGAGTGGGACGCATTTGAGGAACTTGAAGTAGGTTATTGTATACTGGCGGGAAGGTGACTGAAAATGAGAACATGTATACGCTGGTCAAGGACATGTTAACATGCTTTGAGCAAGATAGTTACATGGAATCCATTAAAAGCAACAAGGAATACATTTTTGGAACTTTTCTGGACTCCTGCTTTAAACATAAAAATTCTGAAATTCTGACAATGCATGATAAGTTTGTCACAAAAAGGAGTCATGATCAGCTGCATCTCTGAGGAATATGATTCTGTTAAAGAATATAATGATATGCTTATAGATCAAGTGGAGGGTATGCTAGAAAGCATAGAGAAAAGGAAGTCAGCAACAGGTTTATAACAGGAGGCGCAACAATAACATAAGCAAGAAATCCCATTCCCAACATAGTTCTAAACACATTATCATCATCATCACATAAAGCAATTCATGGGTCAGAGGGGTGGCAATCAAACATTTGTGGTAGTGGCACTAGTGATCTCTATGACACATCTCTATGGGACTTGCTCCCAGAGTATGGATTGGCAATAATACACAGGAACACCGTGTAGCTACTAGCAGTGGTCCCACTGAAAGTGAAATGGTTTCAGCATACTTGCAGGGTATCTATGTTCTTGACAGAAACAATGACACCATGGACAAAACAATGTTTGTGGCCAGCATTAACATGAATGGCAGAGAAAACCCTGCACACCAGCAAGTGCTGAGTCTAAGTGTAGAGGATTATATTGTAAATGACCATAGAACATGGGTATCAAGCAGCAGTGTTAAAAGACTTACATTTCCAAATGAACCAAAATCTAATATCATCTGAGCACCAGTTAGCAGAAGTGGAAAAACCAATACTATGACCCCTGATTAATTTGTATCAATTATCTGAGAATAATGCAAGCTCACATTAGATGATAATGCTAATAGTTTCCATAGGAATCATGAAATAAATATATTTATATGAAATATATACAAACATCAATCACACAACATCAGTCCACCACCACCATACACATCTGCTATAGTAGTAGTAGTAGTTGTAGATTGTAACCTTTTTCTTTTTTATCTCTTTTAAAATAATTGTTAGCCAGTAAGGCTACAGAGAGAAAAGCCTAAGAAATGTTTGCGTGTGTAGGACTTACATTTGCCCAAAACAAGTCCCGTTAGATGAGCACTGAGTTCTTTGCATCTGGTAGTTGCCACCTTAATGATTTCCACCCTTGCAATAAGTGCTTAAGTGCTGCCCAAACTGTGAGTGGAGAAGATCCCTGAGCAGAATTTTCCCTGATATAATTAGAAATAACTTTTTCAACTGTTTTAGCATCCATTTGACAGAAAAGAGATTCATCCAGTCGCCACTGTAGTGGTCTAATTCTACCTTGTACTGAACGAAAATGTAGGAGGACTGGGGCATGATCCAACCATGTGATAGATGCTATGGAAGCAGCCTCCACTAATGCCAGTTTAACATGGTGGGTGGAAAAAGTCATTAATGCACGAATAAAGTGAATATGGATGAGAGAAGATAATATAGTCCCTCCCTGTCAGATGGCAGATTCTCCACAGGTCGTTCAGATGGTGATTGCGAAGTAGGTGACAAAGATTCTTGGAGAGAGAGGATGGGTATGAAGATAAGCCTGTATAACAGTCTAACACCAGACCCAAAGGGTATTTTAACCCCCCCCCCAATAACAAGAGTTCCTTCTTTGAAAGACTCTAGGCAATCCAAAACTTGTCTCATAAAAGAAAACTGAGAGACATTTGGAGAGTAGAAAGAGACAAAAGTGAAGGGAACTATTATCTCTAAGGGCTTTCAGAAGGACAAACTGAATATGTTTATGAAATAATATCACTACACCACCATTCTTGACCATAGCAGAAATCAAAAGAGCATGAGAATAGAAGTGATTTATAAGAGCTAGCTCTCTAGTGTGTTTAAAATGAGTTTCTTGAAGAAAGACCACCGACTATGAAAGTCTTGTAATACCAAACTGTTTGGACTGTGAATTGAGACCCTTTACATTATAGGACAAAAGGATCAAAGAAGGAAATGACCCCCGATCACAGATATTCTGCTCTGTCAGATCGCTTTCTATAGGATCAGCCATTTACCCGTGCTTCTGGAGGACATGCCGAATGCCACAAAAAAGGAAACCTCCTATCCGCATAATATACCCTGCCCATTGGGAGGAGAAGATAAAAAATAATGTAAATCACCGGGGTGAACAAGTGGTCAAAAGAAGGGAGCTGAAGTTATGCCAGAGTTAACAACTCCAACTGTAAATTACTCATAAATGTCATGTATCTACAAGGTTCTTAGAACATAAAGCCCTGCAAATCAAAAAAACTAAGCTAACATATTTAGGATACAGATGTCTGCTCCCCAGGAATCTAAGGAAATTAATAGCCAATAGAGAAATTAGGAAGTCAAAGGTTGATACTCAAACTATTAAAACCAACTAGGCATAAGGTCAAATTGAGATAGATCCCAAATACTCAAAGAGTATAACTCTCTGTGATGGAATATACCCAAGCTTAATTTAAAGCCAGAGTTGACTGGCAGCTGAGGTTGGCAACCCAATCAAATACTCAACAGAAATAAAAAGAACATCATACAGGTGAAAGACCGGTTATGATAGGAATAATAAGTCTGAACAATTGGCTCGTAGAATTGTATGGCTTGTAATCCCTGAGCGGGAAGAAAGATCAACCAATGTGTGCACCCCCCAGAACCCCCCAGAAGGTCCCGGATGGAAGATTCCTGAAAATGCACCTGTCTCCCAACCTCAATATAAAGGTATAAAGGTGCACCACGTGCAGATAGTAATCAACTACTGGGTATATACATAAGAAAAGACTTACAATTTATTAAAACATATCAAAGCAAATATTGAGTCACCATCCATGCTTCACGGAACCAAAGTCCGCATATAGTCCATAAAACAATGCATTGAGTGTTTAAGCTAGTTTTCAGTTAAAATAAAAGAGCACTGCTAAATAAGAAGATAAATGTAACCCTGGGGCAGAGAATCCAGAAGGGAACACATAACCTTGCATGAAATAATATAGCTTATTATATTAAAAGAGGCAACGCATATAGACTGAGGAAAGGGAGAAAAAAAACACTAAAAGAAGCAAGTGAAAATTGCAATCAGTAACTGTATTTCAGAATCGTGAGAAGCAGACATCTTAGTTCTCAGAAAAACAAATCGTAAGATGAACAATAAATTATCCTGAAACCCTAGGAAGACTAGAGCACCACATAATCCGCTTACACCTAAGACCCCATACAGCCAAGGTCCACAAATGTAAGCCCCTGAGAAGCATGCCAAACATCTAACTCCCCAAACCTCCCCATAATTACATCATGCAGATAACCCTTCAAAAAAAACTGAGGTGAAAAAATACCCCCATTCCCAAAGGGACATGTGCCAGAGGTCTTACACCCGGGAGAACCAACAAAAAGAAAAAAGGACAATTGTAAAACCTCCCGTGACACGACACCCCCGCTCAATAAACTAGAGTGTCGTGTCTCGTAAGACCCTTAACCATCCCCCCACCTGTTGTGAACACCCAGCCCCAACAGCTACCAGCTACTTTATATAGTCAAAAATTGTGCTGTAAGAAGGAATCTTATGTAAAGAATCTCATCAATTACTCCGGGTTGTGTGGCCCTGGCTTCCGTCTCAGCGCTACTACTCCATAACCCAAACAAGTCTCAGCAAACTATAAGTGGGCCATACAACAGAAAGCCAGAGCCACAGGACTAGTAACCCCAGATCCCACAACTTCCACTAACAATGCCAAACCACTGTAGGAAATAAAACCGCATATCCCCCAGTCTAACAGTAGCAGTTCAATGAGTGACATAGTGTCCCATTAAACCAAATATAATAAAAATATATAACAGGTTAAAAAAACATAGACTCAAAACATAATGAAATATGACCAAGAGGGTACTATGTGACCCTCCACAGTTAGGCCATAATGGAGGCCCTCCCAGACGGGAAATAAGGAAGCCTTAGTGTGGATTGATAAAGTCTCATCCTGGAGTGATCCTGGAAGGTGGCTCCGAAGAGGAAGGAGGCATAGCCCTAGAAGCCTCCCATTTCCTTGAAGATTGCTGCCATGTGGATTCAGACTGGCCTAGTCCATATCTTGGGAACACCCGGTGAGACAAGAAGTAACAACTGTGGGTAATTGGACTCTGATAGTGGACAGAAAGGCCAAATAGTTGCTTCTGTGCTGTAGGGTATGCATCATACCATCCACAAAAATGTGAAGCAAAAGTGGGTATCCCCAGCAGTATCTGAGCTGCCTGCTCCTGAGCTTCAGCATTACTGGCCTTATTTCCATCCTCCATCGAGCTGTTAGGGGAGACAAATCTTGAAAAATGGCCACCGAGTGCCCATCCAACTCAACGGAAAAGAACACACTGCCATCTCTGTCATAAATATTTACAGAATGTGGTGCTGTGGGAAAAATATATTTTTTTAACCCCTTAGTGACTGGCCGCGCACACAAGAGGCTGGAACTTAACACCCGGCTAAGAATGTATTTATTAATTTTTTTAATTACTCCGGAGTCCCCGAACGGCGTGCAGCCGCACGGGGACCCAGACTTCTGGGACGTACATGTACGTCCTCTGTCACAGACGGTTTTTGCGGGTCGTACATGTACATCCATTGTCGGGAAGGGGTTAATATTCCTCCCAAAAAATATTTTTTACATAAAATACTTAATATTGGGTGTTCCACTGATTAACCATCATGCCTACTATTACAGGTACCCTTAAATGAAATAAAAATAATTAATACAACAGCACTTGCTTTAATGAATTGGTTCTCAACTGGTAAGTTGTGACCCAAAGGTGGGTTGCAACACTGTGTTCAGTGGGTCGACCACGGGTGCCAGATAGCAATGTGGATCTTGGCCTAGGCCGAGTTTCCCCACTTTGCAGAGAGCTCAGCGCAGCAACACTTATTGCTAAGTGTGCATATGTCAGGACTCTTCGTATACTCAGATCCTGACGCAAGTGCACATATGGGGGGGAGGGGAGGCTGAGTCAAGTCACGCAGTGGAGAGCTCTAAGTGCTCTCACCCACTTCTTATTGTAGCTGGAGTTGGTCTTGTGCATGTGCCAGAGAGCCTATAACTGTTTTCAAAGACCGCAGCGCACACAAGGTAAGGGCCGCGGCAGGCGCAGGAGCTGATTAACAGTTTGAAACTTTTGGCTCTGGAATAATATATGGATTGCTTGCAGTGTATAGCACAGGCAGCAATACAACTTGGATTACATAATTTGCAGTGTATGGTGCTGGGACAGCATTTTGATAGTTATGCAATCCACTTTGTAGTTATGTATGAGATAGTTATGTGTGAGAAAGGCTCAGAGTCTTTCTCACACATAACTACCTCAATCAATCAGGGGGGTTCATGATCAAAATGCTGTCCAGACTCCCAGCACCATACATTGCAAATTATGCAATCCAAGTGATATTCCTGCCTGTGCTATACACTGCAAGCAATCCATATAGTATTCCAATCCAAAGCCAACAGCAATAATATCCTAACCCCAAAGACCCAAACAACCTTAAATTCTAACCAATTGAGTGTCAGAGCGACACACAGTGCGCACTCTGCATAGCTATTAGCATCCCATATGTATAAATATAAAAGTGTGGCAGTTTGGGGACAGATACAACCCCTTCTCTATCATTATGCTCCCACTTTTCTTCTCTTTCAAGTTGTGTGTAAATGGCTCAATGTGCGTTTTAATCCTGTCAGTGTTTGGGGTTTAATGTGTGAATAATCGCAGTTTAGTGAATAATGTCAGTGTTTAGGTTTAACATGTGAATATTTGCAGTTTAGTGAATAACACACACACACACACACACACACACACACACACACATATTACATATAGCCAGCACACACACAGTACATACCAGCCAGCACACAGCAAATGCACCTTACATGCAGCCAGCACACCATGACAAAAGGAAAGACGTGTAGTCTAGGGTTTAGGGTAATTCAAAAAACAAGGAATTTTTGCAAAATTTATCTAAATGGCAAAATAGAAGCAAAAATACCCTTGTTCTTATTACAACAAAGTTACAGAATATTTCCAGATCAGCTATTTTTGCTTCCATTTTTCCATTCAGATTTAATTTGTGAAAATGAGTTTAGCAAATAGTCCTGTCAATGTCCTTGGCTCAAGGCAAGGGACTCCAGTCTTTGTAATTTCTATTATTTTGTGTCAGGACAAGTAGATTGTCCTGATGAGCAAGTAGATTTGGCTACTATTTTAGTCCCTTGGACAAGTAGATTTTTAAAAAAATAAATAAAAAAATGAAATTCCCATTGGCAAGATATTCCAAGTTTATGCAATTGGTTTAATGATGCAATGCTATGGAGCTGGTATAAAATTATTTTCAAGGCTGGTTTTTATTCCCAGTCAGGCCATGGTGGACGTGAACACCAGACAACAACACTGGGTCTTATGAATTTCTTTCACACAATCCCACGGAAGAGTGGAGGAGCGCATTGGGACAGTGTGTATCTGGTGCACAGCACTGTGGGAGGATCTCACTTCACTGGGAGACTACCCATTACATCCAGGAACTCGAATGCTACGGAGAATATACCACCATCTGGAGGACTAGATCAGATTGTGCACACTTAAGGATCCTGATTAAACTGGATATCCTTCACTGGAACCTTACTGGATTTTATTTGTTTGCTGAATAACTCCCAAAGTAGCTCTCCTCAGGCAACATGTCCTCGAAATGTAAATATGACACAAATTATACTAAATATGGGTTTTCATACATTGAAGATAGGCGAGATGGACAGAAACCGCAGTGTGTTTTGTGTAGCGAAACACTGGCTAACGAAAGCATGAAACCATCAAAGCTAAAATGCCATTTAGACACAAAACACTCAACCTATGCAGAAAAACCTGTGGAATTTTTTCAATGAAAATTACAGCAGCTAAGGGCATCAAAACAAGAGCAGGCACTCTGTGCATCCTACCATGTAGCTCACCGTATTGCAAAATGCAAGAAAGCCCACACTATTACAGAAGACCTTATCTTACCTGATGTCAGTGACATGGCCAGACAGGTCCTGGATCAATGTGCTGCAGATAAGTTGAAGACAATTCCACTGTCAAATGATACCATACACAGGAGGATTCAAGAAATGTCAAGTGACATAAAACAACAGACCACAGCTCGCATAAACGCAAACAAATACTATTCATTACAGTTGGATGAATCCACAGATATTGTGAACCATGCCATTTTGCTGGTTTATGTGAGGCATGTGTGGGAAGGAGACTTTCAGGAGCGGTTTCTCTGCAGTAGAGAGCTTCCCACCACTACTACTGCAGAGGACATTTTCAATACTGTGGATTCATACTTTGGTTCAGTGTTCCTGACATGGGATATGTGTGTTGGAATCACAACTGGTGGTGCAGCCTGCATGACTGGAAAACATTCAGGGGTGGTGAAGATAATTCTTGAAAAGGCACCAAATATGATTTGGAACCATTGTTTTTTGCACAGGGAGGCAATAGTAGCCAAGGATATGGTGCTAGTGCTTCACAAAACTTTGAAAGATGATGTCAAAATGGTGAACTACATTAAACAGAGTGCCAAGAATGCCAGGTGTTTTCAGCAGCTATGCAAAGACCTGGGCAGTGAACATGTACAGGTGCTGTATCATGCGGAGGTGCACTAGCTTTCCAGGGGCAAAGTCCTTTCACGTTTATATGAGCAGAGAACAGAAATCATGGCCTTCCTCTTGGAGTGCAACTCGCTTCTTGCCGATCTGTTTAACAAGGATACGTGGCTTGCACAAGCTGCTTATCTCGCAGATGTGCTTGAGCACCCGAATACATTAAATGTGTCTATGCAAGGGAAGGGACACAATATTTTTGCACAGACTGAAAAACTTGAGGTTTTCAAAAAGAAAATGGCATTGTGGACAAGTCATGTTTCCAAAGAGATTTGATATCTTCCCCAGTGTTTGTCTTAAGGTTACACACCTGGGCACCACAGGCAGAAATGAACTGAAGAAAACTATAATGGCACATCTCACAAAACTACAGGAAAGTTTCAACGACTACTTCCCAGAGCAGCACAGGAATGACGGCTGGGTACGCGATCCCTTTGGAATTGAATTGGAAAGCTTCATGTTGCCAAGCAATGAAGAGAGTTAGCTTGTAGAGCTCTCATGTGATTGGATGCTAAAAAAGAAATTTACTGAGGTAACATTCTCTCAGTTCTGATATAGTGTTTTGACTGAATATCCCTTCATCCCAACCCATACTATGAAAATCATCCTACCATTCAGCACAACCTATCTGTGTGAGAGTGGCTTCTCAGTTCTGGTTCAGCTGAAGACAGAACATAGGAACAGAATGGACATTGAACACGACCTCAGAGTTGCTTTGTCTACCATCACCCCAGACTTCAAAACACTTATCAAGAGCAAAAAAAGCATCTCCAGCTTCCCATTAGTTCTAATAAATTTCCTTTGTTTCAATGACTGAGTGACTGTTGATTGGGTTTTTACCTAAACAGTGCTTTCATTTTCACTTGCTCTGTGATTACTGCACTATTCATTTTTCAAAGAAGCCCTGTTTGTTTACTGTTTAAAAAGTGCATATATACATTGTGCAATACTGTACAAATTGTTTTGTGGATTAAATTATTTTTGGGTCGCAACTTAATAACCAAGTACAAATGTGGGTCCTGAGCTTACACGGGTTGAGAACCACTGCTTTAATGCAAGGGAAGTGGGATATGGGCTTTTTAATAGCCCTACCGCCAATGCTCATACATGCAAACAATTCTACCCCTGTCATATAATCTGTGACAACAAGATTATGTGACTTGAATATCCTAAAGACTACCCTTCTTTCAAACAATGGTGGATTGTTTGTTGTAAATAAAATGGGTGCTGGGATAGGAGCTCTTTTAGATTCTACCCCCCCCCAGAGTGTTGTGTCACATAATGTTTATAATAAATATCTATATTGGGGTTACTCAGGCAGCCATGCTATCTCTGCTGTTAAGGTGGAGTTCTGTACATGTACAATGATGTCACTAACCAGCGCCAGCAAAAGAAATCCTACACAAAGGTCGGTCCCTGGGCACACACCATGATTAACCTCTTTGCTGCCACATTGCAGAGGACATGATGGGCCATTTCCTTAACAGTTTTGAAGGGCATGCTGTCTTTAGCAGTGAAGCGATTTAAAAGGTAATTTATTTACCTCTTGAATGCTAAAAAGGTCTACAGTGCATTACAAAACAATACTTTGGATGCCTGTACCATTCAAAGAGATAAAGTCCCTTTTAAATTGATGGGAGATTTTGGAATATTTGGTTCTTCCTTATGGTGCAGTTGGTTTGCTAGAGAATTTCACCTCATTTCTTTTGTACGTAAGGCCCACTCTGTCATTTTCGAAACCTACCCTTACATTGCCAATCTTACTCCACAATGACCTGAGAGAGAATACTGTATGCACTGACTTTCTGTTCACACATTTCCCTGTACTTCACATTGTTCAAAATCCTTGTAAATAGCTTCTATTTATATTGTGCTTCCACTGATAAAAAGCTCCAGCATTTAAATACCTCTGTGACATTGACATATTGACAGTGCTGATGTAGCTTTGTCATAGATAGAATGAAAGTGTTTAATTGAATAGGACTTGTGGGAGTACTCCACATATGTTTTCAATTATTTGCTAAAATTCAAACTGGTGTGATGAATTTCATAGCTAAGTAATACTTGCACAACTTTTTGTAAACATGTTCATTGTCATTATTTCTGTGTGGCACAATGTCTTCTTCGATGTGCCAAGTTATTGATTTCCTAATATATTACATTTCTCTCCAGGTCTAGTTTATTCAGATTAATTCAGTTAGCTACTGACCTATATGAGAAATTCACAAGAGTGGATCAGAAACTAATGTTCAGAACTGCTGAGAGGAAGGGGCAATCTATTTCTTTAACCCTTTGAATCCTCCAGGAGACAATGGGTTAAAAAATAATTTTAAATCAAAGGAGATGGTAATGGTTGAACAGAAGAAAAATCTAAATCGGGTCAGTGTTTGGTGTGACCACCCTTTGCCTTCGGGGCGGCATCGATTCTCCTATATACACTTGTACACAGTTTGTTAAGGGACTCGGCAGGTAGGTTGTTCCAAACATCATGGAGAACTAACCACAGTTCTTCTGTGGATTTAGGCCCCTCAGTTGCTTTTCTCTCTTCATGTAATCCCAGACAGACTCAATGATGTTGAGATCAGGGCTCTGTGGGGGCCATACCATCACTTCCAGGACTCTTTGTTCTTCTTTACAGTGAAGATAGTTATTAATGAATTTGGCTGCATGTTTGGGGTCGTTGTTATGCTGCAGAATAAATTTGGGGCCAATCAGATGCCTTCCTGATGGCACTGCATGATGGATAAGTATCTGTCTGTACTTCTCAGCATTGAGGAGACCATTAATTCTGAACAAATCCCCAACTTGCAAGTAACTTCCACCATACTTCATTGTTGCCTGCAGACACTCATTCTTGTGCCACTCTCCAGCCTTTCAGTGAGCAAACTCCTTTCTTCTACAGCCAAATATTTCAGATTTTGACTAATCAGTCCAGAGCACCTGCTGCCATTTTTCTGCACCCCAGTTCCAGTGTTCCTGTGCATAGTTGAGTCTCTTGGCCTTGTTCCCACGTCAGAGTTATGCTTTTTGGGCTGCAAGTCTTCCATGAAGACCACTTCTGACCAAACTTCTCTGTCAATTCTGAGCTGATGGTGCTGCTGGACATCTGATTGTGAAGGGAAATAAGCATGATGTGTTTCATCTGCTGCACTAAGTTTCTTGGCCGACCTCCACATCTACGGTCCTCAACGTTGACTGTTTCTTTGTGTTTCTTTAAAAGAGCTTGACAGCACATCTAGAAACACCGTTCTGCCTTGAAATTTCTGCCTGGGAGGGACCTTGCTGATGCAGTATAACTACCTTGTGTCTTGTTGCTGTGCTTAGTCTTGCCATGGCTTATGACTTTTGACATTAAACTGCCTTCAGTAACCTCACCTTGTAGCTGAGTTTGGCTGTTCCTTACCCAGTTTTATTCCTCCTACACAGCTGTTTCTGTTTTGGTTAATAATTGTCTTTCAACCTACATATTAAATTGAGGATCACTGGAACCTGTTTGGTATAATTGTTTAATCATACACCTGACTATATGCCTACAAAATCCCTGACTTTGTGCAAGTGTACCTGGGGGAGTTGATGCTGTTTTGAAGGCAAGGGGTGGTCATACAGAATGTTGATTTGATTTAGATTTTTCTCCTGTTCACTCAACATGCATTTTGTTAAATCAAAGGAGATTTTTATTTGTCACCTGTGGTGGAGTTGATTTATAATCTAACAAGCTACAAAACATAGCCCCAGCTAGATCTCCAGTGGGTCTGATGAAGAGGAACTCTCCAGACAATATAATAAAGATTGAGGCCTTGATTCAACAACCAACTGCAGTTTTGAAAGCACAATAATCCATTCAATTAGCTGTCTTAAGAACAGCTAATGGCAGTTTTAAAATTACAATGGATTATAATATTGCTTCCATTTAGAACTATGGAACAGATATCTCCAGAGCCATTCAATTGTATGCGGTAGTTCTAACACATGACAAATCAATATGTTTTACATATGAAATTCTGCACCCAGTTTTTTTGGCTGTACACCAGGGGCGTTGTTAGGTTCCAAAAAGACCTGGGGCAAAATTCTACAGCGCGCCCACCACTCTCGATCGTGATGATAATGTGCACACATACACACTTACATTTATGTAGCATGTATTTGTATTATAAATATATTTAACGGATGCCCTTTTGGGATTCACAATACTTTAATATTGTGACAGTCAAAAAGTGGCACTCAACTTCTCCTGCCTCCCACCACTTCTGTCTTTCCTTGGCTTTCTCCCCAGTCATTCTACCCTTGCCCCTCTGCTTCATTCAAATTCTGTTCCCTTTGTCTCCAACTCCCTAACCCAATCTTCCTTTCTGCCCACAGTCTTTTATTCTCTCCCCATTTTTTCTCTCCCAGTCATTCCTCACCCAGACTCTATATCTGTTCCTGTCCCTGTCATTTTTATACCATCCCTGTCCTTCTTTTTTTGTACCTGAACGTCTTTGCACATCCCTATTTATCCTCTCCAGTCCACCTCTATCCTTATCCACTCCACTCCTTTTTAATTAAAAAAGTATCAGGAAATATGTTGAACATTTGAATTGTTTTCTTTTTTTGATTTAAAAAAGGGAAAATTATTTTTCACCTGGTCCAGTAAACCTATAACCAGCCATAGGGATAAATATAAAAAACAAGGATGCTCTACTAGTGTAATACATCCAATGTATTATTCACCACACCATCACCATAGAATGTTACTCACAAAAGAATATGCTGGAAAGACCCATATGTGTAAACCAACACAAGCTCTAAGGGATTAAAACTGGACAGCATCAATATGAGGCTCCCTCATCAATAGTAATTCACAATCAAGGGCTGATCTTTTCCAAACTCTCAGGATGTAGAGACCAAATATGCAGAAAACAGAAAAAGAAAGGGTGCCCATAGTGCATATCATTCTGTCCGAGAAACAAAATAGATAATAAAACACCACTCACATTTAGGTGTAGTTGAGAGTTAGAACAGGGGACAGGTTTATTAGCCCCACAAGCCTGATTTTGTTGTGAGTAGGTATATGCCTAACTCTCATTTACACCTAAATGTGAGTGGTATTCTATTATCTATATTGTTTCTATGCCGCAATGATATGCAGTATGGGTGCCCTTTCTTTTTTTGTTCTGTGCTATAACCAGCCATGCTGTAAGTGGTTGAGTGGGTAGAGTTAACCAAAAGAAATCAAAGCGTTCTTAGATCAACCATTTGAGCTTTAGTTATGAAGACAAACAAGCTGCAATGTTAAGGACAAAGAAAAATCCCCCCAAAATTGCATTGATTCATATGGGGCCTTTAACCTCCTTGAATGCTAGAAAAGTCTCCAACCTCTCTAGGAGTCAGAGGCAGAGTGCACTCAGGTAGATATGACATCACATGGAGCCATCTTCTTCACATAGTTTTTCACATGTTTTTTGAATGGTTACATTTTAAACATAAATCTATATTAATTAACCCTTAATGTCAAATGATAGAAGCATGTTTTATGAATGTCTTCTTCACTCAGATAACTACAGATTTGGGAAGAAATTCATAAAACATGCTTTTCTCATTGTTTGACAACATTAATGGTTAATATCAACCTCTGTTTAAAATACAACAATATGTGCTCAGTTAACTTCGAATTTAAAACAATTATGAAATTCTAAGTTCAGTGAGCACATATGGTTCCATTTGAAAAAAAAGTTATTAATTACCTTTCTGATTTACATCATTAGGCTTAAATTATTAATATTATAGTCTAGACACTGTCCACCTCCACGCTCTGTCCACCATGGCCTCCTCCACACTCTGTCCACCATGGCCTCCTCCACACCCCGTCCACCCTGGTCTCCTCCACACCCTGACCTCCTCCACACCCTGTCCACAACACACACTCACACCCCATCCACCCAGTCCTCCTCCACACCCTGTCCACGACACAAACTCACTGTCCAACCCTGCCCACCTCCACACACACTGTCCAACCCTGTCCACCTCTATGCCCACTGTCTAACCCTGTCCACCTCCACGCACACTGTCCACCTCCACACTGTACATTATCCACACTGCGCACACACACACACACACACACTGCCTAAATTATCCAATTCCACTGCCCATGTTGTACACACCATCCAACACCTCCAAACATTGTCCACCCTGTCCTCCCCCACACACTGTCCACCTCCACACCCCGTCCACCGTGTCCTTCTCCACACACATTTTCCACCTCCACACTGCCCACATTGTCCACACTGCCTCCATTGTCCACTGTACCCACGCCCACATTGTCTGCACTGTCCACATTATCCATTGTCAACACTGCCCATTTTCCACACTGCCCACATTATCCATTGTCAACACTGCCCAAATTGTCCATTGCCCACACTGACCACATAGTCCACACTACCCACCTCGTCCATCCTCCACACTGCCCACCTCCACGCTGTCCACATTGTCCATTTCCCATATGTCCACACTGCCCAAATTGTCCAACTCCTCACTGCCCACCTCCAGACTGCCCACATTGTCCACACTGCCTACTGTCCACACTGCCCAAACTGTCTATTGTCTACAGTGCCCAAACTGTCTATTGTCCAACTCCACACCACCCACCTCTACACTGCCCATATTGTCCATACTGCCCATCTCCATGCTGCCCATACTGTCCATTGTACACACTGTGCAGCTCCTCCACACTGTCCTTCTCTTCCACAATGCCCACCTCCAAACACTCCCCAAATTGTCCACCTCCACTCCACACACTGCACACCTCCACATCCATTGGACCCCACTGTCCAACTCCACATGATTGATCCTCCATTGACATAGTCTACCTCCAGGCCGACGTCGTCCCACACATACTGAAGCTGATGCTTGAAGGGAGGATTCATTTCAAACTCTTGGTGGTGGAATCAAAAAGCTGTCACCGCCAGCGCCTTGCTCTTTGACAGGTGATGCGCCTGTTTATATATTGCCTTAGTCCTGTCTCACCAATGTATTCGTCATCACGTGCCCCTGCGGGCAGTGATGACATCTTGTGCACGGTTAACAATGGATGGACTGCTGCTTGAGCAGGGGGGCACATGGGGGAGCCAGGCATTCTGTTGGGGGGCTCTGGCCCCCCCTGGCGACACCACTGGTGAGCGATGGTGAGTAAAAATGCTTCCTCTTGTCCCCGCCGGCCGCCAGCATCTAAGTTCTCCACTAAGCTTGCAAAGTTGCAATTAACCCTTTGAGTGCCAGAGTGGTACACAACGCATTGCAAAGCAAAGAGTTGCATACCATCTGGCACTCAAAGGGTTAAGGTGATCTAACACTTCACACCGGCTGTGGGACCTTGTTGAAGAGCCGCTACCATAGCAACCACCACACAGTTGACCGCTACTCCTGCTGCCTGCTCTGTGACCGTGCACAACAGCGCAATCCCGCCATCATACGCACTTGACAGCCAATGAGAGAGGAGTATCCTGACAAGCACTCCTCTCTCATTGGCTGCAGTGCCATTTCAATTTGTTTGGAAGGTACAGAACTGCACAGCATATATTAGGTAATGCCGTCCTGTACCTTGCTCTTAGCGGCAGACTGCAGTACCGTTGAGAGGGATAATGAAGAGTGACCACATGCCAACAGCTACACCTGGGACCACAACATTCGGGGTTGCCCACAGCTACACTCGGGGCTTCAGCCCCCCTTAGCCCCCCCCCCCAGCGACGCCCCTGCTGTACACCACACAATGAGCAAAAAATCCCACCGTTGGACAAAATAAAGCAGAGAGACAGCAGCTCACACAACACACAGCACAAGTCCAGCAATGGCAACATTAACCCCTGCAAAGCCAAGCAAACACACCAACAATGCCCATGCTCTACAAACAAGTCAAGGACAAACAAGAAAAACCTAGCAACCCCTAGGTCCAAGGGCTTCACAAAGCATTCCAACACAAGCCATCAGATATATATACAGATTGTATATAATGCCACAATCACTCTGGGGGATCATTTCTGGAGGATATGGGAATCATATCTGGAGGATATGGAGCTACAACACCACATGGAAGTCCCTGTTCCCCAGGCACAGGATGAGGACACCCAGAGAGGGGCAGAGATAAGAGACAGGCTAAACAGGGACCACTTCACTCACCATGAGTATAACACAGGAATCAAACACAATGCATGTATGTCCATTATCAGGCTTGGGGAATGTGTGCAAATACACTCACACAACACATAAGCATCTGTTTAACTCCACAGGATGAATGACATACTCAGCCCAGAGATTGCCTGCTACAACCACATAGCTGCTACTGGATATAACCCATGCAGTAGCTATTCCATGGATGTGTCATATTGAGGGTTTTGATTCAACTAGTATCTGCCACTCACTCGGCCATGATGACACTTCAAGTATATCATCCATACCTCTGTGAACCACATTGCCCATGTTCATCATATACCTTAGATGAACTGACAGCAAACAACATATGTTGAGTTAAACATAACTATAATAATCCTAGAACCCTTGGAGCAACAGAGGGATATCCAGTGCAATGACATGCAATGCAATGGATACCTCTCTGGCATTCCAGGTTTTAAAGGAGGTATTGTAGTTAGCATGATAACAATAGTTGTACAAAGCCTAATGGAGCAGAATAGAGATAAATACACTGAGTTAGTGCTGTCTACAGCATCAGAGAAAAAATATGAGAGCCAGTTTGCAAGTCCCTCCATGCTGCTCTGTTTGTAATGTTTGTGCAGCACAATTATTATTCTTATTCTTATTATTCTTATTCTTTATTTATATAGTGCCAACTAATTCTGCAGCGTTGTACAATAGGGAATAGATATACAGAGGTATTAAATAGTACAAATCAAATGTGGAGAACAGAAGGATAAGTGGGTCCTGCTCGTGAAAGCTTACAGTCTAGAGGAAGGAAGGTTGGACACAGAAGGGGTAAGTGCTATTGGGTTTAAGTGCCTCCTGCCACATGAACTGGCTGTCAGTGGGTGGGAGCGAGAAGTGCTGTTGAGTGCAGTGATCTAGGGAAGGGGTGGTTCTTGGTTATAATGTTTATGGAGGTAGTTGGTAGGCTTCCCTTCATGGAGCTTCTGAAGAACTGAAGGCTAGGGGAGACTCTGGTGGGGCGGGGAAGGGGATTCCAGAGTTCAGGTGCTGCACGAGAGAAGTCCTGTAGGTGGGAGTGGGAGGATGTAATAAGAGCTGTGGAGAGCAGAAGGTCATGTGCAGAGCAAAGATGGCAAGTGGGAGTGTATTTGGAAATGAGAATTGAAATATAGGGGGGTGCAGTGTTAGTGAGGGCTCTAAGTTAGCACCAGAATTTTGAATTTAATTCTGTATGCTATTGGAAGCCAGTGTAGGGATTGGCAAAGGGGAGTGGTGTTAGAGGAGCAACTTAGTGAGGTAGATTATGGACTGTAGTAGGGTTAGTTGTGCGAGAGGAAGGCCAATTAGTAATGAGTTAAAATAGTGAAGACGGGACATGATGAGTGTTTGGATTAGAATTTTAGTAGTGTCTTGGGTGAGAGAGTCAGATTCTAGAGATGTTGTGGAGGTGGAATGAGTTGGAGATTGACTGGATGTGAGGAATGAAGGATAGGGCGAAGTCAAATGTGACCCCCAGGCAGCGTGCTGTAGGGGTTGGTGTGATGGTAGTGTTGTTAACAGAGAAGGTAATGTCTGGGGTAAGACTGGTTGTAGATGGAGGGAAGATAGTTCCCAATTACATTTCCAAGCCAACACCCTCTGTTTTATGGGGCTTGGTTCAAATACTAATGTTGTTTTGCTTCAATGTCCTGGTCACACATACACATGGCTGCTTAGTTTGGCCATGTTTCGAATCTTATTAGTTCCACAGGTTGTCTACTCCTCCGGAACACAAAAGATTAATGGGATCATGATGCTTCATCCTTTGCATGACAGACAGGGCAGTTTCAAATCCTGTCATCCCTACCCACAGGCATTCATGGCATGAACCATCATGGAACTCAAGTATGTTCTAGTGACCCCAATGAAACGTTGAATGCACATCCATGAAGGTCACCTCCTGCTGTTCTCTAGTCCTGATATTTAGTCATAAGGAAACCTGACTTTGTTCTTAAATCCTGAAAAACCTTTCACTTTTACAAAACATGATAATGTATTTGTGTGTATGAGTTTTCTCACATATAAGGGGAAAATTTGTACAGCAATACTGCTCCTCTTCAGTGTTCAAAATCCTCTGGGAGAAAGTATGAACAGCTCATATTTGTTTAACCCCTTAAGGACCAGCGCGCACACGCACGGCCGGCACTTGCGGACCACGGGGCATTTTTTTTTTATTAGTGCTTCCGGTTCAGGACTTCCAGAGCGGCGTGCAGCCATGACTGGAGCCCTGAACTCCATGCCGTGCCAGGACCGTCATTGGTCCTTAAGTGCTGGACCGCCGTGACGGTCCTGGCACGGCAATGGTCCTTAAGGGGTTAACAAGTAGCCTGTTTTTATGGGAAAAGTATGCCTTGTTTGCTTCTAGATGTCTTCAATGCATATTGGTAAAATACAAACACGCTCTAATGTATTGCTAAACATAATAAAGGAAACCTATCACCATCAATAATATGTCTGTTGATTCTGATGCTGGATTAGCCATTTTTCCAGGTAGCTAAATGTTTATGATATATTATGTATCTGTAATACTCATGAAGGCATGTCCCTAAACTCGGGGTTCTATCCGTTAAACATGTACCATGAATGGAGTTTGAAATGTATTGATGCAAGGAGATGATGGGGGGAGATTCACTAAGGTGTGATGAAGAAGTGGAGATGATTTTGCCAGTAATATCACTTTTCCAGTTCCATGTTATTCAATGGAGCCAATGCACTGAAATTGCTCTAGCTTGTGAAGATATTGGTGCATAGACTGAATAATATAGGAACTGGAGGAGTGATAGCACTAGGGGAGTCATCTCCGCTTCATCAAATCCCTATCACACCCCATGTTCACACTGCATAGTGTAATCATTTGAGCCGACTATTGGCCTCTTCGTGCTCCTGTCTTGTAGCCAACTCAACATTGTTATTGACAATTAACCTTGGATTACTAGGTGTGTGATGGATTTTCCGTCATCAGAGTATGAATCCAAGCAAATGTTTGTTTGGCTGATATATCCTGTTAGTGAAAATTTAACCCCAAAAATGGTTGGCTAACAACACCTTAATAGCCATACCAGTGGATGGAAACAAATGTGAACAGTCTGGCGCATAGAATGCTAAGGGGGGAGTTGTCAGTTGTTCAAGTTCAACTCACATCACTGTCACACAACACCTTCATGTTGTTTTGTTTTGCTAGATGCATTTTGACTTGATATTGGACAACAGTGAATGTGGTGTGTGTGTGTGTGTGAGATCACCCATGATATGACACCTTAAAACCAAGTAATATGTGCAGGAGTTGTGTTTACTGTATTGCTTTGCAATGCATTGGAAACATCTCTGCATCTCTACCTGTTAGAAACCAGAAATATTCAAACACATAAATCAGATGAATCAGTTCAAATTTATTTGGGGAAAGCTGAAACATGGGGCTTTATTTCTTATTTTGGGGGGCGGGGCTTTGGAAGGGGCTGTAGAGGTGGATGCTCTCACAGATTGGTTACTCTGGGAATTTGTGATGTTGCTGTAGCGGTCACATTGGAGGGACAGGTTGTTGCAGTGGACCCCTCTTTGTATTGTTCTCCCAGCGATTATTTTCACTCATTTCCACCAGAATTTGTCCCAACATGTCAATGATCCCTGTCCTGAACTGCCTAATCTTTGTTGTCAGGATTGCCATGTGGGATTGCAGTGAATGAAGGCATTAGGCCACGGGTATAGAATGATCGATAGTCAGCCGGAGCAGGGGTCAGCACGGAGCGGGTAGTCTGCCAAAGCCCGGAGTCAGACCGGAGCGAGTAGTCTGCCAAAGCCCAGAGTCAGACCGGAGCGGGTAGTCTGCCAAAGCCCGGAGTCAGACCGGACCGCATAGTCTGCCAAAGCCCAGAGTCAGACCGGACACTTACCTGTTAATCACTTTGTCTCCTTCTTTCTTGTCTTCTTTCTTCTCTTCTTTCTTCCTGTTCCTGTAAAAGAAAAGAATGTATAA
This sequence comes from Rhinophrynus dorsalis, assembly GCA_037306005.1. Lineage (NCBI taxonomy): Eukaryota > Metazoa > Chordata > Amphibia > Anura > Rhinophrynidae > Rhinophrynus > Rhinophrynus dorsalis. The sequence continues at coordinate 412,428,559 of CM074719.1, read as the reverse complement.
CTACAATGCGGAATACAAGATTGTTTAATCCCTTGAGTGAGAGGGGTACACAACGCATTGCAAAGCAATGCTTTGCAGAACTCTCTGGGCTTAATGGGTTAAGTCAGTGCCCAGTAATATACATATAGAGTGCCATTAGGTGTCTTAAAATAAAATATCCCCCAAAGAACAAGTGCGCAAATATACTACATATATTAGGAATAAATAAAGTAAATGCTTAGCTTAATAATGTAACTGTCTCCGTGGCTGTGCATGGCCACCGAGGCTGCGGCAGCAGAGACAATGCCATGCTCCACATGCCCCCCTCCTTTCGGGCCAATGCCCGTTCCGCATTGTGAGATTTAGAGCAGAGAGTGCCTTATATATGGACAGCCTCTGCTCCAGTTCCCTCACAGCCATTGGCTGAGATGGGCTAACACACACACATCCCAGCATATCAGTTTGAAGCACAGCCGCTCAAATCTGAGGACTGAAATCCCTCCTTGCCATCCCCACTCTTCAGGATTCCTGTCATAACCAAAGCTTAACCATCACAGTTGAACTGAGAGCAAACAAGGGTGCTGTCATCCCCAGTTTCTGATCCTCCAGGGATCCCCTCAACAGTCATTGTCGACAAGCTCTGCCTGAGCATCTCCTCCCAGTGACTGAAGGTGCAGTTGTGAGGGGAACCACCTCCGGTACCTTGGGCACGCATGGCAACCTCTCCCATTTTCTTCTTCACCACCCTCTTACAGTCACCTCAGCGCTTCCTGATGGCATCCAGAGTTCTCTGGCAGGTGGAGTATTTTGGGTCCCACCGCCTCTCCTCAACAGATCTAGCATGGTTTGAATCATCTGCTTGCGCTGACCCTTACTGTGTGTGGTGCTCCGTAGGGTCTACACCTTTTCCCACTGACACAGCTATCCCTGGCCTCTGTGTGCCTCATCTAGGTCGGGTCCCCCTCTGCCCAACTGATCTCTCTCTCCCCCACTCCATCCCTGACCAGGGATGCCCTGCTCTCCTTCCTCCTCTCCTGCTCCTCTCCTCATCCCTCTCTCCTCTCCATCTCACACCATCTCACACTCAGGCCCTCACAGACATATGTGATCACACTCACCCTCTGACACTCACTGATTCACATTGTCAAAATAAAAGCTAAAACTCTGTAATGTGTTTTAAACAAAAAAATTGTGTGTATGTGTTTGTACGTACGTATGGAAAATGTGCAGAGGTGTATTATGTATAGATATAAGTGCAACTCTCTCTGCTCCCAAATCCTTCTACCTGTCTCCAATGTATGCTCCTCTTTCTCTTGTTCGATCTCTATCCTCACCAAAACCCAAAACGTAGGCAAGGAATGTAAGTTATTTTGGGGTGTATATATAGGTGTATTTGAATGTATTTTATACTTTGGTGTGTTGTGATTGGCTGTGAGTTAGATTTGCCTTGACAGCAATAAGCCCTGCTAGATAAAGCCGACTGTTATATTATTCCTTGTCATTAGATGTATCGTATGTTAATTATCGGCTAATTGGGATGCACGGTGAGTTGATAAAAGAGCAACGCAGGTTTTTGATTTATGTGGATTTGTTGGGTCTACGCCCATTAGCCATTCTTGTAAACTACGTATTGAATTTGACATAATTCAAATATTATCGAACATTAGCCTTTTTGGCCTTAACACAGTTTTACTGGACACAGTTGAATCGAGGACTTAGTAGTGTCTGAGCAGTTACTGATTAAATAAAAGGGAAGTCTCAGTATTAAATTTAATGCTCAGTTTTCCTTTGGTGTACTTTTATGTTTTATACCTTGTCAGTAATTTAGAATCGTATTCATCCGTATACTCATTTGCATGACATTTATGCTAAAATTCATTATGCATCAGTGGTGCAGCGCCACTCAAATGTATGTCTGCGAGAATAACAGCATGAAGGGACTCATTAATTCAGTTATGCCACCCACACTTAGAGGTTGTTTTTTAGGCTGTGGAAAAGATGCACAGCACTACAGAACAAAATAAAACAATCTGTTCCACCTTTAATCTGGTATTTTCTTTAAGTTAAATATTAGCATGTTGTTTTTTAAGTGTACAACATAAGAGAAATAAGAGAGATGTATTTAGTGTTAATATTTTAGAAGGAAAGTTTTATTTAAAGAAAGCAGACCTTATTTTTATGCAGAAGGTACTTTGAATATTCTCTCTGTGGAATAAGATATAACACTATAGCAAATAATAATGTTTTACATGCACTGTGATAGATTTTGAATTTGCACTGTGTACAAAATAGCTTTCTGATCCATATTATTTGTTTCAATCAAGCATACTTTGCATAATTTTGTTTTATAATGAGTTTTTGTTTTGTTTAATATTTGAATGAAAATGTTGGTCTAGTTTTTTTATTTTTTAGTTCAACTAAATCTTTAACTGAAAGATCAAAACTCAACACATATATGTGATTTTTTTTTCTGCCTGCTTAAGAGCTTTTTATTTTATTTTTAGAACTAGTTAGATTCATCAACTGCTTAATTGATCTAATGTTCACTTCACCGGATAAGGACTTGCTCAAGGCAAAATTTGCACTGTACATATGCAAGGCTCTAAGTTTGCAGCTAAGCATATTGGGAACAGGAGGACCTGGTACACTGATTTGGTGAAATATAAGTCCCCTACAAGATCTATCAACATGTGGAATTTGTTGTCTATACATTTACTAGGTTTGGCTGTAGCCCTTTATAAAATTTTGTGATGGCATAAGAAATTATACTAGGAAAATACTCATTTTGGGGTGATCCTCATAATTTATTTTCTAAACTGATTTAGAACAAACTTGCAGGGTTAGTGCGGAAGGGCACTGATTCCTAACTCCCAAGTTTTAGCTTTATTTCTCACAGCAAAATGTATTTTACTAGACATAGAGTAATTATGTGGCAGATTAACCCTTTGAGTCTCAGAGCGGTATGTGGTGCATTGCTGTGCAATGTGGTGCTTAAACTCTGGCACTCAAAGGGTTATTTGGACAATAACACAAATGGACGAACAGTAAAAGATCTATAAATGTAGTAAATTTATTCAAGGAAACAAGTAAAAAATAATGATAATAATGCACTAATGCAATAGTGGAGCTCCGGCTCCACTTCTTTACTTCTGATTCCCCAGAAGAAGTGAAGTCGGAGCTCCACCATACGTGTTGGGTCTCCTACAAGCACTCCCTTTGAGTTGGGTCCCTCCCACCCCCCAATAAGGACCCACCCCCAGCTCCCAGTCACTGCTCCATCATTTCGGCAACAACGTCAGCCTACAGACGTGCACTTTTGTGCCACTACTCCTCCACAACTTTCCAGCTGACTCGGAGAAGTTCACATCTTTACCAGAGGGAGGTCTTTGTTTCAGCACCAAGGAAAGGATTTCATCATTAAGGAACAGTGATTTTCAAGTACTGGTGGCAACAGGAGAGAATGGGCACAGCACTTGGCTACATGCATAAAGCTCAAGATGGACATCATGCAAGTGCATTATTATGATTGTTTTTACTTGCTTCCTTGAATAAAATTACTACACTTTGATATCTTTAACTGTTCTTCCATTTCTGTTTTGCGCTCATACTATACTAGAAAATTGCTTTTACTGGTGGACAACGCCATTGGAGTTTTGTAGCAGCATCACAATATAGAAGAATCGCTATCCATTTGCTTAATCTCTTCATCATCATTTATTCTCACTTCATACCATCTCATCATCAATTGCATCTTTCCATCTTTCATTTGTTCATCCTTTATTCATAGAACTTTAAGGTACTGTCTTTTTTTATTTCACGTGGACAAAAATATCCACTGTCAAAAGACTATCTCCATTTATGGTGGTTTGAGAGGACATAGAGACTGGGACTCGTATTGTATCAATTATTTGTGCAAGTGTTTAATTTGCTTTTAATTGCACCATAAGCTGTAAGCTCCTTGGTCAGGGACCTCTCTCCTACTGTGTTTATGACTGTGACACTTCTTTTATGCCCATTTATTTATTGTAACATACTACTGTTGTAAGGCGCTACATACTCTGTGTGGCGCCATTTAAATATATATGCATACAGAATGTGCAAGTTCCTGTTGATTAAAATAAGGCTTTTAATGTCTTCAATAATATAGTGGCCTCCAACATATGGCACTGGAGATCTCTTTAACATTTGAGGACTTAAGTGTGTAGAATTTGGAGAATGTTTATTTGTCCCCTTGGTTGAAGTTTGTTTGACTCAGAACCACTGCAGCTCTTCATAGTGCATTAGTATCACAGTGTGCCCCAGAGACACCACACATACAATGTCCTTCCCTCCTCCTTAAGACACACTGTGGTCCCCAATAAACACACTCTCACACTCTTGTCCCATAACCTCACATTCACAGTGGCCCCACTGAAACACCACACACACACAGCTGTTCCAGTCAGAAACCTTATACTTACACACACAACACCACCCCCCATTCATCCGAACATACTCAAGCACACTCCATACATACAATGGCTCCACACATATGAAGCACACTGACGGTGGCCCCACAAACACTCACCAAGCAGCATATCAACAGTGGTCCCACATGTATACACCGACACAAGCACTAGCAGTAGATCCAGCCACATGCATGCACCCACCCTCTGACAGGGCCACCACTAATGCTCATCCATGCACTCACTCTAGCGATATTTTCAGTCTTTCTGTGAATGGTACATTACCAGTTACATGAGATCAGCAGGGCAATACACAAATACTGTAATTTATTTATTGACTTAATATACTTTGTTGTAATTATATATATATATCCCTGTTGGTCTCATGTTGCAGAGTAGTATATGATACCACCAGTATGATGCACTATAGCAGTTCTATAATTAATTACAGGAGATTGTCAGGGCAATAGACCATTACTTTCGACCATCATATTTTCCTGATGATTTTGTATGATTGCATATTGCTCTATAGGGATCCTGTAATTAAGTATTGTCCATCTTGTCTTAGAGTAATATAAGAGATCAGCAGGACAATACATTACCACATGAAACCATCAGGGCAGTACACCGGTTCACAAGACCACTATAATGATATACCAGTAAATCAAACCAGTAAGCTAATACACCGGTACGTGAAATGACCAGTACACAAGACAACCACTCATTGATGCATTACATAAGACCAGCAGAGTATTACACAATTAAGTAAGACCTTCTTGGCAATGCACTGGTGTGAAATGAGCAAGGCATTAAAATAGTAAATGAGACCTGTAGAGAAAAATAGAGGTGAGAAAGAAAGAGGAAAGGGTAGAGATAGAGGTATAGGGGCAGTAGTAGAGGAGTGAGCTAGAAGTAGAGCATAAGTGAGAAGCAGATTGCAGGAGAATCATGAGAGAATGAGGTACATAGGAGATTTTTAGATGCTGTGTCAAGAAAGGCCCAACCTGCCTCTTACCGGCTATGTCTCTGTCAGTATGTACAAATACATCTCCCTCACCCTAGAGACCTGACTTGGGTCTCAGTTCTATTAGTTGTAGTAAAATTGGAAAGTGGCAATTGCAGTTTTTAGTCAGGGTTTAGTATTCTACTACTCATGCTAGGAGCAAAACCATTCCATATAATTTCTCACAATGGCTGCTAGATTTCCACCCAATGAAATCAATGGTACAGCTTCATCCATTTGAGATTTTATGTTATGCAGCCACTGTTAATATGTGTTAAGGGATACATTTTCTGCAGTTTATTCTGTGCATACAAAAACGTGTACATTGCCCAACACATTCTAAAATCCAGTTGCACAACAGAAGGATGCACAAATCACAGTCGAGCACCCAAAGGCATCTACCAAGGGCCGGCTCAAAAATCACACAAAAATGTCCTTACACAGCCCTTCAAAGGTGTCTCAAGAACCCCACAGGACAAGCATATCTAACATGAACCTTCTCAACCCACAGAGCACCTGCTGCATTGGACACAAACAGAGACACCTGTTCCATGCAAACAAAACTCCAGGTCCCTCATATCCATATAACTCTACAATGTGCTGAAAGGTACATGTCAGCATCCAGTGGTCACACACCACTACAGGGTCATGTCCTGTAGCATCTATGGCCTCCATGAGGTCATAAAAGAAGACATGGAGCCCATAGTCTCCAACAATCATGAGCTCACTGGCATGGAGAAGCTGCTGAGTGACATTGATCTCATCACATCCATATCCTTCCAATCCACTGAGGAATATGTATTCAGAATGTCACCAGTGCATGTTCTCAGATGGTTCTGAAGAGGATGGCCAGGAGATACATTAACTTCCATCACCAACATGCAATAGAAAAGGGTCCAGCAGGAATATTAAAGGATGGGAGGTATGTACAGAGAGATGGGGGCAATTGACCACATGCATTTTACATCTATAATATATGAGGACCATCTGTACATCAACCGGAAGAACTTCCATCCCACTAAAGTACAGATGGCCTTCGATGACAACTTCAGGATCACTTATGTGTGTGCATGCTTTCCTTGGGAGCAGCCATAACTTTTACTTATTATGACAATCATTCATCTTCTAGGATTTTGAGAATGGACCCCTCACTGATGGATGGTTGTTGGGTAGGTAATCAATGAGAAAATTTCTAGCACACAAAATTGTGAGTTACTGTTCTCCCCTGTTCATTAATAAATCATCTGTGATCCACATTGCATTGCTGCATTGGGAATCACAAGAGTTACATGTCACCCTGTTTCTCCCACACATCACAGGGGATGATGGATATGGATGTCAATCATGGATCCTTACACATGCCCAGCTCATACACAACTGCACAGCATAGCTACAACAAGGGCAAAGAGTGAGACTAAATGCACCTTTGGCCTTCTCAAAAATTCCACTCAGGTGTCTGGATGATTCTGGTGGAGCCCTATAGTGCATACTTCCCCCCAAAGTGTATAGCGTTATCCTGGTGTGTGCTGTTTTACACAACATAGCCATGGGCACATGTTTATTAGGGATCATTGAACTGGACCTGTCATTGAGGTTTCTGTGCCACAGCCACTGGATGTGGAGACCCATGGAGGTACTAATACAAAGTTTTTTACCTGTAAGTATGATGCCTCATAACACTAAAAAAGCAACACACAATCCACACACATTGAGATATGTGTTTCCTCACAGGATACAGCCCCCCTCCTTGACCCCTTGAACCAGGAAAACTGGAGCACATTGGGAACAGCCTCCAACATCACCACTCAAAATGCTTGATGTGTTAACCCGGATACCCAGGCCTCAGTGGATGGGATGAACACAGAGGCCCCCACACATCTGTTAACAGCTGATGCTGTTTTCCAAACACACAGGTCTAAGAGGCCTCTACAATCTACATCTGCTGGGAACTACAACAGCCATCATATTTCAACAGCTGTGGGACCAGGGGATGACCAGACCTGCATCACACACTGAACAACACTTGGTAGTGAACAACTGTAACGATGATTCATATGACCATACAGTTATCTGTGGTGTTCTGGATCCTGACACCTTCAAGAAAATGAAAGCAGAGGATCCCCTCTCTTTCTTCCATTCCTGTGGCCATATACTATAGCTCAGTGAATGTTCAACAACAAGCAATGTGTGTCAGTTGTTTTTCAGTTTATATGGTATATTTTGTATTTTGGCTGCAATTTTGCTGTGTTTTGATTTTCTGGATTTGTGTTTTTTTATGGCGATGTTGACCATTGCTATACAACGTCATGCTTTGCCTGTTTTGCTTTGAATTTTCCTTGGTCTCATGGGCTTTAGTTCTTGAAGTCAACATGTTAACTGTCAGAAACCTGTAATGTATGTTATCCAACAACGTGAGTCTGTGACCATTGCTTGTTATGGAGGATGCTGGCCAGGTAATAGAATTCCTATGAGACAATTATGTGTGTATCTGTTGGAGCTCATTTTGGCACTAACTCTTGTTTTGCTGGTGACAACAGAATCAAGCCCCTGCTCTGCTCAGTATATATGTATATATTTGCTGCCAGCATCATCAACACTTGAATGTGACTTGTTGTCATCTTCAGTGTTCTTCTTATGTGGTTCTTTATTTTTACTGGCACTGATGGTGCTGGAACTAGTTTTGCTGGGACCTTGACAAACTGCATCCTCCCTTGGAGTAGAGGGATCATCATCATTGATTGCACACTCTCTGCAGCAACCATTGCTGCAGTCAGTTTTTGAACTACTACTTTACTCTCATGTCCCTGCACTGCTACGTCCCTCCCCCTCCCCCTGTGCGTTTGCTGGACGTTACGCAACTACACTGTGTTTTTGTACTGTACTGTACACAACACAACTACAGAGCACCAAAAAAACGGCAACTGTATAATTTATATGTGTGTGTGTTTGTGCATGGATGTTGTGACGGTACCAGTGGACACCCAGCCTTGGTGTCCCTGTCAATGGTCACTTCTTCCGCTACGAGCCAGATGGACATCCAACAGCATAGCGCAATATACCCCAAAACTAGGCAAAACTAGTGTCAGGGTACAAGAGCACACTCTGGATACAACAAGCCAGTGTAGGTTAAGACAAGAACTGACTTTATTGGAACAAACCACACATATTTATACACAAAACCTACATTGAAATACATGGACAGGCAGGATACAATAGGTGAGTCACAGGGATAATATAATCACAATATACAAGACAAAGGGCCAACAACAGAAGGTCCCAGCAATTACAGTAACACAGACATGATAGCATTACTAAACAAAAGGCTAGCAACAAATGATACAACACAACACAAAGAGCCAGACGTGATTAGGTTAGCACACCACAGGGGGTCTCAGTAGAGTTCACAGACCTACTGGACTGGAGTGGCTACCATATACACAGAGCTTGGGTAAGGGTGAACAATGAAACAAAAGGCTTGAGGGATTGCAATATACATTTGCAGCATCCTTGGCCAAACTCAAATACTTAACCCCTAACGGCCCTGTCCCCTGAAAGCAGGCTATGATTTTTAGTCCTTTTGGCACAGCTGTCCGCCAACATAACGTCCCAAAGTGTTACATAGTCTGTGGGCAGGAGTCTGGCCCTCAGGCCCCTCCAGGAGCCAGGGGCCCAGTGGTTCCTGTGACAGATGTGTCTGTATAAAAGTAAGGTATGAGAGATAGAAAGGATCAGAGAGATTATTATACAGTTTAACTACTTATTTATTGGAAGACTAGCAAAATAAGCATAGCGCAGCCCGTGACAGAAGATGTATATATACATACACACTTGTGCACAGTGCTCTACATATAGTGTAAGTGCAATAAATGTACTGTCTTGGTTAGTATGCTTGCATTAGTAGGCAGTTGTTTGTGATCTTCAGCAGTACAGGATTTACGTGGTGCAATAGAGGAGCACAAGTTGGCCCCATGGGGAATGAAAGCTCAGTACTGGAGAAGACAGAGAGGCCCAGTGGCCAAAGGAGAGGTTGATCTTTAAATGAATGCATAAGAGTGGTTAAGAGAAGCACAAGGAAGAAAAGGAATGGAATATGTGGGAAAAGGGGGAGCATGGGGCAAAAGGGATACACCGGTAAGGATAAGTGCAAGAGAGAGGCACAAGATGGGTCAAACAACAGAGAATGGAAAATCATTTTTGCACAAGTTAAATGTACCTTAACAGGATATGCAGATATCATGTAAATGGTGCTGCGATGTGTCAGACATACACGCAGCTATATATATATAGACGCACACACACACATACACACACACACACACACACACACACACACACACACACACAACAGTAAGTCTGGTGAGGTTACACAACACTGTTGTAAAGTTGCAGTGCATTGCAATGTGCTAGGAGCAACACATGTAAGATGAGTAATGGCACCAGTAATGATGATAGGGAGAGACGTAGGGTTTGAGCACTGAAAGGGAGGAGAATAAAAAGAGGTGTTGTGACAAATTTATTGATAGTTCAGTATGCAGGCAATGTATACTAATAAAAGAGGAACATATCATGTAGCACAAATACTGCAAGTAACTGCTAGAAGGGATAATAAGGGACTATATTCAGGATTACAACACAAAAAATAAGATCATTAGCACTTTTAGCAGGAATCAACATGGTTTTATGAAGAACAGATCATGCCAAACTAACCTTTTCAGCTTCTATGGGGAAGCAAGCAACAACATTGATAATGGCAAGGCAGTTGATGTAGTATATAAAGACTTTGCAAAGGCATTTGATACAGTGCCACACAGAAGGCTGGGGTATAAAATAAGGAAATTGGGGCTAGGAGATAACCTTTGCAATTGGATACAAAATTGGTGGAAGGATAGGGAACAGTGTGTGGTTGTAAATGGACAATTCTCCAATACGGTTAAAGTGGAAAGTGGAGTATCTCAGGGTCCGCTGCTTTTTAATATGTTTATAAATGACCTAGAAATAGATATAGAAAGCAAATTATCAGTATTTGCAGATTACACTAAATTATGCAGGGTAATTAATTCAGAACAGAATAATTGCTCTCTACAGAGGGATTTATATAAAATGGCAGATTGTGCAAACAAATGGAATATGAAGTTTAATGTGAGGAAGTGTAAAGTCATGGGAGGAAATAATCCCAAGGCTACTTATAAACTTAATGGAATCATTTTAGGGGACTCGTTGCTAGAGAAAGACCTGGGTATCCTTGTCCACTACAAACTTGGAAACAGCAACCAGTGTCAAACAGCAGTAGCAAAGGCAAACAAAATCCTGTCTTGCATAAAACGAGGTATTGAAGCAAGAGTGGATAACATTATTTTGCCATTATACAAATCATTGGGAAGACCTCACCTTGAGTATGCAGTACAGTTTTGGGCACCAGTTCTGAAAAAGGATATAATAGAAATAGAGAGGGGACAGCGAAGAGCAACAAAATTAATTAAGGGAATGGAGGACTTGACGTATGAGGAACCACTAGACAAACTTGGTTTATTTACTCTAGAGAAAAGACAACTAAAAGGAGACCTTATCACATTGTACAAATATATGAGAGCTCCATACAAGGATCTCTGCGGTGAGCTATTTATTCCAAGGTCTGATCTGATGACCAGGGGACACCCCTTGAGATTAGAGGAAAGGAGGTTTAGACTTCAGCAGAGGAAGGTTTTTTTTACAGTGAGGTCTGTTAAATTGTGGAATTCTTTGTCCAAGGAGGTGGTTATGGCAGATACAATGGATACATTCAATAGAAGACTAGATACATTTCTTTCCAAAGGAAACATACAGAGTTATACTGTTTATTAGTAGGCAGATCAGGAATGTCTGATAAAGACTAACTTATTTGGTAGCAAGACAGCTATAAAATTACTAAGGTATGAGGAGACATTTGAATTTGATGGACTTGTGTCTTTATTCAACCTAATTTACTATGTTACTATGTAATAGTAATGTGCACTGAAAATGTAGGATAAAAATGTGAAAGTAAAATATCACTTTAAGATTGCTGCAGTAACCCATGACAGAGACAATATAAGTTTCAGTGTCCCAGCCTGTGTCTGCCTGACTGTGTGCAGCCTGTTTAACTTCCAATGCAGTATGACCGGGCCTCATTGACAACATGATGCCCACAGCTGTTAAGCAGTGCCATGTGTACCAGTTTGAAGCAGCATCTTCAGGATACACATAGAGGTCTCGCTTTGCACCGGGACATCACCACATTGCTTAACAGCTGTGGGAGATTTTGTTCTCAAAGAGGCCTATTCATACTGCAAAGGAAGTTGGACCTCCTGCCCACTGTCAGGCAGATGGAGTCAGATGGACACAGGCACAGTGCCTGTTGAGGTATGGGGAACGGGGGTGGGGGGAGGTAATGGTAACGGTATCACAGCTAAACACTTATCCCATTCAATACCTCTTGGTTACACAATGGCAAAATAAATTAAAGTAGACAGTCATTTTTTGGCCTTTGTAATTGTTTAATGCTCTGAATTTCCATACGCACAAAGATCCTGGAAGATAGATATGAAGGTGCAGGTCCACAAAATATGTGGCATGGATCCAAAGTGGAGGGAAACCTCCAACGCAGTAAGATAATTGCAGTGATGTGTGATAATTTTAGGTGGCAGCATATATCAAACCTGACGTCTTGGTATGAAGGGGCCATTTTGCTGTAAGGAGCAGTTTTTGTTGAAAGTGTGACTTCTTGCAGAGATTTTTACATGAGTGGGCAGGGGGGCTCCCGGATGTGTTGAAAATTGTGCCTGTCCATGCAGAGTTTTTCACAGGAGTGGCTGGGGGCTCCTCCCCCTGGCCATTCGTGTGAAAATCCCGCCGCTGTGCATGGATGGGAGTGAGAGTTTGGAGGGGATCTGAATAACTTCTGCTTACTGCCGCCCATGATTTTCTGTGTGCCATGGCCATAGAAGTTGTGTCCCATTACTCGTTCCTTTTTCATTAGTTTAGATTTTTTAAAGACAATAATGAGTTGTAATTAAGAGTATTTATATTAAACTGCATGTTCTAAATTATTGCTGCTCCTTTATCTCCTTGCATTCTACAGATATCTCCAATGCATTGCAAAGCAGAACACTCCAGACTTGTCTGCTAGCCAAGGCATTAGAAAAATTTGTAGTGAACCTCTCCTCCAATATATGATGTAGTTAACACTTTGAATGAAACCTTACCTCACCCCGCTCGCCACTGTGTACACCAGGGATGGGCAACCTGAAGCTCTCCATCTGTTGTGAACTACAACTCCCATGACCCCCAACAGCTGAGTAGGGAGGATGGGAATTGCAGTCCACACAAGCTGAAGTCTATCAGGTAGCCCATCCCTAGCTTACTCTGTTCTTATAAGCTAGGGGTGGCCAGCCTGAAACCCTCCACCATCCCATTGTAGTACACAGCAGCTGGAGGGCATCTGGTTGTCCATCCTCTGTGTCCTCTGTTCTTATAAATCAGTGAATATATGATTGTGGGACAGCTCAGAACTAGGTGATATGTACAGTAGTAGTGGTGTGTTGTATTGTATATTTTTATTTATATAGCGCCAACCGGTGTACTTGGCACTTTACAGATTACATTTAATACAGCAGGGGTACAATAAGTGCGGTGATTAAGTGCTTATATAGGCAGTCATAAGGAGAACAACAGGTGAGTATACATTGGGATAAGAGGTCCCTGCCCCATACAGCTTACAATCTAAGTATAGGATGGGTGACATACAGATACAAGCTGGTAGAGGAGGAAGTGCAGTGTTTGGCTTATGATAATAATGATAATGTTTCCATATTATGCTGTTGCTAGAGATAAAAGGTGATCTTTTAGTTTAGATTTAAAATTGTTGAGGGTTGAGGCTTGGTGAATACTGGATGGTAGGGAGTTCCAAAGCTAGGGAGCAGCATGTGAGAAAGCTTTCAATCGTGAAACAGCGATAGTGGTTAAAGGGGCAGTGAGTCGTCCAACATGTGTGCTGCGTAGTGGATGTGCAGGAATATGGTGGGATATCAAAGATAAGATATAAGGCGGGGACAAGTGATGGAGAGCCTTGAAGGTAATGAGGAGGATTTTGAATGTGATACGTTGCTTTATGGGAAGCCATGACAGAGATTTTAAGAGTGGTGGGGTGAGTACTGTTCTGGAGGAGAGGAAGAGTATTCTGGTGGCTGAATTAAGAACTGATTGAAGAGGAGTGATATAGTTAGTAGGAAGACCAGTAAGTAAAGAGTTGCAGTAGTCCAGGTGAGAAAGATAAGAGCACGCATGAGGGTTTCTGTTGTAGAGTGAGAGAAGAATGGCCGGATTTTTGCTATATTCCGAAGAAAGTAGCGACAGGTTTTGGTAACGTTGTTAATGTGGGTGGAGAAGGAAAGAGAAGAGTCCAAAGTTACCCCGAGGCTGCGGGCCTTGTCTACAGGGTAAATTGTGCAGCCTTTGACAATTATAGAAAATGGAGGTGTTGTGCAGGATTTAGGAGGGAAGATAAGGAGCTCAGTCTTGGATAATTTAAGTTTTAAGAGACGATGAGCCATCCAGGAAGAGACAGCGTTAAGGCAATCTGAGACCCGCTGCTGTATTTCAGGTGAGGTGAGGGAGGGTGCAGAGAGAGATATTTGTGTTGTTGAATATCATACGTAAAGGTCTGAAAGTGCAGTCCTCTATGACATTTTCCCTCTTGAAGCACAATTAATTGATCTGCAATCGTTCTTTTTGCTCAAATTCACAACAATTTTATATATTAAAAGAGCAGTAAACATTTTATGAAAACATTTGTTATAAGGTTTTTTTTCTGCTGAGTACAACAAGGACACTCCCACTGTCAGTTGTTTTGTTCAAATGTTATAATAGTTCAAATAATCAGGAAGTTACTTTACAGTGAGTTACTTCATGAAAGTAGTAATTAACCAGCAGTTTCTATCAAATACTATGGAGACCTGTTTATCAGCAACTTTACTCTCACACAGAATATAACAGTATAACTGGAATCTGATCACTAGAGGGCACTGTTGATGTACCCCCCCCCCCCCCAACAAAACAGACCAGGCAATTACTGTAATAACAGAGAGTATCCTTATTTTGCTCAATAGAAAAATCCCTACAAAATACATTTTACTGTTCTTTTAAAATGTCTGTTTCATTGTCTGTTTTAGTGTGACAATAAAATGGACACTTTAATATGAAAAGTATTGTGAATTTGAGCAAAAGGAGTGACTGCAGTTCAAGTATTTATACTATCTTCTTATAAGCCAGGATGGGCAACCTGAGGCCTTCCAGTTGTTGTAGGCTACAACTCCCATAATCCTCTGAACAGCTAGTGGAGGATCATAGAAGTTGTAGTGTACCACAACTTGAATTGTTTTAGAGAATGCTGTTCTGTACAAAGTTTCAGGGATGTATTCACATGTGCAGAGACATCAGGCTTAGAATGGCAGTAGTAATTAAAAAATAACTTGAGTATCACAGATTATCTACTCCTGCATTAATCTAAAAAATGTTTGGAAGTGCTCTTGAGCAAAAGCTCTAGAATATCATAGACTGTAGTGGGAATGGAGGCATCCATTTGTTTTTCCAACTGATAATTTCCAGTGGGTGCAATACCGTGCCCTACATCTGTTACTTCTAGTAAGTCTGCAGCAAATGCTGAGTTTTCATGACTACAGAAGTTTCATAAAAATTACTGAAAAAGGCTCATGTTAAAGGGATAGTAATACCTAAAATGTAAAAAAAATATGTTGTAGGGTTTATCCCCCGAGTAAAACAAGAGTACTCCCATTGCTGAAAGATGTTTCATTCAAAAGTTATTAATTTTCAAAGTTGAATTTTTTAGGTGCAATATCACAGTGGCCTGAAATTTTACAGTGGCGCTGTTGCTACACCATCCTATGGAGATTTATGGTCCTGAGACCAGAGCTGTCCATAGGATCGTGTAGCAACAGCGCCACTGTACAATTTCAGGCCACTGTGATATTGCACCTAAAAAATTCAACTTTGAAAATTAATAACTTTTGAATGAAACATCTTTCAGCAGTGGGAGTACTCTTGTTTTACTCAGGGGGATAAACCCTACAACATATTTTTTTTTACATTTTAGGTATTACTATTAGTGTTGAGCGAGCATGCTCGGCCGATGCTCGGATCGGCTCGAGCATCGCTCTGCTCGGCACATGGCGGTACTCGTACGAGTACCGCATGTGCTCGCCCGCCATGTTCGGGTCTCCTCCCCGCACGTTTTGCGGCTGCTGCGCAGCCAATAAACGTGCAGGGAGGCTCTGACATCGGTGTAATGCCAGCAGCCATGTTGGCTGCTGGCATTACACTGATTGGCTGGCCAGAACCCGTGGTCGGGTGCTGTATAGCACCTGACCATCGAGTTCGGCTCAGTCTTAGCCAGGGAGAGCTGAGGATAGGAAGGGAAAGGCAGTGTAGGGAGGAAAAAAACCAAAATTGTGAAAAAAAAGAACCAAAAGTCCTTTTTAGGACTACTGTGTGTGGGGGCAGCAGGTTATTTTGTGTGGGGGGGAAAAAAAAAAAAAAAAAAAAATATATTCTGTTTAGTGTGCAAAGTTGCAGATTAGAGCACATTCTGTTTAGTGTGCACAGTTGCAGATTAGAGCACATTCTGTTTAGTGTGCAAAGTTGCAGATTAGAGCACATTCTGTTTAGTGTGCAAAGTTGCAGATTAGAGCACATTCTGTGTAGTGTGCAAAGTTGCAGATTAGAGCACATTCTGTTAAGTCTTCAAACTAAAATATCAAAGTCACATATTCCATTCAGTGTGCGTCGCCGCAGTTTAGCAGCACATTCTGTGTACTGTGCAGAGTTGCAGAATAGGAAGAAATACTGTTAAGTCTTCAAAGTAAAATATCAAAGTCACATATTCCATTCAGTGTGCTTCGCCGCAGTTTAGCAGCACATTCTGTGTACTGTGCAGAGTTGCAGAATAGGAAGAAATACTGTTAAGTCTTCAAACTAAAATATCAAAGTCACATATTCCATTCAGTGTGCTTCGCCGCAGTTTAGCAGCACATTCTGTGTACTGTGCAGAGTTGCAGAATAGGAAGAAATACTGTTAAGTCTTCAAAGTAAAATATCAAAGTCACATATTCCATTCAGTGTGCTTCGCCGCAGTTTAGCAGCACATTCTGTGTACTGTGCAGAGTTGCAGAATAGGAAGAAATACTGTTAAGTCTTCAAACTAAAATATCAAAGTCACATATTCCATTCAGTGTGCTTCGCCACAGTTTAGCAGCACATTCTGTGTACTGTGCAGAGTTGCAGAATAGGAAGAAATACTGTTAAGTCTTCAAACTAAAATATCAAAGTCACATATTCCATTCAGTGTGTGTCACCGCCGTTTAGCAGCCTATTCTGTGTACTCTGCACAGTTGCAGACTAGGAAGAAATACTGTTAAGTTTTCAAACTCAAATATTAAAGTCACATATTCCATTCAGTGTGTGTCACCGCCGTTTAGCAGCCTATTCTGTGTACTCTGCACCGTTGCAGACTAGGAAGAAATACTGTTAAGTTTTCAAACTCAAATATTAAAGTCACATATTCCATTCAGTGTGTGTCACCGCCGTTTAGCAGCCTATTCTGTGTACTCTGCACCGTTGCAGACTAGGAAGAAATACTGTTAAGTTTTCAAACTCAAATATTAAAGTCACATATTCCATTCAGTGTGTGTCACCGCCGTTTAGCAGCCTATTCTGTGTACTCTGCACAGTTGCAGACTAGGAAGAAATACTGTTAAGTTTTCAAACTCAAATATTAAAGTCACTTATTCCATTCAGTGTGTGTCACCGCAGTTTAGCAGCCTATTCTGTGTACTCTGCACCGTTGCAGACTAGGAAGAAATACTGTTAAGTTTTCAAACTCAAATATTAAAGTCACATATTCCATTCAGTGTGTGTCACCGCCGTTTAGCAGCCTATTCTGTGTACTCTGCACCGTTGCAGACTAGGAAGAAATACTGTTAAGTTTTCAAACTCAAATATTAAAGTCACATATTCCATTCAGTGTGTGTCACCGCCGTTTAGCAGCCTATTCTGTGTACTCTGCACCGTTGCAGACTAGGAAGAAATACTGTTAAGTTTTCAAACTCAAATATTAAAGTCACTTATTCCATTCAGTGTGTGTCACCGCCGTTTAGCAGCCTATTCTGTGTACTCTGCACCGTTGCAAACTAGGAAGAAATACTGTTAAGTTTTCAAACTCAAATATTAAAGTCACTTATTCCATTCAGTGTGTGTCACCGCAGTTTAGCAGCCTATTCTGTGTACTCTGCACAGTTGCAGACTAGGAAGAAATACTGTTAAGTTTTCAAACTCAAATATTAAAGTCACATATTCCATTCTGTGTTCGTCACCGCAGTTTAGCAGCCTATTCTGTGTACTCTGCACAGTTGCAGACTAGGAAGAAATACTGTTAAGTTTTCAAACTCAAATATTAAAGTCACATATTCCGTGTAAGATGAAGAAGGCGGGTAAAAAGGGACGGGGAAGTGGACGTGATCCTGATAGTTCAGGGCGCGGGTCAGGACGCGGAGAAACTGTGCCTGGTGCCAGAGCACAAGAATAAAGACATCCACCATACCTAGCTTCATGTCTAATTTTACAGGGCGTCGCAGGACATCACTCTCGAGGTCAGACCACTGCGAACAGGTGGTCGGTTGGATGACAGCTGATACTGCTTCCAGTCGGTTAAGCACCACCCTGTCTTCCACCAAGTCCACTCTCAGTAGCCAAGAGTCTGGTCAACATAATCCTCACTCTGATCATCCTTCCTCCCACCATACACGGTCTGGTCAAAGAAGTGATCCCACACTGGGATATAGTGAGGAGCTCGTCTCATCACCAATCCTTCATTTGACCCTCTCTCCAACCACGCTTGCAGAGGAACATGACATCTTGTGCCCTGATTCACAACCTCTAGAGGCTACCCAATCACAAGAAGATGACAGATGTGAACGGCATTTAAGGTCAAAGGAAGTAGTGGATGATGATGATGATGATGAGACACAGTTGCCATTAAATCAACCACTATTTCCGTCTCAAGACCTTGTTGAGGAGAATGTTATACAGTTGTCAATGACTGAGTATGTGGTGGGATCAAGACTTGAGGAGGATGATCAGAGTGAGGAAGTGGAGGAGGACTTGGTGGACGATGAGGTGACTGACCCCACCTGGGAAGGTGTAGAGCCGAGCGATGACAGCAGTCCTGAGGGTGAGCCATCTGCAGCACCGCAACAGGCTGGAAGAGGCAGTGGTGTGGCTACAGAAAGAAGGCGGACCTCACCAAACCGGCCCGCAAATGTTCCACGGAGCACCCCCTTGCGTAAATCTACCTTGCCAAAGGGTAGGTGTTCCGCGGTATGGCGTTTTTTTAAGGAAAGTGCGGACGACAAAAGAATTGTAGTTTGCAACCTGTGCCACACCAGAATGAGCCGAGGCATGAACACTAGAAACCTCACCACCACCAGCATGATCCGACACATGGCATCCAAGCACCGTAGTAAGTGGGAGGAACGCCTGGATCGCCCATCTGTGTCTGCAGGCCACACCACTGCCTCCTCTTCCCCTGTTTTCGGTGCCGGCCAATCGCCTGTCGAAGGCGCAGGCCCGCATACCTCCCGCCCTGCACCTGTACCATCTGAAGCACCATCAGCGACCACATCCACTTCCCTGTCCCAGCGCAGCGTCCAAATGTCGTTACCCCAGGCATTTGAGCGCAAGAGAAAGTACCCAGCCACCCACCCACAGGCCATAGCACTAACCTCACACCTTTCCAAATTAGTGGCCATCGAAATGCTGCCATTTAGGCTTGTGGACACTGAGTCCTTCCGCAGCCTGATGGCAGCAGCTGTCCCTCGGTACGCGGTCCCCAGCCGCCACTACTTTTCCCGGTGTGCCATCCCCGCATTACACCACCATGTATCCCGTAACATCACCCGTGCCCTGACCAACGCAGTTACTGGGAAGGTCCACTTAACGACTGACACATGGACAAGTGCTTGTGGCCAGGGACGCTACATTTCCCTGACGGCACACTGGGTGAATGTCGTGGAGGCTGGGAGCGACTCGGACCCTGGGATGGCACGGGTGCTACCCACGCCGAGGATTGCGGGCCCTACCTCCATCAGGGTTTCCGCCAGCACCTACGTTATTGGCTCCTCCTCCTCCGTTTCCACCTCCGAATTCTCTACACGCAGCGCCACTCCCCCATCAGCCAGTAGCTGGAAGCAGTGTAGCACTGCAGTGGGGAAGCGTCAACAGGCCGTGCTGAAGCTGATCTGCCTTGGGGACAAACAGCACACGGCCTCAGAGCTGTTGCAGGGGATTAGTCACCAGACCGAGCAGTGGCTCTCGCCACTCAACCTGCAACCAGGCATGGTTGTGTGTGATAATGGGCGTAACTTGGTGGCGGCTTTGGAGCTCGGCAAGCTCACACACGTACCATGCCTAGCGCATGTATTTAATTTAGTGGTTCAGCGATTTCTAAAAACCTACCCCAATGTGCATGATCTCTTGACCAAGGTGCGCCGCGTGTGTGCACATTTCCGTAAGTCATCTACAGCTTCGGCCGGCCTGTTGAAGCTGCAGCAGCGCTTACAATTGCCAGCTCACCGGCTGCTGTGTGACGTGAGCACGCGCTGGAACTCCACCTTCCACATGTTGGCCCGGCTTTGTGAGCAGCAGAGGGCAGTAGTGGAGTACCAGCTGTTACACGGTCGTCGCCTCTCCGTTCAACTTCCTGTAATCAGAAGTGAGGAGTGGGAATGGATGTCAGACCTCTGCGAGGTTTTACGCAATTTTGAGGAATCGACACAGATGGTGAGCGGTGATAACGCTATTATCAGTGTAACCATCCCACTTCTGTGTCTACTGAAACGCTCGCTGCTCACAATTAAAACCGACGCTTTGCATGTGGAAGAGGTGGAAATGGGGGAGGAAGAGCTTACACAAGGTGATAGCCAGAGCACCCTCACTTCGTCTTCTCAGCGACAATTGGAGGAGGCGGAGGAGGAGGAGGAGGAGGAGGAAGACACGGTTGCCTCCGCTACAGAGGGTAGCCATGGAACTTTAGTTCCATCTCTTCAGCGTGGGTGGGCAGAAGAGGAGGAAGAGGATGAGGATATTGAGAGTCATCCTCCTGGTGAGGACAGCGAAATCTTGACTGTTGGTACTCTGGCACACATGGCTGACTTTATGTTAGGCTGCCTTTCCCGTGACCCACGCGTTATACGCATTTTAAACAACACGGATTACTGGGTGTTCACCCTTCTGGACCCCCGCTACAAAGAGAATTTCTCATCTCTCATTCCTCCGGTGGAGAGGACAAGCAAAATGGTGCAATACCAGAAGGTTCTTGTTGAAAAATTGCTCCAAAATTTTCCATCTGACAACGCTGGCGGCAGAGTACGTGCTACCTTGGCCAACCGAGAAGGGGAGAAAAGGGGAGCACACAGCAGTTCCGACAAAGGCAGGGCAACACTCTCCAAGGCGTGGGACACCTTCATGACACCCCGCCAGCACCCTCACCCTGATGCGCAGCCTAGTGTCACAAGGAGGGAAAAGTTTTGGAAGATGGTGAAGGAGTACATAGCAGACCGTGTCAGCGTCCTCAATGATCCCTCTGTGCCTTACAACTACTGGGTGTCCAAGCTGGACACGTGGTATGAACTGGCACTCTACGCCTTGGAGGTGCTGGCCTGCCCTGCCGCCAGCGTTCTGTCTGAGCGGGTATTTAGTGCTGCTGGTGGCATCATAACAGATAAGCGTATCCGCCTTTCCACCGACAATGCTGATAGGTTGACACTTATAAAAATGAACAAGGCCTGGATTTCCCCTGACTTCTCCACTCCACTGGAGGAAAGCCCCGGGGGAACATAAAGTCACTTTATATATGTTATTTACAATGATGGGAATACTCTGTATTCCCATTCACCCCTTCCACCCAAAAAACGGGTATATGGTTGACTCTTAATCTTCTCATCCTCCTCCTCCTCTTCCATATGCCCTGGGATATAATTTTTATATAGGGCCAGCTCACCAGCGGGCCCTGTGATATAATTTTTATATAGGGCCAGCTCACCAGTGGGCCCTGTGATATAATTTTTATATAGGGCCAGCTCACCAGCGGGCCCTGTTTGACAATTTTTATATAGGTCAGCTCACCAGCGGGCCTTCTCATATAATGTTTTATTGGGTCAGCTCTCTAGCGGGCCCTCTCATATAATGTTTTATAGCGTCAGCTCACTAGCGGGCCTTCGCATATAATGTTTAGGATGGTCAGCTCTGCAGCAGACCCTCACCCATAATGTTTTAGATGGTCAGCTCAGCGCACGTTTCCCTCTTAATCATGGCCTCAGTTCTGAAAATCAAGGAAATTTTTGGGAGAATTTGCCTCTGCGCACGTTTCCCTCTTAATCATGGCCTCAGTTCTGAAAATCAAGGAAATTTTTGGGAGAATTTGCCTCTGCGCACGTTTCCCTCTTAATCATGGCCTCAGTTCTGAAAATCAAGGAAATTTTTGGGAGAATTTGCCTCTGCGCACGTTTCCCTCTTAATCATGGCCTCACTTCAGAAAATCAAGGAAATTTTTGGGAGAATTTGCAGATGATATACAAGTAAATATACAGCAAATATTGTTTGGTAACAATTTTTCGCCTAAAGTCGTTTTTATTTTCCTTTTTGTGTGTTTTATGGTCAGTCTGTAAAAATGGCGTACTACGGGCGAAAGATCGTTCCCAGCAGCGATGTTGGAGTCCAAGATGCATCCAGACATCCTCCCTATGCTGTCCCTGAACCATTTCTGTGGTGTTTCCATCCTTTTCTGCCATTTTCCTATGGACCAGGCACCCTCCCCTCATCAGAGCAGGGGGTGCCTGGTGTAATGCTCGAGTCCTCCCATTGACTTCAATGGGGCTCGGGTGCTCGGCCGAGCACTCGAGCCTCAGGGGGTGCTCGGTCAGAGCACCCGAACACCCGAGCATTGGGGTGCTCGCTCATCACTAATTACTATCCCTTTAAGTATTGTCAAGAGTAAACTGTAAATGATAGATAACTGACTTATTTTTTTATCTCAATTTTTATGGTTTTTATGAATGCTTTGGATTCTGCTAGCCTAGCATCCGTGGGGTTAAAATATATTTTCTTTCTGGCTCATACATTAAAATGGTTTAACATATGGGTTCAAGGATGAGTAATACAGACACTGCAGTGTTTCCCTAGGACAGACGTTCCAGTTAAATAGTAAAAAGGAAAACATATTTCCCTGCAGGGTAATTTTTGATCACATAAACAAGAACATGTTGGGGATTCTCAGAATATATTAAATATAGAATATAGAATATATTAAAACAGCAACAAAAAACAAAAAATAAAGTGATTGTTTGTGCACACACACGCACACTCACCACACAAACTGCAAGCAAACACACACATATAATCTGTGCTGTCTGGAAAAATATCAGCGAGGTTCTCCAACCAGAGGAAAAAAGGCCATAAAACAGAGGTGCAATTCTGGACTAAACCATATGCGTCATATGGGACAAATAAAAATAACCACTAAAATGAATGTTTTTTTAACACCTTGAATGCTAAATGCTTTGGGGACCTATGTATCATTCAAGAGTTAAAGGGATAGTCATGTTTCACAAAAACAGCAGCTCCAATTAATCGTCATAGTATTTGAGCCATAGAGAGTGTCAGAGTTGTAGTTCAAGAGTAATTGAATGATAAAGTATCCCCCTCCCACCACTTTTACCTAGTGTAAGCCACCTCCCCTCAGATGTGGAATCTGGTCCACAGACCAGACAGCTCACAGCAAGAGACAATCTTCTTACTGTGAGAACAATGAAAACCCTGCACCCATTGACAGGTTTTTCAGATTTTTTCCTTATGTTAATTGATGATAGTCCCTCTCTGCAATCCACTTGGAAACCACCCTGCTGCTCTGAGCTGAGCAGTATTACATTAGTAAAAGGGGCGGGAGGGGGATACTTTATCATTCAGTTTATCTTGAACTACAACTCTGACAGAATTGAAATAACACTCTCCATGGCCAAAATACTATGAAGATTAATTGGAGCTGCTTTTATTATTAAACATTATTAAACATGACTATCCCTTCAATATAAATCAATTGGAAATGTATCAAATTTTATTTCTCCTCTGTGGTGCAATTGGTTTCCTCCAGAACCGACTTCTTTAGCTTCCTGAATACTAGTGAGAAGATGAAATGTTGCAATTCCACTATCCAATGTTGAACACAGAGAACTGTATATTTTTTACTACTGGTAAACTGGTTAATTTTACTAGTCCTATACTAGTGGACAAGAGGAAAGTTCCAGCATTGAATGTATAACCCAGAAGTGGGCAAATTACATCCCTGAGGCTGGATCCAGCTAGTGGGCCTATTTTAACTGGCCCTCTGCTCTGTCTGGTTGTAAACCTACAGCAGTGCTACTAGACTTAGAAATGTCACTTCTGTCTTTCTCTGCAAAGAAAGTCATATATTCCATCATGATACACAACACTGATGCAATGTTTCATTCTTCCAGGGAAAAGAATTGATACATTAATTGTACAGCAGTAAAAGTATCAATTCATAGGGGGAGATTCACTAAGCAGTGATAAAGAGGTGATAAAGTGGAGATGGATTCTCCAATTTATCATTTCTCCAATTCGTATGTTGTTAAGATTTCTGCAAATTTGGAGATCTTAGTGAACAGGCTCCATAAGATAACACAGGAACTGTAGAAGTGATAAACTGGAGAAGTCATCTCTACTTTATCATCTCTTCATCACCGCTTAGTGAATCTCCCCTGAGAAGTCATCTCCACTTTATAACCTCTTTATCACTGCTTAGTGAATCTCCCCCTAGTCTGTAATCAACCAGGCAGCCATAACTTTGTCATTTTCCATTCGCAACTCACAAGATGGAAGGATGTTGCTAGTGGGGTATGGGTGTCTCCTTCGTTCTGTTTCAAGGTACAATACAACCATGGCTTTCTGAAGGAAAAAAATAATCAGATGTGTCCCCTGGGCCAAAATAACTGCCCACCTGTGGTGTAACCCTTTTCTTCGTCTCTCATTGAAATTATGTAAATAATATTGAACTGTATATAAAATGCAAGGAATACATACTCAGTACACAGACACAGTTAGACACTTGGTATTCCCACCTAGTGATACCGTTTGGATAGGGATGGGTGAAAACTTTCGCCTGATACTGAAATCAGTGAAAAATAGCACTTTCCTGTTGGTGAAAATTTTTCCAAGAAAAGTGCCATTTTCCCACATTTTTTTGCCTAGCTCATTGCATTGAAATCAACGAAAGTTTTCTACAGCCATATAAAAGGCTGTCCGGATCTCACAACATGCCATTCTGTGCTTGTGAGAGGAGAAAGCAGCATGTTTTTGAGCTAGAGAAGATAGGCAAATAAAGGGGAATTGAAACTTAGTTTAGGGAGTCATTTAGGTAAGACATTTGTTCTCTCTAGTAGGGGAGCCTGGGGACACAAATGGGGGGGAAGGAGGTTGACCCAAAATACCCCAAAATTTGGTGACTAAGACACAAGCAGCTGGGTCCAAATTGCTTGCTGATTTGACTTTTTCTCTGTGCTGGGGTAGTCTGGGGAAAGAAGTTGTTGATTTTGTTTTTTAGTTATATATATATTTTTTTTTTTACTAACTGTGATAAGATAGGCTTGACAGCTTAAAAAATAAAAATAAATTGAGGGGGCGTGGCCTGGCAGCCATCTTGAGCAGATGTGGAGGGTGATAGCTCCATTCTGGCCTAGCTCAATCTACATTAATCCTTTGTGCAGAAAGGCCTTATAAATTTCTACATATGCGGAATACATTTGGGACATCTTGGGCAAGTGATTGATACCGCTTAGACCTGGTAATGTGAGCGGGGTGAGTGTTTTTTTACATGACGTAGCTTGGGCCGCAGGACCGCGGCCTCAATTTTTTTTTAGAGCATTCTGTTCGGAGCTTGATGAATATTGCTCTGCTTAGTTCCCTGTATGACTGGAAGATACTGGAGGGATTCTGAATCCCGGACTGCTCTTGGATGCTGTGGGGGCAGAGTGATTATACCTGGTGTCAGAGCCCTATTAAACTACAAATCGCCGCCTGGAGTTTGAAGAAGCTGTGGCCCATCTATGAGCTTGGACTTGATCTAAGACGTATGGCGGACTTTTTATCAGCAGGATCGGGGGTTCTCGTTCCACTCGACCACGTATAAAACATTATGTAGGATTGACTATGTGTTTACTAACCAATTGACCTTGAATTGGGTTTCGGATTGTTGTTTTATGACCAGAGTGGCTTCTGACCATTCTCCATTACTGTTAACCTTGCAGCGGGACCGGAGACCTCGGTCTAGAGTCTGGAGATTTAACCCCGTATGGTTGACCAATTCGTATTTGGTGTCTAAACATAGAGAAGATCTTGGTGAATATTTTGTCAATAATGTTGGCTCAGCTGCTCAGGGTGTTGTTTGGGAGGCTACCAAGGCGGCTGCGAGGGGCTTCTTGATTTCTCTTATATCTATGCAAAATAGACTTAGATCTAGGGAGGTGGAGGTATTGGAATCGGATGTGCAGCGGCGGAAAAACAGTTTGTGGAAGGCGGGGATACGGCCTCTTATGCTAAGTTCGTTTCTTGTTCGCTTCAGTATTCTATAAAATTGTCTGAACTGAATGCCCGTCATGTTTATTATTTGAAACAGAATATTTTTGAAAATGGGGATAAGGCAGGTAAGCTAATGGCTCATCTTGTTAGTCAACACAGGGGGACTCCGTCGGTTTCTTCACTCCGAGATCCTGGGGGCGTACTGATTCTGGATCCACAGATGATCAACTCGTGATTTCAGCTCTTTTACTCTCATTTATTTGAATCTCGACTTACCCGATCTGAGGCACAGATTTCCTACTTTATTGATCAATGCGACCTTCCTCAACTTTCTATCAAACATAAACAAATGCTAGATGCTCCTATACTTCTTAGAGAGGTAGTGGAGGCAATTCGTGGCTTGCCGACGGGCAAGGCGTCGGGTGTGGATGGTCTTCCTGCGGAGTGGTATAAGGAATTTGCGGATGTCCTGGCCCCCCATCTTTTGAATACTTTTTATGCTGCTATTGATGACGTTTTTTTTCCGCATTCAATGAACAATGCTTCCAATATTTTATTACCCAAACCAGGAAATGATCTGGGGATTTGTGACTCTTACAGGCCCATTTCCCTATTGACTACGGATGCAAAGATTGTGGCGAAAATCTTGGCTACCAGATTGAATAAAGTGCTAGGGTCCATTATTCATGAGGTTCAAACTGGATTTATACCAGGTAAATCGAAGTCACATAATCTTAGACGATTGTTTATGCACCTCCAACTTCCTCACGATAACACCGGAAATCGAGTGATAGCATCTCTTGATGCATCTAAGGGTTTTGACTCTGTCGAATGGCCATACCTTTGGCACGTGCTTCGGGGTTTTGGGTTCGGTCCCTCCTTTATTAAATTGATTCATATCCTATATAGCAAGCCCAAGGCCTCTGTGGTGACGAATGGACTTAGCTCACAACCATTCTCTTTGCACCGTGGCACTAGACAGGGCTGCCCACTTTCACCCGGCCTGTTTGCCTTGGCCTTGGAACCCCTGGCTGTTCTAATTTGTGCTAACCCGCTGATTCAGGGACTCAGAATAGAGGGTAGAGAGGAAAAGCTCGCATTGTATGCTGATGACATCTTGCTGTTTCTGGGAGATGATGGGAACTCCTTACGGACTACGTTGCAGTTGGTGGATGATTTTGGTACATACTCTGGGTTTCAAATAAATTGGACTAAGTCCTCTTTGATTCTGATTGATGGTGATCTGCGGGACTCTCCTCCAAATGACATCCCGCTCTCTGATGTGACTGAGTGTTCATATCTAGGGATTCGGGTGGCAGCTACGACGGACTCCTTTTTGGAGTTGAATTTGGTACCTGCTATCCAACACTTTAGCGACAAAATGATGGCATGGCTTCATCTGCCCTTAAATGTTATTGGTAGATCAAATCTTATTAAAATGATTTTCTTGCCCAAATATTTATATATTTTTCAAAATACGGCAGTCCCAATTCCTAAAAATTATTTTCAACAAATAGACAAAATTATTTCACGATTCATATGGCGGGGAAATCGGGCTAGACTTATACTAACTACACTCATGAGACCAAAACGGGAGGGGGGAATTGCCTTGCCTGATTTTTATATGTACTACTTGACAGCACAATGTCGGTATCGATAGACTTTGTCTCTCCCCGACCTCGTTACCAAACTACCTAAATAAATGCATTATTATTACAGCCTGCTTATAGGCTGTCCCAGTTTCTGCATGGTGGACCCTCCGTTTTTAAAATTCAAATTCTTTTAGCAACAGCCCTTTATGGGGCGTGGATGGAGCTGAAAAAGTAGCTGGGCTGTATAGCCATGGATCCGGATACCCCCCTGCGGTGCGCTGCAGGGATACACCATCTACTCGGTAGTGAGTTTGGTCCCTTGTGGGCTAGATTTGGGGTTGGTTCTCTTGGACAATTAAATCGGGATAACCAATTGAAATCCTTCAAACAATTACATGAAGAGTATCATATACCACATAATCTTTTTTATTCGTATCTATGTATCAGACATGCTTTAAGAGCTCAGTGTGGTGATCTTGTTCCAATGATCTCTACGTTTCCGCTCCTTACTAGATTGATGGCTCTTGATCCGCCGAGGCATCTTTCTTTCATCTATCAGTGGTTAGATTCTCATATGAGGCGTCAGGAGTTTCCTTCCAGGACTAAGTGGGAAATAGATGTGGGTCTGCTGGAAGATTGGGAATGGAATATGGCTAAGGCGGGGCTAGCTCTGGTGGCGACGTCGACCAGACATCAAATGATTCAGTTGAATATTTTACATAGAATTTATTACACAGCGGTCAGGCTGTTTAGAATGAGAGGCTCTGGATCCGATCATTGTCTTCGGTGTGATACTGCTCAAGGTACATACTTGCATATGATTTGGGAATGCCCTGGAGTCAGGGGGTTTTGGACAGAGGTAATGCGTATTGTGGCCCTGGTATTGGGAACACCTGTTCCTGTGACCCCAAAGATCTGTCTATTGTCTATTTTCCCTGATGAGATTGAGGATGCAAATGATAGGACTCTCCTGAATGAGCTCTTGGTGATGGCGAGGAAGGTGGTGGCCTTGAACTGGATGTCAAACAGGGCTCCCAATTGTAGAGCATGGATAAACCTGGTTTCACAGTGTTTTCCACATTATAAACTGGTTTACTTACACCGAGGTCCTCTGGCTAAGTTTGATAAGATCTGGGGGTGATGGCAGACCTGGTGGACAGCTAGAGCAGGTACTACTGTAACTCCCGACGATGTGCAACTTTTTGGAGCTGGTTGACTGAGATCATATCTGCTTGTCGTGTGGATGGTTGTGACATATATTTTTTGTGCACCTTTCTGTATGACTCCTGTACATAACGGGATTTTGTGGAATCACTGGCTGGTGGGTGGGGTCAGGGGGTGCTGCGGGCTCGGGGGAGAGAGGAATTGGGATCGAGGGATATAGTCTTAGCTTAGTTAGGTTAGATGTTTGGAGTTTGGGTTGAATTATTATTAAAAGCCTCAGGTCGACTCTGTACGCCCTATTAATTTGCATCTGTTCTTTCTATTGTTATAAATGTTTGCATACTCTTGCTGTATTTGACAGATCTTACATGTTCTTTTTTTTCTTTGTATGTGTATGGAGTGATCTGATAATAAATTATATTTAAAAAAAAATAAATAAAAAAAATAAAAAAAAAATACATAAATAATTAAAGAAATATAATAGACAGCTGACATTGAGAATTTTGTTGAGGGCCCAGGCAAGACATCACACTCCATCTGTTGTGTATTGTAGAGAGTATAAACGCACACAGTAGTTGACTAATGTCTAGCAAATGCACAAGTCGAAGTGGGAAAGGTGGAACAGTGCAGGGACGTGGGAGTAAAGTGCTAGTGCAATACTGACTGCAGCAATGGTTGCTCCAGCATGTTCAATAAATGATGATGATCCCTCTCCTCCAGGGGTGGATGCAGTTTGTCAAAATCCCACCAATCACACCACACCAGTCCCCCACCACCACTACCATACACATCTGCCACATTGTAGGCTGTACTTTTTTTTTAATCACATGACATGATCTTGAATACGTGCCAGTGTCACTTAAGTAGGAAGTAAGTGTTGTGGGCAAAGGACAAATGTACTCTGCATGCTAACACATTTTTCAAGGAATATGTTGCTTTAGGACTCACAATTTTGACCTCCAGCTACTTATTTCTCCACTACAGCCCTCAGAAAAAGTAATATTGTGCTGCAAAATGTTGTACCATATGAAACATTGGAGAAAAATGTGTTGGAATGGGTAAAAAATGTGCTAGAATATGAGAAAAATGTGTTGGAATAGGCAAAAAAGAGGCAAATTTTGCACTGGAGAAAAGGAGAAAACCTTCTCAAAAAAAGAGAAAAATTGTCCATTTTTCACAAAACATAATGCGGGAAATTTTTCTCACTTTTCAACCACCCTTAACTTTGGAACATTCAGTTACCTTAATCACCTCACAGTCCCTTACAGTTGCTTACTTACATACTTCCTTATGGAACTTTAGCTTTTCACAGTATCTTTTAATTGCTTTCCTTTCATTATAATCATTGAACCATGTTTATTAAGTTGTTTTAACCATGAAAAAAGATGTGCTGTATTACTATAGCATTGATAGAAAACAGCTGTGAATGAGAATACGCCTTTGTGCAACATAAATAGAGAGTAATGATAACTCATAAAATGTGATTCATACTCATAGATGACATTCACTAATTGGGGTTTTAAAAGTTATGTCTCTCTTTACATGCTGAATACATTCAGAAGTGACGTAGAACACAAGAACATGTGCTATTGATTATCTGCTACGTGGTAAATGTGTCCAATGAGCTAGAATTACATTCATAATCTTCAAAATAAATGATATAAACCTTTTTTGCTATTGCTTCTCCCACCACAAAGTATTTTGCATCTATTTATTTGAGTATGATCATCAACAACTGAAAACATATAAGTAATAATAAAGTTTCCTTTCATCTTTAGGACATGGGAGGTGTGACTGTGGAAAGTGTGAGTGCGATATTGGCTGGTCAGGAGAAGCCTGTCAGTTCCCAACGTCTTGTGACTTGACCCGGAAGCAAAGTAACGAGATGTGCAAGAATTCTCAAGGTGTCATTTGCTCTAATTCAGGTTTGTATTTCTTCCCTACATGAAACACCAGAGTTCCCTTTGAATGTAACTTCTAGGTCATCACAAACTTTCATAAGTGTTATTATGATTAAAAGCTTTTTTGGAGACTAGTGCACAATGTACTTTTCAAAAAATGCCAAACTACTACATAGGTTATTTTAGTGCATGTTATGCTGAAAGAAATTCAGATACTGTAATTTTACAAGAAAGTAACCATGCTGAGCTTTTTCTAAGACTCTGACATGAACTCCAGCTGTGCATAATTTTATTTTTTTTTTCATTCAAAGGATGCAGTGAGATTTTTTTACATGCATTATTCAAACATCAGAAATGAGATGCACATGTTTTTGACACATATCTATAGAAAAAACTAATTTAAAATAAAATGTGATGGTTTTTATAATTAAAATACAAATCTATTTTAGTTTTATATATGTTCCTGCATAAGCTATAGAAATGGTTAGAACACCAGACATATGGCTCCACCAACTTTGCTCCACTCAGGGCCAATGCTGTCTCTGCAATCTGCAGTCTCCAGCTTTTTTTTGGACTACCATTTCTAATTTCTATAATCCACACATGGGCAGCAGTCAAATGAGGATGATAGAAGTTGTAGTCTGGCAACAACTGCTGTGAGGTTTTGCATGATCTTTCAACAAGGTTTTTTTTGTTGGTCAGCATTGGTTGGACTTTCTCTTGCTGGATTTATGATGATGAGCAGTTTGTCTAGACTGAAGCATGCAAAAATGTACCAGATGCACACTGTAAAACTACTTATATATACTAGAATATTTAAAGTTAACATAATATGTAGATCTGACAATATTAAACTGTTTAAAACGTTTTTCAAGTGGCTATTGCATTCCATTCATAAAACAAACTCCCCAATTACTAAACTTCTCTGTGGAGTCAGTGTTTTTCAAGATATCTTACACAATTTCATGAATAGGGTCTATGGAATAACATAGACTGCATGTATATATTAAACTAAGCTCCCATCATGCTATTTCCAGGCCTTGTTTTATCTGAGGTATGTGACATTTCATGGATTTCTGCTTGTCTCATCCTCCTATGAAATCTGTGTTTAACAAAGTGGGCTGGCATTCGAGCAGGCAATGCATTATGAAAAGTACTTTCTTTTACAACTTGCCCCACTGATCCTGTCTATTTCATTCTTTTTATCAGCAAATATAAATAAGAGATTTCTATGCTGCTGTGCATCATATAGAGCTGAAAAATGTGATGCCAATGTTGTGGCTTATTAAATATGGTTGTTTTGTGAAAGTAGAAGGACGCACTCAAGGAGAATATTAAAGGGTCATTAACCCATTTATTAAATTGAGGTGACAGTGTGGTGCATACTACATTTTAGGGAAAGTAACCCCCCTTCATCAGGTGTTTTACAGAATAAAAATGGGCAGGACTTTAATTACACAAACAGGTAAAAATACACTAAATACATGAACTTTTGCTAAGCAATGAATTGACTATAATCACTATGGAATTTTAAGGACATGGACTTTTTCCCTTTTATGTAAATATTCTCTTTATGGGCATGATACAATGTACATAAAGTACATATTTACTCTTTGAGGCAATTTTTGACTGTTTTGGACCTGAAATATAGTGTGTACTACATTGTCACTTACATGGTTTCTGGCTCCATACTATCCTGATGAGTGTGTGTGAAAAGGTGTGAATTAAATGAGCAAGCCTCTGATTAACTCTCATGTCCTTAAGTAAGGAAATCCTAAAGATGTGGGGCTGGATTCTATTGCAGGAGATAAATGTTAACACCTATTGTATCAAACATTTTCCTATTGAAGTCTATGGAAAAACCTGGAGATAAAAGCAGTGATAAAATTAGCAGCTTGCAATAGAATCCAGCCCATAGCCTGTTGTGGTCCCTGCAGATAGGCTTGTGACCCATTAACACAAGATATTGGGCTACTGAATTAATAATATGCTAACCTGTAGTAGAAGACTAATACATGTCTGATAATGCTTTATAGCAGGGCTGTCCAAGTTCAGCTTCAAGGGCTACCAACTGTAAGGATTTCCCATATAAAGTACAGGTGAGTTAATCGGTTGCTCATTAGGGAAATCCTTAAATCCTGCACTGTTGGTAGCCCTTGAGGACTGGTCTTGGACAGCCCTGCTTAACTGGAAGGGGACAGAAGGCTAGGCTAGTTATTGAACAGTGCTATAGGTAGGTACTTGATATAACTTCTGGGATAGGAGAAGGGTTTACCAGAGAATAAGAGGACAAAGGCATACAAGACACTGACCTTGATGCACTTAATCTATTGACAGTCTGATATAATTTAAAGAACTGATACTGACTGAGATTGAAGTTTAAAGAAAGAAGAGAGAAGAGGATGTTGGGGATTTAACCTGTGAATTTAAAACAGGGAAATAGGGTGCATGGGTAGTTACAATTGTGAATACAAATACAAAGAGAACTTTTTCCAAAGGAAAAAAGACTGCCTTAAGGTGGCACTCCTATATAGATTGTAACAAAATTTACAGGGTCAGAAGATATTGACCACTGATAAAGATAACTAAAAAGTAACTTTATTAAGTTTCATTAAAAGTAATTAATGTTACATTATGATCAAAAGTAATTATTTATCCTTAGGAAAAAAGTTTTCTGTTTTTTTGTATCCACATTTGTAACTACCCATGTACCCTATTTGCCTGTTTTAGATTCACAGGCTCAATCCCCAGAAGGAAAATGCAACTTAGACTCCTCTCTTCTTCCATTATCTTGTACCAGGTGTACAGGTTTTCTCTAGAACTGCTGATCTCGCTTATCCAATATTTCTTGAACTATGAGTGTTAGTTTTAATATCCAAAGAAAGCATAAATGGACTACTCAAACAAACAGTATATTTCCCACTAATATTCCCAACACCAGTAATAATACTTCAGGGAATTACTTAAAACTGTTTGATGATAACAAACAAGCACATATAAGGCTCACCAAATCGTGGTGGAACAAGATTACTTATGAAAAATATCTTGAACAGAAATCAATACCAAGGGGCTTGAGGATTCAAATCTTTCCAATCTTTGACTTCAATGAAGTCAACTATAAACAGAGGAGGGAAGAATGTTGTAATAAACGTTCTTTTGAGCTTATGACTATCCTTAAAGACTAAGACTACTACCAATGAATCATTAGAGAACTAGTTACAAAGCCCGTATACACGGGCTGATCCTGAGCGGGGAGTTCCGGAAGGCTGACAGCCTATCTGTGCTCCAGGGCAGCAGCGGAGGTGCTGGGTGACAGTTCTTTCCAGAGCTCTCCGCTCCAGATCAGCCCGTTCTGTGAATCCCTACTGTGCATGTGTGGTTACGCACGCAGTGATCGACACAAGCTAGGACTTTGTTATAGGATACCATACAGAAAGAAAGAATAAAATCACCAGGGTTATCTCAGATTTCAAAAACAACTCCGTATACAAGTGGCCTACCAATATACGTACGATCAGCCAAACTGAAAAAACAACAATAGATGAAAAGACTCCTGCCTCTGAAGTGGAATCAGAAAATTAATCTGAGATTAAATTTTACCCATTTTCGATCAGTGTGACAAGCAATGTATGGCATCATTAATGAGTGGTTAAATTGACTTACCATTTTCCCTCAGTCCTTTA
This sequence comes from Rhinophrynus dorsalis, assembly GCA_037306005.1. Classification (NCBI taxonomy): domain Eukaryota; kingdom Metazoa; phylum Chordata; class Amphibia; order Anura; family Rhinophrynidae; genus Rhinophrynus; species Rhinophrynus dorsalis. The sequence continues at coordinate 412,394,116 of CM074719.1, read as the reverse complement.
ATATGGTGAGTCCTCTATTAAGGTTAAGGTAAAGTAGCACTCTATCTTCACCTATTACCAACCTGGTTTCATAGGGATGTGGTTACTGTGCCCACTGCTTTCACTTTCAGCTGTGACGCAGCACATTTCTCCCTCCACCTCAACTTCTACCTCTACTTCTGCAGGTAAAAAAGAAATTTCTTAGTAGTGATCCGTATACTGTCCCTTAAGATAAATTAGTTTGGAAAATTGTTATTACTAATTTTCTTCTTCCTTTTATCTTGAGATGAGGATAAACAGGAAGAGGCCATACCTCTTCCAAATCCAAACACCCTGAAGAGCAATGGCTCCTTGCATTTCATAGTACTGCACATGATTCAAAATTGCATTTTTGTGTCTGCACTGTGATTATCTAACAGTGGCATGATCCAACAACATTTAACCTACTCAGAGGTGATGAGGTGTGCAACACTCTGGTCTATAATATGCTGTGCATCTTTTGGTACTCAGTGGGTTAAGTAAGTGCTGCAAATCATCTTGTGGAAAACATAGCATGAGTTTGGGCTGCTGGTGATACATATTTTCCCTTCCCAATCTCCACACATGCCTGGGGAACCAGAAATACACTTTGAGTTTGAAATGGATTCAGTTTGACACTGTTTTACTGAGGCATCACTACAGAGCTAAAAGAACTCCTGACTGTGGTGCTGTTGAACTAGTCTAGCATTACTGACACAGCCAAAGGGTAAGTTTGTATGTTAAGGGGGGTATACTTCCTAATAGCAGCTTAGGTGGAATCAATCAACATACTTTTACAGCACCAGATAATTAAAAGAGGAGGCAAATGGGGGTTGTGAAAAGGGCATGCCAGTGAGTATGGTGAGCATTGGCTACATACACCTATAAGTCTGGTTCTCAAGTGCTTACTTTACCTAACATAAAATCCAGCTCTGCTCAACTTGCTGTTAGTAATGAATTAAGATATGTCAAATCTAAAAGTGCGCTAGGCAAAACTAGTGTTCGTTACATGCATAAAGCTTCTTCACACAGGATTTTTCATTTAAATTTGCTACCTAGCAACACGTCACATTTTGTAACATCATTTAGCAGTTGTGGTTAGGGTAAAAAAATTAAAGTATTTGTTTTTAATGTATTTAAATGGCTGCACTGGGTTTAATTTTAAAATATTTCTAGTGCTCCCTTAATGTAAGCACTTCTGGATCAAATTGACCTTTAGGGAATAAATAAAAATTCCAAAATGTCTGTTGATTTAAATGGGATTTTTGATCCATTCAATGCTGGATAGGCTTCCAGTGAGATGTCTGTTTGGGAACTTCTATAGTGCAGTTGCTTTGTCCTAGAATTTCACCACTACTTTTAGTATCACTGTACACAAAAATGATTAAAATTTGCTATCAACCAATATAAAATCATATTGTTATTTGTGTGTATATAATTAAACACATAAAAAGAACAAAAGAGAAGCACCCATTAATCTATGGCCTTATCAGTTACATGTATATATTTCTTGTTGTGGACTAAGAACACTCTACTACCTCAGTAGCTTTGGAGGTGATCCCAGAAGTTTTAGCAATGGGGAAAATGGGATTCAATGCACATTTGTAACAATAAGTCACAAGAGTGATGTAAAGGTTATACATTGTAACTGCTTACTGAGAACATAGAAAGTGCACGCTTTCAGGATACTAAGGTCCCTTACCTTTACATAACCATGTGACTTCTCTGTTACAAAAGTAAGTTCAATCCTATTACTTTTACTCTACTGGCTAGCAAAGTACCACTTTTTTCTAGCAATAGGACCAAACAGACAACTGCCCAGTGCTCACTGCTGGAAGCCCTTCCTCCTAATAGTCAAGGGCAACTATGCAACCAATGGTAAATCGACTGGAGTTCCTTCCACCTGATGACCTGGGAAGGGAGGAGCTTCAGTGCCTGTGAGGCCAGGTGTGAATATTCAGTATTGTGTTAAGCTAGGCATAAACACTTAGCATTACACTCAATGAAGATAAATGTTACCTCCTCTTAGTATATCAGCCTTTCTGAGGCTTATGTACTGAGAAAAAGTGGTGCAATGCGAGAGAAAACCAATTGCACCATAGGGTAAAAGGGGGATTTTAACCACTTCAGTGATACATTGAGAAGCAATATTTGTCGAACGCTCTATCACTGAAGGTGTTAAGAGCTCCATTTAAATAAATCAAAATTTTGATTTATTCTGTATGGTGGTCTTGGTTTGCACAGGAATTGCACCACTTTTTCTTAATATAGTAGCCTAACTATATGCTACTCTCCATGACTAGAATTTGTGTGAACAGAAATTCATCAGCCAGGATTTACATGCTTCTGTTTATATTCTGCAGGCACCTGCCAATGTGGAAGATGCAAATGTGAAAATTCTGAGAACAATGGTCTTATTTATGGAAAATATTGTGAATGCGATGATCAGGAATGCATTGATGATGAAACTGAAGAGATATGTGGTGGTATGTATAGCATTTTCCTATGGGCAATGAAGGAATAAACATACAAATATTTATACTTGTTATTGGTGTTTCAGATTTATTTTTGCACTTTTTATTAAAATGATGAATTCTTATCTGTACCTGATCAGCACACTACAGGCCTCCAGATACTTTTAGACTGTATCTCCCATAATACTCATACTCATATGTGTGTGTGAAATGAACAAGTATTCCAGTATACCTTTTTTATTGAACTAACATTAAATTTTATAAAGACAAACTTTTGAGAGAGAAACTCCCTTACTCAAGTCTAAATCATACTGGAAATAAGAAACAAAACAAAAAAGAAACAACAAGACTGTAAAGGAAAGTTAGTAGCGGATAGGGAGTGAATAGGGATGTGAAGGGGGTAACTGGCAGCACAAGGCACAGGGAAGAAAGACAGACTCACAGTACAAAGATGCAAGTCAAACAATATAGTGAGAGACGAGTAAAACATGTGCCAGAACAGACTAAATAGAAAGAAGTATTACAACATTATAATATTTTGGTAATGTGACAATAATCTCAAGTCTTTAATCAGTCAGGCAAGTTTGGTGTTGAAGTAACTGATGATCTTAGTTTCAAATGTCTTTCACTCCTGTTTATTCTTGAAGCTCCCTCTGAGTATTTTGATTTTAAGGTTATGAATGGAATGGTTATCTTGGATAAAATGATGATTGACTGGAGTCTGATTCTTAGGTTTGTGGTATTTCTCAATAGATTGTCCGCTCGAGATTCAAGTTGTAACTTTATTTTATTAAAACAATAAAATGTTAAAAACAGAGTAAATGTGTCTCTCCATGCCATAAGAATTTTTGGCTGATAGGAGACAGAGACTGGAATCCTGATGTGAGCTGTGACTGAGGTTGACTGTGACAGATACAGAGACGTATATGATACAGTATTTTGTAATGGGCAATAATTAATCACAAGCACACAATTCTGGTGTGTGCATTACTATCAAAATCCACACTACTTTCTAAATGTCCAGCAAACCTACTAGGGGCAGAGGTAGGGATGTAGGTGTAGGAGCAGTGCAGGGAGGGGTTGGTAAAGTGGTAGCCCAGAAAATTACTGCAGACCTGGTTGCTGTAGCATGTGCACTAAGCGATATTGACTCTTCTTCTCTTGAGGAGGCTGTTTGTAAAAGTGACATAAAAGTTCATCCACCACCAGTAGTACTGCTAAACCATTTTAAAACACTTTTAACTACTGGCAAATGTTCAGAAAATCCCTCTAAGGGGAAAATTAAATTTAATTTTTTTCAGAATTCAAAAAGCCTACAGGAATATAAAAGTAGTGGGAAAGTAGCAGGGGGCGATGCTGATGATGACCTAAGTATTGATGATGATGTTGACCTAGAATATATCCTTCCATCATCTTCCTCCTCCTCTTATGATACAGATGAAGCTGAGAGTGAGAGAGTTGATGACATGGCCAGAAAATTAGCTGAATGGAAAAGGATCGGTCTTTCACCACTGAAAAAAATCAATGTGCCTGTTTATAAACTGTTTGATAAATCAACTGGAAAGTTTGACTCTGTACAAGTAAATAAGCCTAAAAATACACAATTTTTCTGTCAGTCATCATTGGTATCACCATGGCTTCCAAGTTCAACCCATATCTGACCACACACTCTATGGTTGAGTAAACAGCCCCTCAGGTCATACTCAACATCTGCAACCTTAGCTATAATGATTGCTTCTACTGAAAGGGCAATATCACTGGCATCTTCTGCTAGTACAATTACAAGAGCTAGCACCTATAATAGAAGAATCCCCTCAGTCTGTGAGCAGGGAGAAATCAGGATCATCTAGGCATATGTTCATCCCACCTGAAGCACAACCACAGATCTGATTTGGGAGACATGCCATCAACATGTCAGAGGTGTCATGACTAGCAGCAACAGAAGCACTCCTAAAAGTTCCTGAGGCTCCAGAGCATATCATAGTAATGTTGTAGATATGTCGGACAGTGTACCCTATTGTTCTGCAAATGCAAAAAATGGAGGAGTATGAATCTTATTTTGTTGGAGGAGATGACAAGAGTCAGAGTGCCCAAACCTGCCTCCTCCAACATCACCACTCTCACAAGTCATATATTTAAAGCAATAAAGTTACACAGTTCTTTCAGTATGTACTGCCATCCAACACTTACGGAGTTCTTACAAAGGCATTAAAGTACACCTGTACACCTGAAAATAGAGGTTTTAAAAAAACGAATGTCACGTGTTGCATACTGCTGGCATATCCCAATCAAAGTTATTTTTAAAAAATGGCTGTGCCATAGTTGTACGAATTGATGGTTAGTGGAATGGACAAAGGGAATCAGCCTTCTAACATGTTTTTCAAGGCATATGTTGCCTGTTCACAACTTTTTCTTTCAGCTGTTGATTTGTCCACTTTAGCCCTCAGCTGTAGTAGAAACTGAGGCAGAAAATCTTGTGTCCATAGAAAGTATAGGCAACACAATTTATTGGCAGTGATGAAAATGTAGAACTTTTATGTATGTTCTCTAAGTGATGGGACATTGCTAGGTTTCTGTGAAAATTCCTGTGAAAGCATTTTTGACTTTTCGTCCATCCTTACTCTCTCATATAGTCCTAAATTCAGAAAGGAAAAGCTTGAACTTTCCCAATCTTTTACAGTTTCCACAAGACCATCAAATAATAGTAGATACTCTTCTTCAAACCTGCTTTTACCCTCTGGCTTATGTCTTCCCTCTATTGAGGATTATTCCAGTGTTGCTGTGGAAAACACAGGTTAAAACTCCAGTGATCTTGGAAGCCCTAGACCAGACAATGAGAGACAGGTTCATCCTTCTAAATTCCCTGGCAGTAGAGGATCCAATTATTCTACCCACGAGGAAGTACCTGCTGCATCAAGATCCAATGTTTTTCAATCAACTAGTCCACATGAAACTGACAGCTTAGTTCTAGAAGCCCAGCTATTAAAGAACCAGGTTCTCTCCTCTGAGATTATTGACCTACTGAGGAAAGTGAGCTTCCAAAACCTATAACCACAATTGGAAATGGTTCTCTAACTAGTGCAGAAAAAGGACACTCCAGTGGCAACATTTAGGGAATTTTCTCTGAAGACTTCTCTAAAGCAGTGGGTACTTTACAAGTCCAAGTTTTGGCCTTGGGATGTTTTCTAGGGAACATGATTCTGACCTTTGCCTAGTCAAAAGGTGTCTCAACTCTGTTACCTGCCTTCAAGAGCTTACAATATAAGTTTTAGGGCCCGTGGCAGATAAATTGACTTGCCCAATGTCACAAGGAGCTGAAATTTGAAATAAATCTCTAATGGACAGTGATTTGGCATCTATAAGTTTGCCAGTGGAGTCAATACTTCTGAGCCCCACAAATGTCCCTTTGTGACATTTGTGCACATCTCCCAGGGTCACTCCTTGAATCTGCAGTCACTCACCAATTATCTGGAAAGTTTCTTCAAAAAGATGTAGCATTGTATTCTTAGAATAAGATACCTAGTTTTTATTTGGATGCATATATGCAATGGAATCCTGCTCATTATTAGTAAATGAATATCTCATCCCATCATCCACAAACATATTTATAAATATAGGCACCATAATCAAGCATATTATGAACAGTGATGTGTGATTTCATGATGCTATACCCATTCAGCAATGACAGCAGAATTCAAACATAAAGAAAGCATGGCAGAACCCAAATGAACAGACTTATAGTAGATAAAAACTCTGACAGTAGTATTATAGATTCCTCATGTGACAGAGGATCTATTTCTTCATAGATGAAAAGAAAACCACCAGAACCACGGAATCAGCAGATTTAAAATCAACCTTTTAGATAATAACTGGATAATCTGACTCTACAAAAGTGTTTTAACCATTTGAGTGCCAAAGAGATATCCAGTGCAATTCAATGCTAAAAATGTACAAATCAATAACTCCTTTCTACCTAGATGCATTCATACTGCAGTTTGTAATAATACTAACCCAGCACAGAAACTAATTATCTCATAAAGTGCCACACTATCCCATCAGCAAAGTTTAATTTCTCAAAAAGTATTTTTATTACATGCAAATAGACATGCATACAGACAACTTTTAATTTTCATTAACATTAACTAAACTCATCTTACAATGACAAATACATTTTAAAGATTGTGATGGCATCCAAAAACTTCCTGACAGGCACTGTGATTGCCGTTGGCTCCTGGTCATTGTCTGCCTCAAAATCACCTCTCTTCAGTTGCACAGAGGGCGGCTACTTGTTGCCAGACCAGCAGAGCAAATGCCTCAAATGCAGAACCCAGGTTGAGTTTTCTTGGAGCTGCTTTCCAGAAAACTGTGAGGCAAGTGAATTAGCTCTTCCAGAGGCTGAAGTGAGATTCCCCAGGCAAGTCCCTCCACCTGTAATATAGCAGAGACTTATATATAGTGAGAGAGAACAGAACCAACTTTTAGGAATCTCACTGGGTTTTAAACACTTCCAGACCCTCTTATCAAGATGAGAATTCAATTTGGTGCATACATTACCCAATCAGAATGGGGGTGGACTAGTGGGAACTAAACAAGAGAGAGGCAGATACATTTTGCCCATTTGGTCTACAAAAAATCTCTTATGCACAGTATATAGACGTTATGGAAATTATCTGTTTTGTCTTTTATTTCTCACAGACCACTGTATAAAAGAAACAGGTTATGTTGGTTGTTGTCTGGTTTTCCCTGGCAATGGTATTTATCTGAATTTAAAGTTGTGAAATTCAGGAGCAAACCATCTGTACCATAGAGAATATAAAAATTTTCATTGCAAAGCACCACTTTCCTTTAGTTCATCAGCTTCACTGTGTCTGCCATATGTAAATAAAATATATTTATATGCTATTCTACAACCTGTGATCACCAAGCTATGGGGAAAGACCGATCTCTGACATATATTGAGGCATATTTTATATAGTTCATATATTTCAATTGCTTACTCAATGAACATCTACATGGCAGACTTTTTTGTAGTTGGGGTATTATCGGGGTGACACCCTGGATGATATTACACAATGGCATATCATATTTTTCAGTGGAGCAAGTAAAACAAAGGGTTATTCTTTTTTTAAAGGGTGTAGATGAAAGTAATCTCACATGGCATAAGCAGTGATATACTCCAGAAAATAAAAGAATAAGCACTATAGTGGGGATGTAATATTATGATTTAGCACCAAAACAGGTACTGGAATCAATGTATTGGTGCTTTGCTTGTCTACTTCCTATTTATGAAGCTATTTTGCTAAAAATCCTTCCGTTTACACTGCTTGCAACACTATGCGGTGTATGGGGTTTTTGTCGCATTCCATTCATCTGCATTTTTCTTTAAAGCCACATTCTAACAAGGTGCAGAGAAAATCAGCAAAATATTAGACAATTTTACTGTGCTTATTATAGGGGAGGAGTTTGGGGCTTGCTTGCATTACCCCTTGAGTGCCATGGATGAATGGTGTACACCTGCTTTTCAGCCTTTTCCCCCTTCCTTCCTAAACATTTACTTTGAAAACCAGACCTTGTTGGGGAGCATCATGACTCTACTTGGTAGTGATCATCAAATTGTGATATGTGATCAATACCTGTGACCTTGAAGGTGCTCTCTTCCTTCCATTTCTCCCTCCTTAACCCTACTTTCTCAGAACTTCTAATGCTGAGTGAGATAGTCTTAAAGGCTCACGTGCATCATCATTGACATCAGCAATGACACCGCATGTTCCCCAGTCCTCCTCATCTTCCGGAATTGCCTGATTGAGCGGCGGAGGGAGAAGGAAGGCAGTGGGTGTCTTCTATTGCCTGTCTTTATATGGTTTCACAACATGTGATTGATAACATATACCATGTGCACCAGAGGGTGTTGAATGCCTTGGTTTCTAATGTATTGGACACCTCTGACACATGCATACATTGCTTCCCCAGCCATATTCCACTGTCCACTGCTAGTCACAGAGGCATATATACACTGTTTGTCATCCCAGCATAGTCCCACTGGTAGCCACAGAAACATACATACACTTTGTGACACCTCAGCCTTGTTCCACCATCCACTGGTAGTCAGAGAAACACACATAAACTGTATGACACCATAGCCTTGTTCCACTGTCCTACTGGTAGCCACAGAATCACACATATACACTGCCTGACACCCCAGCCTTTTTCATGTGTCCTACTGGTAGCAGTAGAACAATACATTCACTTTCTGACACCACAGTATTGTTCCAATGGTAGCAATAGAACCAAACACGCATTGCCTGATACCCCAGCCTCCTTCTGTTGGAAACACACACACTGTTTGCTTCCCCAGCCTTCTTTCACTGGGAGCCCTAGAACCGCACATACATTATCTGCTTCCTCTGAATTGTCCCACTGGTACCCTTATATAACTGCACACACAGTATCTGCTTCCCCTGCTTTGTGCCTTTGGTAGTTGAAAAAAAAAGATCCAAAACACAGTAAAAAGAAATAAGGTAAATCTAATAGAAAATTAATAAAATAATATACTAAATAAGTGGTAGAAAGAGATTATAAAAAATGCAACATCCAAACTAAAACACTAAATAATAAAAAAGGAATATAATATTATTTTAACAAAAAGCGAGGGGACATAACATGTTCCCTCACTTTATGATAAAATTATATTGTTAATTTTTTTATTATTTATAATTGTTTTGGGGGGATGTTACAATTAGGGGTGGGCAAAAAGTGTGAAAAATTTCCCTCGATAAATTTTGCAAAACTGTGCCGATTTTTCGCTTTTCCAGTGAAAACTTTCGCCTTCCCGCCTATGCAAAATTATCCTCCTTTTCGCCTATTTTAACAAATTTTCCACCTATTGTAACACATTTTTCGCCTATTTTTCAAATGGGTACTACATTTTCTACTGTAATATTACTTCTTTTGAGGGCTGAAGTTTAGAAATAAGTGGCTGAAAGTCAAAGTTGTGAGTCCTACAGCAACATATGCCTTGAAAAATGTGATAGCATGCAGAATGCATTTGTCCTTTGCCCACAACACTAACTTCCTGCTTAAGTGACATTGGCACATATTTATGATGTCAAGTAATAAAAAATAAATAAAATACAACCTACATGTGGCAGATGTGTATGGTAGTGGGGGTGGTGGGGGACTGGCACAGTGTAATTTGTTTATGTATTTTTACCATTGTCACATCCTATACTCCTTCTCAGATTATTGACACACATAACTTATCGGTCATAGCAGTGGACTGGTCCCAAGTGTGGAAAATAGTGGCAACCCTTCTTCACATCCCTCGTCTACCTCCTCATCTGTGCTGCTGTTAATATATTTGTCCTGGCTTTGTCTGTCATCATATGTGGTTCCTGCTACCTGATAATCAGATGGTATGAGATGTTGGTTCATTTTTAAGAATGTTAGTCTCCCAACATTGCTGCTTGATAGCCGTGTCCTGCGGTCACTGACAATATAACCAGCCGCACTGAAAACCCTCTCAGACTCGACACTTGCTGGAGGACAACTGAGGCTTTCAACTGCAGTACATGTCAGTGCTGGCCACACACACTGCTTTGTTTGCCAGTAATCCATGGGGTCTTTGTTTCTGCCTAAAACATAGCTATCCTGCAATAAACCATCTTACATGCTTTGGGACCACTTCTAGGTGCTACACAGTGTTCCTGTGTGTCAGTTACCAACCCATACTCGGGGAGCAAGCCCCAAAGAGATGTGCCACCATCACCACTGCCAATGCTGGTTTTTTGATGCCTATGCTGAGTCCCATGAATTGCCCTGTGCTCCGAATGGGATATTCTGGTTGATGATATAGCCGCTTCTGCTTTTTCAAATGCTTTGCTGCCTTCCTTTTCACTATACTGCCTAGATGTTTGTTGTGCCCTCACTTTATCCCTCTCATCCTCCACAATGCAACCCTCCTCTTGATCAATATGCATGTCACGATATTCCTTGACAGAATCCGATTCCTCAGAGAGATGCTGCTGATCGCCATGACTCCTTGTTGTGACAAACTGCTGATGGCCCTTTGGCAGAAATTCTGAAATTTTGTGTTTAAAGAGGGGGTCCAGCAAAATGGCAAGAATGTATTCCTCATTGCTTTTAATGAACAGTATGGGAGGATCTTGTTCAAAGCACTGTAACATGTCCTTTACCAGCTGGTGCATGTCTGTGTTGTCATTCTTGTAAGAATCCTCAGCGATGTTTCTCATTCTTTTTCTGCAATAAAAATATCAGTGGTAGAATTTAACTAATTCCTGCCCCAATGCGACGCACCAGCATGGTTGCCTCCTCAAAGGGTTTCAGCAGCTCACATACATCGCACATTAGTTTCCATTGGCCAGGTGACAAAGAGGCTCCCTCCAAAGCCTTCCAGTTTTGCATGTTGTACTCGCTAATGGCCTTATTTTGCTCGTACAAATGCTCTAGCATGTACATGGTGGGATTCCACCTGGTAGGGACCTCCATTTTCAGCTGGTGATCTGGCAGGTTGTTACGCTCTTGTATGGAATATAGAGCATTGCATGCACTGTAAGAGCAACTACAATGAACATAAATTTTGCAGGCAATAGCAAGCATCTCTTTGAGGGTCTTGGATTCTGCCAGGAATCTGGTCACAACTAAATATAGCACATGGGCAAAGCAGGGCACATGCACCATACCATCAATTCTCAAAGCAGTGATAATTTTGGAGCTGTTATCCGCAGACACAAAACCAGCTTTTAAGGAGCTTGGTACAAGCCATTCCTCTATCGCCTACTCTAGCTTTCTCAGAACATCTACAGCTTTGTGGGATTGTCTCTGAAAACTCTGCATGCACAAGGTGGCGTAACGATGGTATAGTCTATCCTGCTGCCGCTGCTGCCACCTTCTAATCACAGTGCCACAATCAGAAGCATGATTACTGGCTTTCACCTGATGCTCTAAGCTAGTGTTGTCCACTGTTGGTGCTGGGAGGGAAACCCAGTGAGCAGTCAGTCATATAGTCTGTGCACTGCCCACTTGTCCACATATCTGTTGTCAGGTGGATTTTCTTACCATATGCACTTTTCAGCCCTTTGCCCACCACACTAACCACCTGCTTATACAATTCAGGTACAGCTGTCTTGGAAAAATAACTGTGGCTTGGGATATTCCAGCTTGGAATACACATGACACCAGTTATCAGAAACCTTGGTTTTCTACAAAAGAATACAACAGCATGTGAATTGCCAACATCTTGGCAACCTTGAGATTCCAAAGGTGTACTTTGGGATTGTTTTTGTGAAATTTTTTGTCTCCTTCTCAGGAACTCAGTCAGTATGGGTTGGCAGGACATGGCAGAAGGACCCTGAAACTTTATTACTTTAACATTTCTAGAGGAGGTGCTGGCAATATATGCAGCATGTGTGGGCAGTCTATGATTCTTGCCATCTCCTACAACAAAGCCAGAGTCGTCATACTCCACTGCAGCAGGAGCCATAGGTGTTATTTGGACTGAACTAGCTGTTGGCACTGGCAGTAGCACACTCTGACACATAAATAACTTCACTACTTTTTTTTCTGCCCTAGAGCCCTGGGGACATTTTTAAGTGCTTCTGCTGCTGCTAGTTGTGGCACCTTTGGCCTGCTGATGGTGTGTCTCCCAGTCAGACCTGTGGTTGTGCTTCAGGTGGGATCTCGTAGAGGAGGTTCCTAGGTGTGAGCCTGCTTTTCCCCTGCTCACTGGCTTTTTGCATAGACAACAGATAACAACACGCTTAGCTTGAGGATCCTGAGTGAAGTATCTCCATACTGTGGACTTCATGGAATGAGGGGTTCCTGAGGTGGTGCTGCTGCTGCTACTACTACAGGTGCAGCACTTACAGAAGCAGCAGCAGAGACACTCGTCATATTTAACACTGTGAAAGTTAACCTGTTTGGTTGTTGCTGAGTACTCAAAACAGGTGTGTGTGGCTGAGTGGGAATTGGACTTTGAAGAGACGGTGATGCTGATGATGACTGTTAGGGTTACTGTGTGCTTTTTGACATGTGTGCTTGTCCAGGGTCACACTTTCCAATGGCTGTCTCAAACAGTTTATAGACAGGCACAGTGCTTGTTAAAAGTGGTGGAAGATTGAGACTTTGATTTTCTGCTAACCTTATAGCCCTGTCAGCATCCTCAACTTCATCTGTATCTGAACAAGACAAGGATGCTGGAGGGATATATTCTAGATCTGCATCATCATCATCATCAGTCATCATTAGGTCAGTCTCCGCAGCATCAGCATCACTTGCCACTTCTTGCCCAGTTTGCCCACTATTACCCATATATTCCCCTAAGCTTTTGGAGGTCTCAAACAATTTCTTTTTACTTTTACTGTAACAAAGTTCACTAGTACTACTACTACTTTGAGGATGGGTGTTTTGGTGCTTGTTTGTCTCACTATCTGATGCAGCAGGCACTTCAGCTGCTACACCTTCCTCTATTATGCTATTGCCAGCATCATCAACACTTGAATGTGACTTGTTGTTGTCTTCAGTGTTCTTCTTATTTGCTTCTTTATTCTTACTGGCACTGGTTGTGCTGGAACTAGTTTTGCTGAGACCTTAACAAAATGCATCCTCCCTTGGAGTAGAGGGATCATCATCATCACTGATTGCACATGCTTCAGCAACCATTGCTTTTTGAACTACTACTTTACTTTCATGTCCCTGCACTGCTCCATCCCTCCCCTTCCCCTTGTGCGTTTGCTGGACATTACGTGTTTTTTTTACTGTACGGGTACACAACATAACTGATGGAGCTGTATGATGCCTCACCTAACCCCAGTCACCTGTCTGTCACTGTCACCTGATATGTGTTCTTTATTCTTTTTTATTTTTTTATTTTTTTTTATTTTTTTAAGTTGTCCACCCTGTTGTCTTATCACAGTGTGTCCAAAAACAAAAATGCTAACTGAAAAACAAAATCAACAAAATTTTTCCCCAGACTTCCCCACCCATCACAGACACAATTACAGCAAGATCAGCAAGCAAATAGGTCCATGGCTGCCTGTGTCTTGCCAGTCAATCACATGGAATTTTGGAGTATTTGGGGTCAACCTCCTTCCTCCCTTCTTCTCCTCAGAGTGCCTCACTGACTCTCCTAATAAACACTTACACAGAACAAATGTTCTACTAAAAGAGTCCCTAAACTAAACTTCAATTCCCTTCTCTGTCTTGTCTAGCTTAAACAAGGTGCTGCTGTCTCCTCTCACAAACACAAAATGGCAGGCTGTGAGAGCCTGACAGCCTTTTAAATGACTGTAGAAAGCTTTTCTTCCCATTGATTTCAATGGGCGGAAAAGGTGGGAAAAAACAGAAAATCGGCACTTTTCACAGGAAGTTATTCACTAAGCGGAAAGTGCCATTATTCGCCGATTTCAGTTTAAGGCGAAATGTTTTGCCTATCCCTAGTTACAATTCTCTTTTTATCCACATATTTAGTATAATAATTTATTGTTTCATAGCTTTTACTTAATTCTCTATTAAATTGACCTTTTATGTGACTGACTATGAATAAATTGGCCATTTTTTTTTAAACTTCATTAATATTTTCTGGTGAACTATTGTCTTTTCTTCTGTTTTCACATATTTATTGCCTGAGGAATCATCAGGAAAACTACAGCTGCACATGAATTCAAGTAGAAGTTTCATTACTACCGCAATAAAATAAATGAACTATTTGAGTGCCAGCAATGCATTGCGTACCATGCTGACACTCAAAGGATCAACAATTAAGGGGTTGGACGCCCATAAAGGGTGTTTGTTTTCAAATGAACTCATAGACATCTTCATCTAGTCTCATCGGCATCTGTTCATCATCACTTTCATCACCATTTCATCAGCTGAAGATTGACTTGAACAATTTGGGTCAAACATTTGAAACTAGGACAATTCCTGTGTGTGGGGGGTACATATTAATGTTTTTCAATATACATAGGATTCCTCTAAATCTGTAGTCCATCTCTGTTTGTTTATTTGTTATAGATTGGGTCCTATTATGGGAGTACCAATAGGTCAGTTCACCATATCTTACAACACGTATTGTTTCTCATATAAAGTGCAAGCATATTATTGTTTTTACTCATTGTATGTTGTTTAACCCCTTAAGGACCCATGATGGTCCTGGACCATCATGGCTTGTTTTCCGTTAAGGACCCATAATGGTCCTGGACCATCATGGAATTCCGGGCCCCCTGTGGCTGCACGCCATTCAGGGAGTCCGGAATCGGATTCCAGAAAAAAAAATGGTCCGTGGTCCTTAAGTGACGGCTGCATGCATGCTCGGCCGTTCCTTAAGGGGTTAATCAGTTGTATTGGCTTTCCCTATAACACTGAGCTGGTAATTCCACATAGCCAAATTACATATCCCTGTATTTTTTTACCTATTGCTGCTACAGACAGTTGACCCAAATACCCCTCATTTGATGCTACTGATTGTCTACTTTACATAATAGCATGTTTTCTGTACCGTTTCTTAACTCCTGTAGGTCTTATAACCACTGCAGTGCAGGCATGTGAATTTTGAAAAATGTAGAAAAATGAGAGATTGAACCGATATAGTTTTGTGCTTTTGGTACCTCTACAATATGTCCTGTCATACCAATAAGGTGTCATTTTCTCAGAATAACAGTAGCTCTAGGAACTCCAAGAATTTTAAGAATAGCAATTGAAAGAATAGCAATGTTAATTAACTCTATTTTTCCTTAAACACCAGCTTCTAGAAACATTTGTGCTCATCAGCCAAGTGGTAAAAAAGTGACCCCACATTTGAAGTGGGTGAGTGTCTACTTTCCAAAATAGTACATTGCATACCTTTTCTTCATACCTATAATGGTTATGACAGACAGGTAATTTAAGAAAACAAAGGTGTCCGTACAGGTTAATACTCCTGGCACCCCATACAAACAGAGTACATTTATAAATATATTGTTTCCCTATAGTGCCACATTTTGGAAATATTTATATACACAAGTCCAAGGGGAAAAAAGGCAACCCCCCCCCCCCCTCATTTGATGCAGTTTAGTGTCTACTTTCTAAAATGGTATGCCTTGCTTTCCTTACATTTGATGCAGTAGGAAAATAAAAAAAAAAAGTTAAAATAATAGCATGTCTGAGTGGTTAATGTGGGTACAGAAAATTTGTACACTGTAGGGCATTTTCTGTAAAACAAGGATATTGCTGCTGCTGGGAGGAATTGCAGTCAAAAACGATTAAAGAGTGAATCAGCATTTTTTTTAAATAGTTATTTGCATCCTGGTGTCACTTGCTCATTACTCTCATCATAAAGCTGAGTGCCACAAGTTTTCCATAGATGGCTGTAGCAACAGCTCCACCTGTCAGTAAAATATATTAAATATATGGAAGAGATCAGAAAAATGCAAGTTACCTTTTTAATCAGTTTTTTATTTTATTTTATTAATTCAATAGGAACCATGAAACATATGCATTTTCATAATTAGGGTTTACTGCCCCTTTAAAATGCTAATTTGAATCCATGTGAATTATGGACATTTTTATTTGCTTGCTGTAGAAATACTGACTATCTTCTTAACACATCAGTCTCACAGTCTTGCTCAGTAAAAAAAGATGCTGTCACTAACAAACTGAGTGCCAGAGAAGTCATTGCAATGCATTGGAAAAATATCTGGCATTCAAAGGGTTAACAACTGTTACCACTAAACATTTTTCTAAGCAACACTACCAACTAGTTTCCAAATGACAAGACAATGCTTTTAAATTATACTCCACTAGTTGAAGAGACCTTTACACGGGTCACAGTGCCACTGCCAGCCGGTCGCGGGACAGTAATGCAGAGTAGAGACTGCCCAAGCCGCGGCTGATACAGTGCCAGCCGGTTGCGGTGCAGTCATGCTCAGTAGAGACTGCCCGCGCCGCGGCTGATACAGAGCTGGACGCTCCCTCGGAGCACCCCTCTCTGTATCAGCCTCGTCACGGGCAGTCTCTGCTGTGCATGACTGCAGCACACGCAGCAGTCTCTATTGTGCATGACTGAGTTGTTACAAACTTTCTAGCAAATTATTATATAGGATGGTAGAGCTAGAGTCACTGAGTAGAACACACCATAGTAAGTGATAGGGACAACAGAACAGAAAATTGCAGTTAAAGTTATAGTAATGTTTCACAAAAACAGCAGCTCCAATTAATCTTCATAGTATTTGGGCCATGGAGAGTGTTATTTCAATACTGTCAGAGTTGTAGTTCAAGAGTAATTGAATGATAAATTATCCCCCTCCCACCCCTTTTATCTAGTGTATGCCACCTCCCCTCAGATGTGGAATCTGGTCCCTTGATCAGACAGATCAAAGCAAAGGACAATCAAGAAGATTGTCCCTTGATTTGATCTGTCTGGTCAAGGGACTGCGAGCATAAGGAAAACCCTGCCCCCCTTGACAGGTTTCTCCTTATGCTCACTGAAGATTGTCCCTCTCTGCAATCCATCCATGCAGTTTTGCTGCTCTGAGGTGAGCAGTGTTATATCAGTAAAAGGGGCGGGAGGGCGATATTTTATCATTCAATTACTCTTGAACTACAACTCTGATAGTAATGAAATAACACTCTCCATGGCCCAAATACTATGAAGATTAATTGGAGCTGCTTTTATTGTGAAACATTACTATCCCTTTAAATTCAAATAAATAGAGTGTAATAACAACTCTCATGATTGGGAGTACCCCTATACTCCACAGGGAAAATCACATACAGAATGTTTTCCCAGTAAAACAGTTTTTGCTGTTCATTTAACCCTTTGAGTGCCAGCCCCCTGATACTCAAAGTGTTAATTTGCAGAACTCCACAATTATGTATTCTGAATGGTCACCTTCTTTTTGGTTGTTTTCTACACAAACCTGTGCTTTCCAAATTCAGTTTATTCTAAAAAGTGTTTCTTCTTGCTTGGTTACAGGAGAATGTTGGAATCTTGTCAGGTTCGGGCAACCTTCTTTAACCCTTGTGTTGCCAGGTGCCTGTCCAATGCATTGCTTTGAAATGTGTTGAAGACATTTCTAGCATCCAAGGGGTTAAAATATATAGAGAGAAGTCAGGATCACATGCTTTATATAACTTCAGCTTCACTGCTGGCTATAAGATCATGGTACATTAAGCAGAAATTCAATTTCTCTAGGGCAAAGCTGCTAAAGGGTAAAGATGATGTATTTGTTGGAGAACTGATGCTTACACATGGACTTGTTTTACAGTTGTACAGTTTGTTACTTTCCTAACTAACTCCCTTTATGTCCTTTAGTTCCCCCTAAGATCTCTATATACCATTATTGTTCTCCTTTTGTCTTATTCATGTTGGTTTGGATTACAACATGGATTATGTTTCAAACTATAATTTAATAATGAAGATGAATCCCCAACATTTTCCTTCATACAACCCAGTGAAACAAGCAATTTCCAACAAAGTGTATAAGGGTAAATCATATTTTACAGAAAATATGTACTTGGAATGCATTTGCCATTTAAAAAATGACTTTTTTTCCTCACTGTATAAAATTTGTTTTGGGTGCAGGCCATGGAAAGTGTTACTGTGGAAACTGTTACTGCGAGGCTGGTTGGCATGGAGATAAATGTGAATTCCAGTGTGACATCACCCCATGGGAGATCAAGAAAAGATGCACATCTCCAGATGGCAAAATCTGCAGCAACAGAGGTGTGTCATTATTACTGAGCTTCACATCTGTATTTCTTTCAGTTAATCTTAGACAATAATTTTGTCTGGTACTTTTTCATTTACCAGGTCTATTAATAGTCTCAATCAAATGTATCTGTCATGCTTTTACAAAATATGTCTTACTGGAAAGTAACTTTCCACAAAGCCAGCTGGGCCTTACACAAAAAAGTGGATTCACTCTGAGGCAAACCACCTATAACAAAGAACCCCACCCCCCATAATTCCCTTTGATTTAAAGTGGAAATGTCATTTTGAGAAAGAATTTTCATAAGTACCTATATTTATATTTGTAATTTTTTTAAAACAATAATTTGTTATATTTAGCTTTATTTGTCAACACTGCCACACTGCATCCTATCCCAACTGCCATCTCCTGCCAGGAAATACTAGCTCATTTGCATAAACTGACAAATAAATAAAGCTAAGTATCTCATATACTATCATTTAAACTAGAAAATGCCTAAGAAAAATATATTTGTTTTTGAAAGTTATTTTAAAATATCAGTTGTTACAAAACGACAATTCTATGTTCAATCTGGCTTTTAACCGCTTGATTGCTACATAGGTCTCCAATGTGTTGCTTGGGGCAATTGAAGCAAACCAACTGTGTTCTTGCAAAAGAATAACAATACCCTCAATTCCCATTCATTCTCCCACTAAAGAAAACAAAAGTTAATTTATTGAGGTTAACGTTTCAGTCCTACATGGATAAAAGTCCATGTAGGACCAAACCATTGACTTCAGTGGACCAAAACATTGACCACAGTGGACCAAAACATTGACCTCAATAAATTAACTTTTGTTGACTTTATAATAAAGTCCCATAGTTGCTGCCCATTATTTCTTAATGAACTATTAATTTATTATGTTTGTGCACCTTGGCAATACCTCCAGTTCAGAGTGAGTGCCTCCACCCTTTCTAATTTTATAATATATTCCTATTACTCATGGAATCAAAATTAGCATACAAATAAGAGAAAAGAGTTCACATTCACAGGACATTAAAGTAATAGGAATTTGCTCAAAATGTATCAATGTTTCAATGGGCAAATCCCGATGAAAATGGGATTTCATATTGAATCATTCATATATTTTGAGTAAATTCCTATTACTTTAAAGTCCCGTGAGCGCGGGTTCTTTTCCATATTGTATACATATATATCATTATCTTCAGCTGCTGTCGAACTACTGCAGGATGAAGGTCTCCTCAGCAAGCCTCCAAAAAGTTTGGTCCTGTGCTTTTTGCTGCCACTGTATACCAATAAATTTGTTAACTTCATCTACCCATCTTGTCTTTGGTCTTCTTCTTGGGTGTTTAGTATCAAGTGGAATCCCTTCCGAAATGTTTTTGGTCCATCTACTGTCAGGTGGTCTTGCTATGTGGCCTGCCCATTTCCATTTCAGAAGCTTTACTCTTTCAATGATTTTATAGACCTTTGTTTGCTGAGGAATCCATGCACATGTGTTTTGGGATTATTTTTGTTGTTTATAATTAGTCGCTCCCCTTCTTTGTGTAACCTTAAGTTTTTAAAAGGCTTTGGCATTCAACGTCCATGTTTAATAGATATACGTAAGGTCTGGGAGGATACTTTGGTCAAAAATCTTGCCCTTGAGGCAGAGTGATAAATTTATCTTAAAGCCAGTACTACTATGTTTTCCAAATGCTTCCCATTACAGTTTTATTCATTACTCAATTTCCATCATTGTGTTTCCATCTGTTGAAATTTCCTCTTCAAAGTAAAGTCCACTTCTTCTAGTTCTTGTCCATCCACTGTGATCTTCCTTAGCATGCTAAATTTGTTAAACATGACTGTGTTTCGTTGATATTCATCTTCAGACCAAAGTGTTTGCATTCCTGTTGTAGCTCTTTAAAGCATTCTTCCAGTTCTTCTGGGCTACCGGAAGAGAGTATAATATCTTAAGTCATTTTTTGTCCCAATTTAGTTTGTAGAAAGTTTCTACTAAACAAGCAGAAAATAGATTTGGGTAGACTGTGTCTCCTTGTTGGATGCCTTTTTCTATGTTGTTCTGGACTTTATCAATTATTGCTTGCTTTTTCACTGAGTCAAAGGCCTTTTCTTAGTCAATGATAGCTATCCATAATGTAAGGTTGTATTCATTATGTCACTCTATAACTTGTAGCACTGTCTGGATATTGTCTATTGCACCAAAACCACTTCTGAAGCCTGCTTGTTCTTTAGGTTGGGTGTTACACATTGTCTATTCTTCTGGATAGTACCTTTGTGAAAATTTTTCATACCGTTGGTCAGTAGTTTGCAAACATTTAACTCCTGTGTGTGGCCATCTTTTGTTTTCTTTTCTTTAGCCCTTGATTTTCTTTCAGTGTCCTTTAGATGAGCTCAACACTGAACTTGCGTTTTTTTCTTCTTTTATGTACTTCCTTATGGTATTGCACATTTCTACATATTCTACCCTGTTTCAAATATTACAGTTTTGCTTCATTTTTAGTTCCAACCTTTTCTTTTAATTTTCAGGTTGTTTTTCCTTGTTTTACAGTAGCTGTAAGGGCATGAACAGTGCCTATGATAATCGCAATAACTTTTTCATTGTGGCTTGAAATGTCTGTGTCTGGAAATATCTTGCAGCACACTGAAGTGATTAGACAGTGTTAACTGAAAATTCGTATTTTTCAATAGCTGCTAGTTTAGATCTAAATGCTTGTTGACTTAGTAACATAGTAAATCAGGCCGAAAAAAATACACAAGTCCTTCAAGTTCAACCCTTGCCTTATAATCTTGAAAAATGAGAATTGTATAATCTTTCCTGCTGCCAAATAAGTTAGTCTTTATCGGAACTTCCATTTTTGCTTTCTAATACACAGTATAACCCTGTATGTTCCCTCTTCAAAGAAATGTATATAATATTCTCTTAAATGTATCAATTGTATCTGTCATTACCACATCCTTTGGTAAGGAATTCCACAATTTAACATACCTTACTGCAAAAAAAATTCTTGATTTCCTGAAGATAAAACCTCCTTTTCTCTAATCTTAAGGGCTGCCCCCTTATAATTTGAACAGGCCTTAGAATGAATAGCTCACCAGAGATATCCTTGTATTGACCTCTCATATACTTGTACATTGTGATAAGACCTTGTCTTAGTTATTTTTTCTCTAGAGGAAATTAACTATGTTTTTCTAGGTGTTCCTCATATGTCAAGTTTTCCATTCCCTTAATTAATTTTGTTGCTCTTCTCTGTACTCTCTCCAGTTCTAGAATATCCTTTTTCAGAACTGTTGACCAAAACTGCACTGAAAAATTGAGGTGAGGTCTTACCAACAATTTTTACAATGGCAAAATTATGTTATCCACTCTTGTTTCAATACCCCTTTTTATGTAAGACAGAGCTTTGTTTGCTTTTGCTACTGCTATTCGACACTGGTCACTGCTTCCTAGTTTGTAGTTTACAAGGATACCGAGGTCTTTCTCTATCAACTAGTGCCCTTAAATGATTCCATTAAGTTCATAAGTAGCCTCGGGATTATTTCCTCCCAAATGCATGACTTTACACTTCCCCTTCATATTACATTTGTTTGGCCAATCTGCCATTTTAAGTAAATCCCTCTGTAGAGAGCATACATCCTGTTCTAAATTTATTACCCTAGATAATTTAGTGTCATCTTCAAATATTTCAAATCTATTTCCAGGTCATTTATAAACATGTTAAAAAACAGTGGACCAAGTACAGTATCATCTGTATACATTTTATCCCTCTTAGAGGTAATATGTATTTCTTTAAACATTTTTAATTTTACTAGATTAAATATACCTTTATAATATAACGCATCCACGTTTGATTATTATTATTGTTTTGGATACTTAGCAGTGCCCATGTGATATTTGTAGTGTATTTCTTTTACATACTACACTTAGATTGGCTTGTTTTATTTTTGTCTTTTCCACTTTACATATTCCCTGCTTCAGAGCGCTTGATTCCTCTATTCACAAGAATTCTTTGCACACCTGGGGATACTGGTGTCTTATCCGATAGCGATTGTCACAGCGTGCCTTACCTCAGTTCCAGCGTCGCTTAGCTGGCCGCTGCTGTGTGCCCGGGGCCAGGAATGACGCTCCGGCATCTTTTACTACATCTCTCCTGGCTTGCAGTCTGGCCACCTCTGGTGCCCTCAGCAGTCGTCCATGTCCTTTTCCCAAGCGGCGCAGATGATTCAGGTGATGCGGGTTTGGGCGCGAGTTTTGATGCATTTCTCAATTTGCTGCATCACATTCAGGCGCTATTTAGTAAAGTGACTCAGGCATCAGTTTTATACCTTGGGATTCTGGGGAGTCCACCTTCCTACTTCCTGGCTGGGTATAAGATGGCTCTGGACACTAGTTCAGTCGCCTTTATGTTGATGTCTGATGCAGTTGTGTATTCTTCTTGTGTGCTCCGTGTATGACCTAGGCTTGTCTGACCATCTAATCTTGTGCTGACATGTGGCTCTGTCTGACTATTCTCTCTGTGTTGCCCCCGGGCATAGTGGATATCCAATGTGGTGCAGACCTGTGCCTCTGGCTGACTACTTGCTCCGTGTATGACCTAGGCTTTGTCTGACCATCCATTCTGGGGCTGGCCTGGGGCTCTAATCTTCAGCCAGTGTTGCCCCTGGCATAGTTGGATAACCTCTCTGGTTCAGACCTGTGGCTCTGGCTGACTTCCAACTCTTGTATTGACCTCTGGCTGACTATCTGCTCTGTCTTACCCCAGGTGGTCTCTACCAAGTATAATGACTGCAGGTGTGAGTCAGTGAGAGTCTCCCTTGTTGTCTCATCCTGTGGGAGATCTCTAGGTCTGCTTATCTGACTACAGGCGTGAATCAGTGAGAGTCTCCCTTGTTTCCTTTTCCTGTGGGAGAGTTTGAAGCATCTGTGGTGGCATTGCTCGTTGACTCTGAGACTACCATAGGCCATGTGCCTAGTCTCTAGCAGAGAGGTTTCCTGGAAGTGGCCTCTTATTTCTCGTAGGATTCGCTGGCTTCTCCAGTTACCCTCTGAGCCTTTCTGTCATTATTGCTACAATGTTATTATTACTGTATAATAAAGGTGGTTTTACTAAATACTGACTCCTGGTTTATTCTTGAGTAACAGTGACAGCGATCGAGCAAGGGAAGCTCATCTTCTTTCGCCACCATCTGTGGCCACGTCAAAATCATCACAAATTCATTGGTCATCTCATTTCATCTTATTATCCCATCTTCATTGGAATAAAGGGAAGTTCAAACAGTTTCCATATGGTAATTATTAACCATTTCATCATATTGATCATCTACATTCCATCATCATCATTAAATCTATTGATTTGTCATTTGCATCTAGGTTGTTTTACTAACCAGACTGCATATTCAATTTATTTGTGAACTATTTAATTTATCTGTGGATTTTTAGATAGTGCAGTTTAAAATCATACATAAGTTACTTGTACTATTTCTTTCTAATATTGTCTACGTACAAAGAGGAAACATTATTGGTATACGTTTTTATTTATTATTTATACATATGCATGTACTATTATAAGATACATATGTACTAGTGGTCGAGTTAGGGAACACATATTTACACCACGTTTTTCTCATACAACTTTACTATTTGATCAATTTAGTTATATATATCCCCCCATAGAGATATACAAACCATATAAATCTCTCTTTTGTTAGAATATAGCCCGTCACTCCTAGAGAGAGCTTGAATAATATTTTGTTTTTTTACAGACCAAGTACTGAACCCTGAGGTACTCCTCTATCAACTTTAGCTGGAATAATTTCCATGTACAACAACACACTGTTCCCTATGCTTCAACCAGTTTTCTATCCAATTGCAAAGGTTATCCAGTAGCCCCAATATCTTTATTTTATACACCAGCCTCCTGTATGGCACAGGATCAAATGCCTTTGCAAAAGCTAGAAATACTACATCTACTAATTTACCATTATCTAGGTTACTACTTTCTTCCTCATAGAAGCTCAAAAGATTAGCTTGGTATGATCGACTCCTCATCAAACCATGTTGATTCCTGCTAATAATCTTATTTTCTGTGGTATGATCCTGAATATAATCCCTTATTATCCCTTCTATCAGTTTTCACACTACAGAATTAAAACTTGATTTTATTTCTTTCTTGCAGTCAAGTTTTATTTTATGCTCTTACTAGACAATAGTCACTTCCAACACTCTGCACTTTGACAAACCATACCAGTGTTACCATTTGTCTTGGGCTAGCAGTAGGTACTGACTACAGTAGGATATTCCATGGTTTTGAAATATTATTGATGGAAATGTTAAGCAATACATTTTTACCTATAGCTCACCTAACATTTCTTCATTTATGTAGTTGTTACAGCCAGTTTATACAGGCAGGCCATTTTTGAAGAATGTACAAAAAACATCAGATTTTGGAAAAGATAGTTTTGTATTTCTAGCATCCCCTATCGTATGTTAGCTTTTACCAGTAGGGTGTTATTTCTCTCTCCCTTTCATGCTATGCCTGCGCACACTACACTCACACACTACACGCGCATACACTACACGTGCACATACACTGTATGTGTGCACACACTGCACTAACTACACTCGTGCATACTGCAAAAGCACACACACTAAGCACATGCACTCACTGCATCTGTATGCACGCACACTAAACACGTGAACATTCCAAACACCATACGACAAAAAACATACTCCAAACTCAAAATACAATTTGCAAAAAACAATTTGACTAATACAATACTTAAAACGTTATACATAAAATACAATATGGAATATGCAATAATCTAAAGGTTATACTCAAAACATTATATGCAAAACACTATATGGAATGTGCAATACACCAAAAACCATACGGCAAACACGAAATGCACTTTGCCAGACACAATTTGCTAAACCTTACATACGCCAACTGTGCAACAATATATGCAAAACCCTGATCCCATACACAATACGCTAAACGCTACATGCACAACATTATATGCACAAAGCTATGCACAATATGCTATATGTCAAACGTAATACACCATATTTCAATCACCATACTCCAAACAGACAAGACTATATGGAAAACACCAAACACAGTACTCCAAACGTTAAATGCCAAATGCTATAAGCAATACTCCAAACACAATACGAAATGCAATATACCAAATCCAAAACATAATCCACCAAATGCGATATGAAAAACACAATATGCAAACCCCCCAAAAAACGCACAATTCTATACATAACACACTATTTGTGAAAAACACCAAGTGCTATATGCAAAACACTATATGCAAAAACACCAATGCTACGTGTCAAACGCAGTACAAGCAAAATGCTATACACACACTCTTGCTCTCACCTACATGTATGTGCACACAAACTCACACTAACAGATGGAGTGTTGTGCAGTGCAGTGCTTTGCAATATGTTACACACTTTTTATGAGCTGAAAGGGCTAAGCACTGAAAAGTCAAGAAGCCAGTCATTTGTTTTATTAAAGGGATAGTAATACTTCGTTTTAACTTTATTTTATTATGTAGGCATTAAAAAAACATGAAGAACGATATAAGTCTTATCTCTCAAACCTTTATGGTTTAAGAGATATTCACAAGCAAAGTTTCCCCTCCCGCCCCTTTTTCCTAGTGTAAGAAATCTCTTCTCAGATGTGGATCTGGTTGTAAGACCAGACAGATAACAGAAGGGGACATTCTTCTTTGTATGAAAAGAATGAAAGCCCCTCCCCCCTTGACATGTTTTTCAGCTTTTTCCCTTATCTTAATTGAAGATTGTCCCTCTCTGCAGTCTACCTGGGCACCTCCCTTCTTATCTGGCTGAACAGGGGGGGATACTTTGCTTGTGAATATCTCTTAAACCATAAAGGTATGCGAGATAAGACTTATATCATTCTTCATGTTTTTTCAATGCCTACAAAATAAAATAAAGTTAAAACGAAGTATTACTATCCCTTTAAATGACAGATTGTAGTATGTGCAATTTTGTGTTCCTGTCACCTGCTATGATATGTTATCCCTGCAGTATGTCAGCTCATACCAATGGGGTAACATTTCAATTGGGAGGCCTCTTGTTACCTAGCCTAATATAGTGTTCCATGAAATGCAGAATGGTGCAAAAGAAAAAAATCTTAAATGTTTATTCAATTGCTAATTTTTATAGGAAGACCTACATATGAAAACAGGTATTTTAGAGATTTAATACTAAATTTAGGACCACAAGCATTTTTATTTGTCCTCTGTGGTATGGTTGGTTTGCCCAAGAATCACTCCACCTTCATTTGAAAATAGGCTCCCGTCTTATAGTATTACATTCAGCACGTAATTGATTTCTTTATTCCATTTATTACAGTCATAGACTTTACAGAAATTATGAGACCAATAAGCTTCAGAAGAACTGAAATGCTCATAAGGGTCACTAGTTTCTCTCAGATTGAATGCTGATGGAAAAGTAAACTACAAGAGAGAGCAAATCAACTAAAACCATATCCTATAATGTAAAAAGCCAGAATGTTTGTCCGATGCAGTCATGCGCACTTTGCGCAGTAGACTGCCCAAAAGCACAGAATGCTGGGAGCATTCTGTGAGTTCGGGCAGTCTCTACTGAACATGACTGCATCGCATGCACTGCCAGTAAGGCGGCAGTATGCAGGGCAGGACCGGCATCTACCTCACCGGAACTTGGTCCGTGTACACAGGCTTTTACACTAGTACAGATATAAATTACTCTTGTTTGAAGGACATCAACCTTGGTAAATCTTTCTTAACTATGTAAGAGTCACTTATTCCTATGGTATTGTTACTCTTTGAATGCTAAGAAGGTATCCACTGTATTACTTTGCAATGGGGTAAAACATATTTGCAAGCTTCATTGAACCCCTTAATGACCAGTGATCTGCCAGGACCATCATGGCTGTCTGGGCGTTAAGGACACTGAGCTATGATTACAGAACACAGCCGTCAAAAAAAAAAAGAAAAGAAAAGTGCAGTGGTCCTCTAGAGTTCCCCACTCCTGGACCGTGCTCCGCCTCAGGGGTTAAATCAACAGAGATGTTTATTTGCTCACACGGTGTAAATTACCTCAGGATTATTCCACTTTTGCACATATGACACAAAGAATCAATGTACCAAACAGTTAAATAGCAAATGTATTTTCCTTTGGCTGCTCTCCAGAACAACATTACTGTATAGCAAGAGTGAAAGCCCCAAAGAATCCTATTTTAAATACATCTTCACTGACAATGACTGCTACAGAATGAGCATCTAATTATCCAGAGAGCATTTAAAAGCTCTCTCCCATTTTAATTATGTGAAAAGCCTGGCTTCTATACAGATCTAGTGTAACTATATTTAATATCTGGGCTGTACTAAAGAGCTCTCTGTAATGATGTAAATTAGAGAGAGAAATATTAATGAATAAATTAGATGCTAATCATTTTAATAGTTGCCATTTTGCTTATGGACAGTTTTGCTTTTTTGAATTTTCATTAAAAACATTAATGTAGTAAAAGGCAGTCACACCAATTAATAGCCCCTTGAGGTCCAAAGGGGTGTACAATGCATTGCAAAGTAGCGCATTGCACACCTTTCTAAACATATTTTGGTATCATTTTTTGGAACAAGTAGTTGATTTTGAAAGAGCTTCCAAAATCACACACCCACACCAACATACACACACACAGGTTCCATCAGGCTCCTTTTGGTCTTTAGACACTGGAACACTTAATATTTAATATATATGTGTATGGTTTCATGCATGGATGAACAAAAACTAATTATCCACTGGGATATTATCAGCTTATGTGAGACTCCTAAAGAAGACAAAGATTTAGTTACATTTTAAGATGGATACTGGCTATACTATAAAGGAACCAATGATGGACAATGTGGAGGAATCAGATTCTTTATTAGCAGCAGACTGACAGACTGAGTAATAACAGTAGAAAGTATTTCTGAAAGGGTCACTTCCTGTACTATCAAACTAAATAGTTACTATGTTTTTGAAATAATTTATGTTAGCCCCTACAAGTAGGCACAGTGATGATGATTTTGAAGAGTTTTACGATGATTTATTATTCCTCTACAAATAGGACAATTACCACTACAAATCAATGATGGAAGATTTCAATACATAAATTGGTGAAAATTCGATTGGACCACATGGAACTGGAAAAAGAGATGATAGAGGCTACCAGCTGATCTAATTTGCATAAAAACAACACTTGTGCATCACACAAAAGATGGCCACACATAGGGGCTAAATGTTTGCATTAACGCTTGAAGAAGTACAACAGCAAAAGCTCAACAACTGCTAAAATGAGTGGAAGAGTGTTATTCAATTCTTTATAAGCATGGAGCACAACAACAGAATGCAGTGCCAGAGGCTGAAGCTGTGACAGAGGTTTTGGTTGAAGAAGTAGAAGCTGCAATGGAATCAATGAAAAATGGCAAAGCAACTGGACATGATAAAGTACTGATTAAATGTTTAAACCCAGAGGTCAACCCTTATTCAAAGCCCTAGGTAAGCTGTTTTTAAAATGGCTACTATTCGGCAATCATCCTACTGTACAAAAAGGGTGATAAGGCAGATCTAAAAAACTACTGACCAATAAGCCTATTGAGAGTGGTTTTCAAAGATTTCACAAACGTACTATAGAGAAGAATGGACACAATACATAACATGACACAACCTAAAGCCCAAGCAGGCTTCAGGATCGGTTTCAGTACAATGTTCCATATTCAGACAGTGCAACAAGTTATAGAGAGACATGATGCAAACAACCTTCCATTTTCTATAGCCTTCATTGACTGCAAAAAGGCCTTTGACTCAGTGAAAAAAAGCAAGCAATAACCGATGCCCTGAATAGGGATGGACAAAAATTTTGCCTCAAATCAAAATCAGCAAAAAATGAAACCTCCTGCTTGGCAAAAAAAAATTCATAAAAAGTACAGTTTTCCAGCTTTTTTTTTTATCTGGCTCATTGCATTGAAATCAATAGGAAGACTGAATTTTTCTACACCCCATGGCATTTTTCTCTTCTTTTCCTGCAGGCATATAAAAGGGTGTCAGGCTCTCACAGCATGCCATTTTATGTTTGTGAGTGGCAAAAGAAGCAATTTTCGAGCTAGAGAAGATAAGCAAATAAAGGGGAATTGAAGCTTAGTTTAGGGACTTTTTTAGGGCATTTGTTTTCTGTATTAGGGGAGTCTAGGGGCACTCTGGGGAAGAAGGGAGGAAGAAGGTTGATCCCAAATACCCTAAAATTGGGTGTGACTGACTGGCAACAGGCAGCTGGAATCCAATTTGCTTGCTGATCTTGGGGTGGTTATTAAGGAAAGGATGTTGACCCCAAATACCCCAACATTCTGACTGATTTGATTTGAAAGACACAGACAGGTGCTGTCCAATCTATTTCCTTGCTGATCTTGCAGTTATCACTGTTGGACATGTGTGTGTGGGGTGGGTGAGAAGGGAGCAAAGGTGGTTGGCCCTGTAAATACCCCAACATTCTGTCTGACTGATTTGAAAGACACAAGCAGCTTCAGTCCAATTTCCTTGCTGTTATTGTATCTGTGCTGGTGAAGTCTGCGGAAAGGAGTTGTTGGTTTTTTTTTTTTTTAATAATACATTGGACACACTGTGATAAGATAGGGTGGACAACTTTAAAAATAACTATATTAGGTGACAGACAGCTGACTTGTAGCCTGACATGAGCTGTGTGACTGAGGCAGACTTGATAGACAGCAGATGACATCAGTTGCACTGTGTACAGGTGAGTAAAAAACACACACAGTAGTTGAATAATGTTAAGCAAATGCACAAGGGGAAGGGGTAGGGGGAAAGGTGAAGCAGTGCAGGGACATGGCAGTAAAGTAGCAGTTCAGAAACTAACTGCAGCCTTGGTTGCTGCAGTGTGTGCAATAAATGATGATGATCCCTCTCCTCCCAGGGACGATGAAATTTGTCAAGGTCCCACCAAAAGCTCCATCACCAAAAGTAAAAAGAAATTGTTTGACACCTCTAAAAGCTTAGAGAACTATAAGTGTAGTGGGCAAGAAGCAGCCGGCGATGCTGAGGATGACCTAAGGATGACTACTGATGATAATAAAGAGCTAATATATATCCCTCCAGCATCATTCTCTTCTTCAAATACAGGTGAAGTTGAGAATGACAGAGATGATGACATGGTCACAAAGGCCAAAATCTTCCACCACTTAAAAGGAGCACTGTGTCTGTCTATTAACTGTTTGAGAAAACTATTGGAAACTTTTACCCTGGACAAGCAAAGATGGCAAGAAGTACACAGTCAACCTGTCAGTCATCATCCGCATCAACACTGCTTCCATATCCAAATCCCACTCAGTCACATATACTTGTGTTGAGTAATCAGCAGCAACAGCTGTAAATTACAGGTTATTAACTTCCACAACCTTGGCTACGATGAGAGCTTCTGCTGCTGCTGGAGGTGCTGCAAGTAGAATTGCATTAGCATGTAGCCCCAGTAGTAGTAGTAGCAGCCCCTCAGGGACCCCTCAGTCCATGAAGTTTACAGTATTGAGATACTCTACCCAGAAACTAATCATGTTGCTGTTGTCTGTGCAAAAAGGTATGCAAGCAGGGGAGAAAGCAGACTTACACCTAGACATCTCATCTATGAGATCCCACCTCAAGCACAACCATAGGTCTGACTGGGGGACACACTATCAGCAGGTCATAGGTGCCATAACTAGCAGCACCAGAAGTACTCCAAAAAGTTCCCAGGGCTCTGAGGCAGATAAGAGAAGAAATTATGATATTTATGTGTCAGACAGTGTGCCACTGACAACAGTTAGTTCATTCCAAATAACACCTATGGCTCTTGCTGCAGAGAAGTATGATGACTCAGGGTTTGCTGTAGGAGATGACAAGAGTCATAGACTGTCCACGCATACTGCCTCCACCACTTACTCTATTCATGTTGTTAACTCAATCAGGTTACAGGGTTCTTCTGCCATGTACTGGCAAACTATACTTACTGAGTTCTTGGGAAGGAGTCAAAAACTTCACAAAAACAAATCAAAAATATGCCCTTGGAATGGCAAGGTTGCCAAGATGTTGGTATCTGCTGATAATGGCTCTAACATAATTGCTGCTTTGAGAATATGTTATATGGTGAATGTGCCCTGCTTTGCCCATGGGCTAAATTTAGTTGTGACCAGATCCCTGGCAGAATCCTAAACCCTCAGATAGATGCAAACTATTGACTGCAAAATCTGTGCCTATTTTAGTTGCTCCTACAATGCACCCAATGCTCTATATTCCATATAAGATCATAACAACCTGCCCCATTACCAGCTGGAAATGGAGGTCCCTACCAGGTAGTATTCCACACTTTACATGCTAGAGCGTTTGTATGAGTAGAATAAGGCCATAATGAGTACACCATGCAAAACTGGAAGGCTTAGGAGGGAGCCTGGCTGAGGAATCTTGTCATAATGACAACACAGACATGCAACAGCTGATTAATGATCTGTTAGCCTGATTTGAACAAGATCCTTGCATAGTACCCATTAAAAGCAATGAGGAATACATTCTTGCCAGTTTGCTGGACCTGTGCTTCAAACACAAAGTTTCAGAATTTCTGTCAAAGGACCATCCACAGTTTATTACAGCAAGGGATCATAACGATCAGCAGCATCTCTCTGGGGAATCAGATTCTGTCAAGGAATTTAACAATATGCTTATTGATGGAGTGGAGGGTTGCATTGTGCAGGATGAGAGGGAGAAAGTTAGGGCACAATGCTATGCTAGACAGCATAGTGAAAAAAGATGACAGAGAAGCATTTCAACCAGCAGCAGGAGCACCTACATCATCAACCAGAACATCCCATTCAAAACATAGGGCAATTCATGGGTCTGAGCATGGGCAGCAAAAATCCAACATTGGATGTGGTGGCACATCTCTTTGGGACTTGCTTTCTGAGTATGGGTTGATAACTGACATACAGGAATACCGTGTAGCTCCTAGGAGTGATCCCACTGCACGTGAGATGGTTTCTGCATACTTGCTGCAGGATAACTATGTTCTAGGCAGAAACAATGATCCCATGGACTACAGGCAAACAAAGAAGTGTGTGGGTAGCACTGACATGTATTGCAATGAAAACTCTTAGTTGCCCTCCAGCAAGCATTGAGTCAGTGCAGATTTTCAGTGCAGCTGGTTACATTGTGAATGATTGTAGGATGCGGCTATCAAGCAGCAATGTTGGGAGGCTAACATTTTTAAAAATGAACCAACATCTCATACCATGTGAGTATCAGGTAGCAGAAATTGCACAGAGAAATCCTGGCCAAATGTAATAACAGCAGCCCTTTTGAGAATCACACCATGCCAGTCCCCCACCACCACTACCATACACATCTGCCACATTGTAGGTTGAACTTTTTTGTTTTTGTCTCTTGACATAATCATAAATAGGTGCCAGTGTCACTTAAGAAAGTTAATTTTGTGGGCAAAGAACAAAGACATTCTGCATGCTAACAAATTTTACAAGGCATATGTTGCTGTAGTACTAACAACTTTGACTTTCAGCTACTCATTTCTCCACTGCAGCTCTCAGAAGAAGTAATATTGTGATGGGAAATGTTGCATCGTAGGAAACATAGGCAAAAGATTTGTTTGCATTGATGAAAAGCGGGAAAATTTTGCACTGGAGAAAAGGAGAAAAAGTTTGAGAAAAAGAGAAAAATTGTCATTTTTTTGCGAAAAGGCATGCGGGAACGTTTTCTGACATTTTACCCAATCCTAGCCCTGCTCAACCAAGGAATAGATAGAACTCACATGAACAATCCTCTAATCCAAAATATGAAAATACAACTCCATCAATACAGGTCAACTATGATAAAGTCCAGATCAACATAGAAAAAGGGATCTGACAAGGATACACAATCTCCCCAAAACTATTCTCTAAATTTTTGAAGAAACTAAATTGAAACAAAAAATGGACATAAGATCAATAAAGACTACCTACATCACTTATGTTTTGCAGACAATATCATACTCTTTGTTACAAAAGAAAGAGCTTTTGGATTGCACTACTTGTGATAAGAGTGGTTATGCTTAGTCATGGAATAGCTGTTGGGTGCAGTGGTAATTCATTAGCACTGAAAAAAATATGGGAGAGAAATAGTTACCATGTTTGCACTCCAGAAATGTCCCTAATTTAGGATCATAAATTTGGATCCTCTAAAACGAAGATAGATTGTGCTTAAAAGTTAAATTCTTTATTTAAACAGTCCTTAAAACACACACAAGGGATTGAGTAATTGAGTAATTTCTCATAAATGTCACTCTGTATTACTTATTGGGATAAGAAGCACCCCCTACTTTGCATTAGCTGCCACAAGAGACTTCTCCATGTAATCTGAGCTCAAGTATGGTGTTGATTGATTAGATCCATCTCTGCATATAATATTCTTTTATATAATATAGACTCACTATGATTTAAATTGATAACATTCTGCTGAACCTGATCATTGTTAAGTAAGGGTTCGTTACTATTTTAACTGGCCACACATAGTGAGACAGGTGCATCATAGCTGCAGCATCACATTGTCAATTCCAGTAATTCCTGATTGCAAATACTGGGTGGGTGTCTATTCTATGGAAACATTAAAGGGACAGTAAAGTCCCAAAAAAAGTATGTTCTAAATTGTAGCTGCACTAATAAAACACTTAAAGCGCTTAATCCTTTCTCTCAAACCGTTATGGTTTGATAGAAATAAGAAAATAAAGTCCTCCGTTCCCTCCCCTTTCTGCCTGATGAGCTGTAAAGCTGTCAGAGGCAGAATGCGGTCGCCCGACTGTAGGCGGCTCTTCAGGAGCGCTGTCATCTAGATATCTAAGTATAATTATTTCATCGGTATGGTCTACAACGTGTGCTTGGCAGCAGTACTTCTGGTGCAGCTGTCTGGTCCCGGAAGCAGGATCTCATGATGTCCGCTGTACAGCGGATGCATGAGAAGGGGGAGGGAGTGGAGGTCTTTATTTTATTACATCTCTCAAATCATAATGGTTTGAGAGAGAGGATTAAGCACATTAATATTTTTTTTTAGTGCAGCTACCATTTAGAACATACTTTTTTGGGACTTTACTATCCCTTTAACCCCTGAATCTTTCCAAATAATTGAGATGTGCATCTAAATAAATGAGATGGATAAAATATTTTGTGAAAGGTACAGTTCAACAAGTAAGTTCAACTGCCATATTAGAAGAGATGCTTGGAAACTGTATTGTCTCAATGTCTAATGTAGATTGCTATCTATAATGTTGGATGCTGTAATCGTTCAAAAAATCTCTGGATAGGCTCAATATTTGTAAATTGCATCTAAACTATTACTGGTAGAGATTCGGCTGATAGCTAGAAGAATTATGCAAATGTTATTAATGATTTGGATGGGCCAATCCGGTTTATCTTGAATAGTAGTGCTATGACTTGGATCAATCTTCTATAATTATAAAATATCCTGTGCTATTATTTTCTGTCCTTACTGAAAGTATCGTAATGTAAAGGGCATTTGTCCCAAGAGTTCAAATATGACTAGTGCTCGACGTCAGATGCAGCTTGAGGTCTATGAAAAGAATCCTAGGATTATAAATAATGCTTGCGCTGGATTTATCATCCAGACACACCAATTATAATGTGATATGGGCTGATCTTTTAGGTGTCTAAAGTAGACTAGTAGACTTGTAACAAGTGCTCTGGTTTTACAATGAATGCCTCATTAGTCTCTTGAGAATTATGCCGGTTCATTTGTAACAATGATGTGTCAGCTTGTATGAATGGATTGCCAGTAGTGTGCTGCTGTTTAACTAATTACAGTATCTAATGTAGTAATAAGTTAAGTGTTGTCTCTAAATTTATCATCAAGCAGTACTTCATCTGAGCATCATAGTTTATATATATACGCTTGAAGCCCTTGAATTTGGATTATAGACAACAATGCTCTGGGATAGACACCTATGGTATTTATTGCCCTGTTGGCTTACAAAAAATTCCTTCCTTAGCAGTTGAATGGTAAAAATAAGTAGTGAATGATAACTGTCAGTGTTTAATGCCTGATTGGCCTCACAGAAAATTCACAGCTAATCAATGGATCTAGTAGAACTCTGCTCAAGGGTAGCTGTCAACAAAAAAAGTAATGCGTAACAAATTTACCATACTAAGACCAATCAAAGTAGAGGGACAAGAGCTAGAAGATGTGTACAAGTATGTTTACCTTGGACAGTAAATTACAACAGATGGAAACATTATGGTGGAAATTAAGCAACAAATAAAACTGAGATGGCAAGCATTTGGAAAACTTAGTAGTACTGTCTTTAAGACAAATTTATCACTCTTCCTCAAGTGCAAGGGTTTGATCAAAATGACCTCCCAGTCCTTGTGTATGACTGTGAAATATGGACACTGAATTCAAAGCCATACAAAAACTTAAGGTTAGGCACAGAAGTATGGTACGGTGAATTCTAAACTTCACAAAGAGAAGAACTGTGTGCATGGATTTATCAGCAAACAAAAGTCTATGATATTATTGAAAGACTAAAGCACCTGGAATGGAAATGGTAAGGCCACATAGCAAGAAATACTATGCTGGACCTAGATGGACAAACACATTTTGGAATGGATTCCACTCAATACTAAATGCCCAAAAAGAAGACTAAAGAGAAGATTGGTAGATGGAGGCTTGCTGAGGAGGCCTTCTCCCTGCAGTGGATCAACAACAGCTGAACATGATGATGATTATGATATATATCATAGTCTTGCAACCCTTGAAAGTGCCACATCTATGCCTGTGCCTCAAGTATGTCTTCAGAAGAAGTCTATACAGGTCCTTTACAATTTCCTGTAAAGTGGGATTGTGGTATTTTCTCTGAAGCCTGGGACCTATTTTGTCAGGACTGTCATCTTTCTACTACCAGGAAGCCTATCTCATGCATCACCTTCTTTTTAATTTTAATAGTCCAGTAATACATACATGGGCTTCCCTCACCTCCACTATGGGGTCAATGTTTGATGATGTCTCCTTTTGTAGAAAATAGTCTGAGAGTCTACAAACACTTAACCAAGGGAGACGTCCTGATATCTCCTTCCCTTGATCTGTGAATTGATGGATCCTTTCAAGTCAACTGAAATCTTTTCTAAACTAGATCTGAGAGGGGATCTGAGTATGTGAGGAGGGGGAGTGGAAGATGACCTTCCTCTTTAGGTATGGTAATTTTGAATACCTGGTAATTTCATTCTGGTTCTGTAGTGCCCTATATTATAAAATTTGAAATCTGCTGGATAACTTCCATGTAGTCTACCCTGATAACAGACGTGGGATAACGAAAGTACACTGTCTTTGAATTCTATGGTTTTACATATCAGGACATAAGAATAATCATCTGTTCCTTAGCAGGTCTACAAATTAGGTAAATACAACCTCAGATGAACAACAAAACATGACACATTACAGCGCGTCATGATTTATTTAACAAAAATAAAGCCAAAATGAGGAAGCTATGTGTGAATTCAAAGAGGGTGTACTTTCTTTTTCACATAACTGTATATCTTTTTTTTTTTTTTTTTTTTTTTTTTTACCGTAGAAGAGCACCATGCTCACATGGAAACAAGTCTGTCCTACCACTACACTTACCATCTCCATGATAAAGTGGAATAAAATGTGTCTTTGCTGATTAGAGGACATAGAATTCTTTGATTAGGTGATATCCAAGCTCAATCTAAGAGTCCTTACATTGCATCTGCAGGCTACTGTGTTCCTTTAGATGTTCCCATTCATCCTTTGGTGGAGGTATCCATGTATTTGTCAACCTGCCTTCATCTCCAAGCCATAATGTGATCCTAGTAATGGTGGACAGACTTACCCTCTACCTCAGTAACTGCAAACATCTTTATAAAGGATATCTTGCACCTGGTTCCATCTTCTAAGATTTTTTTTGTTAGGGTTTGAAGATTTAGCTCTCCTTATCCACTGCTTTCTAGTCATGGTCTAATGGTCAGATGTAACACACCAATCAGTTCATTGTTCCTCAAGTATGTTTCTATTTCTTGCCAACTTTGGTTTCCAGCCCACTCAATTACTAAGATCCCTTCAAGTCAGCTGTTTTACATGGCCTACTAATATCTGCAATTCCTTTCTGCTGGATATAAAGTACAGTTTTGGGCTCCCGTTCTTAAAAAAGACACTGTTGAACTGGAAAGAGACATGCAACAAAACTGATAAAGGAACTGGAGGATCTGATTTCTAAAGTTATACTGGACAAATTGAGATGTTACATCTAAAGGGTGATATTACTACAATTTACAAATGTATTCAAGGTCAAAGAACTCTCCAATTAACTATTTACTCAAATGGCTGAACAAAGAGGAAAAGCGCTTTTGACTAAAACAAAGGCAGGGATTTTTTTTTACAGTAATGACAGTAACGTTATGTAATCCTTTGCCTTGAGATGCTGTGTTTGCAAATACTGTAATTTCTTACAAAAACATAATAGATACCTATCTAGCACAGAATTATGATAGTTGGCTTGAAAGCAGATATGATGTTGATCCAGGGAAATATCTGCCATTTGGAGTCATAAAGGAATTTATCTACCCACTTGGGGCTTAATTGGAAATGGATTTCATTGTTTTTTTCCCCTTCCTCTGGATCAAGAGGGGTGATTCTGGCATGGGCTGGACTTGATAGACTCATGTGTTTTTTCCAGCCTCCTAAACTATGTTATTATGCTAAACTATGATTCTCTCTTTATAGCATACTCTACTTAAAGTACAACAAGCCTATTATGCTGATCAAGCATAGCACCCAGTTTCCCACTCAGTACTAAGTTGGGGATAAAGTTTGTCTTTCTATAACCATCCTGTTTGGGGTACTGTGCAAATGTTTTCAAAAATAGACATATTAATAGTTTATTTTTATCAATTAAAAAATGATAGTGAGTTGACAGAAGGAAAACCTAAATCAAATCAATTTTGCTTTACCACCCTTTGCCTTCAAAACCGCATCAATTCTTCTAGGTACACTTGCACACAGTTTGCCAAGGAACTCTGCAGGTTGGTTGTTCAAAACATCTTGTAGAACTAACCACAGTAGTTCAGAGGATTTAGGCAGTCTCAGTTGCTTCTCTCCATTTAATAGTAAACAATCTCAATGATGTTAAGATGAGGGCTCCGTGGGGGCCATACCATCAGATCCAGGGCTCCTTGCTCTGCTTTACGCTCAAGATAGTTCTTAATGACTTTGGCTGTATGTTTGGGGTCATCGTCATGCTGCAGAATAAATTTGGGGCCAATCGGATGCCTCCCTGATGGTATTGCATAATGGATAAATATCTGTCTGTACTTCTCATTGTTGAGGAGACCATTCATTCTGACCATATTCCCAACTCCATTTGCAGATATGCAGCCCCAAACTTCCCAGGAACCTCCACCATGCTTCACTGTTGTCTACAGACACTCATTCTTGTACCTCTTTTCAGCCTTCGGCAAAGAAACTGCCTTCTGCTACAGCAAGATATTTCAAATTTTGAACACCTGCTGCCATTTTTCTGCACCCCAGTTCCTGTGTTTTCATGCATAGTTCAGTTGCTTGGCCTTGTTTCCATGTTGGTGGTGTGGTTTTTTGGCTGCAAGTCTTCAGTGAAGACTACTTATGACCAGAGCTTCTCCAGACAGTAAATGGATGTACCAGGTTCCCACTGTTTTCTGGCAATTCTGAGCTGATGGCACTGCTGGACATCTTCTGAGTGCAAAGGGAACTAAGCGTGTGTCATGGTTTTCAGGCAAAGAAGGACAGACACAATGATAAAATACAACCACCTTTATTTACAATATACAGCAATTCTAGTATAGCCCACATAACCCCAGACGCAGGATGATAGGACCCAGGTTCTTCTCCGGAGCTTCACACTGTGCTGTGCACTGCACTACTGTGAGCTTCCAAGACTAGGAAATAGGCTCGAGTGTAATGTCTGTATGAACGGTATAATATGCGTAAGTACCAATTTGGTCACACGACCGGAGACAACAGGGAGTGGGAGCAGGCCAGAGCCATGAAACACGGAGACTACCGGTCAGGCAAGCTGGGGGTGCATGGAGTGAGTAGGCAGCTAGAGCCACAGGTCAGACAAGTCTGGGACTACACGGAGCGAGTTAGTAGCCAGAGGTCAAACAAACTGGGGATACACGGAGCGAGTTAGTCAGCCAGAGCCACAGGTCAGGACCGATGTGGGAAGTCTGACAAGCTGGGGTTATACACAGAGTGGATTCTCAGATAAGCACGGGTCACAATGGAGTGCAAGTGAACTAGCAGAAGCCCACGTAAAGGTAATGGCTCCTAAGCCCAAGGAGGTTAATAAAGGAGCAGAAGAAGGCGGAACTCAATTATGCAAAACAGAATAGACCCGTAAACAGGCATCTGTGCC
This sequence comes from Rhinophrynus dorsalis, assembly GCA_037306005.1. Taxonomy (NCBI): domain Eukaryota; kingdom Metazoa; phylum Chordata; class Amphibia; order Anura; family Rhinophrynidae; genus Rhinophrynus; species Rhinophrynus dorsalis. The sequence continues at coordinate 412,354,443 of CM074719.1, read as the reverse complement.
AGTGCCTGTATCATGACGTCAGCAATGCAGAAGTAACCACAATCATGCCGACCTACACACCACAGAGGAAGGAAGCACAGGATCACTAAGGCATCCTTAGGGGGACTGTGATAGTGTACCACCCCTTTATGACCTCTCCCCCGCGGAAGAGGGTCAGCGCCAGAGGAATTGCGGGAGTGGAATTCACAGTGAAGGCAGGAGTATGTAGATCTTTCTTAGCAACCCAGGAGCGCTCCTCAGGTCCATACCCTTTCCAATGAACTAGATATTGTACCTGTCCTCTGACCTTGTGAGAGTCCAAAATACTTTATACCTCATACTCCTCATGGTTCCCCACTTGGACAGGTCTGGGACTGAAAGGAGCAGTAGTATATCTGTTACAGACCAATGGTTTCAGTAGCGATACATGGAACGCATTAGAAATGTGCATATTAAGGGATAGTAACCCCCCTGAAAAAGTGAAGCCAAATGCTAGGAATCATCAAAACATACTTAACTTCTTTATTCCCATCTCTCAAAATGTTATGGTTTGAGAGATGTAAGAAAAGAAAGACCTCCGCTCCCTCCCCTTTCTGCCTGATGAGCTGTAAAGCTGTCAGAGGCCGAATCTGGTCGACCGACTTACGCTGGCTCTTCAGAAGCGCTGTCATCTAGATATCTCGGCATAATTACTTCATTGGACTGGTCCACAACATGTGCTTGCAAGCCAGGCACATGTTTTAGACCATTCCGATGAAGTAATTATACCGAGATATGTAGATGACAGCGATCCTGAAGAGCCGCCGTCTGGTCCTGGAAGCAGGATCTCATGACGTCCGCTATACAGCGGATGCACGAGAAGGGGGAGGGAGGGGAGGTCTTTCTTTTCTTACATCTCTCAAACCATAACGGTTTGAGAGATGGGAATATGGGAGTTAAGTATGTTTTGATGATTCCTAGCATTTGGCTTCACGTTTTTCGGGGGGGGGGGGGTTACTATCCCTTTAGCAGGGAGTTCAAGAGCATAGGTTAGGGGATTAATCCTATGGAGAACCCAAAAGGGGCCCACAAATCAGGGAGACAGTTTTTTACAAGGCACCTGGAGATGGAGATTGCATGAGGACAGTCATACTCTCTCTCCCATCTGGAAAACTGGAGCGGTAACCATTACTGTCTGTTTGTCTCTTATAGCACAATGTGGAACTGTTCCAACACCTGATTAGACCTTTCTGTAGCACCCTTAGACTGTGGATGGTATGCTGAGGAGAATGAGAGCTGGATACCCATCTGTCCTCTAAATGGTCTCCAAAAATGCGACACAAACTGGCTCCTACGATCTGAGAGTACCACCTTGGGTATACCGTGGAGACAAACCACCTCCTTTGCAAAGATCTCGGCCAACTCCTTAGAGGAAGGTAGTCCTTTGAGAGGTACAAAATGAGCCTTCTTAGAAAATCTATCCACAATCATGAGGATGACCGTGAAGCCCTCTGAGACAGGCAAATCCACCATAAAGTCTATCGATAAGTGTGACCAAGGCCGCTCCTCATTGGGAATGGGTTGAAGGAGACCCAGAGGAAGATGTCTATGAGTCTTGGTCCGAGCACAAGTGGAACAAGTAGCAACAAATGCAGAACAGTCCGCCCTCAGGCTGGGCCACCAAAAGAGTCTAGTCATAGACCATATTAGTTGGTCTCTCCCAACGTGCCCTGCAGCCATCGAGAAATGGTAAGTTTCCAGCAGTCTGGTATGGAGGGATTCAGGCACAAAACATTTCCCATTTGGCTTATTTGCTGGGGTGGAAGCTTGAGCAGCCAAAATCTCCTCACCTAACGGAGATGCATCAATGAAAAACCCTGCGGACCCGGATTCCAGTAGTGCTGGAGCCACCACTGAAGACTCGCCCTAAGATAGTATTACTTCAAGAATAGGTTTGTCCTGAAGTCTCTCTGGGGACTGTGAAATTCCACCTAGGGTCTGTCCCCTACATGACCCTAGGTGCGATCATTTACAGCCGGATAGGGCAAGCACGCAACATGTGACCCTGCTCCCCACAGTATAAGCAAAGGCCCCTCCTCCTGTGCCGAGCCCTCTCCTCCACTGAAAGGCATGTGAAGCCTAACTGCATTGTCCCCCCCCCCCCGGCGGGGTCATAAGTAGGAGGTATGGGAGGTGAGGGAGGACAGGGTGGGCGTAAGAAGTTAGGTGCCAACCAAAGTAAAGGTTTATGCCCCTGTTCCTTGAACTAAGGCCTGTCATGGATTCTTGTATCTATCAAGATGGTGACTGAGAGTAGCTCCTCCAGATCACCAGACAGGTCTCGGGCTGCCGTCTTGTCCTTAATAGTGTGACACAAGCCCTGGGAGAGAGCGGCAACTAGGGCCTCATTGTTCCATCCTACCTCCACTGCCAGAGTGCGGAGCTCAATAGCGTTGTCCGCTACTGTATGTGAGCCCTGCCGTATTGTCATAAGTCTTTTGGCAGCAGAGGTTGTGCGCCCAGGAACATCAAAGACTGTCCGGAAAGAGGCCACAACTTCCATGAAGTTATGAATTATGGGCTTCTCCATCTCCCAGATTGGGTTGGCCCAGGCCAATGCCTTGCCGGACAGGAGGGAGATCAGGAATCCCACCTTACTTCGCTCAGTAGGGAATGCATGTGGTAACATTTCCAAAAAATTACCCAGCTGATTGAGGAACCTCTGGCGTAGTGTAGGTTCCCCATCATATCTTTGGGGTAAAGAAAAGGAGCCAGACAACCCTCTACTCATGCCAGCCTCAGAGGACGTTGCCACTCCTAGTGCAGGTACTGGGGGAGCCACCTGTTGCTGAGCAAAGTAATCAAGGTGAGCCGTGCGATTCAATAGTGTCTGCACAGCAAAAGACAACTGGTCAATTCTCTGGTCCTGAGAATCCATCCTGGACAGGATGCTCTGATTAGGTGGACTGCCAGAACCTTCAGTAGACATGGCCCTTACGTACTGTCACGGTTTTCAGGCAAAGAAGGACAGACACAATGATAAAATACAACCACCTTTATTTACAATATACAGCAATACTAGTATAGCCCAAACAACCCCAGACACAGGATGATAGGACCCATGCTCCTCTCTGGAGCTGCACACTGTCCTGTGCACTGCACTACTGCGAGCTACAGAGACTAGGAAAGAGGCTCGAGTGGAACTCCTGTATGAACAGTATAATATGCGTAAGTACTACTTTGGTCACACGACCGGAGGCAACAGGGAGTGGGAGCAGACAAGAGCCATGGAACACAGAGACTACCGGTCAGGCACACTAGGTGTGCATGGAGCGAGTAGGCAGCCAGAGCCACAGGTCCGACAAGTCGGGGACTACACGGAGCAAGTTAGTAGCCAGAGGTCAGACAAACTGGGGACACACGGAGCAAGTGAGTCAGCCAGAGCCACAGGTCAGTACCAATGTGGGTAGTCAGACAAGCCGGGGTCAACACGGAGCGAGATAGTCAGCCAGAGCCACAGGTCACAACCGATGCGGGTATTCAGACAAGCTGGGGTCATACACGGAGCAAGTTAGTCAGCCAGAGCCACAGGTCAGCCACAGGTTATTGCTGTGCTCAGTCTTGTCATGGTGTATAACTTTTGGCATTAAACTGTCTTCAGCAACATCACCTTGTTAGGCGAGTTTGGCTGTTTACTCACCCAGTTTTATTCCTTCTACACAGCAGTTTCAATGTCAGTTTATGACTGTATTTCAAACTACATCTTAAATTGTTAATCATTAGCACCTGTTTGGTATAATTGTTTAATCATACACCTGATTATATGCCTACAAAATCCCTGACTTTGTGCAAGTGTACCTAGGAGAATTGATGCTGTATTGAAGGCAAAGGGTGGTCACACCAAATGTTGATTTGATTTAGATTTTTCTTCTGTTCACTCACTTTGCATGTTGTTAATTAATAAAAATAAAATTTGAAAATGTCTATTTTTGAAAGCATTCTTACTTTACAACATTTTTTCACATCTGCCTAAAACCTTTGCACAGTAATGTATCTGCTCTCTGTCAAGACCGTTATTAGACTTGCAGCTGCCATGCCTCATTTTTCTGAATCTTTGTCTTTACCCAGTACTCTGTAAACCAGTGTTTCTCAACTCCTGTCCTCAGGACCCACTTACAGGCCAGGATTTGATGATTTCCTTGTTAGAGCACAGGTGAGTTAATCAATGTGAATGAGCCTCTGATCACAACACCTGTGCTCTAGTCCTGGCCTGTTATTGGGTCCTGAGGACAGGAGCTGAGAACCACTGCTATAAACCTTGGGTTGCTAATATCTTTCCTAGCTGTTTACTTCCACCTATTCCTTTAGAAGTTGATCTGTTTGTAATACAGGAAACATCTCACTCATGTCTCCATCGGGTAAAGCTTATTAAAAACATATTTTCTGCTATTTCCCATTTTATGAATTATTATATTACATATCCATGATCTTGTTTGATTGTCACTAAGTAGCCTAAAATATTTTTTTATACGTCAATATGATAAATAATTGTCGTACATTTTGATCTACCAAATACTATATAACACAGATGACAAATCTGAAATGTATTTATGTATAAATGTTTGTACTATACAATGAGGTTCAACATGAAACCGCAAAACACAGCTCAAAATCTTCTGGAAGAGATAATCAAGTAGATAAGTTTGTTAAAATATGAACAAGCTAATTACCTAAAATAAATCTCAAATGAATTCAAACATATAATTCTAATCTAATTCGCCTAGGCTAACAGATTTAGTGACTATCAAACACAATAATAGATAATATTCATATTTTTAAATGTCAACATAGCAACAAATGTATTTTCAAAAAGCTTTACTCCATTTTACTATGTTAGAAACATGGTATTGTATTTGTATTTGTATTAAAGGGAGAAAAAGAGTGAAAGAAAGAGACAAACCTCCCCTCAAACCAAGTATAATATACCACAAATAATAATAATACTTTAAAAAATTAAATCCCCATCAAATAATACATCTCAAATAAAAAACACAAAAAGAGAAAAACTGGAAAATACTTATCCACCAAAAGAAGTATAAGTGTGGAAGCAGGTAAATGTTGGAGCAGAGCTCTCTGAAAGCTGTCCATCCCATGTGTCAAGGGATCCCCTGGTGAAGCCATTCGTGGAGATACAAGCAAAATGGTTGACTTTAAGATGGTTTTGACTACACGTATGATGCATAACCTTTGATGTGAGATGGGAACATCTGTCTCTCCTTTACCAAACTGATCCATGTGAACCATGGATTTTATGTTTGTATTTAAAATAGCACCCAGCTTTTTTGGGTTCCCTTAGTGATTTAGGCTCTTTTGCCTTTGCAGGAAAATAAATTATGTAAGTATGATTCCTATTTAGATTTAATGGAATTAATCTAGCTGTATGTATTTTTTTTTTAACTTTGTTACGTAAATGTATCCACAGGTGTTCAGATCTTTATAAATAAAAATTAAAGCTAACTTAAATGTTTGTTCTTGCCATAATAAAAAAAAGAATGTGGACAGCTAATATCAATCATAGATCATGTTCCACCTGAATTGCACAGCTGTTCTCTACTCATATAATTAAGAACCCAGATGTCCGTGTCATCAGACAGTCATGTGGCCATCTGAGGATTGTGAAAACAAGATGCATGTAGTCTAAATATGTACTTCTTTGATTAGGGATGGATTCTTGACTACATTCTAAAACCTATGACACTTAACAACACTTCAAGTGAAATAAAACATTGAAATGGACCTTCCACAGAATTAATGCAGTGCTGTCCATTGTATATTATGATGCAAGGGCAATAATGTATTGCTGTGCATTGTATATTATTGTACAGACATGAAAGTATTTCATGGCTGCAGTGCAAAGTTGACATGCAGCGTCATTTTAAGACATAAATCATATTTGGAGACACTTTGCGTTTATGCTTCAACGATTCTCTATAGCAAATGTAGATTTGTAAATCAGATGAGTAAATTAGTAAAAGGAATAGAGGCAGTGCACACACATGTCTTACACTGTGGATATTTAGTGTTGCATATTTTAGTTGTTGGAATTAAAATTGTAATGATATGTGATGATGGCTATTGCTTTACCACATGGTTGAAGAATTAATAGCAAGGTGCAAAACTAAAACATGCATAACTGTGAACAATAATCAAAATTAATGAGAAGAGTACAAAGTCTTGCAAGCAAGTTGTATCAAATGAACTGTAATGCAGTGAGTACAACAGTTTAGATCAGTGTTTCTCAACTCCTGTCCTCAGGACCCACTAACAGGCCAGGATTTGATGATTTCCTTGTTAGAGCACAGGTGAGTTCATCATTGTGAATGAGCCTCTGATCATCACACTTGTGCTCTAGTAGAAAAATCCCTAAGTCCTGGCCTGTTAGTGGGTCCTGAGGGCAGGAGTTGAGAAACACTGGTTTAGATGCTTGTGGTCTGATGTGACTGGCTTCTTGCTATGGCAGCTAGGGCTGCTGTATGACCATTAAAGCAAGTTTCCAGTGAAAACTATAAGGTTGTACTTCACCCTATATGTTTTTGTAAGAAAGTATGTGTGTTTTTGTCCTCACAAACAACCCCCCCCATATTCCCTGTGATTTTGAGATGCTATTTAATGCTTTCTTTCGCATAAATGCTATGGATTGAGTTTTGTTGGATTAGTGGGTGTTTGTCCCTTATTTGTTCACATTGTTATACTCTTACACATTTTTGAAAATTCTGACACTATTTCTATATTCCTAGGCTTTTCTTAACCTCCATTGTTTAGCCTTATGTTCCTATATACTCAAGTTTCTCAGTTATTTCTTAACAGTTTCCTTTCCATAGTGCCATCCTATTGCTTCTACTCATGTGTCCTCCTCTTTTATGCTCTGCTGTTTCTGCTCTTATTCTCTATACTAAAGAATATGCTACCTTCTTCCCTGTTCTTCACTGTTGTTACCAATCTTCTATTCCCGCCTTTCCTTATTTTGTAATCCTGTACATTTCTTTCATCAAGTTTTACACCCTCATATTTCACCACTTTTTCCCCCATTCTTCATTACTCATTGCTCACTTTTTCCCAGGTCACCCTTTGCTTGTCTGCTCCTTCAAGCTTTTGCTCCATTTTTCTTTTCCTACAGGTTTTCCCTTGCTGAAGTCTCCATTCCATTACTCTCTATACTCTGCCATCTTTTGTACTGTTTCATTCCACTTGCTTCTCCGATACTATACCCTTCTCAAATTATTTATCACTATCCCTCCATATTTCCTCCACTGTATCCTCTTACTCTGACTCCTATTTCTCTCCACTTTCAGTATTTTCCGCTCATTCAATTTTTCTCATTATTTCCTTCCCTTTCCTATTTTCCTCTAACCTTCTCCTTTCCTGGTTTGGACGAAACTTTTCACCTCAAAAGTGAAACGTACAAAAATAGGACTTACTGCCCTCCAAAAGAATTCTCACAAACAGTACAGTTTTCAGATTTTTGTGCAGTTTTCACTTTAAAACCAATGATGATAATGTATTTCCCCTATGTAGCAGTTCCCGCATGTATTCCTTCCAGAAGGGGTATCCGTTTCATTGATGTTGTCAGATTGTCCTTGGGAGAGACAGAGAAAACATCTGAATTTTTGATGCTAGCTACTAGTGTAAGCAGACAGGCAACAATAGTAAAAGGGAAACCATATACTGAGTTGTGGTGGTGCTACTGAAATATTGTCACTAACTACTTATAGAGACAAACAGGCAAAGAAGAGGAGTAGGAGTTGCTTGCAGTTGCAGGATGTGTGGGTGTTATTTCTTTGTGGCAAGCAGGGACAGTAAAAACAAACAAGCAATCAAACCTTTAAACCAGGGTAGCAAACCCTGGTCCTCAAGAGCTACAAAACAGTGCATGTTTTCAGGACAACCCAGTTGAAGCAAAGATGTACCAATTAGTGGCTCGGTCACTTTAATTGGTCTACATGTGCTCATTCAGGGATAACATGAAAATGTGCACTGTTGGTGACTCTTGAGGCCACTGTTTTTTCAACTAGTGCATTAAATTATGAAGATTCTCCTCCTCCAGAAGAGGCTGTTTGTAAAAGTGACAAGAAAAGTTTGACCACCACCAGTAATAGTACTAAATCTTTTAACCCTTTGAGTGCCAGAGGGATACACAACGCATTGCAAAGCAATGCGTTGCGTACCCCTCTGGCACTCAAAGGGTTAATAGCAGTAAAATTACCACAAGTCACATTCTTGTGTTCTTATCATAGCAGATGAGGATTTAGTGAAGTGATCTGCTGTATCAGACGGTAACAGCAAACTACAAGTCAATGTACTATAAATAACCCTAAAGTAAAAAGAAGACAAAATAAACCTTTTAGTACTTTAAAAATAACTATGAGAATATGAAAGTAGTGGGAGAAACTGCATGCTGCTGCTGACCTAATTGTTGATGTTGATTTAGACTATAGATGAGAGTTGGTACCGTGTTAGCTGTAGCAATACAGGAGGCAAATATAGTTTTTGATACCTTTTACTGGCTAACTAAGCAGATTTCGAATGCAAGCTTTCAAGACCTTAGATCTCTTCCTCAGACATGTTATACAGATAAATATGAAAACATCTCTCTTAAATACAAGTACACATTGCATTGTTTAGAATGGAAATCAGATAAGAGAACTCACTCCAGATCCAGATACTTTGCTCAGTCAGTGGTAAATTAGCAATACAGGAGGTGAATATAGTTTTTGATGCCATTTATTGGCTATAGCAATACAGGAGGCAAATACAGTTTTTGATACCTTTTATTGGCTAACCACTGTCTGAGCAAAGTATCTGGATCTGGATTGAGTTCTCTTATATGATTTACATTCTAAATAATGCAATGTGTACTTGTATTTAAGAGAGATGTTTTTATATTTATCTGTATAACATGCCTGAGGAAGAGACCTAAGGTCTTGAAAGAATCTGCTTAGTTAGCCAATAAAAGGTATCAAAAACTATTTTTGCCTCCTGATTTAGACTATGTCCCTCAACTGTTTTCCCCTCCTACTGTTACAGATGAAGTAGAGAATGAGAGCATCGTGATATGGTCAAAACAGTAATTGAAAGGAAAAGGCTCAGCCTTACACCGCTGAAAATGAGAATTATAACTGTTTATAAACTCTTTAACTGATCAACTGAAAAGTCTCCGGACAAGTAAACGTGTGAAAATATGCAAACATCATCTCAGTCATCATTATCAGCCACCTTGCTTCCAACTCCAGCCTCCAACAGTCATACTCAATACTGAATAAACAAAAACACATGTCATTTCCCATAACCCTTGTTAGAAGTGCTTCTGTTGCTGCTCTAAGTGTAGTACCACTGACACCTACTGCTAGTGATACTGTAACACCTAGCCCTTGTAGTAGTAGAAGTAGTAGTAGTGCCCCAGGAAATCTAGGAAATCTACAATATGGAGATTATTTACACATGAGCCAAAAGCTACACATATTGCTATTTTTTATCTCTGTAAAAAATATGTGTGCATTGGAAAGCAGGATCACATCTATGCACATACTTGTTGAGATCCCATATGAAGCTCATCCACAGGTCTGATAGGGAGACACACCAGTAACAAGTCAGAGGTGTGAAAGCTAATAGCAGTCAAAGCTTTCCTAAAAGTTCAAGAGGCAAATATAGTCAAGTTGATTCCGTTATTAGCTAACAAAGCAGATTTAGGATGCAATCTTTCAAGACCTCCAGGTCTCTTCCTTGGGCATGCTATACAGATAAATATGAAAACATCTGTCTTATATACAAGTACACATTGCATTGTTTAGATTGGAAAGCAGATAAAATCAGCTCAGTCCAGACCCAGATTGTTTGATCAGTCAATGGTAAAGGAGTGTGATGTAAATTGTAAACATCCTCTGGAAGTGTCAGCTGTATTTACACTCCCAGTTGCACTCTGTTGTAAAGGCCAATCCACAATCTGATATTTGACAGAAATTCCCTATTCCTGTTCAGGCCATTATTTAAAGTATTAACCTGGAGCATTGGAAGAACATTTTTGCCAAAATGGACAAAGTGTCAAGGACATTAAACTGACTGTACTGATGGGACTGTTTCGAACCCAGGGAAGTAAAAATAATGCTCAAGTTCAATACTTTAAATAATGGCCAGAACAGGGATTTAGAATTTCTGTCAGAGAAGAAAGATGAAAATCCCTATATCCCTCTTTTAGGAGATCATACATTGTGGTGTGTTTACATACATTGCCTTTGTCATTTGGCTCCACCGGTACATGTGATCAATCACATTTGATAATCCACCAGGGAAAGACTGAAACTGACTGATTCAGTCCTGGAGCAGTCAGTTACAGCCTCCCGACAAGGATCACACTGGGGACTTGTGATCATTAACCCTTGGCGTGCCATGACCATCATTTGTCCTTAACCCCCTTAAGGACGGCCCGCGCATGCGGCCGTCACTTAAGGACCATGGATCATCTTTTTTTGTGGCATCCGGTTCCGGGTTCCCAGGGGAGCCTGAATTCCATGACGGTCCTGGCACATCATGGGTCTTTAACGCAAAACAACCCATGACGTGCCAGGACCATCAAGGGTCGTTAAAGGGTTAAAGAAGAACTATCATGCGTATCAAAATGCCCCCAAAATAATTTTTCACATAGCGTTAAGAAGATCAATACTTTAATTATCCTTAGTAAGTCTGGCATTATGTAGAAACCTAACTTTTTCGGAGATTCACCACAGATGACAGCGCAGACATCTTGCCGAAGAGGCATCTGTGAGCCTGCACTCTCAGTCCCTGTCTCAACTATGATTGATATGAGGGAGTAGCATTGTAACTAAAGGTACAAAAAGGTATGGAGAGTGCAGGTGCACAGATTCCTGTCTCTGAAGAAGGATAATAAAAGTATTGATATGCTTAACGCTATGTACAAAATTATTTGGGGGGAACTTTAATATGCAGCATAGTTCAGCTTTAAAGGATGGATTCCTGTGACCATCCTGACACATCACCTAGAGTTAAAGGTCAGAATTACCATGTGCAGTAAGAAGAGTCTAGTCTGAAGTTCTCTGGTCCTGCTAGTAAGTGTTATGTCTACCCCCATGGGCATAGCATCCACAACTGATTAAATATCTTCTCATGAACAAAGGCACAAGGACAAAATTCATATGGGACATTAGTAGTGTATGGCCATAGAAAACGTACATGGGTGCCTATAATTAGATGTTAGTTCTTCTTTATGTAAATTATATTATTTCTATGTATGGGTCTTAAATTTATGCCTTTTTCTCAGTTTTCAAATTCGCTATCTGTCATTGTTTGGTTTGTTATTAAGGTATATATATGTCAAGTCATGCTTATCCTACTTATCTTGGCAGATTTCTAAGAAACAGCAAAACATATAATCCTGTTTCTTATGGTGTATATTGTGCTTACTGGCAGAGTGGAAAATAATCAGCGTCAAATAACATGTTGCTGGACCTGACTCCTTAGCAGTTATGTGCAGCAGGGGAAATTTCACAAAGTTCAAGCATAGTTCATATGTAATATTTGGTCATCAAATTAATGAGGTGCAATGGTAGAGGAACCCAACTGCACCATATGCGGGGGACAAAAATAATCATTGATTTGAATGGAGCATTTAACCCCATTTTACTTTGCAATGATGTATAGACTACTCTAACGCTCAAAGGGTTAAAACCCCATTTTAATCAGTGGGCATTTGCAGAACTTTCACTTCATCGCCATGGTGTAGTTTGTTTGCTCCAGAACTGTTCCTCTTTAGCGTGATGAAGAAGGCCCCAAATTTCTACTCTGTTTTATAATGGTTTGTTTTTTTCTCTTGTACTTTTCTAAGGAACTTGTATATGTGGTGAATGCACATGTCATGATGTAGACCCAACTGGTGACTGGGGAGATATTCATGGTGACACCTGTGAATGTGATGAACGGAATTGCAAGTCAGTGTATGACCGATATTCTGATGACTTCTGTTCAGGTAAGAAACTTTTCTCATAATCCAATCAAACCCATTAGATTAACTCTTCATGGTTTTAAAGTATGCTGTACCCTTCCCAGACTCCCATCCCCAACTTACCTCATGTTTTGGATTCTAGGGATGCCCCAACACATTGCTCACAGTGTATATGGTATCCTTTTAAAAGGTCACACTCTCTTTTGCGGGTATTTTTTTTTTAAAGCTATATGTGATAGAGCTGGGGGCGCCACACAGATGGGGAGATAGAGTGGGGCAGAATGACTGTATTCTACCTTTCAAAAGGTGACATGACAATCTCGCGCTGTCATGCAGTGTGAGATTCTTATATCTCCATTTTAAGTATGGCAACATGCTTAATATGTTATATGGTTGCACTCTCCTTCGTGTGCGACCTTTTAAAAGTAAACCATAATACAGGTCATATATTGATCTTATGGAGTACTATTCACTTTTGAATGTTTAAATTGCAGAAAAAGTTGTCAGCTTTCCTGAGGTGTTTATAGATATTTGTATTAAAAATAGTGAATGGTGCAAAGCATTTCCCATTAGATTTGGCACACGGTGCACGTCAGGGATCCAATGGACTGCTGCAGAGGGGAATGATGCTGTAGTGATTTTCATAGGAATGGGTGGGGGCAAAGCCAAATCACCACCTCTGATTCACTGCATGTGACCATTATCCGCCCACTTTTGCCCCAGTGTGGGGCAGAAGCAAATCAGAAACCACTTAGATTTATATATATAGATTAGAGTTTTACTCATATGTAGAACCCTATACATACAAAATATATTCATTCTTGAGAATGCCACAATGGTTATACACCATATTGAATATAAGTGTATTGTTAGGCAGAAAAATATTAAGTATAAGAGTGTTTTGCGTTTGATCATTCGCATGCTTGATCAATTGCATATTATCATTTGTGGATTTCTTGGGAAACAGATTACAATGTAGTAGATTACATTCTATTCAATCTAAGTGTAAAGGACCCTCCAACACCAAGTGGACAAGTGTTACAGGTACAAGAACTTTTTGTGTTTTTTTCAATAATTTGTTATTTTATCAATCATGTGCGATGATTGATGGATTTCTTTTAAAATCATTATTGCAATTCGAGCAATTAAAGATGGGAGGTCAAATACAGTATAATAAATGGCACAGTATTCAGTCTAAGTGTAATCCTCCAGTTGGCAGAGGACCAATGTTATGAGGACATTAAAAAAAATGATGGTTTTCACAAAACAAACCAAAGCAAGGAAATTATATGTAAGGTTTCTGTGAACAGCAGCTCTGCTAGCCTGTGTTGTTTGTTTATTTAAGCAACTGTAGAGAAGTACACTTTCAACAAACACTATCACAGTGTAACAAAGTTGCACTTGAAAAATCTGTTACAAGAAAGAGTGGCAGAAAAACAAACTCACTCCCAGTAGTTTTACATAAAGGCTCCAAACACACACCACTACTCCTTTTCAATCCCTACTGCTTACGGTGGTTCCTCTAGGTGCACAAAGGTGTCAACTCGTGTGCCTGCTGTGGGAGATGCACACTAAAGTAGAGTAGACAGGGCTCTAATGCATTTCAGGAATTTCCATTTTTTAATGATGTTTCCTGTAGTGATATCTTTAAACGTATACCATTGTTATCATATGCACCCAGCTTTTGATGGGATACTTTAATCCATTGAGGAGATGCTTAGAAAACCTAATAAACTGTGGTAATTTACAAATATAATTCCTTGTGTTATATATTTGAAAGATGTTGGAATGTAGAGGGTAATGCCACAGATACCACATTGGAAACATTTCTGTAGTAGAAAACTGGGCCTCTACAGTAAACATCTCAAATGCTAAAGAAGTCTCCAGTGCATTGAAAAGCAATGTGTTGGTGAACTCTGTAGCATACAAGGTGTTAACAATGTATCTAGTTATTCTTATAGTTCCAGCTTTTTCTTCATAGTTTCGTACGATGGAATAACTATCAACTGACATGAACAAAGCACAAAAAGAGTATTTTTATAAACTGAACATGACTAGCATATCCATATGCTTTCTAACAGGTATATGTAACATGAGTCCTCAAGTGCTGCTAACAGTGTTTGCATTCAGGATATCCCTGATATTAACATGACTGAGTCACAGCTTGATCGATCTGTACTCAAGCAACGATACCTTGAAAACCTGCACCACTAGTGGCACTTCAGTACTGCAATTGTGTATTCCATATCCCAAGTATAAAAAAAACCCAAACAAACAAACAAATTTAGAGATTACATTTTTAACACTTTAAGGACCAGTGAATTGGTCAAGATATTTTAAAGCTATGAGTAGCATACGCCTCTAGTCCTTAACCTCTTGGATCTTCAAAACTGCAAAGCAATTCCTTGGAGGTGACTCTAGAATCTAAGGGGTTTAAGGGTTAAACATTTTACAAAAAGTACATGGATGCATAAAAGTGGTTACACATTTCCAGAGGTTTCACAGTGATCAGCCAGCATAATTTCCTATTGATTTGTACAGCATCTTAACAAGATTACTGTAGTGTAGGATTCTGTTTCTAGTAAGAAATATTGCTTCTAGCTGTTTTTCTCTGCAAGAATGTGTTGCAATGAAAACTGCTTATAAACCTGCATGCAGATTTGAATCTGCTGGTATAGGTCTGCGGTAGAAAAACAAACCCAAAAATTAATGTCAGGGACATTGATAACAGGACAGTAATTACTTTGTGTTATGCTGCAGACATCATTGGGCTGCAAGACCAAGACTTGAGCTGTCACATCCCATCAGAAAAACCATGGGAAGCAATTACATGAGCCCATTATCAAAGGTCTATCATTTATTGCACTCTTTAATGCGTATTAAAAATCTCTTCAGATGTGATTTAAAAATTGAGTGAGGGAAATATATGAGTGGAAGGAGTAGATGATATGTTTGTATGCACTGTAAGAAAAATGATTGTGGTTTAGGATATCTCATAACGATTAAGCAACACATTTTATGCACTGCATCCCTGATGGCTTTCTCATTCACTGTAATATTTTATAAAGCAGAAATTACTGGGTTATAGTCATGTCATATGCATAGATGATATTACTAAACATCATGACTAGAAATTATTGTTACTTCATGTAGTAATGGACAATAGAATTACCTTGTTAAAGATAAAATGTTAACCCTTTAGCCATTTGAGTACATTTCCGTTGTTGGGTACCTCTCTGCCACTCAAAGGTGCACACACTAACATCTAATAATAAATCTTAATTTACCTTAATATTGACAGAAAATATTAATTACCACTATTAATTATATGTTTACTGATTCTCCAACATTTATCTATAATTAGTACTTTATAACATGTCCATGGTACCAAGTTGTGATAAAGAGGTGATAAAAGGCAGATGACTTCACCAGAATGATAAACTATCCAAGTCCTTTGGTATTCTATGGCGCATATGCACTAAGATCTCTCCAGCTTTAGTGATCTTACTGGATAGGCTTCATAGAATACCGTAGGACTTGGATAGATTATAATGCTGAAGAACCCATATTCAATGCATCACTTCTTTATCATAACTTAGTGCATACCCCCCCCCCCCCCCCTTGGAGCCAATGCACTAAGATCGCTATATTTGGAGAAAGTTGCTTGCACTATCTAGCCTCAGAAATGTATCTGTTTTCTTTCTATCTTTTTCCCAAGCACAGACTGACAACTTTGCATTAAATGCTTTTACGTTCGCATGGAAGGAATACATGTGGAAAACTCTCCATGTGGGGAGAAATAAAAAATCAGTGATTTCAAAGAAATTCCTTTAGAAGGTGGGAAGCGCTGTTTTTTCATGTGTATCTCTTTTTTAAGGATACAAATTTTGCCCATTGGAGGCTATCACTAGTGAATCAGCATTGAAAGATGTGTACTTTTAACCCACAAACACTAAAGAGCCATGTTGTGAATTCAAGGGGATTTACAGGAGTAGAAAGTAACCCATATTGTGAAAGGTAATAGGAAGATGTAACAGTATGAGACAAGAACTTGACTTTGGGTTAACAATTTGAAGGTCATTTGGTACTTTGGTGTAGAGTGGACAAGGTGAAAAACCAGACTTCAATGAATCTAAAATATAGTATGTTTAGGAAACAAAGCATAAAGGAGTGAACTAGCTTGTATACAAAGGACAGATGTATATAATTGTAATAGCAAAAGGAGGAAGGTTAATAAAATGTAGCTGTTCTTGAGTATAGGCGTTACTTGAGCATGTTGGATGGATAAATAGTGGAGGTGACAAACTGAAAATCTACATTAATGTATTCTATAAGTTGCAAGGCCAATGAATTATATGAAATAATTATAGCACATTAGTGAAGGGGGTGCACATATTGAAAGTTGAAGGAGGAATCTGGGACAATTCGTCTTTTGTGAGAAGAAATATAAGTTCACAGAACACTCTAACATTAAGTAATATTATGCATCTTGATAAATTATTATAGGACAAATAGTATTAAAATGGACGTGCTATACTAAGACAAGTTACTTGAGCATGTTGGATGGATAAATAGTGGAGGTGACAAACTGAAAATCTACATTAATGTATTCTATAAGTTGCAAGGCCAATGAATTATATGAAATAATTATAGCACATTAGTGAAGGGGGTGCACATATTGAAAGTTGAAGGAGGAATCTGGGACAATTCGTCTTTTGTGAGAAGAAATATAAGTTCACAGAACACTCTAACATTAAGTAATATTATGCATCTTGATAAATTATTATAGGACAAATAGTATTAAAATGGACGTGCTATACTAAGACAAGTTTCATTGTTTTACAGATAATTTAAATCTTCAAGCCCTTGTTTTGTAAAATACATGGTTTTGAGATGTTTTAATACTTAGTACCACAGTGTAACACTTTATGCTAATTCCCTTCACTGTATGCTAATTAGTTCTGTTTGAGACCAAACATATCATTGCTGTCCTACAAGAAATGTGCCCGTTATATGGACTCTTCCTATATTCATTCATAACACAATGTGTTATTTTGGCCCAACACAAAACCCATTTAGCATAAAGTGCCATGCTAAGCAACTAACAAATAAAAGTTACATTCTCAAAGATTATATTACAAACAAATGGCCATTGTAACATATAGACAGTTTGTTAATCTTTACGAATAACTAAACTCATTTTAAGGGGACAGGTCCAGTTTAACACAAATTGCTTAAAGCGGAACTTTCACATAGTAAAAAAAAAATTTCCCTTCAATAATTAAACATATGGTGACTAGCTTGATAATATGTGTATTATCTTTCAAAAGTGCCAGATTCTAAAGAAATCTTTAATCTTCGGAGACCGGAAGCCAGGCATCAGCGCAGACATCTTGTCTGCATGCCTGCGCTGTCAGTCCTGGTCTCCTGTAAGAAGCATTGCACTGTGCCACAAGGTAACCAGAAGGGACTGACTGTGCAGGCGCGCAGACTGCACTAACCTGGCTGTCAGTCTCCGAAGATTAAGGATTTCTTTCGAATCTGGCACTTTTCAAGAGGTAATACATGTATTATCAAGCTAGTCTCCATATGTTTAATTATTGAAGGGCGACTTACTACTATGTCAAAGTTCCGCTTTAAAAGCTTCTATCCTGTGGATGCAACCATCAGCTCAATTAGCTGTAGTATTACTAAATCTTTTAAGAACACTACAAATGACAAATAGTCATATTGCAGTTTTATTACCATAGCGGGAGAGGGTTTAGATGTTAAATCAATGGCTGCCTCTGACAGTAAGTGTAACACCAATCTGTTGTGGAGATTGTTGTGTAAATCCTATTAATGGGAAAAGTAAAAAGAAACTTTTTAAGATTTCAAAAAGCCCACAAGAATATGAACGTAGCAGGGAGGAAGCAGGTGATACAGATGATTACCTAATTATTAATGATATTGATCTAGAATATAATTGCCTTCCCCTTCTTCTGATACAAATGAAGTAGAGAATGATGGTGATGATGACATGGCCATAAAATTAGCTGAAAGGAAAAGGCTTAGTTTTCCACCACTGAAAATGATCACTTTGCCTGTTTATAATTTGAGAAATCAATTGAAAAGTCTGACTGTGGAAGGGTAAATACGCCTAAAGTACACCATCATCCTGTCGATCATCATAGCCGCTTTCAAGTCCAAACCTCACCCAGTCAAATACACTATTGTTCAATAAGTAGCAACACAGGTCATCATCAACATTGACAACCCTAACTTCTGATGCTGTTGGAAGTGTACATCTAATGCTAGTGCAATTGTAACATCTATCCGCTTCAGTAGTAGTCCCACTGGAACCCCTCAGTCTATGAAATCTATAGTATGGAGATACTTCACTCATGATCCAGAAGCAAAACATATTGCTATATGTTGTCTGTGTAAAAATTGTGAGCAGGTGGATAGCATCTAGGCATATGCTCATTCAGATTCCACCAGAAGGAGCCCTCCTAAAGCCTAATGGGGCTCAGAGCAATGTAGTGATACATTTATTGGCTAACTGAAATGCTGTAGCATACAAGCTTTCATTACAACTTTTTCAGGCATATTTAGGCTGAATGCAAAATACATGACAGGTTATTCACTCATGCAATATTTATTATATTTAAATTTCACTGGAAGTGAAGTTCTTCTCACATTTTTCTGTGTAAATCATTCCACAGGCTCCAGTAGAGGGATCTCTTTGTAGCTGGTTAAGTAGTTCAAGATTTATTTCCCTTCTGTTACTTGAGTAAATTTAGAGTGTAGAGAATGTATGACTGCAGCCAAAGATAGCTAAGTCTATGAGACATATTGGTTAACCAATGCGTTGTGAGCCCCTCCGGCATGTAAATGCCCCAAAAATGTTTATTGGGTGGAATAATATGACATAAATTCCTTGTCAGGGTTCAGGCCATAAAGTTTTAAACTTGATCATAAATTAAAACTCCCAGATCTTTTTCTTTAATGCTATGACCAGTTTTGCAAAAATGTTCACCCACTGGGGTGTCTTTTGTTGTTCACACTGGGTCTATGAAAATTCATCCTGTCTCCCCTCCCTATGTTGGGACATTTCACACACATGAGGTAGACCACAACAGATGATCCACAGGAGAATTTGCTTTTGATTTTATGGCTTTGGTAGGAATGTGGTATGGACACCTTATGTGTGGTACAAATGTGTAAACATGTTCCACATGCCTCTTATAGACAGGGAGAAGTAGCACTTTCTGTTGCATTCTTAAGGCAGTTTTTTCAGAGTGGGAGGGTTGTCTGTAGGAGTGGAAGTTTCAGGAATATTCTTTTTAATATTTTGTTAATCATTTGTTGTAGATTTTTTGAGATTTTGCTCAGTATGTCTTTTTATTCCAGGAGATTTCTCCTGGCTCTCTGAATGTTTGTTACCTTGGCATTATATCCATGACTGATAAAATATGTCATGTGAGTTTTAAGATGTTTATCGAGTTCTTAAGTCTCAGAGCACACAGTTAGGTCCGTAAATATTTGGACACTGACACAGTTTTCATAATTTTGGCTCTGTACGCCACCACAATGAAATGAAACAACCGAAATGCAATTGAAATGCAGACTTTTAGCTTTAATTCAAGGGGTTGAGCAAAAATATCATATGAAACATTTAGGAATTGCAACCATTTTCATACACAGTCCCCTTATTTCAGGGGCTCAAATGTAATTGGACAATTCAACACAATCATAAATAAAATGTTAATTTTTAATACTTTGTTCGAGAATCCTTTGCAGGCAATGATGCTTGAAGTGTGGAACGCATGAACATCACTAAACACTGGGTTTCCTCCTTTGTGGTGCTTTGCCAGGCCTTTTCTGTAGCTGTCGTCAGTTGTAATTTATTTG
Organism: Rhinophrynus dorsalis; assembly: GCA_037306005.1. Taxonomy (NCBI): domain Eukaryota; kingdom Metazoa; phylum Chordata; class Amphibia; order Anura; family Rhinophrynidae; genus Rhinophrynus; species Rhinophrynus dorsalis. The sequence continues at coordinate 412,334,579 of CM074719.1, read as the reverse complement.
TGGGTCATTCTGCCTTAGGTTTTGTTTTCAGTAAGTGAAATGCACGCTTAATCAGATTGAGATCTTGTGACTGGCCATTGCAGAATATTCCACTTCCTTGCCTTCCAAAAACTCCTGGGTTGCTTTCGCAGTATCTTTTGGGTCATTGTCCACCTGTAAAATGATGCACCGTCCATCAAATTCACTGAATTTGGGTGAATCAGTGCAGACAATATATCCCTATACACTTCAGAATTCATCCGGCTGCTTCTGTCTTCTGTCACATCATCAATAAACACTACTGACCCTGTGCCATTGGGAGCCATGCATGCCCATTATCATGGTGCCCGTGCTTTTTTTGCGACATTCTGTCAGTCTACACTCCTGCTCTAGTCCTATTGGCTATACTGTGCTTATCCCGCCTAGTATGGCCTTTATATACTGGGTTCTGGCACCTCTCCGGTGCCCTTTCATGGTGTTCCAGTACCAGCACTTGTTCCTGATCTCAGTTGTTCTCCGTGTATTGACCCGGCCTGCCTGACTACTCTGCATCTTGTCTCCTGACTATGAACTGACCCGGACTGCCTGACCATTCTGCTTCTAGTGCTCCTGTGCACCGACCCGGCTTGGCTGACGTTCCTGCTCTGTGTATCGACCCAGCTTGGCTGACATTCCTGCTCCATGTACCGACCCGGCTTGGCTGGCGTTCCTGCTCCATGTACCGACCCGGCTTGGCTGACGTTCCTGCCCTAGTTGCCTCTGTGTTACCTCGGCGACATTCCTATTTGCCTGTCATTCGAGTCACTCCCAGTTGGCCGCCACCTCAGGGCAAGTTGCTCAGTTGCTCATTCCGTTACTGTCACGGCAGTGCTCAGTTGCGCAGTCTCCATTACTGCTACGGCAGAGGGTAAGTGTCCTAGTCTCCGTTTACTGCTACGGCAGAATACAAGTGGCCTAGTCTCCATTACTGCTATGGCAGAGTGCAAGTGGCCTAGTCTCCGTTTACTGCTACTGCAGAATACAAGTGGCCTAGTCTCCGTTACTGCTACGGCATTGTGCAAGTGGCCTAGTCTCCATTTACTACTAAGGCAGAATACAAGTGGCCTAGTCTCCGTTACTGCTACGGCAGAGTGCAAGTGGGCTAGTCTCCGTTTACTGTTACAGCAGAGTGCAAGTGGGCTAGTCTCCGTTTACTGCTACAGCAGAGTGCAAGTGGCTTAGTCTCCGTTTACTGCTACAGCAGAGTACAAGTTGCCTGGTCTCCGTTACTGCTACGGCAGTGCCCACGTCTCTCAGTCTCCGTTACTTCTACGGCAGTGATCACGTGGTCTTGTCTCTGTTACTGCTCCGGCAGTGCTCTATGTTGCTCAGCCTCCTTTACTGCTCACGCAGTTCTCCATTGTCTGCTAACCTATTACTGGGCATTACTCGTATGTAAGCTCTCTATCCTAGGTGAGCTTCTTAACAGACCTTATCTCACATGGGACTGTTTACACTTGCTGAAGGCCATTAACCCATGCAGTACCAATACACTGGGATTCCTTCAAATTCTGCCTGACCTGTGTCAGTATATTGTGTTATGGACTCTATGTTTATACTGGACCTGTGTAGGCATATGTAAATGTAACCTGTCTTGTGTCTGTATTATACTGAGAATATATATAACAGGACCTGTGAGGGTTATTGTATTGCTGATTGCTTAATAAAACTATGTTTTATCCAAACCTACTGTGTCTGTGTGTCAAACAAACCGTTACACCCATGCCATCACACTGCCTCAACCATGTTTTAAGATGATGATGTGGTATGCTTCAGATCATGAGCCGTTCTAAGCCTTCTTCATACTCTTTTCTTCCCATCATTCTGGTACAGGTTGATCTTGGTTTCATCTGTCCAAAAATGCTGTTCCAGAACTGGGATGGCTTTTTTAGATGTTGTGACGGTACCAGGATTTACTGGACCCTTTTGGGGTCGTCTGTTCCTGAGCCGCCGCTGCTGCTGCCCCTCTTCCCCGGCCGGCTGGAGCCCTGCTGCTTCCTGGAGGTCCTGGATACTCGGGCAGCAACAACTGGATGCTGCCCCCTGGCAGACTGGAAGAGCTAGTGAATTTAGCTGCAGAATCCTAGGTGGGGTTTCCAGAGGCCCTACACCAGTAGACCGGTGAGGCAAGTGAATTTTCTCCTGCAGTGGCTAAGGTGAGAATCCCCAGCCCAAGCTCCCTCCAGAAATACAGCCAAAGCTTGTATTAAGGAGGGTAGAACAGAACAGCCTTTATTGATAAAACACACTGTTTATATACACTTCCAGACACTTATCAAGATAAGAATACAAATTAGTGCTTGAAAAAGGGACATTTTAACTGGTCCATAATAACCTCCCCTGACTGGTCAATGAAGCACAGCAGGAGTCAATTCACATTCCTTAGCACATGGAGTATTTTTTAAACAAGCCAGAGTGCTGGACTTAACAGCCCACTCTGCAATCTGGTTCCCCAGATTTACCAAATGTCACATAATGTACAAAACAGTGATCAATATTTCAAATGTTATAGTTCTATATTATTCCATCTGGTCACACTACTCCCCCCCCCCAAGTATTGGACAGACCAGGTGTGATCTCAACGGATCCACCTCTGCACTGTCCCCAAAGTCTTTCAGGCATCTTCTTGCCAGGATAGTCTATAAGCCTTTTTGTTGGATACACTAGGTCCGCACTGAATGGTAAAGGTGGAGGGAGAAGCTCCAGCTGTGTAACAACTGTCCATTTTTCCTACAACCATATTCAGAAATGCAGCCATCTTTGGGGTTGTACAAACATGGAGCTTGCGAAGGCACTGGTAAGATACCCCAAATCATTTGCTAACAGTACCTCAGCTGGGATGCCAGACATCACTCCCACCTCACAGTCTCTTTCCCCAGCACCCCAATCCAGTGTGATCCAGGCCAAGGGAATCTGGTGTATGACTCCTCCAGCAACTTGTACTGCCACTGTCCGGCCAGTTCTCTGGGACCCGGTGGGGTTGTACCATAGTGATTGTGGCCCCAGTGTCTCTCAACCCCTTAGCTGGCTGCCCGTTCACCAGCACTGTCTGACCATGGTGTCCTCGGTCATCTGTGCTGGCGATTTGGACCAGGCTCAACTCGTGGATCGGTCCCCACACTTCGTCCCTGCCAAAAGGGGCAATTTTGTAATCCACTCCCATGGGTATGGATAAATTATACTCCATAGGTTCAGTGCCAGGGTCCTCTCCTCCACAGTAGCCTTGTCTTGGTGCACTCCAGGGTGGGACCGGTAGAGATAATGGCTGCTGGGGCAAGAGCCCAGGCTGTGACTGTCTCTGAGGGTAATTGCTCTGAACGTGCCTAGGCTCCAAACAGTCATCACACTGCAGTCCATAGCGGTGTCCTCTACTGGGCTGGATGTGACTGATGGGAATGGGGCTGAGATGTGGTATCTGGCCTATTCGAGTGTCAGTAGTAATTCCTTTGGATTGTACAGGAGAGCGACAGGGCCCATTCTCTTGAGTTTCCACATATCTTTCCATATAATAGGCTTGTCTTGGAGCATTCTGGGGTGGGACTAGTGGAGATACGGGCCTCTGGGGCAGGGGTCTAGGCCTGGACCGTCTCTGAGGGCAATTGCTCCGAACATGTCCCAGCTGCAAACAGTTATAGCACTGCAGGCCAGAACTGCGCCTTCTACTGGTCTGGCGGCTAGTGATGGGAATGGGGCAGGGCCCTGGTACCTGGATCCCTCGAGGGGTGGCATTAGATCCTGTGGGGGGGAGCGGAGAGGACCAGGGCCCACTCCGTCGGGTTTCCACATATTTGTCGGCTAACTTGGCCGCTTCCCCTACTGTAGCTGGATCACAGTACCTTACCCAATCCCGAACTTCAGGAGGCGTATGTTGAAAGAATTGCTCCAGTAGTAAAAGCTGCCGACAATCCTCCATAGTCTTTGCATTGCAGCCCAGTAGCCAGTTGGCACAAGCACGGTCCATGCGGTACACCCATTCCGCATAAGAGTCCTGTTGCCGCCGTCGAATTTCCCGGAACTTCCACCTGTAGGCATCCGGGGTAACTGCATACCGGGCAAGCAGGCACCTTTTCACCTCCGCATAATCACGGCTGACTTCATCAGATAGGGCTCGATATGCCTCGGCTGCATGTCCAGTCAGCTTTCCCACCAGAATTGTTACCCAGTCTCTCTGATCAATCTCATAAAGGGTGAATTGCCTCTCAAAATCTTGCAGGTACCCGTCTATGTCTCCTGTGCTCTCCTCAAACACCCTGAAGGCTTGATGAGGCAGTTTGCCCTTCCAGGATCCACAGCTCCATGGGAATCCAGAGTCTCTCGGGCCTCTCTCCATTTCTGCCATCCTCAGACGTTCCTCCCTTTCTGCTGTCCTCTCCTGAGTCACCATGGAAGGCATCCTCATGCTCTGTAGGGCTCTCCCTGGATCCCATGCTGGTCTCCAGGCTTGCAGGGATAGCGGTTCCAACTGATAGACGGTCCATCTGCATCAAAGCTACTGGGCTGCAACGCAAAGGCTATGGAGGATTGTCGGCAGCTTTTACTACTGGAGCAATTCTTTCAACATACGCCTCCTGAAGTTCGGGATTGGGTAAGGGACCGTGATCCATGAAAGAGCTTTTGTAGCTAGAATGGTTTGATTTGGAATGGAGCCAAGGTCTGGCAGTTTAAGAGAGAGGTTATGTCCTGTGTGTAACTTGGCATATTTTGATGAATGGTTTCAAAATACTCTCCATCAAGCCATAGATATTTTCTGTGCATGTGCCAGTTCCAGATCCAGATATTAATGGACTTCCATATAGAAGCATCACAACCGTGGGTCTCCTAGAATGAGGGACTCCAGGTGATTTGTAGTATTAGAAGTAGGGATGGGGGAAAATTTCCACCTCAAACTGATATCGGAGAAAATTGGCACTTTCCACTTGGTGAAAAATTTCCTGTGAAAAGTGCAGATTTTCTGCTTTTTTCCACTTTTTTTGCCCAGCTCATTCCATTGAAATCAATGGGAACATAGAAGTTACATACAACACGCAGCAAATATTATTTTATTTCCCAAATGCATAGTATAAAAGGGGCATGAGGGTGCCTGTGTTGGTGGGGAGTGGGGAAAGAATCAGTTGAACAGGGATGATTTTTGGGGGTTGATTACTGGGATTGGGGGTGGCAGTTAATAAAAAATAAATCCTAAATAAAACAAAAACCATAAGACATGGTATAAAGGGGTCTGAGGAGGGTGCCTATGTTGGTGAATGAATGAATTATTGAACATGGAATTTGTTTTGGGGGGGTTCTTGATTGCTGTTGGGTGGACAGTTAATAAAAAAAATAAATCAATAAAATAAAATAAGCAATTTGCATGTAAAGTGATAGAGACAGGAACTCCCTGACATAAGCTGGCTGCCACTGGGATGGACTGATACTTGACTTGATAGAGTATTTTGTAGAGGATGATTTGATTTGTTGTTAGAGGCCTTTGTAGGACTTAGACTTATTAGAGGCCCAAGCCCTGAGGAAAAATTGATTTGTAGGACTTCAGCTTGTTTGGCACAAGCCCTAAGGAATCATTGATTTGTAGGACTTAGGCTTCTTAGAAACAAATCCCCCAAAAATTGTTTATTTTTTTTGTAGGACTAGGTTTTTTTTTTTTTTTTTTAATTATTATTTTTTTTTTTTATTCAAAACACAAGCCCTGAGAAAAAAATAAAAATGCCCTACTGGCCTAATGCCAGCAGGTCATGTTGGCCAGTGGCCACTGTCAAATGTCCTCCTGAGTTGCAACTGCTGTTCTTACTGCTGCCGCTGAGTTGTTTAAGCAGAAGGATGATTAGGCAACTGAAAGGGAATATGATCAACAATAGCAGTAACATGGAAGATGGATGATGAAGGTTCCACTTGCCACAACTGGCTCCAGTGATGCACCTGAGGTAGTAGCAGCAGAATAAGTAGTACCCAGTATATGTGGAGAAAGAAGTTGGCCATTAAATCTTCTCCACTTGCCCCTCCTCCAAAATCATTATGGGTGTGTTGTTATTAGAATATATTTTTTCCCTTGAGAGCAGGAATAGCAAGTCTCATCAGCAACTGTAATGTGCGCAGTGTGTGTGTGTGGTAAATAACATCTGGGGGCACAACTGTATCCAAACACCTTGACACCTGAAACCAAGTACTGCCGCTGTCACTGTATCCCTTTTCCAGACCCGCTAAAGACACATGACAACTTGCTGACAGTTTAATAGTAATGATGAACCCTCCCTGCTACCATTTTAGCATATTCTGGAGGATGGAATCTCCTCAGATGCCGTTTGATGCACTGATTGCGATTCTCCTCTGCCACACTGGTATGTGTGGTCAGTGCACCACACAGTGTGCAATGGGTAGAGATGAACTGCCACATCCTAACATCAACAGAGTGGCTATCATTTGGCGGTGGAGGTAATGAACGAGGTGGATTGGCAGAAGATGTAGTTACCCTAGAAGGTAATGGCAAGCTAGTTTCACTGGTCATGGAACTTCCGGTCTCTGCCTGGGTTGTTCTATTCCTTCTCCTCTTTGATCTCCACCTCGCCTCTTGTTGCCTTTCTGGAGAGTCAGGGACAGAAAAAGAGGTGCTTGATTTCTTTGTGGGTGTTCATCTTTAACATGTTTGACGTAAATGTCATGGTGTCAGTGTTTTATGTGTGATATCAAGGAGCTTGTGCCAAGGTGTGTTCCCTCTTTTCCTCTTTTCACTGACTTGTCACAAATTGTACATGATGCCATTGCTGATCACTGCACTGTGCCTGCCCCAACAGAAAAATAGTCCCACACCCATGATGACTTCAGGGGGAAGAGAACAGATGGAGTAGAATGGCTGCTTTCTTCTTGTCCTCCACATTCCCCTTCATTGTTTGTGGCAGCAGATAATGTTGCTGCTGTTGCTGCTACTGCCTCAGATTCAGCACTGCAGCTAGCATCAGGAATATTGCTACTTCTGGCAAGGGGAACCTGTCCTAGTCCCGCATCACTTGTTGACACCATTCCTACTGTGTCCACGGTGGTCTGTGGCACACTAGCCTGCTCATCAACATCCTGCTGCCCTTGCATCTCAGCATCAGAAGGAATTAGAGCAGTTGCAAATTCCTCTAATTCCAAAATGTCATTGCTAGTGGTGGTGGTGATGCCCATCCTCATACCTGTCTCCCATTCCTTTAGTTTCATCATCATCACCACCACCACCACTAGTCCTTTCATGCTGTTGTTGCTGCTGCTCTATTCCAGACATCTCACTGCTGCTTGGAGGAGGTGACGAGCAATGTGACAGAGGGTCCACTAATGTCACACTTGGCATCATTTTCTCCTCCCCCCTCTGAGAACTACAAGAAACACTAGCAGTAGGCAAAGTATTGGTGGCAGCAGGTTCAGCACTGGCAGCATGCTCAGCAAGGACAGCACATCTTGCAGCAGGCACAGGCAGCTGACCTGTCCTGCTCTCACTAGTACTACCCCTTTCTCCCTCCCTTCCCATTCCCTTTCTCCCTTCCTTCCCATTCCCTTTTCTCCCTTCCTTTCCATTCCTTTTTCTCCCTCCCTTCTCATTAAATTCCCCAAAATCCCTTGGGGTGATTTAAGGGTATTGGACAGCATTGGTTGAGTACTGCTAGTCACTTCCTCCTCCTCGGACTCAGTGGACACATAATAAGGGTCCTTCCAGTTCCTCTTTTTGCTGCTCATAGTGATAGGAGTCACTATGAGCCTCTCCTGCCTAAATTTGTAAAAATATCACAGCAGAACAGCACAGCACGTCAATCTCACTCTGTAGCTGCTTCTATTGTGTCTGCCTTCAGCGAAAATGTCATGTTTTTATAGTGGAAGAGCGAAAACAATGTAAATCAATGGGCGATAACTTTTTAGCCATTGAAAAAATGGTGAAAGATTTTGGCCAATGGGTGAAAGATGCGAAAATTGTAACACCTAGTTTCCAAGCGGATTTTCCCGCAAAAATGCGAATAACAACGTGGTTTTCCTGAAATTTCTTGTGGGAACACGGTGACATCTTTTGCCCATCCCTAATTAGAAGGGAGCCCTTTCTTGAAGTTTTAAGCTCTACTTTGTTGTCAGATGTGGAATCTTCTTGTAGTTCAATGTAATATCTTTCATAAATAAGTTGCCTGTGTGCCTCTTCTATGTGGTCATCTGTGTTCATAATCTGTACCACACCACTTTTGTCTGCCGGTTTAATTACTGTTTTTGTTATCCTTTAATGATTGTATTACTTTTTGTTCTGTGGTAGTTAGGTTGTATACCATTTTGTATTGTTTCTCAAGTACAGTTATTGTGACTCCATTTCTGAAGTTCTCAGTATATCTGTCAAGCATGAGGTTGCTTCCTGGTCCATGTAGATTTTTTTGTTGGTGACTTGTGGGAGTGATTTAGTTGTGTTGGTAGTGATGATTCATAGTTTTCTTTGTCATGAAAGAATTCCTGGAGCCTAAGCTTTCTGAAATACTCCTCTATATCTCTACAGAGTTCTATTTTATCCATGAGTTTATTTGGGCAGAAGGAAAGTCCTTTTGAAAGCACAGATAGATCCTCTTTGCTTGACTTGTTTTCTGTGAGGTTGACAACACAAATCATTTGTTCTGAACTTGTTGTTGGTTGATTTATATGCCCTGTCTTTTGCATTATCTGTGCAGTTTCTTGGTTTCATTTTTTACAAGAAATGTTTGTAGATATGTTGGGGAGTGGGCCAACATTTCCTTCATTTGCAATAGCACCCATGGTTGCTTCTGCTGTTCTGCACATGCACCTGCTGCCATTACCCCTACTATCTCTACCACCCAAGTCATGTTGTTAAAGCAATAAATATGCTCTTTTCTTCTGCTAGGTACTACCAACCCACACATACTTAGTTCTTAGAAAAGAGTCAAAAACATCACAAAAATAATCCAAAGCTATGTGTGTGGAATGTCAAGGTTGCCAAAATGTAGGCTGCTAAAAAACTGCCTATTGTTTTGTAGAAAACAGAATTTTAACCCTTTGAGTGCCAGAGGGGTGCACATCTCATTGTTTTGCTATGTGTTGCATACTCCCCTGGCATTCAAAGGGTTACAGAACTAGTGTGTGTGTGTGTATGTGTATTGCAACCCACTAGCAGCAGTTATTTTCAGTGATAGCAGTGCCAGAGTTGTACAAGCAGGTGGATAGTGTGGTGGGAAACTGAATGGAAACATCATAAAGCAAGAAAATTCACCTGACAACAGATATATGGATATGTAGCCACAGTACAGACTATATAACTGTCACTGTTCACTGGGTTTCCTTCCCATCAGTGGGCAGCAACAGCCTGCAACAACAGGTCACTACTAATCTTGCCTCTGGTTTTGACACTAGTATTAAAGGGGAGCAGCAGAGTAGCCCATAACATCTGTGTGACACTTTCTGCATGCAGTGATTTGAGTGATAATCCCATGAAGCTACAGATGTATTAAATAAACTACACCAGATGATAGACATGCCTTGAGTCTGCTAATAATGGCTCCAACATAACAGCTGACTTGGCAATAGACGAAATAGTGCATGCACCGTACTATGTCCATGTCCTATATTTAGTTGTTACTCTATTCCATTCCGAATCAAAAACACTCATAGACATGATATATATCACCCTCAAAATATATGCACATTGTACCCATTTCTACTAGTATGGATGATGAGAACATGTAAGGTAGGTCCAAAACAGTAGTAGAAATAATAGTTAAAAAAAAAAAAAAAAAAAAAAAAAAAAGGTAAATTATTTATTAGAAGCATTTGCAACATTTTTCATCATCTTTGTCTTCACAGAAAGATAAGACTTCATCTTTTTTAAATAATCCAATGTCTTTGTCTCTCTAAGCTCTGTATACATGAAGTGGCAAGCTGATTGTAGGCTTCCCTGCTTCGGGCCTTTGCTACTAATGTCAGAAGCCACTCTGGCAGTTATCCACTACTGCTGCTGCATTCTGCTGACCCCGATAGAAACACAGTGAGCAGTGACAGTCATATAGACCATACACTGGCCACTTGTCCACATATATGGTCAAGTGAACTGTCTGAACATTTTATTTTCATCTGTATATACCAGGGAACAACAACATGTAACAAGTACAAAGCAACTGGTCCTGATGTTATACATCCATGCTTTCTTTTTACAAGGCTCTCTTTCACCAGAGTCTCTGTGTTACAAGACTGTTGTAATGCCAATGTAGTGCCTTTATTTAAAGGGATAGTAAAGTCTGTGAAAAAGTGTTGGCAAAATGATAGGTACAATTAAAAAAATATGTAATGCCCTGATTCCTATCTCTCAAACCTTTATGGTTTGAGAGATAAGAAAATAAAGTCCTCCATTCCCTCCCCCTTCTCATGCATCAACTGTATAGCTGACAGCATGAGATCCTGCTTCCGGGATCAGACGGCGACTCTTCAGGAGTGCTGTAATCAAGATATCTAACTATAAATACTTCATTGGAATGGTCTACAACGTGTGCCTGGTTTGCAAGCACAAGTTCTAGACCATTCCGATGAAGAATTTATATTTAGATATCTCGATGACAAAGCTCCTGAAGAGCTGCGTCTGGTCGCCCAACCAGATTCTGACTCTGACAGCTTTACAGCTTGTCAGGGAGAAAGGGGAGGGATTGGAGTACTTTATTTTCTTATATCTCTCAAACCATAAAGGTTTGAGAGATAGGAATCAGGGCATTACGTATTTTTAATTGTACCTATCATTTATACGGACTTTATGATCCCTTTAAGAAAGGAACTAAAACAGAACCAGATAATTATACCTGGGAGTTTGATCTCAGTAGTGTGAAAACTGCTTGAAGTTATTATAAGGAACTTTATTCAGGATTATGCTGCAGAAAAAAAGATTATTAGCAGGAAGCAATGATTTTATAAAGAATAGATCTTGCCAAACTAATCTTCTGAGCATCTATGAAGACGTTAGTAGCAACCTAGATAATGGTAAATTAATTGGGCTAGGGGATAATCTTTGCAACTGAATAGAAAACTGGTTGAAGGATTGGGAAAGTGAACTACTTCAGGGTACACTACTTTTTAAAATATTTATAAATGGAAATAGGTATAGAAAGCAAAATGTAAATATTTACAGATGACACTAAATTATTCAGGGATGTTTTTTACCAAAAGGACTTACATAAAATGGCAGATTAGGTGAACAAATAGAATATAAAGTTTAATGTGGGAATGTTTAAAGTTAGAAATTTGGAAAAAAAATCTCATTGCTACTTATGAACTTAATGGAATCGTATTAAGAGACTCATTGTTAGAGAAAGATCTGGGAGCCCTTGTAAACTATAAACTTGGAAACAGTGATCAGTGTCAAACTTATAGCTATGGTTGTTGATGTCGACCTGCGTTGCTGCTCATAACAATGAGTGTGACTTGGTATGAATTGGATTTGGAAGGGGCAATGATCATAATGATATGCATGATATGCATGATTACTTGTCCAGACTTTGCAGTTGATACATTTATAAATGGGCATATTGGAGGTTCGCTAGTTTTGGGAATAAGAGCTGAGCATGAATTTAGTACATATATTTTGGTATATGCCAAATTATAATATGAGTTACTACTACAAAAAGTTTCCTCACTAAATGAGTAGTCTTCTTGATAAACTAAAAACTGATGCACAGTTACTGGTTCTCCATCTTACTAATAGAGTTACACAATTGTCAATAGCAGACCTTTCTTCCCTTTTCAATAAAATTAAAAATGTGTAGCTAGTTTCGCTTAGATAGATAATTTTGTGGTTCAACTTTGATTCCAATACCTCTGTTAAAATCATTAGTTTTTAATTTTAAGCGGCATTATATTTGACTGTAGCTTAATTTTGATATATTCCTTGTAAACAAAATCTATGTACACATGCAGGGTATGAATAAATATTTTACATGTAATAATAGTTAAGTATTGACTTGGTGACATGGATTTAATTAAAAGGCCAATTGATGGGTAACTGGTCTCTTTTAGTTGAGAACTGTAGTTCACTATACTTGATGAAGCACATTGCTTTTTTCTAGTCTGGTATAGATAGGTATACTACCTAATGCATTGTTTCAAAAGACTGGATATTTATCTAGTCCATTGGATTTCAATCAGTGGCACAATTAAGCACCAAAATTGTTTACAGGAAATAGTTGCAGCTGCTGATGATTTAATAGGTCCATTTGAGGAACTTACAAAGTTGATGACTAAAAAAAACAAGGATATGGTGGGAGGTGACCAGTCTTGAAGGTTATGTTAAAAATAAAATTGTTCCTAGAGGATGGAGAAGCCCCCTAATTCAAGCAATATATTTATCCATTTAGGTATTTTTGACAAAATGGTATGAAATTGTAACCAAAAGTTCATTGCAACTAACGGAATTAATAATAGCAACAGAAGAATTTGAAAAAAACAATCCAGAGGTAGAAAATAAACTGAAGGAATTAGAGACAAAAAAGGAATATCCTAAATTTCCAGAATTAGAAGTTAAGTTGAAAAAAGCACATCAATTCATCAATAGATCTATAACAAAAGAAGGGTAGAATTGTGGAGGGATGTAATCTAAATAAACATCAGCAATAATTAGGTGAACAGCATCTACAGCAGCATCATCCAATAGTACCAATTTCTATTCCTCCTCCTCCTCATTTTTTTTTTTTTTATCTGAACATTTCTTTTACTTTTCCCCTTAGGAGGCTTTATGGAATATTGACCACTACCTTGTTTTGGGGTATCATTGTCACAGTCTGGTACAGCACTTCATCTCATTACTGCTAAATCCTCCTCCGCTATGGCAGCAACACTAGAATGCAAGCTATCATCGTCTTTAGTGTTAAAAGGCTTAGCACTACTACTACTAGCTGAACTTTTTAAATAACTTTTACAAATATCCTCCTCAGGAGGAGGCAAAGGATCATCAGAATTTACTGCACAAGCTGCAGCAACCATGGCCGCAGTCTTTTTATTGTATACATTTACTTACACCAACATGTTTATGTACTTCAGCTTGTCATAAAAATTTGATACAATGATTGTAGTGTTTTATTTTTAAAACAAATCTATTGTCTGCAATTTGTACAGAAAATTACAGGCTAGACCCATTAGATTCAGAATCAGAAGGAAGCAAACTGAAGTAAAGGCTACAACACACTACCAAGTGTAGCACCAGAGTCCACCAGGCCACGTTATATGCATGCCCCTCTTTCTTTTGTCTGTTTAGCTATAGATATTAGTGTATATGCATATCATTGTATGTCAAGTTGTAGCTGTTGTCTGTCTTGTTTTAAAAATACAATGTATGATATGTAATATTTGACACTTTGGATCTCAGGCCAGTCGCCGTTTAGCTGGGATCATATATCACTGTCAAAAGTTGTTGTGTTTTTTTTATTTTTTTTAAATCCCCTTTCTCCCTTCACCCCCATTCACCTGTCCAGAGAACAAATGGATACTACCAATACTCTTTAAATAAGCTCCAGCTCCTTCTTTTTGTCTGTCTGCCTATACTTGCTACCATCCAAATGTCAGCAGCTATCTCTCCTAAACACAGATGGGACACTTCATTTAATACTTATGCGTTAACATTTTGAGAATACATGGGGGAACTCTTCAGTGAGGAAGAATTACATTATTGTAATTGCTTTCGACCCCAAAAACCTTGGAAACTGCACTTTTGTGGGAATTGCCTTGGAAGGCAGAATGTGCCATTTTTCACTTTTCATTTTTTTGGTGACATTTTTCACCCATTTCTACAAATGACCATGCAATGATGTTGCTGCACATTAGTGCACAACATGTGCTTTCTCCAGAGCACCACCTAGTTCCACTGGGTGTACTGTCTATAGAATGATACTGATAGTGACAGCTCTGCTGACCTAAAGAAAATGTCTGCCATGCTCCAAGATGCTGCACTGCATTATCATACCTGGACATGTAGAGATCTGCCCAGGAGACTCTTGTTCTGGAGACAGTGGCTGATGACCCAGCTTGTTAAGATTCTGGGGTAACACCACCCACTTTCCCACTTCCTACCCGTTGTAGGTGAAACCCAACTTTCCCCCACTAAATCCCACATACCCCAATAAAGCCTCATGCACATTATGAAACAAATTGTGTAATTTCAACACTCTTATCTGCATTAAACCACCTTACTTAAGGAACAGGGAACAAGTAGTTGGGAACACAAAAATGGCTTTGTAACTCATGTTTTGCCAGAGCAGTGTTAATAACCCCTGAGGCTCCCAGTGGAATTGTGAATGGAGGCCTCCAAATACAGTTTAATATTTAGCATAGATTTAAGTTTAGTGGTAGCCTTCCTTTTCTTTACTTTCTAGTGTGGAAAAAGCAGCTGCATGCATGTGTTGTATGTCCAGAACAGTCTCATTATTCCCTGACCATCTGACCACAGGATTGAACTGGTTAATTTCCCTAAAATTATGAATATTGAGTACCATAAGGGAGGCCTCCTGAAACAAAAGGCCTCTGGCCAACACAACCCCCTATGCATTAAAATGTCCCTGTGTTTTGCATCAGAAAGTAGGATTTGGATCTCCCTCAGGTATTTACAACTGCTTGTAGCCCAGCCCAGGCACCTCTCTGTTATAGTGGTAAACAGGCAGTTCAACCTCCAGCTTAGGGTTTAGAACTATGTGCCATAGTATCTTCATTCTAAAATTCTGTACAATAGTCCTAAAAAGGGGCTGCTCCAGATACAGGAAACACATTTCAAGTAACATCTATCCCAGGCAGTTCAGCATATATGGTCTCCCTAATTAGAGGCTATATAGTATCCAAGGGGTGACATTTATGACAGAGCTAAATGGTACTTACAAAAATTATATATATATTTTTTTTTTTTTTTTTTTTTTAATTAGAACTAGATATAATTGTGCTAATACTCATATTGCCAATACAGGTCATGGGCAGTGTAACTGTGGGCGATGTGACTGTAAAGAAGGATGGACTGGAAGGAAATGTGAACATCCGCGATCCTGCTCCTTGTCAGTAGAGGAAAGCAAAAAGAAATGCCAGGGAAGTGCCAGCCAGCCATGTTCCGGGCGGGGTAAGTCACATGCCAGATGTGTATTTTCTGCTAGTTTTAACCTTTCAATAACCTTTTCATTAACATTTTTACATTGTTATAGAGACCGCCATTTCTAGTATGATTTTACAGAGGTCATTTCATGTTTATTTAATCCTCCATCCTTCTGGACTGTAAACATTACTTTAAGGGCCTTATGTTCAAAAGAAAACTGGGAAATTCTGGGTCAAACTACCACAGGGTGAAATAAAATAAAAATCCTCTTAATTTAAATGGGGCTTTTAACCCCTTGATTGATAGAGAGGTCTCTATATTTCAATCAAAGGGAATTTGTATACTGCGGTCAGCTTGCTCTAGAATTGTTCCAGTTTTTTTTCTCCATAAAGCCCAGTGATTTTGCTGGACTGTACACTTATCTCTATTTATGTTAAAAAGCGGAGCTGCTTAGGGACAAAGCAGCTGTATCATAGAAGTGAAATAAAAATTCTGATTGATTTAAATGGGATTTCTAAATCCTTCAATGATAGAGAGGTATCAGACTCATTACAAAGGAATGCATTAGTGACCTCTCAAGTCACAAGCTCAATCCAAATTATTGTTTAAAGTATAAACAATGTATCACACAAGGCAAATGTGATTAATTCCATGGTAAGACACAAATTGCCATATAGCAATTATGTGGAATTGTGGTGGCACTCTGTTGGTTTACCCCTTGAATGCTTTGGGTGTTTACACAAAATTTGTTGTTGGAGACACATCTAGCATCCATCTTCTTAAAGATCACCTAAGTTGTTATAAGGTGTTAGTTCCACTTTAATGAATAAACTAGTATATTTGATTCTGTTCTTCTTGTGAAGTAAATGACTCCTTTAAATGGATGATTAAGCAGATTTATATTCTAAATTGCTTTAGAATGTGTAATGTTTCATGAATAAAGGATGATGATAGTCATTTTTCAAACACAGATGTTTTCCAATAAGAACACAATACAGATAGAGGTAAAGGAGAAATTAATCTTCAAAAGTAGCAATGAAATTTTTTTATTAATCATAATGTACATTGGAATGCAGTGTCTATTTTTGGGCAGGAATAAAGAAGCAAATTCAAGATCAAGACTTAAAGCACAATTCATTATGGCATGTCATGAAACTAACTCAAGCAAAGCTTTCATACAAAATAATCTTTAACTTATTCTTCATTGCAAATCACTTGAATAGCAGCATTAAAGACTAATATTAGTTTCATAGACAGAAAGAAAATACAAAAGGATGAAGAGGCTATATGTTAACAGTCCATTTTCCATATTAACCTCTTGAAAACCAGAGAGATGTTCAGATAAACAAACATTTTGAAAGCCAAATTAAAAAAACAACAACAACTGTATAAGTGATTTCCTTGTGGAGACACACGGTTCAAAAGTTGGAAGTAAAGTAACTTGAGACTTTTGTCTTCTGTAAATGTATATGTAGGATGATATGCATAATGAAAAGTGGACCAGTTATGGCAGCAAACTAACTCTACCATGTGGAATAAACAGGAATACCCAACTTTTCCATTTTAAAACCTTGAACACCAAAGCTTTTCAGATATACAAATTCCATTACTAGCAGTTTAGTGGGACCACTGGGACATTCTCCTTGTGACTCTTTTGTGCAGGACAGAAAGTCTTACAGTTCATTATAGGAGCAGCGAGGGATCACCATGGGTCTTTTTTCTAACCCCTGTCCTGCTGCTCAATTGATCCAGCAGGGCTCACAATGCAGCACTGACTTTCTTGGCAGGTAAGCTACCAGGGGACTAGACCTGCTAAGTGAGCACTATATGCACTAAATTATATTTAATTTCCCCTCCCCTACGGTACAGTTAATTTGCTCCACAATCACTCCTTTTCTTTATTCATATGGCCAATACACGATTATTAATTGTGAGTGTCACATACAGGCATAGGAGACATGAGAGGGTATGAATTAAGGTGTGATAAAGAAGTGATAAGGTGGAGATGATTTCCACAGTGATATCACATCTCCAGTTCCTATGTTCTTCATGGAGCCAATGCACCAAGATTTCTCAATTTGGAGAAATCTTTGTTCATTGGCTCCATATTATTAAATAGGATTTGGAGAAGTTATCTCCACTTTATCACCTCTACATCACACCTTAGTTAATCTCCTCCATAATCTTCTTGGCACTTCACCAGCATTTCTTTAAATCATCTTATGTAATTATTCACTGCACTTATCTCTCCTATGATAAGATAGATTAGAATCTCTCCTCCCCATGCTGACCCACAATATAGAACTCCGACATGCTCCCCTCCCAGTAAAATGTGACATATGGTGACATATAAATCTGACATGCTGCCCCACAATATACAACTCCAACATGCTGCCCCCTAGTAAAATTTGACATATTATGCCCCAAACAGTTAACCCTTTGAGTGCCAGAGGGGTACGCAACACATTGGCACCCACAGGATTAATAACTAACATATGCTGCTGTATTTATGTAAAAAATGTCAGTTTTGTTTGTAAATAAAATCAGACCTTGCGGGGGACATTAGGACCCTTCCTGATGTCAACCTAGATTTTATCACCTATCCAATAGGATAGGTGATCAATGCAGTGGTCAGTATTAGAAGGCGGTCAGTGCCTTCCCATGCCAAATCCTACTCAAGCCAGCTGCTGAATGAATGGGTTGAATAGGAGGATCCTCAACCCATTCAGTCAGAAAGCGCTGTTGAGGATTTTATTCATAAAAAGTAGCCGGCTTGAGTAGGATCAATAGATGATCAATTCCAGGGGGACATCAGGATGGGTCCTGATGTCCCCAGTGAGATCTGATTTTATTTACAAACAAAGCTGACCTATTTGTTTACATAGATTCACAAGTTATGTGACAGCATATGTTGGCTTTTACCCTTTGAGTGCCAGAGGGGTACTCAATGCATTGCAAAGCAATGCTTTGCATACCCCCCTGGCACTCAGAATGTTAACTTTGTGGGGTGAAGCATATGTCAGATTTTACTAGGTGGGGCAACATGTTGGAGTTGTATTTTTTGGGGAAGCACAAAGCAATACTTTGCATACCCCTCTGGCACTCAAAAGGTTAAGTGTGTGGAGGAAGCATATGTTGAATTTTACTGGGGGGGGGGGGGCAGCATGTTCCGGTTGTATATTGTGGGGCAGCATGTCGGATTTATATGGCACCATATGTTTCATTCTACTGGGAGGGGAGCAGCAGATCGGCTTTCTATATTGTGGGGCAGCATTTTGGATTTATATGGCACCAAATGTCTAATTTTGCTGGGGGGGGGCACCATGTCAGAGTTCTATATTGTGGTGCAGCATGTCGGAGTTCTATATTATGGGGCAGCATGGGGAAAGTATCCCTTCCACATTGACAACACTTCCACAACCATCCAAGCTACTACTTGATTGAGGGCTGTTACTGCATAGGAAAATACAGGGAGATCTCAACTTCTCCATCTCCAGGTAGTTGAGACTGTGAACTCCAACAGCAGAGACTGCTATTAGAGTTGAGTGTATGTGGTGAAGTGCCACATTAACATATAAACACACCCCCATGAATATGATAATGGCTTATTATCCTGCATTTCCATATGGAAATAGGCCATTGACAGTGTAATGAATGAAAATTCGTAAACCTGTCAAAGGCATGCTGAATGGATGTCGATGTGGGCAGATTTTTGTCAGATTGATGGGGATGTGATGTCAAAGACACGTTAGTGCATACTATCAATGTGTCTTTGACACTGCTCCAACAGAATATCAACAGTCTGTGCTCTCTTCGACCTTTATTGCATCTCGGCTGATATTTTCTTATGTTAATGCCATATACTGGATGCATAATGGTAATACAACCAGCCCAGGATCCATGCTGTATTCCTCACAACATGGATAACACGATGGGATTGCTGCATCACAGAAGGAACATCTCAGTATCTTTATGGTGAAGATTGACCCTTCAAGGAATTCTCCTGCAATGGTGTTCAGAATGGCGGACATCTTGAGTCATCCTAGCTGCACCATCATGTCAGTTTCATTGCAATGATTTTCATCAACTTTTTTATACAATCTGTGGAATTAATACTGATATCTGCCTGATGTTATCTCCTGATCCAGGTTACTCTCCCAAGAAGAGCCTTGCCTTAGATCACTTCAAGCCAATTTAAGTTAGCAGACTTCAGGAGTTTACAGCTGGATAGAAGTAGACAACCTGTGACCTTGATCCCTGCCCCTCATGGCTCCTTGAGAAGTCTGTGTGGATAGTAGGTCCTTGGTTTATGAACTGATTAACATTTTAATTGCTGAGGGAGTGTCCCAGGGTCTTTGAAAAGGGCCTTTGTTAGATTACTACGAAAGCATACTAAAGTTGTGGTTTGTTTCAAAGGCTCCTCTGTTGAACTTTAGGCATAGTTATGGGGTAAAGTTGGTTTTGGTGTTTGTGGTAGATGACTTATTAATGGTTATGGACAGGGGTTGTATCTTAGCTCTTGACATGCTTAATCTGTCAGCAACCTTGAATAGCATTGACCATTGTATTTTAGGGCATGATTGTCCTCTTATTTGCAGTGTAGGATCCAGCAGGAGGCAATGAGTTCACTTTTGTCACAGGCTGGGCCTCAGGGTACAATTCGGTTGCCCCTATTGTTCTGTCTGTATATGAAGACATTGGGGGATATAATTTACTGGCTGGAGTCTAGCTGGCTGATTTTGAAACTGGGCAAGACTGAGGTGATGATTTTTGTCTCATGGAGCAGATTGTGGTGGTGGTACTAGTTCTTATTTCATTTACAAGTAGTGTTGGTCCTTTGTCTGTCCTGGTAATTTGCAATCTCAAGGCTCTTTTTGTCCATTGTCTGTGCATGCAAGTCCTGTATTTCTTTATCTGAGAGCAAATAAAGAATTTGCTACATTTTGTCTCCTCCTTTGTGTTGATGCATTTCGACTATGGGAATGCTCTTTACGGAACTCTTTCCTTGTGCCTTGCACATAGATTTCACATGGTACAGAATGCAGCTGAATGGAATTTTAGTTTCTCTAAATTTCAGCATATCAGTCACCTTGTGTTTGAGCTACATTGGTTGCAAGTGGTGTTTCATTGGAGTTTGTTTACCTATTACGACTTCTAAGGATTTGTAGTCTTGAGTTAACCCTTTGAGTGCCAGAGAGGTATCCAATGCATTTCAATGCAATGCATTTGCCATACCAACTTAGGTGGCAGAGCATTTTTGAATGCTTCCTGTTTTATGAAACAGGGTGCCATTGAGACTCAAGTGTACTCTGTGTCTTCTGTCTTTGTTCACCCAGTATAAGACCTATTTTTCCTTTTAGCGTTCCCAAATTAGTGGTTTAAACATTTAGACCAGTTCAATTTCTTTTAATGAATATACAAAAATGTCTCTCTTTTGATACATTATTATTAACGTTTCTTGCATTAATACACCCAGATATTCTAAATATAATGTAGTTGTGGGAATAATTATGTAACTTATACAGATGAAATAATGTTCTTTTCTTCATAATTTAATGATGAGTAACAGATTTAATACCTACTGAAGAGGACCTGTGTAATAAATATACTGGATTAACCCCCATGCATTGAATTGTGTCAATTTGAACATTATCCACCACAGGAGCCTTGTTTCCTGTCATATCTGTAAAAAATAGAACATCAGAAGGTTTATTAAATCATACTAATAGGTTTGTTGCCTTTCTCAATAATCTAAACTATTGTAAAGTATACACTAAGCAGGGGGCACTCAATTGTTGGCTCTCCAGCTGTTGGAGCCTACCTCTCGTATTATCAGTAAATAGCTGTTTGCTTGTTGGGGATAATGGACATTGTAGTCCATGCAGCGAGAGGTCCAACAATAGACTATTGCAATGGGAGAATATTTCAAATTGTTTCTTATGGATTAAGATTCCTTGGAGACAGTTAGTGCACCTTGTATAATAGTGCTGCGGCAACACCTTGCAGCACTGTCATTGTAAAAAAAAGTTGTCCATGTTTCACTTGGGAATGTTTACATTGGAAACTATGCAGTGGCTAACAGCCTAGCTGCTCCCAGTTGGTCATAATAGTTTGGGGCAGTTGCTGCAAGGCATGAATGCTCTGACACCACCTAGGCCATACAGGAGACTTGTGAATCACATGGAAGTGGGAGGTTTCTGAAGGGCAGCGTGGGATGTCAGCCAAACATAAATTACCTGTCCCTTCAGTGATCACTGTGGCCTTTTATAAAATTATTTCAGCTTCTATAAGCAGCGGCGTTAACACACCCTAGTCAGAGAAGGATTCCCACTATTATTTTGCTATGTATCCGCTTTTACCTGAATAGTTTCCTATTGAAATCTGATGCACAATCACAATGTTTTTAAACATGTGCTTGTTTGTGTCAATATAAAAATCACTTCACTTATCAGTATGGCCAACATGTAGCTTCAGTGTTGGGAAACTTTAAATTATATGTCCTGTAAAACTGGGTGCTTAGCTCATTGTCAATCTCTCAGTTAGTTGCTGATCTTTCAGTTGCTGCCAATTATGTCTTTTTGATGATATTTGAATAATCACAGGTGGTATAAGAACAATGGACATTCAACTCTACATCAGTGTTACTTGGGATTAGCCAGATAAGAATCTGCTGCCTTTTAATGAATGAATGAATGAATATGTTTATTTATATAGCGCCACAAGTGTACGCAGCGCTTTACAATTTCAGGGTTTAAACAATACAGAGTTACAGGTGCTTTGTAGAGTGAAACATTGGGTGTGAGGTTCCTGCCCGAAAGCTTACAATCTAAAGCCTTTGCTGGTTATTTGTTTAATTTTTGGTAGCGCATTTAAGCATAACTCCACAGGTCTCTTTACTCATTTCATTTTCTTGCTACACCCACTTTTAGCGTGTGTGTCCACTATTCTTTATAAAATAGCCATCTCTATGAATTTCTCGGTATCTCCTTAAATGAGAACTAACTCTTACTAATAACACCCCCACACAAACACACACTTACCAAACTATGGTCAGAAAAAACTAATGGTATTCATACATTTTGCTCTAGTGCCTTTTTTATTTTTTTAAGAGGTAAGCTGTTTAGTCCGTGCTGGATGTAATGTCAAGTGGAGACAGACATGACAGTTTCTGGTAATTTTCGTAAAGCAGAACCATGACATAGATATAATTTCCTCACAATTAATTGTTAGTATAGTGGTAATCATGAAAATCATCATGCTATAATGTTTATTAACCACTTAAGGACCAGTATCGCGCGCACGTGGCAGGCACTTAAGGACCATGGACCTTTTTGTTGTGTGGTCCGATTCAGGGGTCCCCGAATGGCGTGCAGTTGCACGGAGAGCTCTGAATTCCATGATGTACTTGTACGTCCTTGGTCCTTTAGGGACTTACACCCCGTGATGTACATGTACGTCATGCGTCGTTAAGGTGTTATTTGCCGGCATTATTTGAATCATAAGTTCATATGAGACTCACCTTAACATGACAGTGCAGACATGTTGGCAAAGAGGGATCTGTGTGCCTGTGCTGTCCATCCCTGTCTCCTCACTGATAGGTTATTTGCCTAAGGTCGAGTTGCATTGTACAGCATGGTACAGGCAGGGATGGACAGATCAGGTTACAGATTCCTCTTCACCAAGATGTCTGTGCTGTCGTGTTGAGGGGAGTCTCATACAAACTTATGATTCCAAATAATGCCGGCAATTAATAAACATTATAATACAATTTCAATGATTACCGCTATACTAACAGTTAATTGGGGGGCAATTATATCTATGTGATAGTTTCTCTTTAAGGATAAGTGGGGTACGCAACATATTCCAAAGTAAAGAGTTTCACACCTTTTTCTCTTGCCCTTAAAGAGTTAAGATTACCATATACAGTGAGTGAGCAAAGTTTGAGGTCTTGTGGCCCTGCTAGCAAATGGCACGTCTGCCTCAATGGACACAAATGAATGACTGACTGATCATTACTTCTTGAACAAATAAGTAGAGATAGGCAAAAGTTTTTGTCACAAAACTGAAATGTGGATAATGACACTTCCCACATTCCACAGGAATTCCCATGAAAAGTGAATACATTTTACAATAATTTATAATAAATACATACTAATTCCATTACTTAACCATTTCTGAATCATCTAATTACACTGGACAACAGTATATCAAATAAAATGCATTTTGGTGACATATCCTATATAATAATTCGCTAAATCGTGTGTAATGCCGCAACATGCGCAGTAGAGACTGCCCGACAGGAGCATGCAGCTCTGTATCAGCCGTGGCGCGGGCAGTCTCTACTGCGCGTGACTGCCCCACGACCGGGTTGCAGTGGCACTGCGGCCCGTATAACAGGCTCTTCAACTAGTATAACATAATATGTCAGAAGTAGCTATTAAATGTTATAACTACAATTAATTATTCCTTACTTTTTAAAAAGGATACTAGTAATTTTGAAGACATATGCTTGGAAAATTCAATACCTCAGTCAACTCTGCATTCCCTTTACTGCTACAATTGATCTCCTCTATTATAAAATGTCACAGATTGCCAGGTGACAATGAAAGCTGATATTCGAGTTGCTGAATGTACCTGTAGTGCAATATAGATTTACTTCTGAAGCTGACTTCTTTTCACTTGTTAGCAGTGACTCAGTCAAATTAAATGTCTTAGGTTTAACAAGAGATATACACTTCCCATGACACTGCATTAGCATTCTAGTGCCTTAAATATTAGAGACATCACTAACAATTTCCAAGCAGTGCATTGGAGATGTCACTACCGTACAAGGGGTCAAATTATCTTTATATAGTATTTAAAGGTATAGTAATGTTTCACAATAAAAACAGCTCTAATTAATCTTCATAGTATTTGGACCATGAAGAGTGTTATTTCACTATTGTCAGAGTTGTAGTTCAAGAGTAATTGAATAATTAATAAATAATAATAATAATAATAATAATAATAAATTATCACCCTCCTGCCCCTTTTGCTGAGTAACACTGCTCACCTCAGAGCAGCAAGACTGTCCAGATGGATCTCAGAGAGGGACAATCTTCAATTAGCATAAGGGAAAGACCTGAAAAATCAAGGGGTGCAGGATTTTCCTTATGTTCACAGTAATAAGATTGTCCCTTGTTGTGAGCTGTCTGGTCTCAAGACCAGATTCCACATCTGAGGGGAGGAGGCTTACACTAGGTAAAAGGGGATAAATTTGAGCTTCTGTTTTTGTGAAACACTACTATCCCTTTAAAAAGAGGTTACTTTACAGTCTGCTTAGTTCTACAATGATTTATCTTTTATAGCCCCAAAACAAGGGATAATGTATGCTAATCCCTCTACCCTAAAGACAAAAAGGGGTTAACTCCTCCAAAGATGATATCATTTTTCTCAATCTTCTCACAGTTCAGATGTACTCTTGTTTTTGCTTTTCATACATTAAATACCCAACTGATTAGGGCACGTATGTATATACCACAACTAAGCTTCTCATAAGGTAGCGTGATTTTCTATTTAGTAGTTTGCATGTTGTCAGTTATAAGGAGGTCTGAATTAAAAGGGGAAGGGTTGGAGCTACAGATTAAATTTGGCATGAGTAAATGAGCCATGGTGGGCTACTACTTGGCCTGAAAGGTCAACTGCAGCTTATCTAGCAGCTGAACAGGCCTACTTCTCTGATAGACCATAACATTAGGTCTTACTACACTGCTCAGATTTAGGTACAGACCTGCAAATGCAGAAGCCCATGTGGTTCATCTAATAACTTGTTGTCCTAGGTAGGGTCAGGGTGGGCCTAGGCAGCAAGGCATGATAACATTCAGAACAGTACGCTGTCATCTGAAGCCACTGTTGAGCCAAGCATGGAAGACACCACAGTAACTAGGGAGGAGGGTTAACAATGCCTATTGCCCAGAAGCAAACTACCTGACTTTCCCTCTTATCTACTTCTTTTCAAACAGTCTTCTGGCTTGCAGGGACCATTAGGGTCAGGAAGACTCATGAAAGGCATTGCAGTCACAAACAGGACCCTTCACCTCCTTTGTCTAGTGCAGAATAGTGCTGTAGGAGCAGCAAAACCAAGCCAAAGCCTAAATCAGAAGTGGAAACCACTTCACCTGTAGAATTAGCAGCAGAAAGGACAGGAGGTATCAGGTAATGTATGCTGAGACCCTGCAGCATAGATTGCTTTTAGAGCAGACACTCTGACTTCTGGCTCTTTAGCACTGACAATAATACAAAAAATTAGCTATATAGCTCAAAATTAATTATAGTCCTTTCTAAAACTGTGACAATTTATTTTAGGTCCTGCAGTTTCTTTTTCAGAGCTTTCAATCTAGATCTTCCAGACTCTCCTAAATAGCAGTGTGCAGGAACTACTGAAGAAGAGATTACAATGCTCTTTGAGACTGCATTTCTTGTGACTGCAGACAAGGGAAGAGGAGTTAGAAAACATCTGGAGTTGGAAATTAGCAGAGCTCTGAGGTGACAATAATTTCAAGGGGGTTACTGCATTCACACTGAAAGTTGGTTACTTATTTTAGAGTGAGCATTAGAGGACAGTATAAATCTTATTGAATTGTAAAGCCAAGCATGAGTGATAGCAGGTTAGACAATTTCAAGCAATGCACTTCTTGTCACATGTTTGAACACTTGACACAATCGTTCCAGGGGTCATACCGCTGTGCCAAGTGTGAGCATACTTTCTTTTTAGTGTCTAAGATATTGGATTTGGAAAGAAATATTGCAACATTGCGAGACACTGGAAACCTGGAAAGGAGTTTAGAACTCACAGAGCAGGTAGTATGTGGGGTTAGTGGTGAAGAGGGTGGAGTTGTAGATGAGGAGCAATAGGTAGGCAGCTGGGTAACAGTAAGGAGGGGAGGTAGTGGGCAGAGGAAGAGGAAGGTCAGTTCTGAGTTGACTCAGTCCAACAGATTTGCAATATTGTGTGAAGATGTGGATGAGGATAGATCAGAATTAGCAACACTGGAGAGGGCTAATTCCTATAGCAGCCGGGGGAACAGTCCTCCTTCCAGGCTAGATGGGATACAGAGTAGGCAGAAACCAAGGCAGGTGGTGGTAATAGGAGACTCTATTATTAGGAGGGTAGATAGGGTAATCTGCCTCCAGGAGCATGAATGCCAAACAGTATGCGATCTCCCGGGTACTCGGGTTTGGCATGTTGAGGATAGTGCTGACAGATTGTTGGGAGGAGCTGGAAGTGATCCAGCTGTCTTGGTACATATTGGTACCAATGACAAAGTAGGAGGAAGATGGAGGTCCCAAAAGAATGATTTCAAGGACTTAGGTTGCAAGCTCAATGCAAGGACCTCTAAGGTAGTATTTTCTGAAATACTACCTATGCCATGCGCCAGTGCAGGGAGCTTAAAGGGACAGTAATGTTTCATAATAAAAGCAGCTCTAATTAATCATCATAGTATTTGGACTTTGGAGAGTGTTATTTCAGTTCTGTCAGAGTTGTAGTTCAGGAGTAATTCAATGACAAAGTGTCCCCCTCCCGCCCCTTTTACTTATGTAACACTGCTCAGCCAGAGCAGAAGGGAGGTGCCCAGGTAGATTGCACAGAGGGACAATCTTCAATTAAGATAAGGGAAAAACCTGAAAAGCTTGTCAAGGGGGGCAGGGCTTTCATTGTTTTCATATAAAGAAGCTTGTCCCCTGCTGTTATCTATCTTGTCTATGGACTGGATTCCACATCTGAGAAGAGATTGTTTACACTAGGTAAAAGGGGTGGGGAGGGGAAACTTTGCTTGTGAATATCTCTTAAACCATAAAGGTTTGAGAGATAAGACTTATATCATTCTTCATGTTTTTTTAATGTCTACAAAACAAAATAAAGTTAAAACAAAGTATTACTATCCCTTTAATGCATGGCTCAAGCAGTGGTGTAGGAAGGAGGGTTTTGTGTTCTTAGAACACAGGGCTGACTTTGCTCTTGGGTACAATCTATATGGAAGTGATGGATTGCACCTAAATGGTAGAGGATCCTCTGTGCTAGGGGAGCAAATGCTAAGAAGCTTGGAGGAGCTTTTAAACTAGGAAAGGGGGGGAGGGTATAGATAGCAAAAATTGGATAGATAGAGCAGATAGGAACCGGGTCCAAGTAAAGGACCAGGGAAGTGGAGAAACGGTGGAGATAAATGTAGAAAATAATGAGGAATTCCTAGTAAATGAATATGTAGATAAAAGGCATGTAGGGAGTGATATATGTAAATACTTCAAAATTAATTGTATGCTAGCAAATGCAAGAAGTATGGTAGATAAAATAGGAGAACTAGAATTGCTGGTTGTTAATGACCAATTAGATATAATTGGTATAACAGAAACATGGTGGAATGATGCACATGACTGGGCTGTAAATATAGAGGGCTATTCCCTGTTTAGGAGAGTCAGGATTAATAGAAAAGGTGGAGGTGTGTGCTTATATTTGAAACCAGAGTTAAATCCAGTTTTGAGAGGTGATATTAGTGAGGAAACTGGCCAAAATGTGGAGTCCTTGTGGGTAGAAATTGAGACTAAATGTGGTGTAAAAGGTAAAAAAAAAGTGTTGGTGGGTATATGCTACAAACCACCAAATATTGATGACAATGTTGAGGCCCAACTGCTATTGCAAATGAGGAAAGCTGCCCAGCTCGGGCATACTATAATTATGGGAGATTTTAATTATCCAGATATCAACTGGAAAAATGAGACCTGTCAGAGTGCTAAGGGTAGCAGTTTTGTGAAACATAAATTGTGAAAGCTACGTGTCACAAATGGTGGAAGTGGCGACAAGAAAAAACAATATATTGGACCTAGTGATAACGAATAACACAGAAATGGTATCCAATATTAAGGTAAGTGAATATTTGGGAAACTGTGATCACAACATGGTTACATCTGAGATCAAAAACAAAATATAACAGAGCTCAATCCTCTTCTAAGTGCAATGTTTCCAAGGATATTCGTTCCCCACTCCAAAATATTATACTTACAGGAGTGAGAGGCTAAATCCTGTCTCTGGGAATGAGCACATAGACTGATATTAGCCTCAGTCTGGCTATACTCCAGAGTGAAATTCCCCTTTTGCTTCCTCTTCTCATTGAACTTCAGTTTTCCTTTTATTCACCTCCAGACACTTGATATTTCTAGAGAATATTAATAAATAATATTGTAATAAAACATGTATAAATACATATAAATAGACCCAACGCGTATTGTGAGGTACTCCTACACTTCGTCAGGGGTCAAAACCCTGCTAGTTGTAAAGAGGTATCATTTATAGTATGTATTCTGTTTGATAATGACCAATTGAAACATCACATTACTTACAGTTGACTCCGTGGCTCTCGGCCGCCTCACAATCACGCCTCTCTTTTAATGTTACCGGGCTTGTTCAGGAATACTATCTTTCTCCATAGAACCAAGCCTCCATCTCAGAACATTTGCAGAACATACATGAGATAAATTAATATAGGGGCCACAGTCCCCATATTAATTTACGAAACACAAAACGAAGGTGTCTGGGACTTGCTTCTCCATTAGCATACACTGTTTCACACCCACTGCTTTCTTTCACCCACTAGTAGCCAAAGAACCCCACTTACATTGACACCCCCACCTTGTTCTGCTATTAGCCATAGACCTCCACATACACTGACACCCCAACCTTGTTCCACTGTCCTAATAGTTTCCAAAGAACCCCACATACACTGACACACACAGGCTTGTCCCATAAAGGGAGGGAGGATTCCCAGGACACATTCCTTGATGTTTTTAAAATTAATATGGGGGCACCGGTCCCCAAATTAATTAATATTTTAATTTGATAGGGCAATCTTGTGTATGTGGGGATCATTAGCTACTAGTTCAACAGAGGAATTGGGGGTGCCATTGTTTCAGTCTGCAGCTATTAGTGGGAAAGGAGAACAAAACTGGGGTGTCAGTGTGTGTGTGAGGTTCTTTGACTACTAGTGGAACAAAACTGGCATACCTGTGTATGTGAGGTTCTTTGGCAACTAGTGGGACTTTAGAACAAGGGGAGGTGTAAAACAGTGCATGGGTGGAGAATGGGGTCCCAGACCCCTTCCTTGGATACTTGATGAATTAATATGGGGGCTTTGGCCCAATATTAGTTTATCTTGTTGTGTATGTTCTACAAATAAATTAACATTGGGTGTATTGACCCCATATTACAAAAATGTTTAAAAAATGAGTTAATGGAGGGAGTATAAGTGCCCTCCACTTAATGAAAATACATGATATGGGGTCCCAGGCATATTGCTTGCTCAAAATAATCTGGGGTCCTGGGACCCAATATCATTCATCTTTCATTGCAGGGAGGGCACTTACATCTCCTCCCGTAATTGATCCTACCAAGGTGCAGATGTGAGGGAGGGAATTCCTCCACATGTTATTTAAGGTCCTTTTATATAAAGAATTGTTTAATTGTAATGTACATTAACACTAATCCACTCTGATCCTGCAATGGAGGGGGTATTCTGTGGTAGGATAGGATGGGGGGATTGGGTAGTGTTTTTTTTAACTTACCTTGACCCACTCAGTACTGGAACTATCAGAACACATTGCTATGTAATGCATTACAATCAACTCCAGAACTGAGGGTTTAACTCTGAGAACATGTATGTTTGGAGAGGGCATTCAAGGAAGGGAGTCACTATGGGACCATTCAGTTACCACTTCCTGATCCAGGGGCAAAAGAGTATGTGTAATTTCTGCCTACTACTTTTGCACCCAGTACGCTAAAGCAGGGTTGCCTACACCTCCAGTAGGGAGTGGCAGCCAGCATTGAGTGGGAAATATATCCATATATTAACCCTTTGAGTGCCAGAGGGGTACGCAACGCATTGCAAAACACTCAAAGGGTTAAGGCTCCAAGGTAGCCTTTGGTACATAAGTGCAAACTGGGGCATGGAGCATACAACATGTTCTTAGTATATGTCCTACCACTGAAAGCACAGTTTCTGCTTATATCTGTCGCATAGTTTTGAACAAAATGATTGAATATGAAAACAAGTCCTGTGAGTGTTGTATTTTCTGTCTTCTACATTGTCTTTACCTTATACACTTTTCTACTAGAGCAGACACATCATCATTTTTAGCTTGAGGTTAATCAAGACCTAACTTAATTTAACAGCTATTTATCTGGGTCTCCAGGAGAGTAGGGGTAATTTGGTGCTGATCACAGAAACAAGGGGTTCTGCAGAGATGAGCTTGGGTGAGAGCACAAGGAACACCTGTGACATGGTGTCCTTATGTTTTCTGACCTTGGGGAAGTAAAAAGATGACCCTTAGAGCAACATTAAAACATGATACATTCCTCTGGTTGTGCATGACAACAGACTGTAGTCGCTATATTACGGATCAGGAGTAAATTTAAAGCGGAACTTTCACCAATATTACATTTAGCCCCAAATCCATAGTATGGTAGCAATATACATAGAAATCCTTGTCATTTGCAGTATAAGTCCGGCATAAGTAAGAGAGAGCCTTTTCGGCAGGCAGGCACAGATGGGATCTTTCAGTAGGTGCTCTCTGCCCCTTCCGGTGCCTTTCGGCACAAAGGCTTTCACTCACCAGCCATGGAGTTGAAAGGGAAACACAGTGCAGATGCAGAGATGTCATCTCTGCAAGATGTCTGTGCTGTTCCCTGCTGCTACCTGCCGAAAACGTTCTCTCTGTTACTTATGTAGGACTCATACGGCAAATGACAAGTATTTCTATGTATATGGCTACCATATTAAGAATTTGGGGCTAAATTTAATGTTGGTGAAAGTTCCGATTTAACTGTTCTTGACACTAGATTATAGTAATTGTAACATTTCAGTCTGAAATGTGGATGAGTTATTGGAAAGGAAAATTACCAGAGAGCAGCTTAAACCTAGTAACAGTCTATATACAGAAGAAATGAAGTGCAGGATTATGGTAAATACAATTTTACATTTAATCAAAACCTACATAACGTATGTATTCATACACAGCATAAACCGAGCTTTAATGATATGGCAAATATCCACAAATAAAAGACTGTACATATTTTATGAAACAAAGAGCACTTACGGATTTGTGAAAACTCCTCTGTTAATCCATAAAGACTCTCAGGACCTGATTTGCCAAAAGGCAGAGCAGTAACTGTAACTGCATAGAGCCCCACATTTTGAAGGGTGCCTTAGCTGTGTTGGCCACAAGCACATTGTAAATTATAGGTGTGGCCAGAGCAATATCAATGTCACTGCACCAGTTTTACCTTTACATGTTAATATTTAAACCCTGGAATGCTAGAGAAGTCTCAAATACATTGTGAATCAATGCTTTGTTGATTTATCTAACACACAAGGTTAGAAGGAGGTTAAAGGTTTTCTATTTCTTAGTTATTCTAAGCCAAGAATATTTTCTGTGCTAGAAAACAGTGGATGGGTCTGGGGGCAGAGGTCATGCAAGGAGTGGTGGGGTGCCCTTGGGCTAAGCTAAGGCAGTCTAGAGATCCTTGACTAAGAGCACCTAGGATGTTAACCCAGCCCTGGACACCCGTAACCAAGAAATATTTAAACTATTTTTAATACAGAGGCACCATGGCATAAGTTAGTTTGGAGGAGATTTTCAAGCTTAGCACATACCCTCCAGTGTGACATATGTACAAGTGCATTAGTTCTGCGGCTCACAGCTGCATTTCTGATTAGGCAGTCAGCAAATGCCTACGGCACCTATCTGTGAGGAGCCAACACCACTATAATGTTGTTGTCTCAAACACCCACTCCTGCCTTTGGTTGGTTTATTTAATATTTTATATTTCTGGAATATTCAGTTTATCTTAGTATGAGAGCTTTTTTGTTTGTTTATCATCTAAGTATATTTTCTATGCCAGGCGTCAGTGAATGAACAAGGTAAGATCATTTCAGGAATGGAGGCCTTTGACCATTGGGGTAGATAAACATAGGTTGCCTGCCTTGCTTTTGGACCTCAGAGATGTAAATTCAGCCAGGATAAGTGGCCAGGATAATGTAAGCAACAGAAGTTTTTGAGCAAAAAACATGTAAGTTGGGAAATATTCTTTATTATTTAAGAAAATTACCTTTCCAACCACAGATTCTAGCCCATTTTCACTATCAAATATATAATGTTCTTCTGGGAAAATGATCCCCTGTCTTAGATAATTGCTTTGGGAGTACTGGCTGCAGAGAAAATAAACAGAGAGTAAACAATGTGTTGTTATACAATTAAGCCTAGCTGTAAAAATAGCACAAAACTATTCTATGTCTCCTCAGATGACTGATTTAAGAATTATTTTGTTTCTGTTCTGCTCTTGTCATTATTGTCATGGATTATATCCTTAAAAGAGCAGTAAACTTTTTTTATGAAAAACAATATATTACAGAGTTTTTTTCAGGCAGAGTACAACAGGGATACTCCCCTTGCTAATAGGTGTTCCATTCAAAACTATTATACTCACTGGAAACAGAGATCCAGGGAGATTACTTCCTGAAAACTGAAACTGAGAGGACAAGATAAATCTGTAACTCTCACATTCTATGGAGAACTGATATTAGTGATTCACCTCTCCCATAGACTGCAACAGAATGACTGGCCATTAGAGGTCAAAAGTGAATGTAAAAATGCAACAGTTTAAACTGTAATAACTCTGGAAAGATACATCACCCAGCAGAGGAAATATACTTGTTTTTCAAAGCAGGAAAAGTCCTACACTGTTTTTTTTTTTTTCATAAACACTTTACTTCTCCTTTAATTAACCTTTATCTATTGCCTATTCAATAACACGTATGCTACTACTACAATTAAAACAGCTGCATCTGTTTAAAGGGAAACTGTACCTATAAATGAATTGGCTTTTGTTACATTTAACAGATGCACTTACGTAGTAAGTAGGAATGCTATATACGGCAATCAGATACATATTTTTTCATAGTATCTGCAGCTGTTATTTGCCATGTAACATCAAACTGTTAGTCTGTATTTAGTTTTCACCTCCACTCAACACACAGTAACAGTATCAGTCCTATTGAGATTACTAAGAGAGAGAGAGTTAGTTTTGCCAGTAATTCTAAAGGACCATGAAAATTTCTTCAAGATATGTTCACTTATAAACTACAGCAGGGTCAAATAAAAAAAACAGTAAATAGATATACCTGACTCCTGTATGAAGTTAATGACAATGTGAAACCGTTTTCAACACAAAACATATGTGACTTAGGTAACATGTTCTGTATTTTTTTCCTTATTACAGGAGTAGCAAACTTTTTGCATGAAAAGAAAAAACTGTAGGGTTTTTCTTACTGCTGGGAGATGTCTTTCCAGAGTTATTACAGTTTACATTTTGGTTTTTAATATTAATACTGCCCTCTAATGGGAGGATTTCAGATACTTATTTTGTTGCACTTTCTGAAAGATGTGGGTGACTGCCAAAAGTTCTCCACAGAATGTTATAGTAATGCAGAGTCACTTCCTGTCACTTTCAGCATTCAGGAAGTAAACTCCTTGGATCTTTGTTTGTACTAGGGGTGGGCGAAAAGTGTTAAAAATTTCCCGCATGACTTTTCTCAAAAACTTGCCGATTTTTCACTTTTCCCGCAATAAAAATGTCGCCTTTCCGCCTATGCAAAATTTTCCTCCTTTTCACCTATTTTAACAAATATTCTGCCCATATTTCCTATAGGTACTACATTTCCCAATGTAATATTATTTCTTCTGAGGGCTGAAGTTTAGAAGTAAATGGCTGAAAGTCAAAGTTGTGAGCCCTACAGCAACATATGTTTTCAAAAAATGTGTTAGCATGCAGCATGCATTTGTCCTTTGCTAACTTCCTGCTTAAGTCACATTGGCACATATTCATGATGATATCAAGTAATAAAAAAAAAATAAAGTGCAACCTACAATGTGGCAGATGTGTATTGTAGTGATGGTGGTAGGGGACTGGCATATTGTGAATTGTGTATGTATATTGTTTTTACCATTGTCATTCGCTATCCTTCTTCTCAGATTATTGACACACATTACTTATTGGTCATAGCAGTGGTCCCAAGTGGGGTAGATGGTGACAACCCTTCTTCACATCCCTCCTCCACCTTCTCATCTGTGCTGCTGTTAATATATTTGTCCTGGCTTTGTCTGTCGTGTGTGGTTTCTGCTACCTGATACTCATATGGTATGAGATGTTGGTTAATTTTTAAGATGTTAGTCTCCCAACATTGCTGCCTGATAGCCATGTCCTGCGGTCATTGACAATATAACCAGCCTCACTGAAAACACTCTCAGACTCCACACTTGCTGGAGGACAACAAAGGGTTTCCACTGCAGTAGGTGTCAATGCTGGCCACCCACAATGCTTTGTTTGCCAGTATTCCATGGGTTAATTGTTTCTGCCTAAAACATAGTTATCCTGCAAGAATGCAGAAACCATCTCACTTGCAGTGGGACCACTTCTAGGAGCTACACGGTGTTCCTATGTGTCAGCTACCAACCCATACTCAAGGAGCAAGTCCCAATGAGATGTGCCGCCACCACCACCGCCACTACCAATGTTGGGTTTTTGCCCTCCCTGCTGAGACCGATGATGAATTGCCTTGTGTTCCAAATGGGATATTCTGGTTGA
Source organism: Rhinophrynus dorsalis (assembly GCA_037306005.1). Lineage (NCBI taxonomy): Eukaryota > Metazoa > Chordata > Amphibia > Anura > Rhinophrynidae > Rhinophrynus > Rhinophrynus dorsalis. The sequence continues at coordinate 412,299,837 of CM074719.1, read as the reverse complement.
TGATGCAGCTGTTTCTGCTGATTGAAATGCTTTGCTGCCTTCCTTTTCACTATACTGCCTAGATGTTTGTTGTGCCCTCACTTTCTCCCTTTCATCCTCCACAATGCAACCCACCACTCGATCAATAAGCATGTTTTGATATTCCTTGACAGAATCCGATTCCTCAGAGAGTTGCTACTGATCGCCATGGCTCCTTCTTGTAACAAACTGCTGATGGCCCTTTGGCAGAAATTCAGAAATTTTCTGTTTAAAGCGGGGGTCCAGCAAAGTGGCAAGAATGTATTCTCATTGCTTTTAATGGACACTAATATGTCCTTTACCAGCTGGAGCATGTCTGTGTTATCATTCTGGTAAGATTCCTCCACCATACTCCTCATTTTGTTTTCTGCAATAAAAATATCAGTGGTAGAATTTCACTAATTTCTGCCCCAATGTGACTCACCAGTATGGTTGCCTCCTCAAATGGTTTCAGCAGCTCACATACATCGCACATTAGTTGCCATTAGCCAGGTGACAAAGAGGTTCCCTCCAAAGCCTTCCAGTTTTGCATGGTGTACTCACTAATGGCCTTGTTCTGCTCTTACAAACGCTGTAGCATGTACATGGTGGGATTCCACCTGGTAGGGACCTCCATTTTCAGCTGGTGATGGGGCAGGTTCTTACTCTTGAATGGAATATAGAGAGTTGCATGCACTGTAGGAGTGACTAAAATGGGCACAGATTTTGCAGGCAATAGTAAGCATCTCTTTGAGGGTTTCGGATTCTGCCTGGAATCTGGTCACAACTAAATTTAGTACATGAGCAAAGAAGGGCACATGCACCATACCACCTATTCTCAAAGCAGTGATTATGTTGGAACTGTTATTAGCAGACACTATACCAGCTATTAAGGCGTGGGTACAAGCCATTCGTCTATTACCTGCTCTAGCTTACTTAGAACATCTACAGTTTTTTGTAACTGTCTCTCAAAACTCTGCATGTACAAGGTGGAGTGACAATGGTATGGGCTATCCTGCTGCTGCAGCTTTTTAAGCACACTGCCACAACCAGAAGCATGATTACTGGCTTTCACCTGATGCTGTAAGCTACTGTTGTACACTGTTGGTGCTGGGAGGGAAACCCAGTGTGCAGTCACAGTCATATAGTCTGTGCTCTACCCAATTGTCCACATATCTGTTGTTAGGTGGATTTTCTTGCCATAAGCAATTTCAGCCCTTTGCCCACCACACTAACCACCTGCTTGTACAATTCAGGCACATGAGTCCTGGAAAAATAACTGTGGTTTGGGATATTCCATCGTGGAACTACACATGACATCAGTTCTCTGAAACCTTGGTTTTCTAGAAAAGAATATGGCAGCATGTGAATTGCCAACATCTTGGCAACCTTTCCATTCCACAGGCATACTTTGGGATTGTTTTTATGACGTTTTTGACTCCTTCCTAGGAACTCAGTCACTGTGGGTTGGCAGGATATGGCAGAAGAAGCCTGAAACTTTATTGCTTTAACAACATGACTAGAGGAAGTGGTGGCAATAAACGCAGCATGTGTGGGCAGTCTATGGCTCTTGCCATCTCCTGCAGCAAAGCCATAGTCATCATACTCCTCTGCAGCAGGAGCCATAGGTGTTATTTGGACTGAACTAACTGTTGACACTGGCAGTAGCACACTCTGACACATAAATAACTTCACTACTTCTTTTTTCTGCCCTAGAGCCCTGGGAACCTTTTAAAGTGCTATTGCTGCTGCTAGTTGTGGAACTTTTGACCTGCTGATAGTGTGACTTCCTGCCAGACCTGTGGTTGTGTTTCAGGTGGGATCTCATAGAGGAGCCTAGGTGTGAGCCTGCTTTCCCCCTGCTCACATGGTTTTTGCACAGACAACAGATAGCAACATGCTTAGCCTGAGGATCCTGAGTGAAGAATCTCCATACTGTGGACTTTATGGAATGAGGGGTTCCTGAGGTGGTGCTGCTGCTGCTACTACTACTACTACTACTACTGGGGCTAGATGTTGATGTAATTCTACTGCCACTACTACTAGGTGTCAAAGGTGCAGCACTTGCAGCAGTGGCACTTGTCATATCTAACATAGTGGATGTTAACCTGTGTTGCTGTTGCTGGGTACTCAAAACAGGTGTGTGTGGCTGAATGGGACTTGGACTTTGAAGAGGCGATGATGCTGATGAGGACTGATAGGGTGACTGTGTGCTTTTTGACATGTGAGCTTGTCCAGGGTCAGACTTTCCAATGGCTTTCTCAAACATAATATTTTTATATGTTTATAGACAGGCACAGTGCTCCTTAAAAGTGGTGGAAGATTCAGCCTTTGACTTTCTGCTAACCTTATAGCCCTGTCATCATCCTCACTCTGTATTCTGAACAATAGAAGGATGCTGGAGGGATATATTCTAGATCTGCATCATCATCAGTCATCATTAGGTCATCCTCAGCAGTATCAGCATCACCTGACAATTCGTGCCCGCTACACTTATATTCCTCTAAGCTTTTGGAGGTGTCAAACAATTTATTCTTACTTTTTTACTGTAACAAAGTTCCCTACTACGGGTGTTTTGGTGCTTGTTTGTCTCACTATCTGATGCAGCAGGCGGTTCTTTTGGTGATTGGTGCTATTGCTGCCAGCATCATCAACACTTGAATGTGACTTGTTGTCATCTTCAGTGTATTAAGAATGGTACATTTAACTGCGTTCATTCAGAAGTCTTTGTTAAAGAAAATTCAGACATGTGCCGCTGAATTAGTGGCTTGTCAATGTATATAACTTTGGAAGACTTCAATTTGCTTATACAACCTGTTAATGCTGACCAGTCTATCTTAGAGTATATATGCTCTGATACTAATCTATTCACACTTATTCATATAGATAGTGATATTATAATGAGTACCAAGTGCCCCTGTGACCCATTCTTAGTTCTTATATCCCTTCTTGTGAATATTTCTATATTGGGATATTGCTCCTTCATGTTACAGAAACTAGGATTTATCTCTCATATTAGGATTATTATTTGATTTTATAATATGATGTAGGTGTTTTTTAACAGTCAATAATAAAGATTTTGAGTTTTTAGTGATATTATTGTACCCATCTATATATGATTTAGGATTTTTCTCTACAATATGGGACATAGCTTGTGCTCTTTTTTCTATCATTGTTTGGGAAATTTAGAGTGCCACTAATAGTAGTTTCTTTTTTCTTTTTCTCTTTAATTAATTTGTATACACTTTCACTATTAACCCTCTGGATTCTGGAATGATCTTCAAGGCATACTTTGGAGACCTATTTACTTATAAGAAATTAGAAATTGTCCACTGTAAAAGTGTTTTTTTTTTACATTCTCAACTCTTTTTCTAATACATTTACATTGGTGGTGCTGTCTTATATGACACCTGTGCAGCCAACTCCCTGTATTTCCTTAACTGGAACTGATTTTGTAGTCATATTGATTTACATTTTGAAGTTAGAAATTAGAGTTTAGCACTTTGAGTACTAGAGAGATAGCTAACACATTGAAATGCAATGTGGTTGATACCTCTATGGCATACAAGGGGTTAATTTCACCAGTTAGCATGAACAAGGAGGTTCCAGACTATGAACACCATTTTAAATCTGTTTATTACTAGTCCGAATTGGAATTAATAGTAGGAGAGTTGGTGATAAAGGGATCTTGAAAGTAAAATCACTAGTCAAAGAGCCATCTGATTTGGCTGTTGTCACTGATCAAAGCTTCAGAGACATAAACATGTTGTCTGCTGGGACAATCAGACAACATTTCGGGTGTACTAAGGCTGATGATAATCATACTTCCAAACAGCCATTTTAAACAAAATGTGTTTGTCCCACTTTGTAACTGTGAAAGAAGCTTTTTGCCTATAGTGCTGCTAAAATGTTTGGGAAATGTTAATAAAATAGGGGTTAGAAATGAGGACAGGCTTTGAACACAAATGACAATAGTCTGGAATAGTCTGTTTAACAACTGGATACCTACCAGAATGCACTTGCCTATCTGTATACTGCCCAGTTTATTTTGTTCTATAGAGCATTAACCCTTTGAGTGCCAGAGGGGTATGCAACGCCTTGCAATGCAATGGGTTGCACACCAATCTGGCACTCAATGGGTTAAAATCTACCTGTTTGTTGTACTAACCATTTTTTTTTCTGTGAAATAAATATTTTTACGAAATTAAACTGTAAATTTTGGATGCACAGTGCAACACATTGTACTAATGTATTTTTGTGTTTGGCCAATATTACGTTGTACTAAGATGGAGTGCAGCTAGAACCCACACTCTGGATGCATTTCTAAAAGCACATAAAGTGATACCATTTGGCATCAAACATAGCTAATTAGCATAAAATGCTACATTGTGCCAACCAAACATAAAGGTTAATTTCTCATTAACTCCATAATGACAACCCGATCCGGCATGGGGCGGCCGTTAAGGACCACAACACTTTTTTTTTTTACCGCATAGTATTATGGGATGTCAGAGTGGTGTGCAGCCTTGCTGTCATCCCAGAATTATATGACGTGTCAGAACTGCCACCGTTCCTTAAGGGCTGGTCCGGCGTGACGGTCCTGGCATGGCATAGGTCCTTGAGGGGTTAAAAATGGGTAATACAACATATAGGCAGATTTTAAGTCTTCATAAATCAAATTAAACTTGCCTTAAAGGGACATTACCACCTAAAAACAAAGTTTTAGATTTTGAAGGCGCTTTCAGAATCAACTTTAATATTGTATCAGCAAAGCACTTTCAAACTAACCAGCGGTGTTTATAGGTGATGCAGACCTTTCAAGGTGACAGCTCCACTTTAACTGTTTGAGTGCCATATTGGTATCCGGTGCAATTGTAATTTAATGCATTGCATACCTTTCTGGCATGCAAAGGGTTAAACAAATTTCCACTATATAATTGTGCACAGAGCTTTTTTTTTTTTTTTTTTAAACATTGTCATACCTGGGGAGAGCTTGGGTCATGGACTATGGCTCTCCATGGTGGGCACCACCTGTTGACCAGAATAGAAATTTGCAGTTTAATTTAAAAATTACGTTTTTTTCGAAGGAGTACCCTTGTTTTCCTCACCAGGAAAATAATTACAATATATATTTATTATTTTCGTTAAAGATGCTTACTACCCCATTTAAGTTTACTTCAGCACCAGAAATGATGGCTGATTTGACTACAGTTGAGCAATTAATATAAAATTGTCTAATTTCAGATTCCAGTAAACATACAAAACAAAGCTTTATATGGAACAGATAAGATTAGAGAATAAAACAATAGATGGTCATCTGTATACTTTGTACTTCTCACTTTATGCTATCCTTCTCAAATATAGTTAAAGCTGTCATTATGTTCTTCAGCTTTTATCTGGTGCCAAATTCTTTGTTCCAAACATTTTCATACAAAAACGTTCTTCAGTCTTGGCATGTGTCATCAGCATCTGAAATGTGACATTTTTGGGTTTCTGCTTAGTTATTGTTTCACAAAACAGCAAAGGCCTGGCAAGGTCTGAAGAATAAATGTCTTGCTGAAAAGAGTTGTCTAATTAAGAGAAATTGGCTGTGTCCCCACTCATTCATGGGAGTGTGCAATAAGCTTTGACATGTGCATGTTTGATTTTTAGTTCCATATAGAATAATATATTTTCGTATTTAATAAAGAAAATATAGCTGACACGTCTGTAAAATATATTTGTGCCAAAATTACCCAGAAGCATGCTCGTTTTGCCATTTTGATGGAATTTCCATGGCCACTGTAGCTATGCGGGACATTTTCCTTCTACCTTTTATGCTGAATTACGCCTTTCAAGCTGTAATTGCATTTCATAGAGCCATTAAACTTCCAATTACTAAAGGACCAGAATAAATACGGAATTAAAGGATATGACTCATTTTCCCATTCTCAATTTCTGATTGAAGGTTTAATAAATTACCACACATTTTAATGACTTTGAAAGTAAAATACTACTTTCATCCACTGAGTTGTGTTTTAAATCAGGCTTTGGGAATAGATCATTCTGTCATGGAAGGAAACATTGGAAACACTTGACAGCTTATAATCTTTCCTCCTTTACATATCCATCAGGGATGACAATAATGCATGCAAGCTGTAACATTATACATTAATTATTGAATAATATATCTAGAGGAAAACATTTCCAAGGACATCTAGTTTGCAACCTTTGGTAAACTTAGAATAGATGCATATCCCTAATATCAGATAGTGTGCCTTGATTGGGCAGATATAGTCTATGCTGGGCAAAGAAACACAGAATATAAAATGAGGACAATTTTATAGTAGAGATTGAACCACTTAGAGTGAAATACTCCATTATGGAAATAGTCACTTAAAATAACCATCAGCAGGAATACAAGGGCACAAGTCGTGGGGAAACAAACCTGCTCCTGTACAGGTTTCTTCAATATATTTTGCTTGTGGAGTGTACATCTGTACAATTATGGATGTCTACTTGATAATAGTGAATACTTGATTGCTGTATTCACCATCAAGCAATCAAGGTACAAGTTGATGAATACAGCATCAGAGAAAATAATACTGCCCCTGATCAGTTCAATTCAATATCCAAATGACTGTTGTCAACAAGGGATAAAACAATGGAGTGGGGAAGTGTGAGAGGAAAGGGGTATAGCTGTCGCTTACATTCCCGAAATCAGTAGTAATTATAACTTTCATTTAATGTAACCCCACAAATAGATGACTATGTGGGGCGAACTCTAAGTTAAGAACATGGCCAATGGGAAAAATAATCTGTTGTAAACAGCAAATGAGACCTTGAGTAGATATTCAATACATCATGGTGTAGATATGGCAGGGAGTCTCAATACACATTAAAATGCCCTGTATGCAGTATTTTTTATTAAATATGTTCCTAATAACTAATTGTTATGTCACACAGGAAATCTTTTTAAATGTGAGTGCAGCCCCTCCCAGTCTCCCTGCTGTATTGATACCAAGTTGAATCGCATTGTCATATCTATTTATACAGTCATTTATCTGATATGTTTACTTTCCAACTGGCCATGTTTTTAACTTTGTGTTTTCTCAGCATAGTCATCTATTGTGGAGTTACATTACATGTAAGTTATTTCTTCCAATTTTAGGGACATTAGTGACATCTGTTCTCCTTTCCTTTTTACACCTCCTCCTCCTTAGTTTGCATCATGATTGCAGAGATGGCTCACACACGCTATCCATGATGTTGTTTGGAGCTTTGTCTGCAGAGCCATCAGCATGTAGACATGGGTTATTCTTGTTTTTATCAATCACCTTCTTTTCTATGTGGCTCATTCCAGTTAGTTGGCGAGGGGAACTGGGCTCGCCTAAATGGTGATTAGTATACTTCTTTTATGTGTTTTTAAACTATATGTTTCCCAGATGAAAGAGATGTGCTCAGAAACGCATTAGATTGTGGGTTTTCTGTTGTATATTGCTGGATTTTTTTTTAATTAAATCTGTTTCTATTTATTTTATCCTTTGTTAATACAGAAAGCATTCATTTGGATATTGAGGAGGACTGAAAAGGGGTAGGGTAGATTCACTTGATGTTGTATTCACCAGCTTGTTCCTTGTGAGCTTGCTGGTGATTTTTATCCCTTTAAGTGGCAGAGGGGTATGCAACACATTGCAATGCAGTGCACTCCTCACCTCTCTGGCACTCAAATGGTTAACTGCATCCATAACTGTACAGTTTGCACTTCACAATCAAAAAGATTTAAGTAACCTGTACAGGGGTAGGTTTGTTTCTCCTTCAGCTATTTCCACTGTCTTGTACCATTGTATGTCTTCCAGTGGTTATTTTAAAGGGATAGTAATACTTAAGATGTAAAAAAAATATATGTTGTAGGGTTTATGTGCCTGAATAAAACAAGGGTACTCCCACGGCTGAGAGATTTTTTATTAAAAAAATATAACCGCTCAAACTTGAATTTTTTAAGTGCAATATCACAGTGGCCTGAAAATTTACAGTGGCGCTGTTGCTACACCATCCTATGGAGATTTATGGTGAACAGACCAGAGCAGTCCATAGGATGGTGTAGTAACAGCGCCACTGTATATTTTCAGGCCACTGTGATATTGCATTTGGTTTTCCAACAGGAATTGGGTGTTATGCGCTTGACTGTAAATAGGAGTAAATAATATATTTGCCAACAATAGAAAATAGTACACTAATACTACAGCACTGTGGAAATGCGAATAGTACTGAGGCTACTTTTTTATATTTTCTATTTGAAATTCATGTGTTTAGCCTATAATGTGCTCTTTCTTTTTTCTTTCTGCTGTTTCAAGATCTTTAGGATTTTAGGTGGTGAGATAACAAGTAGATGGGCTTGAGACTGGTGTGTGTGTGTTTGTTTGTTATGTGGAATAGTGCAGTACCTGACATACAGATATACGTAGACTAAAAGATCATTACATGTGTTAGGTGAAGGTTTGTTAATCAGGTGAAAGCTTGAATCCCCTAGATAAACTAGGTGACACTAGCATATAAAATATAGCAACAGGCATGTATCAATTATTAAAGCAGTATAGGAAGAAGAGAAGGAAGGCATTGACAGTGTACTACAGGATAAATATTATTAAATATTACAGTAAATGCACCTTATTACCCAAGTATTATTATAATAGACCTAGGCCTCGATTCAATTAGGTCCGATGGCTTTTTTTCAGCCAACAACATTTTTTCAAGCACGGTAAGCTATTCATTTACCTGTGCTGTGAAGAAATGCTGGCAAAAAAACCCTACTGGGCAATAAAGTTAGATGCATTTTTACCCATAGCAAATAATAAAAATGCTGCAAGAGGCAATTCAGTTGACTGTGTTAGCCCTTAAGATTCGATAAGGGACTCACTTTATCACAGGAAATTTAAGACTCCGTTTTTTTGTGAGTAGAGTCCCTTTTTGGATCTTGAAACAGCCAATGCAGAGACTGAAATAAAAAAATAAAAAAAAGTGAAAAACCTAAGTCCACAGTTGATGTATTAATATGGAGCCCTAAGCCACATATCAATACATCCAAAGTACACCCAAAATGTGTTGAATGTTAGTAGAATTAACCCTATGAGTGCCAGTGGGGTATAATTACCCCACTGACACTCATAGGGTTAATCCTACTAAGTAACAAACTGATAGCCCTTGAAAAAACATTTACCATTAATCCTGATGTGCAGCGGGGGCTTCAGCACCACGGTCAGCTACTGTCCATTTTCTTATTCTATCTTCTTTCTTCTTGCGGTCTGTCTTCTTTCTTCCATCTTCTCATTTATCTGTAATAAAAATTAAGCAATACAAATACATAATCCATAGACATAACCCACACGTCCATGCATTGTTTAACCCCTTGAGTTCCAGAGGTATGCAAAGCATTGCAGAGCAATGTGTTGCGTACCTCTCTGGTGCTCAAAGGGAAAAACAATGCTGAAACGTGCTGGTTAATGTTTCATGGCCAAAGTCTAATGTTCTGTCCAGATTCCAAAACAAAACATGATGAATCCAAATATTATCCCTCCATTTCTCTGACACTGTGTGGGGCCAGAGAAAGCAAGTTGCAGCACATCCCCCTGTATACCTCATGGCTGATGCCCGTTCCACTGAGCGGAAATTTGAACAGAGACTACTTTTAAATATGGCCTGTCTTTGTTCAAATAACCACACAGCCACTGAGAGGAGGTGCTTGAAGCAGATTGGCTGGGAGGTGCGTAAGCACACATCCCAGCCAATAACTGTGAGTGAATTTGAACAGAGATTGCCAATATATAAAGGCAGTCTCTGTTCAAATTCCCTCACCATGGAATGGGCATCTATCCGTGAGGTACACGGGGGGGGGGGGGGTGCTGTTTTTCTGCCGCCACCATGGCTGCACGCAGCAACGGAGAAATGGAGGAGTAATACTTGGATTTATCATGTTTTGTTTTGGAATCTGGACATAACATTAGACTTTGAGCATTTGAAATATTAACCCACACGTCTCAGCATTGTTTTTCCCTGAGATTCCCAGAGATGTACTTAATGCATTGCTTTGTAATGCGTTGAGTATCCCTCTGGCATGCAAGGAGTTAAACTATGCATGGATGTGCTGGTTATGTGTATGGAACATGTATTCATATCGCTTGATTTTTATTACAGATTAATGAGAAGATGCATGAAAGAAAACGGACACCAAGAAGACAGAAGAAAGAAGATAAGAAAAAAGATGAAGACAGTGGACGACAGGTTAGTATAATAGAGATGAGCTAATGATTGGTGCTTGAGAGTGTGTCAGGCACCAGTCATTACCTTTTTCCTTTGATGTTCCCATAATTCATGCTATTAAGACTGTGTTTTGGGACATTATCTCACAAAAAGGGATGTTTGGCTTTTTATGTGGCCTAACGTACATTGTGCTTTCAGCTGGTAGAGCAATTGAATACCGACTTAGACATTTTTTTTTGTTGGCCTTATCCATTTTTGCCCTACCAACTGATTTAGGTCAGACTTGTACTGTGTCGCTTCCCATAAAGTGTGTGAACATGGTGAGATTTTTGATGCAGGTAGAACTACTCTTTATCCCTGAATGTGATGCAGGATATCTCTTACCTGGAGAGCTGTGTAGTAGAGATGGGTAAAAAGTCCCATTTTTTATGTGCAAAAAAAACAAAGGTCTCAGCTTTGTACCCACTCAGAGACCAAGTAGATTCCATATGGAGACAGAAATGTATGCGCTACAACGCAAGTTACATCTAAGAGATTATTTTAAAGATGCGGAACATGTTGGTGAATATAAAGATAATCCATTTAGGATAAAAAGTTTTTTCGACCCTAACACTGCCAACAACTCTATAAAGACCTTCAACAACGTTGTCCATCATGATGTGATGGAGGCTATGGATAAGAGAGGTTTTAAGTTTGGGAATATCACCAAAGCTGAGCGGACAGCACTCAAAGCCCTCAGAGACAACCGGAGCATTATAATTCATCCAGCTGACAAGGGCGGGGGAATTGTCGTGCAGGACTACCAACAATATCGGGAGGAGGTAAGGAGACAACTGGGGGAACTTACAAGCTATAAGGAACTGTCGGTCAATCCAACCAATGTATTTAAAATGAAAATTGATCAGTACATTAACATTGGTTTAGAGGAAGGGCTTTTAGATCCCAGACTGGCTGAGTTCATGAAAGTTAAACACCCCAGAATACCAGTCCTTTACTGCCTCCCCAAAATTCACAAGTCCTTAGACAATCCCCCTGGAAGGCCCATAGTATCAGCTAGGGGCTCTTTGATGTATCCTGCCGCGCAATATGTGGACTATATATTACAGCCCCTGATACAATCTACCACAACGTTCATTAAAGATACCACACATTTTCTTAACAAATTGCGGCATACTACCCTGGATTGGGATGACATAATACTGGTAACGATGGACGTTGCCAGCTTATACACCTGCATCCCACATGAGGGTGGTAAGACAGCAGTTTGGCAGTTAATGGAATCTAGCTCGAAATTCACCCCCGAGGATATCAATTTCATGGTTGGTTTAATTGACCTGATATTGACACAGAATTACTTTAAATTTGAAAATGTCATTTATCTCCAGGTATCCGGGACGGCGATGGGTTCGCCCATGGCCCCGACATATGCTAATGCATACATGTGGAAATGCGAACAAGAAAACATTCTACAATCCACATTTTGGAGACATATCAAGTTTTATGTTAGGTACATTGACGATCTTTTCATATTATGGGCCGGGGATGAAATAGAGCTTCTAAAATTTGTGGACATTCTCAATAACCTAAGTGAACCTATTAGGATGACGTTAAGTTATAGTAGGGAGGAGATCAATTTCCTAGATGTATTAATTAGAAAATCTTCTAGGGGTATTTATACAACACTGTACAGAAAACCCACAGACTGTAACACTCTTCTTAATGCCAAAAGTCAGCATCCGACAGCGTTGAAGAAAGGGTTACCCAAGTCGCAATTGATGCGGGTGAAAAGGATAGTTTCAGAACCCTATGAACTTGGGAAACAGTTGGACAACATGGGGTTAAAATTCATTGAACGGGGATACAAGACGCAAGACATTCAGGAATCCCTCATTGAGGTGACAGAGATGGATAGGGAACAACTTTTGAAGGAGAAAATTCCAATACGGAATGAGGATGAACGGATGGTCATTACCACCACATACTGTGATGTCACCAAGACATTTAAAAAATCGGTATTAGACCACTGGGAGATATTAGAAAAGGATCCCTTAGTTGGTCATATCTTTAAACACAAACCAATGTTTGGATATAAAAGAGGCAAAAGCATTAAAGATGAATTGGTTAGATCGGACCCTGTAGAAAAATACAGTATACTCGAGGGGTCCCAAACATGTGGAATTTTTAAATGTATAGGATGTGTGACATGCAGACATATGATTAGTGGGATAAAATTCGTTGTACCTAAAATAAACTATGTAATCACTATTAGGGATCACATCACATGTAACACGTCACATGTGATATATTTGCTTATTTGTCCCTGTCAAATGTGTTATGTAGGCAAAACGAGCAGGCCGTTCAAAGAAAGACTGAGAGAACACCGATCTCTCATCACAAGGGGATTGAACAATATTGCCACAGAACAGCAGCTTAAGAGAGCTCCTGTCACTAGACACTTTGTAGCTAAAAGACACAGTGTGAAAGACTTGAGGTGTTTACCGTTTGAAGTTGTAAAACAGGATCCACGAGGGGGGGATAGAGAAACTCGCCTCGCTAAACGCGAGATGTTTTGGATCTATACCCTCCGGAGTTTAACACCTAACGGGTTAAATGAGCACTTCAGTCTAGTACACTATGTTTGAACAGGTGGCTAGTAGTGACTAAGATTATGACTGCTTTTATTGTATAGATTGGACATATTCTTTTATTATTGAAGGAATGAATATTCAAACAATTGTTTGACGATTAATAACAAAATGCAGACGTTTGGAGCCGATCCGGATGTTTGGGTTGAGTTACTATAGTAACTGAACGATCGGAACCGGCGCCAAATGTCTGCAGGAATATATTTTAAAAGAGGAGTTCACTCAGTAAGGTATGTGGTTGTCCTTGAAGAAAGACCCAGGGAGGTCTGAAACGTCGGACACAAATGCCGACTTTATGTTTTTAATGTGAAGAATAAAATCAAGTTTTAATCGATTTGGAGTGCTGGATTCTTCAATAAGTCATTAGTTTACAAAAAAAATGTTTGCCACTTTTTGTGGAAATTCATATACGTAAAAAATACATAAAGTTTCCTCTTTTTTTTAACTAGCAATACATTTTCAATGAAAAGCTTACCATGTGCTTTCTGTGGGAGAGATAATTACTACTGCAATACTACTACTGCAGAGTTCAGATGTGGAGGGATCTACAGTTGAAAGTAAAAGTTAACAGGTGGAGTCCTTTGGCATTGCCTTGAAAAAGTATTAGCAGGCTGAATCCCTTTGTTGTTTGCCTATTACGCTAACCACCTTCTTGTACAACTCTGGTACAGGCCTCCTTGACAATTAACTGCAGCTTGGGATACGCTAGCGGGGCACAATACCTGTCACCAGTTATTTAAAACCACTGTTTTTAACAAAAGAATAGTGGAGAATGTAAACTAACATTTTGGCAATTTTGCCATTCTACAGGTATACATTTGCATTATTTTCATACCGTTTTTGATTCTTTCTAAGAACTCAGTAAGAGTAGGTAGGTAGAGGTGACAGACTTTGGGACTCTGTCACTTGTTACCTTCAAATAACTCAGTCATCATCCTTTGTGCCTCCTGTTTGCACAACAGTAGTAGGAGACATGGGTGTTATTGCTTGAGGAAAATGTTTTCTCACTCTCTGAGACATCTACAACACTACTATTATGTGCCCCATAGCCCCATGAACTTTTAAGAGTGCTTCTACTGCTGCTAGGCATTACAGCTCTAACATGCTTCTTTTGTGCATCCCAGTCAGGCCTGTGGTAGTGATTCAGGTGGTATCTCAGTGAGGAGGTGTCTAGATGGGGGCCTTAGTTCCCCCCCGCTGACATGTTTTCATTCAGACAACAGGCAGCAGTATGTTGAGCTTTAGGATCATGAGTGGAATATATTTATTCATTGGATGTCAGTTTTGCTGCAGTTTGAATAATAGCAAAGGCACTCATAGCTATGGCTGTGGATGCTGACTTGTGTTACTGCTTAATGAATTTTAGTGAGTGTTACAAGAATATACTGATGGTGCTAGAGAGTAAAGATTGAGTGTGAGGCTTGGGAGTGATGTCAACCCCAGATATGCTAATGTTATGGACAAAAGCAGAATAAAACTGCTGGCCACAAGACCAGATTGCCCATATCCCAGATGAGCAAGGGACAAACCAGAATAGGCACACCAGGAGGCTGAAGGAATGGGCAACAGGAGTATCCTTAATGTATGGAAAACGCATGGTGTCTATCCACTAACACCAGGGCCAAAGAAATTCTGTACCATAGGCTTCAACAAGGACAATGAGTCATGTACCAATCTATATAGAATGTTGGTGGAGGCGGAAGGGTTCTTAGTGGACAGCCAGACTTTGTCTCCTACTGAAAGGGATTGAGCTACTTCACTGCTGTCTTATAATGGGAAATATCATGGCTAGAGTAACAGAATGCAGATAGGTTGTCTATCAATTTCCAAATGCATGCATCAAGTATGATGAATAATCAAAGGATGCAGACGGTCTGATGGCCTTCGACATGGAGTTTAATCATAGCGTAAGAGGTATAGGACTGATCAATTCAATAACATCCTGTTGGAGAGAAGGCCACCAAAATTCTCTTACCAAGCATTCAGTTGTTCTATTAATACCAGGATGGCCAGAAATGAGTGACTGATCAGCCCATTTGAGGACCTCCAGATGGTAATGCAGGGTAGAAAGAGGAAATTAGGAATTTGGAAGTATCAGCGGGCAGTGACCCCTGATCCTATCTTAATCAGCTGTGATCACTGAATTGATGCTCTCTTGGATATGACAGGTTCAGGAGAAAATAGAGGAACCTCCAAAAAAATTCTACACAGTACATCAGCTTTAGTGTTTTACTCTCCTGGTCGACACGATATAACATATTTGAAATGAGTAAAGACGAGTGCCTATCAGAGCTGGTGAGGACTGAGACACTGGGTGGTCTTTAAATACAAAAGATGTTTATGATCTCTGAGGATAGTAACTGGTATAGGTGATCCTTCCAAATTGTCTCTCCATTCCTTGACAGCCATCTTTATGGCCAGTAGTTCACAACTGTCAACATCCCAATTCTTGTCAGAAGAAAATATTTTAGAAAAATATGAACAAGTATGCAGGACTGCTAAATCGTCTGCTATTTAAGCAACAACACTAGAATATGATTCTTTGTCATTTTTCACGTTGTTAAAAGATTTAGTATTACTAATGGTGGTAGAACTTTTTATATCACACTTACAAATAGCTTCATCAGATGCAGCAACCATGGTCATAGTAATTTTTTAGTACAACTTTGGTTCCACCAATAAGTCCATGCAGTCCTTTCCCCTTAACCCTGCTCCTAACATGTTTTTTGGAAATAATAATAGTACTGTTGATTTTTACTGTAAACTCAGCAAAAAAGCTGTTCAAGTGTGCTTAGCCAACAATGGACATCCAAAGTTCCCCTTTTTTAAGTCAGAATTAAAGAAAACAAGTTTATCATTAATTGTCCTGCACTTTTTTCAAGTGCCTGGTCCACTTTAATTTTTATGACAATTTACTGTAGATCATGGATATTTCTGTGCTTTCTGGAAAGTTTTGTTTTTTAAATTATTCTTTATTTACAGATCAAAAGATATACTCACTTTCTCCAGTGCTGTCCCCAGTTAACGATACTGATCATATCCAATATTTTAAAATGACTGCAGTAATGCCAGAAAGCCAGCCAATATATCTCAGGTTTTTATGCAGACTGCAATGACAGGTTTAATTCTGTCAAGTGATGTGTCATCTGTCAAGCTCTAAAGTGTATCTTTGCAAACATTTCTGAACAAGGTAAAGTTTAGATTTCAATAAAAAAAACATGACTGCATCATTATGAAATCAAAACCATTTTATATTTTAAACAGTAGTAACTGAAACATCTGCTTTTTATTTTGTGGAACGAATTAGAGGATATGAAGAGTACATCCATACTGAACACATTCAGAATGAATTGCAGAAGGACAAGGGGTGAGGTGCACAGGGTGATGAAACGACAGTGGGAGGGCAAAAGAGAGACAGGATGGGAGTTTGTCGGAGAAAGAAGTGGAAGGAGCATAGGAGATAGAGGGAGCCTGGTAGGAGAAAAGGGACCAATTATGAGATGAGGAGAGGGAGCATGAGCAAGGGAGACGGGGAGATGGGGCCAGAAATGAACTAGGGGTTGATGAGAAAGTGGGGAAAAGCAGGAGGGAGAAGGAGGAAGAGAGAGTGAGAGATAGCTGATTATATGTTTTGGAATCTCACATATGTCCAGAAGACCTATGCTGTGACTTATATCAGAACATGTGACATCAGTCATCATGTAAATGCTTTTCCAGCTGTCTGAAATAAGCACCTTTTTCTCAAGACTTTATTCTGGTCTTGTAAAACATCCCTAGATAATACAGAATCCTATAGAATAGTCTATATTTTCTATGCTAAACTACAGTAACAATAGTCATCATAGCAACAAAGGTATAGTGAAGCAGCAAAGCCCCCAAATACATACATATTTACTAATTTGTTAAATTGGCCATGAAGCAGATTTTACAGATCTAATGGCACAATGCAGGAAATGTACGTAATTGCTATTTCCTGTGTGAAAACCACTAGGGAATAGGTTTGTGCGTGATTTTGTTGAATTGTGTTTGAAAATTCAAGATTAGTGAACGGCTGCATATATTTATTTTTTTGTAGGCGTGGCTAAGATTAACGAATCTGTGTGAGTGGAATAGCGAATGTGCCTAATGCAGGAACTGCTCTTGTGAATGAATTTATACGTCTGTGTACTGTTGTCGTAAAATGGAATTTTTCATGCGCAATTCAAGAAGCGTTCAGTATTTAGCTTCCTGGATTGGAATATGTGCAAAATCTATCTGCGCACAAAAATGCCTTTATCCGATGCAAATGTTTCTTGCATCGCGCCATAAGCTCCTATATGGCAATGTTGAAATTTCTTATTCTACTACTTACTGTCTCATCGATGCCTGCTTTCATTACCACTCTCATTCACTTTTTATTTACTGCTTAATTATGTCCTGATCTGAGTTGCAAAAGGAAATTTACAAATATTGGGGTTTAGGCATAATTGCCTTATGAATGTTACATAATAGAAATAAGCAAACATGTTTCTGCTTACTTCCTGCTGTGGATTCAATTACATTTGATAAAATGATCTCTGGTTTTATCCCCGTTTATCGTCATAATACATTTTTAGACATAATGCACTGATTAATGTATCTCCAGCAATTGAATCCAGCCAATAATACATCTTTTTGCCCTTTAGACATTATTGGGGTAGATTTAAAGCCAGCTGTTAAACCAACATGTTTAACGTGGTCTTGTGGCTGAATGTCTGTTTTGTGTGTTTAGTTCCCAAAACTCTGCTAAAAGCAGCGATATTGGGAACTGAACAGTGAAAAACAATTAATTATCGGTGCTGGACATACTACCAAGCACCAGTCGTTAACTGATCCATGTTACACTTCTTCTTTCTTCTATCTTCCGCCTTGTCTTCTCCCTGTAAAATAAAATAAAAGTATAAAAATCAAGCATGAACGAATACATTCTAGAATCCTTTGAGTGGCAGAGGGGTACGCAACGCATTGCAAAGCAATTCATTGCATACCTCACTGTAACTCAAAAGGTTAAATATTAGTGCTCCATAAATATACCCATATATGCCTCCATGTAATGACCCAAATAATAAATGGCAATGAATAAAAAAGCTCAACATATACATAAATTAATGCCCAAAATATAACTTAGCTTTTAACTGTCTCTGCTGCTTAGAGCGGCCGCGATGGCGGAGACACAAATGTCCCACGACGCTCCTCTTCAGCTGTGTACGGGCCGATGCCCGTAACACACTGAGGGCATTTGAAGTGAGCCTGCCTTTATATATGGGCAGTCTCACTTCATTGCCCTCACTGCCATTGGTTGGGATGTTCTTCACATCCCACCCAATCATTTTCAAGAACAGCTGCTTGAATTTGATTTACTGGGATGTGAAGAACATCCCAGCCAATGACAGTGAGGGCAAGTAACGAAACAGAAGATGCAAAAATGCCATAAATGGGGGTGACAGTTGTGAGTTTGTTCATATCGATTAGGAATTTTGTCTGTATTTCCTTATCTCTGGATAAGTGAAATGAACAGTGAATGTTACTTATTTCTTACTAGGAGTAAAGTAGAAATAAGGATCATGATTCTTTTCTTCTGTCACAGATCAGTCTGTGCATGCATACTGACCATTAGCATGAGTCTGTGCACTTTCTTTATACCTAAAATGTGTTTATTTAGCACAGCATTCATTGATCTGCTCCTTGATAATAAATGCCCAGCATAAGTGAACATATTTTGGTGTTTTAATGCTTACCTTAAAGGGATAGTAACACTTCGTTTTAACTTTATTTTATTTTGTAGGCATTAAAACAACATGAAGAATGATATAAGTCTTATCTCTCAAACCTTTATGGTTTATGAGATATTCACAAGCAAAGTTCCCCTCCCCGCCCCTTTTTCCTAGTGTAAGCCATCTCTTCTCAGATGTGAGTCTGGTTGTATGACAGTACAGATAACAGAAGGGGACAATTTTCTTTGTATGAAAACAATGAAAGCCCTTCCCCCCTTGAAAAGTTTTTCAGCTTTTTCCATTATCTTAATTGAAGATTGTCCCTCTCTGCAGTCTACCTGGGCATCTCCCTTCTTATCTGGTTGAACAGGGGGGGGGGGGATACTTTGTTTGTGAATATCTCTTAAACCATAAAGGTTTCAGAGATAAGACTTATATCATTCTTCATGTTTTTTTAATGCCTACAAAATAAAATAAAGTTAAAATGAAGTATTACTATCCCTTTAAGTGAACCTATTTTAGTAGTTCAATGATTGAGTATTTCATCCCTGTCTAAATATGAAAGCCAGAAACGCAGCCAGCCTACAAAATTAATTGGCTGCATTTACATGTCAAATAAAGTAAAAGAGCAAGGCACTTAGGGCTGTATTCTATT
Source organism: Rhinophrynus dorsalis (assembly GCA_037306005.1). NCBI lineage: Eukaryota > Metazoa > Chordata > Amphibia > Anura > Rhinophrynidae > Rhinophrynus > Rhinophrynus dorsalis. The sequence goes on along the minus strand of CM074719.1, from coordinate 412,280,569 downwards.
GCAGGTGCTAATTGTATCATTGCTTTTATCTCCAGGTTTCCTCATAGACTTCAATAGGAATATGTTTGAGAAAACGGGAGGTAACATTTATCTCCTTCAATAGAATCTGGCCTTTACTGTAGCAACATTGCACAAGCATTGTGTAAGCATTTACAATTTGCACTCTTACATATATAATCCATTTTCAGAATAAATAGTGATTAACATATTTTTCATAAATCTAAAATTAAAATTGCTTGCTATTTTTAAATGTCTTCAATTGAATTTTAAAAGTTTTATATCTGTTTTTATTATCAAACCTTTGCTTTGCTTGTGGCTTTTGAAATTAAATATACGCATACACAGTAAAATGAAATACTGCAGACTGTATACAATGTAAATGTAATAGGATACTAACTCTAGTTTACCGTATAAAGATATTGGATGGGGGATTAAGGAAAGTGACAGGACCAAATCCAAAGCAAAAGGACTTTATCCTTAAGCGGGAAACATTATGGCCATGTGTCTCCAAGGCATGAAAACCCTTCCGTAGGCAACATTCTGATGTCGCCTTTTTCGTGTTCGGCAAATAGACGCCGACATTTCAGTAGCATACCCAGACAGCCAATGGAAGTGAATTAATACTTAAATAGTTCAAACCATTTTAAATAATATTTGATTAGCATAATTCACATCATTTAAAGATGACACTATTGATTTGAACAAAAAAAGAATATCAACACTAGTCATTAAATGAAATATCATGTTTTTGACATTTAAAGTAGATAAAAACACATGATTGATACATGTCTTGTTCAACTATTTTACTATGCATAATAAATGTCTAGGGATGGGTGAAACAGTTTGCCTCTGGAAAACAGCCTGTTTTGTTTCCAGCGGGAAGGTTGCTTTTACCATCTGCAATGTAAATATGCTTGTGTGTATGCATGCTTGAATTTATGTCTGTATACATCTGCATGTGCATAATAATGTTTGCGCACGTGATGATATGGTATGCATTCATGCAAACTCGCATGCCAGAAGGTTCAGTCCATTGAAATTAATGGGCTTAATATTCTATCACAAGATAGCAATTTACCTTCCAATGGGAACGTCCACAGATATGAGAAACATCTTTCCTATTCAGAAGAAACTCCAGCAGGAATGAAATAAACATCTTGACTATCCCTACAATGAATGATGCTTATTGGGACTCATATACTAAAAATCTGGAGCGATTGTGTGACAAACCAACGGCACCACAGGAAACAAATAACATTTCCACTTGATTTAAATGTATTTTAATATCTTAAAAGCTAGAAAGGAAAAAAATCTATGGGAATTTTGGGAGTTTTTATTTCTCCCCTATTGTGCAGTTATGTAGATCAAAAATTGTTCCAGTTCTCATTAGTTCATCGGCCTCAATGACTCAAGAAAAACACTAAAGAAGCACTACTTTAAACAGTGCAATTTGCACAAAATCCTTCTGCCACCATTTAGGGGGATAGATTACAAGGTTTCTATAATTTGGTTTGAACAAAGATTCTATTTTGTTTGACATTTTTATTTTAACTATAAAAAAACAGAAGACGTTATGGCCATATGTAATTGGTGTTCCTGCTCGATAGACAGCTTACAGTGAAACAATAATCACTCTAGGTCTAATACGGCACCAGCTTTTATCAATGGATGGCACTCCAGGACTACAAATTAGACAATGAAAATGTCAGGATAAACCTAACAAATGGTAAATGGTGGAACAGATGGATGAAGATACTGTAATTCCAGGTAATTCAACACTAAATAAACAGAAGATAAAAAGATCTAAAAAGATCTAAACCAATAAGCAAAGGTATGTGAAATAATGTGACAAGAGCTTTACCTCATTTCAAGCCTTAGAAACATGTACCCATTCACATAAATGATAATAATTATGAAAAAATATGTAAATTCATTGGCACAGTTAACTTCTCACTCATGTGCTTAAAAACATATACGGATATTGAATGGTGTAAAAACTTTGCATATATATTTGCATTATTGGAGCATATTATCCTGTGGCTTTAATTAAAGTTTTTTGTGCCATCAAATAGACTCATAAATCAAAGCAGTTTTCGTTTATAAAATTAAAAATGTTTCATATTTGCTTCGACAAATCACATCTCATAAGTACATAATTGCAGACACCATAAAACTTAAAAAAATATAATAGTTATGTCAAACTTAGCACATTTGTTACAGCTTACCTTGACTTCAGCATCATTACAGATGCGAGGCTTCAAACATGCAGCAGGCCTCTGTTTTATGTGTTTGCTTCCTGTAGTCTCCTCCTACCAACTTCCTCCCTCTGAGCTGCTCCTCCTACTTCCTGTGGAGGGGTTTACAAGGCAGACTGAGGCCTGACTCAGATGTCCTTGCTTTGTTGTTCTAGCAGTTCTGTTACCTTGGGCTCCGTGTATGACCTGGCTAGTCTTCCATCCATTCTAGTGCTGACCTGTGGCTCTGTCTGACTGTTCTTTTGCCTAACCCCTAATAGTGGACATCCAATCTGGTGCAGACTTGTGGCTCTGTCTGACTACTCTTTCGTCTTTTTCCTTGGTGATCAGACACCCAATCTAGTGCAGGCCTGGGGCTCTAGTAGACTAAGCTCTGATACTGACTGCAGGCATGAGTCAGTTCGCTCCATGCTGACTGCAGGTGTGAGTCAGTTCGCTCCATACTGACTGCAGGTGTGATTCAGTTCGCTCCATACTGACTGCAGGTGTGATTCAGTTCGCTCCATACTGACTGCAGGTGTGATTCAGTTCACTCCATACTGACTGCAGGCGTGAGTCAGTTCACTCCAAACTGACTGCAGGCGTGAGTCTGTACGCCTGTTACGTCAGATCAAGATCCTGAGTTCCGGTTCCTGCTTCTGGTTCCTATTGAGACTGTGGCTAAGTGGCTAAGGCCTAGTCTCTAGCAGTGTGGTCTAGCGTTGCAGCCTATTATTCCTGATATTAGTGCTTGCTGGCTGGTAACCCTCTGCTTGTTCCTGTGTATATATTGCTCATACTATCATTTGGTTAATAAATTGCATTAACTGTACCGTACCTACTCCTGTACTTCTCTGGGTAACCGTGACAATATTGCCCTTATTGTGGAAGTAAAAAGTACCATGAAAAGCAGACAATCTGATTTGCTTATTCCTAATAGTGGCATAACATATATTCCTAACTGCCATGAGCTATACAATCTGTTTTGCTCCATATGCATTTTTATGATTATTAACTAAAGCACTGAAAGGCAGCCAGAATGACTTCAAGGGCAGCATATGGGGTTCCTGAGGCTCAAAAGGGCAACACATTATGTTTAACCTTTGTTAGTTCTATAATTACTGTAAATGAGGTTATAATTCTCCTTGCAAGTAGAATAGAGGAAATTAATTTGGGTGAAAAGAAAGTGGGATGGGAGATGTTTTGTATGGCAATAGAGAGGGATTTGTTTATAAAATGAAAATAAAGTGTTGGGTATAATAGATGACCATGTGTTTCTATCTCCACTGCAACAGAGTGGAGAAAGAAACACATGGCCACCTATTATAACCAATACTTTTTATTTTCATTTTATAAACAAATCCCTCTCTATTGCCATACTAGTCACAAGACTGACCACACCGGGTCTTCCTTTTGTCCACCGCTATAGTAAAGTCTATTTCACACAGTGATCAGGCATATCCAGTTTTCCACTAACTTTGTACTATTTGATCCATTTGTTGTAATAAGGTGCAATGCGTTGGAGACAACTCTAGCATTCAAGAGGTTATAGAAACTTAAAAGCGTGTCCTTATTGACCTTGGGTACTTCCATAAACTATGCTTACACAGCTTATTATGTCATCAGAGCAACCCTTCACTCCTTTTTCCTCACTACTATTTCAGTGTTAATGCTTTGTCATTCTGGCGACCTCTCTGTCTTTGAGACTTGACTCATAGGAATTCTTTGATCATCCGTGATACCAGTAAGTGAAAAGTGCAACTAGAAAATGTTTATTGGTCTCCTTGCACCTAGCTTTACTCTAATGGTCTGATGTAATATCTTGGGTATTCAGAAGAAAATGAAAAGGACCTTCTTGCTTATGGCAATTTGTAATAAGTGGAGTAGTGGGAAGAAATTTTACTCTCTCTGCCTTATCCTTCCTTCTATATGTTTGCAGTAGAGAACATTTTTCTGTTTTGGTTTTTCATTAATGGTCTTTGTTTCATCAAATATCTGTTATCTGAAATGTCAAGATCCCCCATTTTTGGAGACTCAATACACTGTTTAATGTAGTATAAAAGGGTATGTTAAAACAGATTAAAAACATTTACCTGTGATGTTTTATATTGTTTTTGAATGCATGTTAAAGAAAACCTGTCAAATGTTTCCTTGTAGGAATAATGCAGGAGGCAAACATAGTTTTTGATTCCTTTTATTGGTTAACTAAGCAGATTTAGAATGCAAGCATTCAAGACCTTAGGACTCTTCCTCAGGCATGTTATACAGATAAATATGAAAACATCTCTCTTAAATACAAGTACACATTGCATTGTTTAGCATGGAAATTGGATAAGAGAACTCAATCCAGATCCAGATACTTTGATCAGTCAGTAGTAAATTGCTCTTTTCCTCTGAGGCTTTAGAGGTATTTACGATGCTCTTGGGTCTGTTGGAAAGGTCAACCCACTAAGTGATAATGTGACAAAAACTGTCTGTCCTTATTTAAACCACTACAAATTGCATTAAATTTTAACATTAATTTTACCATTAATACCTTTCTGTTCCTCTGAGTGCAGAACTGTCCCATCAATACAGTTAACTTAATGTCCCTGACACTGTGCCCATTTTGACAAAAATGTTCTCCCACTGGTGTCTGTCTTTTTGTTATTGACACTGGATCTGTGGGAATTAAACCTCTTATGTAGTGCTTATCCAGTTTCTCCCACATACAGAGCTGTTAGGCATTTTGCACACATGAAAAGGTGTATTACATTGGATGATTTACAGCTGAAGGTACCATTGATCTTATGGTGTAACTGGGTGTTTGGAATTGGTATCTTGTCCGTGGTGTAAATGTGTGCACAGGTTTCACATATCTTTTGTAGGTAGGGAGATGCCATTTTTTGAATTTTTATTCAGGGCACGCCTCACCATCAGTTGTTTCAAATTGGGAGGCTGTCTGAAGGAGAATAAGGGAGGCTGTGGGAATATGTTCTTAAGCCTTTCATCCATATGTAATTTCATTTGAAGTTCTCTTGATATTTTGCGTAGAACTTCAACCTGGGGGTGGTAAGTGACCACCAGTGGCACCCAGTTTCCCTTATGTTGTTCTTTGTAGCACAACGCATTTTTTCTTGGTATTTGGGTAGCCTTCTGTATCTGACTGTCAATAATAGTTGCGCTGTAACTGTGTTTTAGAAAGTCTCCTCTGAGTTTTTGGAGGTGCTTGTCACGGTCCATTATGTCAGAACAGATGCGGTGGTATCTGATGGCCTGTCTGTATATGATGGAGTTCTTTGTGTGTTTTGGGTGGAAGGTATTGTTTTTCAGGTAGGTTGGTCTGTCTGTTGGTTTGCTGTATAGGGATGTGTGGATGGAGTTGTTCTGAATACTGATAGTTATGTCAAAGAAGTTAATGTTTGTGCGTAAGTGACTGAGTGTTAGGTTGATATTGGGGTGGAATGTATTGTAATTCTCATGGAATTTGAGAGGTTCCTCTTCACTGGCGGTCCAGATGATAAGAACATCATCTATGTAGCGGAGATAGACCAGGGGTTTTATCTAGCAGGTGGACAGGAAGTCCTCTTCCAATTTTGTCATAAACAGGTTGGCATATTGTGGTGCCATTCGGGTACCAATTGCAGTCCCCATTTTCTGAAGGTAGAGGTCCTGTCCAAGTAATTGTGAGTGAGAATAAACAGTATGAGTTTTGTTACCGGTTCCATGGGTGTGTTATTTTGTTCCAGATATCCCTGGCATGCTGCTATGCCATCCGTGTGTGGAATGTTGGTGTAAAGGGATTCTACATCCATAGTGGCCAGGATGGTGCTCTCTGGAATTGGGCCCAAGTCAGCTAATTTGTTTAAAAGATCCGTGGTGTCCTGAAGGAAGCTGGGTGTTTGTTTTACAAGGGTTTTCAGGGTATTTTCTACCCAGCCAGAGATATTCTCTGTGAGTGTACCAATTCCTGAAATTATGGGTCTTCCTGGGTTTCCTTATTTGTGTATTTTTGGTAGCATGTAGAAGGAGCCTATTTTTGGATCTGCTGGTATTAGGGGCCTTATCTGTTCTTCAGTGTTGTAGGGCAGTTCTTTTATGATCCTGTTAAGTATGTTTTGTGATAAAGACAGGGACCCCCTGACGTAAGCTGACACTGGGGTAGACTAATACTTGATGTGACAGAGTATTTTGTAGAGGATGATTTGTTGTTAGAGGCCCAAGCCCTGAGGAAGCATTGATTTGTAGGTCTTAGACTTGCTTGGCACAAGCCCTAAGAAAACATTGATTTGTAGGACTTAGGCTTGTTAGAAACAAGCCCCAAAAAATATTTTTATTTTTTTGTAGCCCTATTTTTTTTTTTTTTTTTTTTAAGCCCTGAGAAAAAAATGCCCTGCCGGCCTAGTGCCACAACTAGTTTCAGTAATGCGCCAGAGGCGGCAGCAGCACCATAACTAGCACCCACCACTTACGTTATAAATGGAGAAAAGAAGAAGTTGGCCAATAATGGTTCTCCACCTGGCCCTCCTCCAAATGCATCAATGTGTTTTTACTGGAATAGACATTTTCCCTTTAGAGCAGGAACTGTGCTTATCACATTAGCAACTGCAAAGTGCACAGTGTAAATAAGGGATGGACTGGGAACAATGGGGTACATCTGCACTCACATGAAAGACCTGGCACAATTCTATCCAAACACCATAACACTCAGGGCCCCCAATGTGAAATCTCCTCACCAGAAACCAAGTACTGCTGCTGTCACTATACCCCTTGTCCACACCCCACTAAGGACACATGACAACTTGCTGACCGTTTAATATGAAGGATGAACCCTCCCTGCCACCAGCTTAGCATATTCTGTGGAATGGAATCTCCTCAGATGCCTCTTGATGCCCTACTTGCAATTCTCCTCCAGCACACTGCCATGTGTGGTCAGTGCACCATGCGGTATGCAATGGGTGGGCAAGAACTGCAACATCCTAACAAGAACGTGATGGTGAGCTATCCTCAAACTTCCAACCTCTGGCTGGGTTACTCTATTTATTCTTCCTTCTCTTTGATCTCAGCCTCACCTCTTGTTGTTTTTCTGGAGAGTCATGGAGTATAGCAACAGTGGTGCTCGATTTGGTGGGTGTTTGGCTTTAACATGTTTCACATAAATGTCATGGTGTCTGTGTTTTATGTGTATTATTAGGATGGTTGTTTCAAGATATGTTCCTTCCTTTCCCCTTCTCACTGACTTGTCACAAATTATGCACAGCGCCATTGGTGATGACTGCACTGTGCCTGCCCAAATAGAAAAGTAGCCCTAAACCCATGACTTCGGGGGGGGGGGGAGGAGGAGGTGGAGAAGAATGGTCTTTTTCTTATTCTCCTCCACATTCCCCTTTACTGGCTGGGGCAGAGGATGATGTTGCTGCTGTTGCTTCTACTGCCTCAGAATCAACACTACAACTATGACCAGGAGTATTGATGCTGCTGGCAATTGGAATCTGTCCTAGTTCTGCATCACTTGTTGACCCCATTTCCACCGTGTCCACATTGGTTTGTGGCACACTAGCCTGCTCCTCAGCATCCTGCTGCCGTCCGCAAATTCCAAAAGCTTACTGCTGGTGGTGGTGATGGTGATGTCCATCCCCGTACCTGTCTCCAATTCCTTCTCAGTTTCCACCCCAGCTCCTCCACCATCATCATCAACCACCATCACCAGTTCCTCCATGCTGCTGCAGCTGCTCTATTACAGACATCTCACTGTTGGTTGGAGGAGGTAATGAGAAAAGTGACACAGGGTCCCCTGATGTCACACTTGCCATTTCTTGTTGATCTGAAGAAGGCAGACTGGCAGCACTAGCAGCAGGTACAGGCAGCTGATCTGTGCTCCTGGTGGTGGTGGTATTATTGCAGTGGAAACAATTCTGCCTTCTTCAGGATTATGTTCCACAGGGACAATGCCGTGGGGGGGATGAGTCTCCCAGGGTAGGTTAAATGGTGTGGGCTCCCTTGACCTCTAGTCTGGATGCTCTCAATTGCTTCCCCTACCACTCCCCTAATGCTAGTTGCACCAGCTGCTTCACCGTTACTTGTCCTACCACTACCACATCAATTTCAGGGGAGGTGTAAAAGTTATGATTTGATGGATTAGGACCTATGTCAGGTTACAGAGTTTGCTCTCTAAAAGGAGAATCCCACATGGAAAACTCTGTGTTGTAAAATGTGACCCTGTCTTTATGTTATATGCTGTGTGGCATCATGTGGCACGCTGTTTTTGAATTGTAAGCTCTGAGGTACCATTGTTTAGATTGTACGTATGATGTTAACATTAGCTACTTTGTTTTTAGATTTGGTACCCTGTCTTTAGATTGTAATCTCTGTGGTATCATTTGGTAGCCTGTCTTTAAACTGTAACCTGTGTTACATCAAGGTGTAGTTTCTTTAGATTGTAAATGGTGTGGTATCATTTGGTACCTTGTCTTTAGATTGTAAGGTCTGAGGTAAAATATGTGAGTGAGCAGAAGCTAGACTGATCACAAATATGAACAAGCAGGTCAGATCTCATGTGCACATGAGCATAATCAAGTGTGTGTGTGTTTGTGTGCGTGAGAGCAAGCTCATGCAAGTCTGAACAGTGAGTGTAAGTAAGCCTGCATGTGAGTGATGACAAATGACTCTAATCATGACTGAGACGCAGAAGGAAGAAAGGTATCGGTACAAGACTAGGCTGAAGGAGGCCAAATGCATTATTAGATGTGCCAAAGCACAAACAGATGGAAAAAATTGCTCAGTAAATAAAAAAGGGGGATAAAACATTTTTTAGATATATAAGTGAAAGGAGGAAAATGAAACCAGGAATAGTTAGACTAAAAACAAAAAATGGAAACTATGTAAATGAGAATAAAGGGCTAGCTGACTGTCTCAATTAATATTTCTGTTCAGTTTTTACAGAGGAAGATGAAAGGAAGAGACCTCTGTTAGAAAAACAAAATGGCAAGACATGGGAAACATGCATGTTTACAGAAGAAGAAGTTCTACTTCAACTTTCTAAGGTTAAAACAGATAAATCAATGGGAACAGATGGGATACACCCAAAGTTATTAAAGAACTTAAGTGTGCTCTGGCAAAACCTTTAACATAATTATTCGATCAGTCACTAACGACAGGAATAGTTCCAGAAGATTGGAAGTTAGCAAATGTAGTACCTCTTCACAAAAAAGGTAGCAGGGAAGAGTCTGGTAACTACAGACCAGTAAGTCTTACATCAGTAGTTGGAAAATTAATGGAGACTATGTTAAAGGAAAGAATTGTTGAATATCTGAATTTAACTAGCTTGCAAGATACCAAACAGCATGGGTTTACAGCAGGGAGATCTTGTTAGACTAACATCATAGATTTTTTTGACTGGGTAACTAAAATAATAGACCAAGGGGGAGCAGTAGATATAGCTTATCTAGATTTCAGTAAAGCATTTGACACTGTCCCTCCTAGAAGACTCATAAATAAACTGCAGTGTTTGGGCCTGGATGCAAAAATAGTTAAATGGATAAGGCAATGGCTGAGTGACAGGAGACAGAAGGTGGTAGTCAATGGAGAATATTCAGACGAAAGGAGTGTTACTAGTGGAGTACCTCAGGGATCTGTACTGGGACCCATTCTTTTTATATTTTTATTAGTGATATTGCAAAAGGTCTTCAAGGTAAGGTATGCCTTTTTGCAGATGATACCACAATCTGCAATAGGGTAGACATTCCAGGGGGAATAAGCCAAATGACAAATGATTTAGGTAAATTAGAAGAATGTTCAAGAGTGTGGCAGATGCAGTTTAACGTTGATAAATATAAAATAATGCACTTGGGACATAAAAATCCAAAGGAAAAATATACTATTAAGGGTACTGTACTGTTTGCGACAACAGAGGAAAGGGATTTGGGAGTAATTATCTCTAATGACTTAAAGGTAGGCAGTCTATGTAATAAAGCAGTGGGGAATGCAAGCAGGGTACTGAGTTGTATAGCTAGGGACATTAGTGGAAGAAAAAGGGAAGTAGTCATGCCACTGTACAGATCTCTAGTTAGACCTCACCTAGAGTATTGTGTACAGTACTGGAGACCCCATCTCCAGAAGGATATTGATACTCTAGAGAAAATTCAAAGAAGGGCTACTAAAATGGTGACTGGTCTACAGGAAAAGAAATAAAGGATCTGAACATGTATAGCTTGGAGAAGAGAGAGAGGGGATATGATTGTTGAATCCCTTCATGTATTTGAATGTTTCAAAGTACAGGATGGAAATATATTTCAAAGGAGTAAAAATGTTAGGACAAGAGGCCATATCATCTTAGAGGGACACAGATTTAGATGTAATGTAAGAAAGTTTTACTTCACTGAGAGGGTAGTAGATAAGTGGAATAGCCTACCAACAGAAGTGGTAGAAGTTAATACAGTGACTGAATTTAAGCATGCATGGGATAGGCATAAGGCTGTCCTTAACTTAAAAAAAGACCAAGGACCAAAAAAAGATTTGAGTTTTTTACTGTAGGAAAATGGGCAGACTAGATGGGCCGAAATGGTTCTGATCTGCCATCAAATTCTATGTTTCTATGTTTCTGAGAGAGTACAGTTGTAAATATGAATGAGCCTGGCAGTATGTGAGAGAGAGCAGGTCTGAGCATGAATAATCATGTGAGCCCGAGTGCGAGTGAGCGAAACTGAAAATTAGCATTGTGTAAGTGTGCTTTAGACAGTGTATGTGGGGAATATTTGGCTACTAGTAGGCAGGGGAACAGGATTGGGGGGAATCTGACAAGGTATTTGGATAATCTGTGTATACTAGAAGGCAATATAAAAAGGCTACCAGTGGGTAGAGATAAAAGGCTGTAGTTCAGACAGTGTATATGGGTACTCTGTGGCTACTAGTAGGCAGGAGAACAAGGCTGGCAGGAACAAAGAATAAGTGGTTAATCAATGGACAAGGGAAAAAGGGTGGGCGCGGTCATAAATTATACCTACAGATCTGTGATTACCAGAGGGCTGTGGAACAAGGCAATGGGGATCACACAGCGTATGTATGGAATTTGTGTCTATCAGTGGGCAGGAGAACAAGACTGGTAGTGTCATTCAGTGTATTTGGCGAATCTGAGGCTACTGATGGGCAAGGGAACAAGGCTGGTGGGGTCAGACCGTGTAGGTGATAAATGCATGGCTAACAGTGGGAAGGGGAACAAGGCACTGTATGTGGGGGATCAGGCAGTGTATGTGGAGATCTGTGGATAGCAGTCAGACAGTGTATTTGGGAAAACTGTGCTACCAGTTAGTGGTAAACAAGGATATTGGGTTAACATAAAGTATGTGGGGAATTTGTGGCTACCAGTGGGCAGGGGAGCAAGTTGGAGGGGGTTTAGACAGTGTATGTGGGGAATTTTTGGCTATCAATGGGCAGGGGAACAGGGCTGGGGGTGATCAGTGTATGAGGGGAATCTGTGGCTACCAATGAGCAAGCTTTATAATTTCCCATTGCCTTTCCTTCCATCTTTGCATCTTATCATATCCACTTGTCTCTCAACAGCTCCTCTTCCCTCCATATCATCACATTATTCTTGCATGTGAGAAAAGTGTCGTATGGAGCACATGGGTGGTGCAGTAACTTTTTTTAGGGTGGGGGCAAGTACCTATGTTAGCTGAAAATAACAGAGTAGTCCAACACACAAGGTGGAGCTTGATGAGCATTAATTATTACTAATTAAGAACTGTTAAATATTTTGTTTCTCAGGGACCGCTTTATTTAGTTGACTATTAGCCCTAGAAGAAGTCAGCAGGTAGCCGATGAGAATGCGTTTGGCTACTATTACATTTATTGTGCACTCATTTTAGTACCGGTCCCTGCCCCATATCCCCCAATAGATAGTTCTCCGTACTAGCTGACCTAATATTCCACTCACCTGCTACAGCCCCTCAATTACAACAATCTTGGACTGTAACATATAGTTCTGCTGGCAAAGAGGAGGATTACGAAAACATCCGGCCAGTTTGCTTCCCAAGGTGGAGCTGAGCTGAACTTGTGAGGAGATGAGGAATATTCAATCTGGCTTGGACTATAAATTGGAGACAGCGACATCAAGACTAACAAGGGACTAAGGACCCCAAGACGCCTGTAACCCTTTTGGGTCTAGCGAGCGTGCATTTGTTTTATTATATTATATATAAATACTATAATGATGATGTGGCCAAATTGTTTTTATTAAAATAAAATGTAAATCTGGGAGATGAATGCTTATAAAAGATAGTTTTGCAGCTTCTTTGCAATAAATATATTTAATTTCATCTGGAAAAATGTTAAATGTTCCAGTGTTTGCAATGAAGAGGAAAAAAGACTGATATAACAGGTTAAGGCCAAAGACCTATGATAAGTGAAGTGGCTAACAGCTTAGTAGGTGCCAGTAAGAAGTAAAGAGAGAGGATTTCTTAGAAGTTTATTCAAGAGATAGAAATCAGAGCATTCGTGTGCATGTTTGTGAAGTCCACAGATCAGGCTGGATTCAAAGAAAATCTGAGGGATATAATTGGGCAACAGTCTTAAGAAATGTGCCTTCAAAGGAGAGCACCCAGCTCTGAAAGAGTTAAAGTAGTAGTTAAAACTGGGGTGCTCTGTATATGCGTATATATAAAATATAATATGTAATTTCAGGTGTAGTTCTTCTCTCATTACATGCTATAGCCATACTATAGCTTGTTTTTGTTCTGTACTGTCTGAAGACAGTCAGCAGGAAGTACAATCCAATTTCTTTTATAATAATTGTATCTTTGCTCTAGGATAATATGATTGTTTGTATACCTATCACACAGTGTTGACCTGCTGCTTGAAAAAAGTTTTCTGATTTAGTTCTGATTGGGTTTAGAATTGTAATCATTTTTGGAAATAAACAACAGGGTGTTCACTAGATGTCCTAAGAACCACTGGTGACTCTGCCAATGTAATATTCAGACAGTATCATGGTGGCGCTGTATGATGTACTTTTCATTTATCCAGACCAATTTTATTCAAAATCTGTAATCTTTGTACACCTGAGAAAAATATGAAATAATGAAATCAATGAATACTTTTGAATAACACCATTTATTAATAGAAGTTTCAGTTGATTTTCAAATCTCTTCTATTAGAAACACAATCTATATGTTCATTTACTATTGCATAGTGATTTTTTTTTCAGAGCCATGGTTTCAAAATGTATACAGATGCAAACTAATACCAATAAGAATATATACTCTTTGCTAGATGTCTGCTAGGTGTCAAGAAGTGCTTACCACTATGTACAAAATGTGATTTAAAAAAATAAAAAAGATTCTCTGCACCCTTAAATATTACCATCAGTTTCAAAATGGTACTCGTCTTAAAGAAGAATATGATTCCTTATAGACATCCTAGAATCTAGACCACTATATAATACCTATATATACTATCAAATTCCCTGATACCTGAAACTGAACCCCCTCCCTACCAGATTCCAAAAGCTGGAACTTTAATGGAGACTTCTAGGTGATCTGTGTGAACTATGAACCAAGGCACCAATAAAAAAAAAGCTAGTGTCACAGCTTACCTATATCCAGCGTTGCCGTTTCGGCTGGTGTTGGAGTTCTATCACTCTGAATGACACTTCTGCGTCATCCCACACATCTTTGATTGGACTGGGCTTGGGTGCGCTTGACGGTTGTAACTAATGCTCGTGTCCTCGTGCTTGGCAACTAGGGTGCTCCATTTAATGCAGCGGGGGTTTAGGCGGATGACTCATCTAGCGGCGAGATGCGTCAATTACAGGCACGTAAGGCATATCTGACGCAGGCTAACTTCTTATCGTTTGGGTCTGTCAGGATGCAGGACCAACGCAAAGATCACTTGTCCTTGCAAACCTTGCTTAGCCGTACTACCCACATGAAGCGTTCTAACATGCCACTGGTGGCCACCCCATCACGGCGAGATGCGTCAATTACAGTAGCGTAAGGCGTATCTGACGCAGGCTACCTTCTTATCTTTTGGGTCTGTCTGGCTCCTCCTATCCACTTCCTGGCACCTTGTATTTAAATGGAACTGGATGCTCATCCAGTTACCCTTACATTGGTGTGCAGTACAGTTCTCTACTTACTCCTGATCTTTGTGTAAGACCTGGCTTGTCTGACCATTCATCCTGGTGCTGACCTGTGGCTCTGTCTGACTACTCTTTAGTGTTGCCCTTTGTAGTGGACACCTAATCTGGTGCAGACCTGTGGCTCTGGCTGACTACCCGCTCCATGTATGACCTAGGCTTGTCTGACCATCCATCCTGGTGCTAACCTGGGGCTCTGTCCAGCTGACTTCTGTGTCAGCTCTTATCGAGCGGATATCCTAACTGGTGCAGACCTGTGTCTCTGGCAGACTCGGACCTTGCTGACTGCAGGTGTGAGTCAGTGGGTTCTTTGGTTGCCGCTCTTTCTAGCCACGGTCTTCTCCTGGCTGACTGCAGGCGTGAGTCTGTCATCTTCCAATCACCATCTAAGGAGAACCGTCTGGCTGATTCTTCCCCTCTGACTTAGAGACTACCATTGGCTTTGGTTTAGTCTCTGCAGTTCGGGGATCTGGAGACATACTACTATTGCTGATAGAGTCCCTGTCTCTTGGTTACCCTCTGCTCCATCCTGAGTATCGTTATTACTACTCTTACTTTAATAAAGGTGAATTTTACTTTATTGTCTGACTCTTGTCTTTGCTTGCAAACTGTGACAGTATGTAAGGGTCATGACAATAGACAGTAACAGTGATTCACCTTTTCAGAGCATACTACAGGATGCAGGACCAGGACCAGCGCATAGATCACTTGTCCTTGCAAACCTTGCTTAGTCGTACTACCCACGTGGCGTGTTCTAACACGCAACTGGTGTCCACCTCATCTCCTTCCTTGGCACCTTCAGTTCAGACAGGTATGGTCAGAGGGTTCTCTGGTTCCATTCTGCTCCCACAGCGTTACAGTGGGGATCCTGAACTGTGTTGTGGTTTTTTGAACCACTTGGGCATATATCTAGAAATGGTTCCGCATGCCTTCCCTAATCAGCACAGTAGGGTTGGTCTAATGATTTCATTGTTGTCTGGCAAGGTATTGGCATGGGCCAATCCATTATGGGAGATGGACAAACCCATAATTTACAATTTTATAATGAATTTGTGATTTCTTTAAACATGTCTTTGATGTGTCAGGTCGCGCAACCTCGGCTTTTAAAAAAACTTATGATCATCCGCCAGGGCAATCGTACAGTGGCGTATTATGCAATTGAATTCCAGACCCTGGCAGCCGAGGTTGGCTGGAATAATGAGGCCCTTAGTCACCTTTTCCCAAGTGCTTGGGGACTATATGAAGGATGAGCTTGCTGCCCGCGACTTACCTAAAGACACTCGGGTCTGGGAGAGACCCCCTCATTTAAGGAGCGCCTGCGGAGGCATCCTTCCGGAACAACACCTCACTTAACTTGCCCACCTAGTCCTCCCTCACCTTCCATGCCTCCTGGTTCTGGCTCTGGGGGTGGGGAACCTATGCAGGTAGGGGCCACCAGGCTTCCTAGAGAGAAGAGGTCCTTTCGTAGGAGGGAGGGACTGTGCCTGTACTGTGAGAAATCTGGACACTTATTGAGGTCTTGCCTAGTACGTTCAGGAAACGCCCACACCTAAGGTCCTGTCAGGGACAGATCTTAGGTGGCATCTCTCAGTCCCCTGAGGCCTCTCAGAATAAACCCATGTGTGATGTGGTCCTTTCTTGGGCCAATGAGTCTGTCTTAGTTGCTGCATTAATAGTCTCAGGTGCTGCAAGTTACTTTACGGACGCCTCATACCTCTCCGTTGGCAGTAGAGGCCATTGACAGTAGACCCCGTCTGCCATCACACATTACGCACGAAACCTGTCCGCTCACCCTGAGGGTTGCAGGTTCATAGCCCTAGGATTAATTGGAAGACATGCAGGATAATGTCTTGGGGTTCTCAGTGTGACAAGACTTGTCTGTCTATTCCAGTTAGACTGGCTGGAGCCTTCAGGCTTACCTGAAGCCTATTCTGAATTGGCTCGGAGGAGCTGGTACCTGGGACGACACCTCGTAGGGGCCATGTTTACCCCTTGTCTGTGGAAGAAAACAAGGCCATGGAGGAGTAGGTCTCTGATGCCTTGGCTAGGGGCATTATTCTAAAATCCTCTTCCCCTGCGGGTGCTGGATTCTTCTTTGTAAAAAAAAAAAAAAGGACCGAGAGTTACGTTCGTGCATTGACTTTCGAGGTTTGAACGAACTGATGGTGAAAAATGCTTATCCGATACCTCTGATTACTGAACTGTTTAACCATCTTAAAGGTTGCAAAATATTCACGAAGCTCGACTTAAGGGCGGCTTACAATCTGGTTAGATTGAAGGAGGGCCACGAATGGAAGACAGCATTTAACACTCGGAGCGGGCATTATGAGTACCTGGTCATGCCCTTTGGCCTTTGCAATGCTCCTTCTGTCTTCCAGGAATTTATTAACAACGTCCTAAGAGATCTATTACAGAGCTGTGTGATGGTCTAACTGGATGACATTCTCATTCATTCTCCTTCGTTGGAGACTCACTGATCAGATGTATCCAATGTCCTGCAATTACTAAGAGAGAACAACTTGTTTTGCA
Organism: Rhinophrynus dorsalis; assembly: GCA_037306005.1. Classification (NCBI taxonomy): domain Eukaryota; kingdom Metazoa; phylum Chordata; class Amphibia; order Anura; family Rhinophrynidae; genus Rhinophrynus; species Rhinophrynus dorsalis. The sequence continues at coordinate 412,263,697 of CM074719.1, read as the reverse complement.
AGTTGGAGAAACCCCAGATGACCTTTCTGGGGTACATTATTTCTTTATCTAGGTTGGCCATGGACCCCCAGAAATTGTCCACAGTTTTGCAGTGGTCTCTTCCGGTAGGGCTTAAATCTATTCAAAGGTTTTTGGGGTTTGCTAATTACTATTGGAAGTTTATAAAAAATGTTTCTACTATTGTCAGGCCTATCACCGATATGACCCGTAAAGGGGCCAAGGTTATGGAATGGACTCCCAGTGCATTGCTCGCCTTTGAGGAACTCAAGGCAGCATTCACAGCGGCCCCTATTTTGGTGCACCTGAATCCTGCCCTGCCCTTTACTCTGGAGGTTGATGCATCTGAGATTGGAGTAGGTGCCCTCCTTTCTCAGAGCTCAGATCTAGGGGAGGCCTTACACCCTTGTGGCTACTTTTCTAGAAACCTATCCAAAGCTGAGATGGTATATCAAATTGGGGACAGAGTTACTGGCCATCATACTGGCATTGAAGGAATGACAACACCTCTTGGAAGGCACCAGTTCCCTGGTCTCATCTGTCCATAGATTTTACGGTTGATCTGCCAGTATCTTCCGGCTTCACGGTCATCTTGATGATCGCAGACAAATTTTTTAAGATGGCCAAATTTGTACCACTTAAAAGCCTACCATCCGCGCAGGAGTTGGTGGTGGTATTCGCTAAGGAGGTCTTTTGGCTTCATGGCATACCCAAGGTTATTGTTTCTGACACAGGCAGCCAATCGTGTCTCGGTTCTGGAGATGCTTTAGCGCCCAGATGGGGATCCAGCTAGCATTCTCGTCCGCTTATCACCCTCAGTCTAAAGGTGGGGCTGAAAGGTCTAACCTTGCCTTGGAACAATTTCTCCTCTGCTATATCTCGGACCACCACGACAATTTGGCTACCCTGTTACCATCGGTGGAGTTTGCCCAGAATTGTGCCATGAACTCTTCCTCACAGAGTTTTCCGTTTTTGATCAACTATGGGTCTCAACCCTCTGTCCTTCCCGAGGTATTTCAGACACAAGAGATTCTGGCTCTGAATGAGCATTTGAGGGCACTCCTTTCCTCTTGAGTTCGGGTACAGGATACGCTACGACAGAAGAGGCAGGTGGACCATAGACTGTTACCGGCACCTACCTTCCAGGTGGGGGAGAGGGTGTGGCTGTCATCTTGAAATCTTAACCTACATGTTGCCTGTAATAAACTGTTTCCTTGATTCATTGGCCCATTCCGGGTGCTGTGCAAAATTAACCCTGTGGCTTATGCTCTGTAACTTCCAGCCTCCATGCGCATTCACAATGTGTTTCCATGTCTCACTGTTCAAACCTCTGATCTGTAACCGTTACACTACTAGCATAATCCGACCAGCTCCTGTCAAGGTTAATAATCACAAGGAATTTGTGGTTCAAACCATTTTGGACTACAGGTGGCTCAGAGGGTGTCTTCAGTACTTGATACACTGGAAGGGTTATGGTCCAGTAGAGCGCTCCTGGATTCCCTCTGGGGATGTACGCACTCACCTCTTGGTGCACAGGTTCCATGATCATTTTCCTGACAAACCCCAACCGGATCCTCTGAGGAGGGGTCTTGAGGGGGGTTACTGTCACAGCTTACCTATATCCAGCGTCGCCCTTTCGGCTGGCGCTGGAGTTGTATCGCTCTGAATGGCGCTTCTGCATCATCTCACACATCACTGGTTGGACTAGGCTTGGGCGCACTTGTTGGTTGTAACAGATGCCCATGTCCTTGTGCTAGGCGACTAAGATGTATCTGATGCAGACTACCTTCTTATCTTTTGGGTCTGTCTGTCTCCTCCTATCCACTTACTGGTGCCTTGTATTTAAAGGGAACTGGATGCTCGTTGGTGTGCCGTACAGTTCTCTACTTGCTTCTGATCTTTGTGTATGACCTAGGCTTGTCTGTCCATCCATCCTGGTGCTGACCTGTGGCTCTGTCTGACTACTCTTTAGCATTGCCCTTTGTAGTGGACACTCAATCTGGTGCATACCTGTGGCTCTGGCTGACTACCGGCTCCATGTATGACCTAGGCTTGTCTGACCATCCATCCTGGTGCTGACCTGGAGCTCTGTCCAGCTGACTTCTGTGTTACCTCTTATCGAGCGGATATCCTATATGGTGCAGACCTGTGGCTCTGGCAGACTCGGACCTTACTGACTGCAGGCGTGAGTCACCCGGTTCTTTGGTTGCCACTTCTTCTAGTGACGGTCTTCTCCTGGCTGACTGCAGGCGTGAGTCTGTCATCTTCCAATCACCATCTAAGGAGAACCGTCTGGCTGATTCTTCCCCTCTGACTTAGAGACTACCATTGGCTTTGGCTTAGTCTCTGCAGTTCTGGGATCTGGAGATCTACTACTATTGCTGATAGAGTCCCTGTCTCTTGTTTACCCTCTGCTCCACCCTGAGTATCGTTATTACTACTCTCACTTTAATAAAGGTGAATTTTACTTTACTGTCTGAAACTTGTCTTTGCTTGCAAACAGTGACAGCTAGTCAGCAAATCAGTTGTGCAAATACACTATTATAAATAGTAATATCTTTATTCTTAAAGGGATAGTAATGTTTTTAATCTTCTTAGTATTCGGACCATGGAGAGTGTTCTTTCAGTACAGCCAGATTGTAGTTCAAGAGTAATTGAATGATAAATTAGCCCATCCCGCCCCTTTTATCTAGTGTAAGCCACCTCCCCTCAGATGTGGAATCTGGTACCTTGACCGGACAGCTTACAGAAACAGAATTTGACAAGCAGATAAGAACTATTCGGTCCATCTAGTCTGCCCATTTTCCTACTATAAAAATATCAACCCTTATTTGGTCCTTGGACTTTTCTTATGTTAAGGACAGCCTTATACCATATACCATGCATGCTTAAATTCTATCACTGTATTAACTTCTACCACTTCTGATGGTAGTCTTTTCTACTTATCTGCTACCCTCTCAGGGAAGTAAAACTTTCTTACATTACATCTAAACCTGTGACCCTCTAGTTTTAGACTATGGCCTCTTGTCCTAACATTTTTACTCCTTTGAAACATACTTCTCTCCTTCACTTTGTTGAATCCCTTCATGTATTTGAATGTTTCTATATCCCATCTCTCTTCTCTCCTCCATGCTATACATGTTCAGATCATTTAGTCTATCCTGATATTTCTTTTCCTGTAAAGCAGTCACCATTTTAGTAGCCCTTCTCTGAATTTTCTCTAAAGTATATATATATATCCTTCTGGAGATAGGATCTCCAGTACTGTACACAATACTCTAGGTGAGGTCCAACTAGAGATCTGTAGACTGACATAACCACTTCCCTTTTTCTGCTACTAATGCCTCTAGCTATTAAACAAATAGTTTTATTATAAGGTAAAATCTTAACAACATTAAGAATAACAAAGATAATTTTTGGTTTTGTACAGCTTCTTGTAAATTGTAAAGAAAATAAAGTAATTTACTTTGAGTGTTCTTCTAGAAACAGGTCTTTACAGTAAAATATAGAAATGGAAAGAACGTGTAGTATGGGTAATATAATAAGTTAAATGAAGGGTTCAATGGGTGACTATTAAAAGCAAAAAAAGTCTAACACAAAGTAAGAGAAGGTAACTTTTTTAGTTCATTACTGCCTGAGAGATACCTTTTGGGAATCTATTTGGGAAAAGAGTTTCTAACCTTAAAAAGAGGGAGGATAATCTTCTCACCCTTATAGTCCTAAGTACAAGGATGACCATTTCGGCACATTGGCGGGAATTGAAAATCTCCTGGAGCAGGGTACTGGATGAAATAATTCAAACTTGCTATTATGAGTACCTTAGCTCCATAGAAAATGACTGCTACAATAAATTTCAGGATATCTGGTCCCCCTGGTTAAACAGTAGTTTTAAAAAAGGAAGTTTTACCCCTTTGTGGGCCATGAATGGAGACTAATGTAAAATAAGAATCTGAGATTGAGTCTACTAAAATGATATAGCCCCCCTCATTGTCCTTGATTACTTTCTCCTTGATAAAAGGGACACTGTTTTTGATAAGGACTGCCACTCCACACTTTATGGATAAATTGCTACTCAGAAAGAATCTCTGATATCCCTTGCACAAGAATTTAATTTCACTACTCCTTAGTTTTCTGCAAGAAGATAAAATGAGGATTGTGTCTACTCAGGCTTAAGAAAACTTTCCTTCTCTTCCTTTGGGAGCAAAAGCCCCTAACATTAACAGAGCTTATACCCAAGATAGACATGTTTCAAAGATCACTAATAATAACTAAAGTCTAACAAGAATAAGGCTTAATCATTTAATGAAGAATAGGTAAGATGCCTGATGTACAAATGAAAAACATTACACCAATTCCGCCACATCCAATAAAAATTAAAAAATAATTTTCTAAATCCCCCCACTAAATATTAGCTCTAATAAATTAAACTTCCCACGTATTTGTCTAACAATATCCTACCTGTGTTATAAACTATATTCTGCATTATAAACATTTAAAGTGAAAATAAATATATCTGTATATAGAAGTACAAAACTCACATATTCCCACACTCACTCATGCTCTACCCTCACACTCATGTATACATCCGCACTTACACACACATTCAAACTCACACTCTTTCTCTCTAATTCAAACTTTCATACTCATACAGTCAAACTCACTCTTACACTCACGCTATTGGAACACTGCCACCATGTCAGCTGTTTGCTCCACTAAGTAGCTCTTGTTTCACTGTACTGGAAACTATTTACTGTAGTATATATCTAATTCATACAATACTCAACAACAATGTATACAACAACAAATGCATTATTAAATAGAAGATATAAGGCTTATAATTTAGGTGTAGTATTGTGGAAGCATATTGATACACCTAAATATGTTTAGGTAAACAAGCCAAAAATGCTGTTGGATATAACGTTAAAGTCACATAGTGTCATGCGTACCACCATAAGCACACTACCATAAATATATATACATGTAATATATAAAACACCTATGCAATACAAAGATAGCATCGCAAGTGAGACCCGTGACACTATGGACTTGAAATTGACAAGGACCGTCAAGCATTTATGAGATTTAGGAGTGTTAGGTTTGCAACATAAATATGAGTATTAAAGCATAAGCATGAGACAAAGGCAAAGAGTAAATATGTAGCAACGTCCAGTGGCCGTGCAGCATAACCATGTAGAAGCAGTTAAACTCTGGCATAAATATGAAACCGGTATAACGTGCTGGAGTCTCAAATTGGTTTCATAATTCCTTGGCGACCAGTGTTCTCCAGGTCAAGAGAGACAAGCGGGGTAGATTTCTTGCTTTGGTTGTGTCTATTAACAACATTGTCTACACTATTATTAACATATATGCCCCGAACTCCAACTCTGCTCAATTCATTGTCTACCCTCTTTAGATTGGAGCCTTTGATGCAAGGTTCTTTGTTGGGATGTTGCAAGTTTAATATTCTATTAGACCATCTGCAGGACTCTTCAGTGAAACTGGCAGGGCGCTGTTTGTGACACTTGCCTGTACAGAGTACAGAGTCTAGACTATTAGATGCTTGGCGGGTTCTTAATGTTCATTGTAAAGATTACACGTTTTATTCACATGTCCATTCATTGTATTCTCGGCTGGACTATTTTTGCCTAGATAAGTCGACTTTACAAACGGTTAAGACATGTAAAATTGGGACTATCCAGTGGTCAGATCATGCTCCGATCACTCTGGAACTCTTTGAGTCATTCAGTCATAGGGGTTCTGGCCAATGGAGTATTAACGATTTCTTGCTATCTCGTCCAGATACTAGCAGTTTCTTGGAGAAAATGCTTCTTGAATATTTTACTGTAAATGATTCTGATGTTTCCCCGGAGATCTTGTAGGAGGCCCATAAGGTGGTCCTGCGGGGGCATTTCATAGCATATGCTGCTCGAGACAGGAGGAAAAGCATATGATTGACCTGTATCAAGCACTGACTTCCCTCGAAGCAGAAAATAAGTCAGCTCCTTCGAGGCGTAAGTATCGACAAATTTTTGTAATAAGGCAGGAAATATCAGATATCCAATTATATTGTACCCAGCTGATGCTTAAAAAGCTACAACAGTGTTACTATACTCAAGGCAACAAAGCGGTTACTTTGTTGGCCAGGAGGCTCAGGAGGAGGGTGGCTAAGAATATTGCACTTGAACCCCTGGCTGCGCTGATTAGGTCAGACCTGTTAATTTATAGTTATCTCTTTGGGAATGTGGAGGTCAAGCTAAGGTTGTTTGCTGATGATATTTTGCTATCTCTCACCTGCCCTGACCTTTCACTCCCTCCTCTATTGGACAACTTTCAATTATATGGTAGGGTTTCATACCATAAGGTGAATACAGCTAAAACACAAGCTCTTCTCATTAATCTTGCTAGGGAAACCCTCAATACCTTGAAATTGGGTTATGCCGTTGCTTGGTGGACAGATAATATCCTGTACTTAGGTGTTCAGCTTACAAAGAATCCATCTCACTTATTTTCAGGCTAACCTGCAATGCCTTTGGGTGTCTATAAAACAGGAGCTGGGAAGCTGGTCCTCACTGATATTGTCTTGGTTAGGTCGCATAGCATCTATTAAGATGTCTGTCCTCCCGAAGCGGTTATACTTATTTCAGACCTTACCTGTAAAAGTGCCTTTGTCTTTCCTCCATGAGGTTCAGACTGATCTAAATTGGTATATACATGGTTCTCGAATCTCTAGGGTCTCAACTCATTGGCTTCTCTCTCTGTAGAGGTGAGGGAGCTTGGGTGTCCCTTTGCTTCGCCTTTATTATAGGGCTTCTAGAATGGCCCAGAATGTGTTATACCATGTGGACCTGGGAGTATCTCCTGGGTGGACGTGGAGGACATTCAGATGTCTCCTCGCAGAATCTGCAACATTCTTTGACTGCCCAGTGTGTTGTGGCTAGCCCAGTCACAATTTCTTTCTAGTACTTCTCTTTCGATTAATGTTTTGTGTTATTTTACGTCTCATTTCAAAGAATTTAAACAACTTACTGGGGCCACCCCAATTCGAACGCTGGAATTTCTGATACCCAGTACTAGTTTTGCTTCTTGGTGTTCGGCCGGCATAACGTTTGTGGGCAAGCTTCTTGACAATGGCTCATTGAAGCCTTATGACAAATTGCAATCTGACTTCAATCCCCCATGGACGGTATCTTCATATGTTTCACCTGCTTATGTTATCTCCTGAATCTTGGTCGAAGCTCACTCCTACTCTTCATGGTCTGTTGAGGGCCTGTGCTCGTCCTCTTCAGACTACCAAGTTACTTTCACTTTGTTATAATGCTTTGGTTCCTGCCAGTCTTCCTCCATGACTTCTCTTTATGATAGCTTGGCAAAAGGAGTTGGGCAGACAACTATCCTCTGACCAATGGTTAAAAGTGATTTCTAGTTCCTTTACTTTCTCACATTGTACAAATCATTTGGAACTTTCTCGAAAAATCCTCTATAGGTGGTACCTGGTCCCCTCACGGCTGGCTCATATCTATCCCAATGCTTCTAATCTTTGTTGGTGTTGAAATATGACTATTGGCACCAAGGAACATGTATGGTGGTCTTGCCCCAAATTAGACTCCTATTGGGACCTAGTTTTCACCCCGATTACTAAATCCACTTCTGTACATGTACCTAAATCTCATGAAATGGCATTGCTGCATATTTTCCCAATTAACTTGCCTCTTCATTTAACAGTGCTCTCTGGGCAGATCTTATTGGTGGCTAAAATCCTCCTGGCTACACTTTGGAAGTCGGCAGCTATACCTTCTGGCAGGGACCTGGAACGGTTAATCACACAAAACTTACAAATGGAAAAATTACATTACTCTACCACTTAGAAAATGGTCTTGTATGAGGCGATTTGGTCTGTCTGGGAGCTGAGCCATGCTCCCTCTTGAGGGAGTACCGTGCGACAGGTTGACTTTCCCTTCCTTTTTCTCCCTTTCTTTCCCACCCCCCTCCCTCACATCTTTCTCATTTTGCTGTCTTCATTTTTACTTTTTCCTTTTCTCATTTCATTCGGTCTTTGTTCTTTTCTCATCATGAGTACCATGTCAGGCTATATTGGCTTAGTGTCTTGGTCTCATGGTACATATATCTGGTTTGTTTTTTTTGGGTGTTACAATTGCTAATTTGTTATGTATGCTTCATTTGGAAACGAGCCTTGCATTTCTATATATGCTTTTTGATTTTCTTGAATGTCCTTGTTTCCTCTGTTGCCACCATTGTTTTATTCTGCTTTGTACCATTACGAATGTACTCAAGATGTATTGAAAATCCTTTCATAAAAATATTACAAAAAAAATATGAAGCTGGTATAAATAAATATGTGGACAGGCATGAGTGGACATACATGAAGCATCCTTGTATGTGAGAATAAAACCTAACACGGATGTAGGGCAGAAAAAATTAGCAATATACTTTGTACTGCATCATGGGACCCAAGAATAGACCTGGATTTTCCAGATTTAAAAGTCCACATCTTTAAGGTATAACAGTTACAGGGCTACTGTGCCCACCTGTCTTGCACTGCTGAATTTTCTGTCCTCTGCTGTTTTGGGCTTGTTTGCGCTCCAGGAGTGTAACACATCTCCTGGGAGGAGGAGCCCAGTGTGTCATCGCCTTTCTCTTGATCCAGTGCATGTGCACTAGCTGGAGACCAGGAACTTCTGCTGGATTGCGAGGAGGAATTCTCCACCTGGCTCCTGGATTAAGTTCTCATGCCAGTAACGGACTCCTCTAGTTTTTGCAGGACCTCATGCCCCTCTTCTCCATCTCTGACTAAAAAGGCCTTTCCTTTAAAAGTGTTTCCATTTTAGAAAAATCAGCCTTTCTAAAATCTAGGACCTTTGTTTTTGTGTGGTTCAACTCTGCCTCTGATGATCACTGGAGCCCAAACACCCTACAGATACATCTGATACCAAGCCTCCATTAGTAAATAATAAATCTAGTGTGGCTTCCTTCCTAGTTACCTCTTCTACTAATTGACTAAGAGCTAATCCTGGTAAAGAATTTAGGTAACCTCCACTCCTGGCTGAACCTGCTGGTTGTTTTTTCCATTCCACATCAGAAAGATTAAAGTCCCCCATAATAATAACCTCTCCTTTCACTGTCATCTTAGTTACTTCCTTGACCAGCAGTTGATTCAACTCCTCTGCTTGTCCTGGTGGTCTATACAAGTGACCATCTTATTCCCATATTCTAAAGTTATCCAAACAGTCTCTGTGTTCTCTTCTGTACTCTGTATAAGAGTAACCTTTAAGCTATTTTTGACATAAATGATAGCCCCTCCTCCTTTTCTGCCTTTCCTGTCTTTTCTTATTAGAGAATACCCTCGTATTTCTACATCCCAGTCATTTTTTTCATTGTAACAGGTCTTGGTAATCCCCACTAAGCCCACATCTTCACTAGTTATTACTGCAATGAGTTCAGGGGACAGCAAAGGGACAATATTCTTACTGTGTGTATAAGGAAAACCCAGCCCCCCTTGACAAGTTTTTCAGGTTTTTCCTTATGTTCACTGAAGATTATCCCTCTCTGTGATCCATCCAGACAGTCTTGCTGCTCTAAGGTGTGCAGTGTTACATCAGTGAAAAGGGCGGGAGGGCGATACTTTATCATTTAATTACTCTTGAACTTCAGCTTGGACAGTATTGAAATAACACTTTCTATGGGCCAAATACTATGAAGATTAATTGAAGCTGCTTTTATTGTGAAACATTACTATACTTTTAAATAGCACAACAATTTGTACGCAGCATTTTTCAGGCACAGTGAGTCCCTGCCCTTTGGAACTTACAAACTAAGTTTTAATGCCTTTGGCACAGAGGGATAAAGTGACTTGCTTAAAGTCACAAGTAGATGACACTGGCAACTGAACCTATTATTCAGAATTTAACAGCCAGTGTCTTGGCTTTAGAACCAGTCAAACAACCAACTGAGCCTCCTATTGTAAACACTAAGAAAAAAAATCCTAAAAATGTTAAATCAAATAATCAAACAAAATATAATAAATCAAAAGGAACAAATAGCTACTATCTTTAAAAAAGTAAAATGTAAATGTCCAGATTGATATGAATGTAGAAGGGAAGTTTACATATCCAATATTTATAAATAAAGAAATAATGGGCAACAGTTCATATTAACAGATGTAGCATATAATGATGAGATGATGTATGAATATATAAGTTAATTATGACAATGGTTATGTAAACATATGTAGAGGGTTTATATCCACTTCATATATATTAGTGATGATACAAGTAACTCAGTCTTGTTCATATATAGTAAGAATAGTAGATGATGAAAAGGAGTTAAACTTCTGAAACTGATACAAGATAAAAAGTTTGGTTATATGAACTGGTCAAGGGACCATTGCCAACTTTCAACTCTTTGCTCTTATAATTGTTATTTCAATACTGGGGTGCAGACATGTTTAAAGGAGAATTTATCAAGCTGTGAATGGTTCAATGCATAAGCAGGTCAGAGGATTTACTTGGGCATTAGTTATTTGCAGATTCAGCAATGGCTGGATTGTATCTGGCTATTACATATAAAAGGGTGATGACCAAATAGCTCCAAGGTGCAAGGTAGATCCCATTATAGGTGGTGGACACACACACACACACACACATACTCTGTATGCATATGTATGTGTATCACCAGAATAGAAGCATTTACATTCTTTAAATTAAGTAGATATGGAGGGCATAAGGAGAATAAGGGGTGTAGTGGGTCAACACAAGTAAATTCCAAAGCTAAATATTTAGGATTAGGTTAAAAAGATGCACTAAAGGGTTGGATGCTACATCCAAGCACCAGGCTGTAGGTTCAAGGTGTAAATCAGCCAGGGTTCCCATTGCAAATGGAACAGTTTGTCATGTTCATAAATATGGCAAGTGAGCATGTCCATTTCATACACTCGTTAGGTTTTAGCAATTACCTTATCGAGCAACTGTGCATACTTCATTTTTCACTTTTCTGCAATTGACCTACCGGTCAATGGCTAAAGCACCAGCATTTAGGAACCTGTTTTGGGTATGGGTAAGTGATGGCAAGGGTTTTGATAAAATGATGAATTCAGAGCCTGATCGCCTCCTACAGGGAGATGCTTTTCTGGCAGGTCCACCAACAGTGCATATATCTGGCTAGCTGTTATCTTAATTTCCAGAAAAGATAAGAGGGTAGCCTGCTTATCTTATGAAGTTTGGATGGTATCGGTACGAACAAATAAAGGCTTTGTAGCCCAGTTATTTGTTGATGGTGCATAAAAACCGTTTTGAGGAGGCCTCCCAAGTGGTACTGAATATTGTGCTACCAAGGTCTGTCTTCTAGGCTGTCACTGCATAAGGCTGGTCCTACCCTAGATGGAAAGTGAGATATAAATATTTATAAATATATGATGTAAGACTCGGTCATCTGATTGAAGGTCTGCTCATAGGGTGTCAAGGGGGTTATGGCACTTAACTTGATGGAAGGGGCAAAGAAAAACATTTCTGTCCTGAATGTGGAAAAATGCCTAGAGGTCAGATAATATGAACCTACAAGATATTTAAATAAAAGGATGGTGCCCATGTGATTCTAGCATACCAAGAGAGTCAATAATGTTAATGTCAAAATAATGCAGTCCTGGCAGAAATCTTCTGTTGTGCAAAAACAGGTTTGTGTCCTGGGGGGAGTATTCAGAGACAAGATACTGTTTCGCTGCAATAGAATCCAAAATAGATACAAACTTAGAAGTGGCTAATTGAATAAATCCGGAGGTGATTCTATGCACTGATGAAAGCCATATATAGGTCAAGATTTATTCCAAATACAAAAATAATGCACCACACTATGGGCTAGATTCTATTAAAGGAGCTAATTTTATCACTGCTTTTATCTCCAGTTTTTCCCATAGACTTCAAAAGGAAAATGTTTGATAAAATGGGTGTTAGAATCTAGCCCTAAGTGTTAAAATATTACCACCAAATTTTACAAAAATTAAACAAATAGTATATCACAGGGCAGCTATAGAATATAAACTAACACCAACACTTTGTGTTATAACATAACATTAATACAAACTAAATATTCCCACGCCCTAAAATAATATTAAGCTCTTAGATAGTAGTGTGGAGACCAGAAAAAAATAAAAAAATTAAATATACATATAATAGATACAATTATGGAAAAGTAATATTGAGATGGTGGTATGGATACAATATAAAATCATAACACCATCACAATTATTTATGGATCCAATATCTACAATTTGAAGCAATGACACAAATTAATAAATATATATACCCACTAAATTATCTAAATACCAAAAAAATTCTTGTGTGTTCTCTCAACTACAAAACTGCAATCTCGCAGAATAGCTACAATATGGCAAGATCTCTCTACAACACAACATAACGGAACGCAAAGGAGACACTTTATACAAACAGATACTATTGTCTTTCCAAACATACAGTAGTTATTTCCAACCAGCGCAGTCTGCAGAATTGCAGCAATATGGAACACAAGTGGATAAAAAGAGGGGATTCGGCTATAAATGCAAAGCAATTTTAAATAATAACACAGTCCTCAGTGTAAATGAATACTGCACATATAAAAAACTAAGTGTGTAACTACATGCGCCCTACAAGTCAGATAGAAAATGCACAGCCCGCAAAGCCAAAATTAAAGGAAAACACAGTATATTCATGTATAGCATCTCCAAAAATAGAGCCCACTATGACAAAAAGGGTATATTCTCAAAAGGATATGTTGGCGAAACAGTTCTATATGTATTAGCCAAAAAACACAGCTTAAAGTAACCGGAATTGGTCACCAAACATGGATATAAACTTATATAATATATCTAAATATTGAATAAAATATGAATCAATGAGACACATCATTAATATTCAAAAATAGAAAATGCAAATGTATTAAAAATATATACCCTCATAAAGAATCTATATAAATAAAATAGTAAGTGCGTTAGTCCCACATAAAAAAATCCGTTGGTATACACTTTGCTGGATATATAACTTGCTGTGTGTTAGATAATGGATCTTTCCAAGGGATCCTTACTGTATATTCAACTCTGCCAAGACTTAAAGTGATAGTAATATTTCATTTTTTTGTATATTTAGTATTGTAGGCATTAAAAAAAAAATTAAGACGTATGTAAGACTAATGTCTCAAACCTTTATGGTTTGAGAGATATTCACAACTAAATTTTCCCCCTCCCCGACATCAGCGCTCTAGCTGACAGATATGGATTCTGGTCCGCAGACTGGCTGGTGGCTCTTCAGCAGAGCCGATATTGCGATCTTTAAAAAAAAAAAAATACTTCATTGGAACAGTCTACAAAGTGTTCCTGGTTTGCAAGTATCGAATTTGTTACATTGTTGCACACATTACTTGTCTCTCGGGTGCTCAAGGCTCCAATAATGCTGCACACCATTTATCTCCAAAGAGCCAGGCACACCAATATATATTATAAAACTAGTCCTTTATTCAAAACATTAAAAAAGAAGTTTCAGCCCAATGTTTCGGTTACAACTGGAACTTTCTTCATGGACCTGGTTTGCAAGCATACTTTGTAGACCGTTCCAATGAAGTCGTTTTTTTAAAGATTGCAATCTCGGCTCTGCTGAAGAGTCGCCGGCCGCTCTCTGGACCAGAATGCAAGTCTGTCAGCTAGATGTCAGGCTTGACTGAAACAGCCAGGGACAGGGAACTTTAGTTTTGAATATCTCTCAAACCTTAAAGGTTTGAGAGATAAGAATTGCATAGTTCTTAATATTTTTTTAATGCCTACAATACTCAATAAACAAAAAAATTAAGTATTACTATCACTTTAAAGGCAAGTGGAGTCGATGTTTAAAAAAATGTCTCCTCTGGTTATATATGCTTGATGGTAACCCAGAATGAATATGCAATTATCCGCAAACACTTACCACCGCTGTCTTCAGTTTGATTTTGAGTCCCAGGAGGACTGTCCAGTGTCAGAAACCTTGGGGGACCACCGGATTCAGGTTTGGTTTGTCAAGGTGTACTGTTCGTTCACGTAATGTCTGCATAGCCAGTACCAACTGGTCCAAACGTTGCTCATGCATATCCATCCTCCAATGGAGGTTTTGTGTATTACCTTCACCTTTACTGTCTGAGGTCAGACCAGAGGTAAAAAATAAAACACATTTTATTGAGAATAATTTAGGAACACAGCCCCCTAAGGGCAGAAATAGGTAATACACATAACTGAAGGCAATATGGTAAAATAGCAGACACGGTATAGATAAAGAGCAATGTATACAAACAATAGGACTGAGTAAGGCTAGGGTTAAGTCCAATGCAAATGATCAGTCTCTGTTGTGGTGTGTAAGACCACACCCAGTAGTCCTCAAGGACTGGTGATTAAGCAAGACCAACACTGGTGCTAGAGCTGGATAATACCTGAGCCAGGGGCACTCTGCCGTGCGTAACGGAATAGGCACACTGCGTGAGCTGAATGGAACCGGAGCCACGGTACTCTGTGGTACTGAAAGGGTTAATGACACTGAGTGAACCAAATGGAAACTGAGCCAATAGCACCCCTCGGTGCACCACCGGATTACCACATTGCCCGAGCTGAAAGGGACCAGAGCCAGTAGCACCCCGTGGTGCATCAACGGATACCCCAATACTGCTAGAGCCGAGTGAGACCTGAGACCAGTAGCACCCCTCGGTGCGCCCATAAGCGTATGTTGCAAGAGCTACGGTAGATGTTAACGGAAACCCACTGCTCTGCAATTGAAGCGGATGGCTCGGTAACTGAGGCAACAAGCTCTGCAAGGGTTAATGGACAGGCTCGGCAACAGAGGCAACAAGTTCAGCAAGTGTAACGGACGGCCCAGAAACGGAGGCAACAAGTACAGCAAGTGTCAGCAGACAGGCTCGGTAACGGAGGCAACAAGCTCAGCTAGTGTTAACGGATGCCCCGTATCGGAGACTACAAGCACAGCAAGTGTATATGGACAGGCTCGGTAACGGAGGCAACAAGTTCAGCAAGTGGAAGGTCAGTTAGAATGCACAAGTCTGACCGTTCACAATGTCACCAAGAGACATAGACGAAGCCACACTGGAACCGGAACTCGGGAAGCAGGAACCAAGCAGGAGAGTCAGCAGGCCGGGTCATACACGGAGCAGGAACGTCAGACAAGCCGAATCAATCACAGAGCAGGAGCGTCAGCCAGGCCGGGTAATACACCAAGCAGGAACGTCAGACAAACCAGATCAATCACAGAGCAGGAACGTCAGCCAGGCTGGGTCATACACGGAGCAGGAACCAGAAGAATAGTCAGGCAAGCCGAATCAGTACACAGGAACGCAGGAACACAGCAATGGAAGCACTGGTACTGGAACACCACGAAAGGGCACCTGACAGGTGCCAGAGGCCCGGTATAAGAAAGCAATACTGGGCGGGCATAGCAAGTACTGCCAATAGGAACACAGCACCACAGAGAGTGACAGATAATCACGGGAACCGTGATAACGTCATATACTGCAGGGGAAATGTGGCTCGACCCTGAGATGACAAACATGAAACAGGATCCATAGCTTGAATAAAATAGTATATATATAATATTAATGTATTTTAAAAAGTAGAGGCCACATGAATCTGATAAAAGTATGTGTAATAATAAACATATTTCAAGGTCCTATCTGACCTCTTTATCAGGATACATTGTCTGTATCATGATGAAAAGGTCAGATAGGACCTTGAAATGCATTGTTTATTACATAGACTTTATTTAAATTTGTATTAAATATTACAAAGAGCATTTTAAAGAACTTCCATGATTCTTGTGAATTTTTATCTTTGAAAATTGCATTTCATTATAATAAAATATTCTTTAATACTGCTTTTAACTATGTAAAATTAGCCTTTTTAAAATCGAACGTTATGTTTAAACCCTTGCTATTGGGTTTCTCATAACAAATTTCAAAGGAAATCATATTGTGGTCAGTTACCTAAATGTTCCTTTACCTGTGTACTGCTTATCACATAGAATATTTATTTAGCTTCTAAAACGTAAAACCTCAGGTTTGCTTTGAAGGATTTCTACATTTGTATTTAAAGCCAAAGCCATTTTACAGGTTTTAAAAATCCTTTTGGAGTTCAAGGTTTAGTGGGAAACCAGGATTATAAGAATACTACTAATCCTAGGTGCTGTCTAAAAGGATATGGTATAGAATATCAATAATAAAACCTGCCAGACCAGAAAGAAGGATTAATACAAGACATCAGTATGGTGCATGGATGTTCAGAAAAGATCATTAGAGCAGTTTGTTTTGAAGATTAACCCTGGTCTAGTGGTGTGTTTTTTAGCTTAGCTTTCTTTATTCACATGATTCTTCATATTTTTCTGAAAACAGAAAATGTGATTCTGGAGACAGTATAAATATGAGCATTATAGTAAAGTCCTTGGATGCTAGAGATGTCTCTAGCACATTGTGTAGCAATGACGTTGAGACTTTGCTAACATTTGAGGGATTAAACATACTTAAGTATAGCATGCTTCTTTTTATATATCGCACCATTTGTCAGTAAAAAGACTTCAAAATCTTACATTTAAAATACAAAGATAAGTGTCTGCAAAATAGCTAATAATCAGCTTACACAAAAACATGGTTGAAGAGAAAATGAATCAATAGGCAAGTGTAGGCTTTATGACATCAGCTGTTTCCATGGATTCCAGAAAGGGCTTATCTGAACAAATCATTGAATGTTTGCTGTGGATCACAACTCTTAAACATTGTTAAGATTTATGAATAAAATTAATTTTTGAGATTGCTAATTAAAGTATGAATATAACAAACAGTTATGAGTTGTGTCTAGAGCATAGCTGCTAAACAATATTTAAAGTGGACTTGTCACCCTTAGAGGTTTAGCAAATATTAGAAAGAGTTAAAAATTGCCCTCATGTTGCGCTAGCGATTAGTTTGTCATATACATAGTTTTTGAGAAATCAACCTTCATTTTGTTGGCGGCACAGTATGACGGTTTATATCGATTAGTTTCAGTGCTGGGCTGAATGAGTCTAGGTAGAGCCTACACACTTGGGTCATTTCTAATAGTACAGAAAGTGATATGTTTGTTCTCAAATAGAACTAATAGAATGTTGTGCGGGAATTACCATGTACCACCCTGTACAGACAAATTTTTGGAGTCACAGGTACCGGCCTCCCCAGGACCAGGACCACAATAAGCATTATTTCATTCCAAAAGTTCTCAACCCCAGGACACTCCCAGATCAAATGCAAGTATGTACCCTGAACATTATCACACCAGAAACAACAGTCAGAACCGGAATTCCCCATTCTGTACAGTCTGACCGGCGTATAGTAAATTTGATGGAGGATATTCAACTGTATCATCTGGTGTCTAGTCGATGTCGCCACCAATGCAGGTCCCGCCTTCGCCAAGTCCCACTCCCAGTTCTCTAACGGACCCAAATCCATTTCCCATTTGTTCCGAGAAGGGAACTCCCTACATCCTACACAAGAGTCCAGCCAATAAAAGAAAGAGGTCTCGAGGGCTCACGAAGCATCAACAGTACTCTACATTTACTTAATTTCCTGACAGACAACGTCAGACAAAACATCACTCCACACTCTAACAGCTCTGGTGTGTACTTTATAATAAAAATCAACACTACTATCATTATGTTCAACAATTATGCCAGAGGCAAGCGAACAGGAGTAGGAGGAGAGCATGGACAACTTGGTGGTAGTAAAGTCATGCTAAACAAACTGACTGTGGCCATGGTTATTGGAGCTTGTGCAATAAGTGACAATAATGATGATCCTCTTCTTGTAATAGTGATATAAAAAGATCTTGCAATAGTAGTACTAAACCTTTTAATACTAAAGATGATGATGGGTTGCATAGTGTTATTGCCATAGTGATTTAAGAATGAGCAGGGAGACCAGCTGTTCCATCTTACATTGACACTCCACTGCAAATTAATGGTCAGTGTTCCAGAAATCCCTCTAATGGGAATAGTGAAATGAAAATATTTTAAGACTTTAAAAACTTACAAGAATATGAAAGTAGTGGGTAAGAAAGCAGGTGATGCTGTTGATCCTGGTGACCTACTTATTGATGATGATGTTGATTTATATGTCCAGTAATTCTCCTCCCCTTCTTCTACTGGTACAGATAGAATAGTCACTGATAAAGACATAGGATAACATCCAACCTCTAGCTATAACTGCTTGTATTGCTGTCCAAAATGCAGCACCTCTTCCACTAACTGCTAATACTAATACAACATTTAACCCTTGTATTATTAGAATTCCCTCAGGAACCCCTCTGTCTATGAACTCTCCATTATGGAGCGACTTCACTTATGATCCAAAAAGCTAAACAGTCCTTGCAAGACTATAACTACCTGCCCCATCACCAGCTTACAATAGAGGTCCCTAGAAGTCTGCTAACAATATATTAAATGCTTATGTTGCTCTCATACTCAATTGCTAACAATTATTTCAAGTTTTATGTATGTATGTTACTGTACACCAACTCCTGATAACAATTTTTTCAAGGCTTATGTTGCTATAGGACTTAGCTTGCCAACGACTTTAATTTTCATTTCTGGATTTCTTCACTTCAGTACTTAGCAGCAGTTCTATTTCAGTGGGAATTATCACTGCCAAAGAAAGCATAGGCAAAAACTGGGCAGAAATTGGCAAACGTAAATTTTACTGGCTGTAGCAAAAAGGCAGAAATTGTATGAAATTTCCAGGACCAGGAATTTCCATGGCCAACTAAAATATACATTTTGTCCAACCCTAGTGAATAGATCCCATATTTTCATATTTTTGTTTGTTTTTTTTAGTCTTTGTAACCCATTCTGATCTAATCTGATCTGATCAGGAAGAGGTGATATTTGCCCTGCCACATTTTGTTTAAGGCCATTTTGGCAATAAATGAAATCGAATGTTTCCTTTTTAAAACATTAACCCCTCAGAGGTGAGCAATGTTACATCAGTAAAAGGCGGGGACGGGATACTTTATCATTGAATTACTCTTGAACTACAACTCTGACAGTATTGAAATAACACTCTCCATGGCCCAAATCCTATGAAGATTAATTGGAGCTGCTTTTATTGTGAAACATTACTATCCCTTTAAATCAAATCCATTTTATATTTGCACCTTACAGGGCAATTGATTTGTTCCAGAATTGCTCCACTTTTTATTGCTTATCAGTACACATCAGTCTTCAGTGTTCTGACCATTATGTTTTTGCTCCAGTTTGCTAAACCTATAGGTGTTAAGGGGTTAATAAATAGAAACTGGGAGATGGAAGTGAGCATGGGTAACAATTTGATGATTAAACGTGTATGGTAGTTGACATTTTCTTCTAAATTAATCTGCAAATTAAACATCCCAGGGGAATTAAGTGCTGTGAGTCATTACACAGTAGATCATGTATAAAGAATGAAATCACAGATTCCTTGGTTATCAAACTATAATGTGGAACAGGTGATTAGAGAAAACAAAAAGCAATCAAAGTTCTTTGTTGCTTTTGATGTTAGGTCACTTTTGAAAGCATTTTTTCAGATGTTCCCATCATCATTAATCAGTGGATATTAAATCACAAATATTTCTGAAATATTATTTATTGTATATTTTATTTTCATTTTACTTTAAACATTATTTTGTTTTAACCCACAAATAATCTGACCAAATTATACAGACAGATAAGCTTGAGTTTATAAATAATTTTCAGTTATTTCACATGGTTTTGGTTTAAATAGTATGCAGCCTATAATCTAAAGACCATTGACTAATTACATACAGTTCCTATCTGACCCAATTCAGAAAACAAAAGCTGAGCAATGCTAGAACATTCCAACTGCACAATAGGGTACAAATAAAAAAGATACCACTGATCTGAATGTGGCTTCTAGCTATGAATGAGTGAAACAATTCTGTGATTTCAGAAGTCATATTAAACATGTCATTTTGTATAACACAAAACACTTCTTGCAAAACAGGTGTTTTGTGTCATGTTTTGTTTGACATTTTAACTAATGAGATTGCAGGAAAATCAATGTTATGATGCTGGGAAATTAGAAAAGCAGTTTTTGCTTACCTTCAGATGTCAATGAAACCGGTTACTGTCCAGGTCACACATGTGAACAAGGTAGCAGTGCTTCTTTAGTGGGTTAGTAGGCAGATAGGACTGCTGGAGAACTCACCCCACTCTTTCTAATTCTCCCTCAGTTTGTCTCTCCCTTTTTCTTTTACTCTTTCTTTCACATCTTCTCACAACATCTATGTCCGTCTCTTTCCCATTGCCCCGTGGTCCAATCCATTATCTCCCGCATTCATACTCCCTCTCTCTTACTCCCTCTCCAATGCTCCCTCGCTTACCCCTGCCTGTGCATGCTTTCCATTGTCCATAAGTGATTTCTTTCAGTTTAATTGATTTTGAAGAATCCAAAATTGTATCTGGATCCTGATGTTTTTCTAGATCCCTGATGATTTACTCATCTCCAATGCTTTGCATGCAAATGCTTCCCTAAAGGAAGGTCCAGGCTTTGACCAATAACCTTTGGCTACAGATAGAATGATTCAATAAATAATCTATTTTACTATAAAGTTTCGCAAATATGGAGAGATTGAGAATATATTCATCCTCTGCCTTCTGACTTGGACCTCCACTCTTTAAATCTCAAATTTCAAAATTATATTCTTAAGTCTGGCGTATAAGTGACCAATAGAACAGTTTTTTATAATAAAAATAAAAATCACAAGGCATTCATAAATGTAAAAACTTTATAGCAGCATGAATCCAGAGTAGTATTTCTAAAATAAATCCTTCTAGCATACACAAATGTTTAACACTTTATTTCTCTCTATAAAAACTTATCATATATAAAGGGACAGTCCCCCAGAAAAAGTTATTTGTAACTGGGTTATATTTTTTGTTTAGCTCCTTAAAGAACGGCCTCACATGCACGCGGCAGCCACTTAAGGACCACGGAGCATTTTTTTTTTTCACAATCCAATTCAGGACTCCGCAAATGGCATGCAGCAGTGCGGGGAGAACAGAATTCCATGAGGGTCCAGGACTGTCATGGGTCCTTAAGGGTATAACAAGCCATGACGATCCAGGACTGTCATGGGTCCGTAAGGTGTTACAGTTCCCAATCCTACCAGTCAGATGAGGGCACTCTAAATAAATCCCCAAAGTATGCTCTAATCATCCAGTTTAGTTCATGAAGTCCACTCTATGCATATCACAGGTGAAACTGCCACAAAATATAAAATGTGTAAGTGTATGGCACACTATCGAAAGGGGGATCCATACACATGAACTCTCAATATCATACAACAATATGAGACCACCTACTCTATCTTCATACCTCCTGACCCTCAACTAAATAAAGGATCAATTGTTATTTTAAAAAATAAAAACTAAAAATTAAAAAACAAAAATCACACCACGCAGACAGGAGTAGTCCTATATATTAATCTGTAATTAGATCTTCATAATCTTGTCATCCATAATTTCATATCTTCAGTACTGTAGCTATTAATATACATTTCGATGTTATCTCACTCGTTGTCAGTATATAATGATAATATCATGATTCTTAAAATGAAAAAAAACCTTCCACACCAATCCACTGATGTGAACGTACTGGATACTATATGACCTCTTAATTACTCTCCAATGTATCCATAACATATATGACTATCTTGTATCCATATAGCACTCTCGGCCTCAGAGCTGTCCTTGTATCCACCAGTCAAGAGACTCGACAATACTTCACTTTCTAGAGGGATATATGATTCATGGACGGCATGCAAACAAATCAATTGACCATTTAAATACACTGGCACCCTGTGGGGATTCTCCTTTATTATTGCCTCTGGGAATTACCTTTAATTCACTTATTCATGGAACGTATTACCAACTCAGAGATGGCACATATGTAACGGTTGTATTTACACTCGGAGACGGAAGGTTTGGTAAAAACACAGTTTTATTAAATCACACAGAATAAAAATAACCCTCATGGGTCCAGCATAAATATACAGTTATAATACTGACACAGGACAGGTTACTGTGATATCAATAACCCACACGGGTCCAGTATATGTGAACAAAATACAATACTGACACAGGTCAGGTTATAGTTTGTAGGATTCAGTGAGACAATGGCAGAATGGTGCTATTAAGCCAGGAATAGCTGATAGGCCCTAATAGCGGAAGACCCACAGAACACTCTCTACGCAGAGAGTGACACAATAGCGACTGTAGCCACAAAGGAGCAAGAGAAGCCCTGGATATGTGACTGGCGACTGGAACAATCGAGGTAGACTGCAACCGGTGGTGCAGTGTAATGCCAAACCGAGACTGCAATAGACTGTGACCCAAGTGCAACGGCACCGCCCCGCAAGGGGTTAACAAATGCTCTGACCTGAGGACAACTGCCAGATAGTATAGACAGACTGAGGCGCCCAAGAGTAACCCAACCTCAGATTGAAGGCAGCAAACAGGCCAAGCGTACCGTGGTGCAACCGGAAATATCTCCACACCGAAGTGTGAGAAGACAAGGCGCAATAGGGTGACCGAGTCACAGTATAAAACTGCCAGAGCAGTAACCGAGGCAACCGGAGGTCTGTCCAAGACAGAGAGCACCGGAATACGGCTCCAAACCAGATCACTGGAAGGAGTGCAAACCGGGCCGAGACACACAGAGCAGGAATGTCAGCCAAGCCCAGTCGGTACACAGAGAAGGAACTCAGCCAAGCCGGGTCGGTACACAGAGCAGGAACGTCAGCCAATCCGGGTCGGTACACAGAGCAGGAACGTCAGCTAATCCAGGTTGGTACACAGAGCAGGAACGTCAGCCAAGCTGGGTCAGTACACAGAGCAGGAACGTCAGCCAAGCTGGGTCGTACACAGAGCAGGAACGTCAGCCAAGCCGGGTCGGTACACAGAGCAGGAACGTCAGCCAAGCCGGGTCGGTACACAGAGAAGGAACTCAGCCAAGCCGGGTCGGTACACAGAGCAGGAACGTCAGCCAAGCCGGGTCGGTACACAGAGCAGGAACGTCAGCCAATCCGGGTCGGTACACAGAGCAGGAACGTCAGCTAATCCGGGTCGGTACACAGAACAGGAACGTCAGCCAAGCTGGGTCAGTACACAGAGCAGGAACGTCAGCCAAGGTGGGTCGGTACACAGAGCAGGAACGTAAACAGGTAGAGTAGTCAGGCAATCCGGGTCATACACAGGAATCATACGAAATAACGGAACAAGCGCTAGCATCGGGAACACCACGAAAGGGCACTGCAGAAGTGACAGGGCTCAGTATTTAAGGGCTGTCACTGGGAGGAGCAACATCACTTTAGCCAATAAAAAGGTGTCAGGAAGTAGCACTTGTCAAAATGTTGCCAGCAATAGCACGGGCACCGTGATAACATTACTTCTTAAAGGCATCTTACATTGTGGGTTCTTATTTTTACTTATCAAATATGTTTGCACATACCAGCTTAATGCATCAATGCCACAACACATTTTCATATACTTCTTAGTCTAGCCAGTTTATACATTGGTACTCACTCATATCCCACCTGTACACAACTCTTAAAGGCATCTTCCATAATATGATGACATCTTTATTTCTCAATGTTCCCCATTATTCAAATATACACATAAACTTAAAAATCTACCGTAATATACTAAACCCCACATTTAAAGAGCCCTTGCCGTCACTATATGCAATTGAACACCGTACTAACACTAGCGCAAGGCTTAATTCACGGACTCAGTGGAATCATACTGAACATCCATAGTACCATCTCTAAAATATCTAATAATGAAAATATACTAATACAATTAACCAACTAGTAACACCACGATTATTCTACAACAGCTCTAAAATAAAAAGTACCATCCAAATATATGTACATGTCTCCAAGAACAGTCCTAGTACAGTGTTGTTTGGAGTGTTGTTACTATCATTTTTTTTTAATTGGTTATTTTTATGAACTGTTTACATCTTGTGATGAGATTCACTGCATATCCACTTAACATGTGCAATATAAGTTAATGAATCAAAGCACCTCTTTTATCTGGAATCAAAGAAGAATGATTACTGATGGTTCCATTGCATTCAAAAACATGTTTTATTTGGAGCAGTCGCCTGTCACATAGAGCTGATTTTCAGTCAGGTCTTGCCAGCACAGTGACCCTGTACCATGTGTCAGTGCCCCAGTACCTTTTATCAGTGACTATATTTCATGGCACATCATCTTCCAAGATTAAGATGACCTTTCTTTTTAGAACCCCCCCTGCTGTGTCACAGATGTTTTTGTTCTTCTGCCCCCTTTTCCAATTCGATACAGAATAATCAGATAACTTTAGATCCCTTTCCACCCTGCTTGGAGTTTCCATCCCATTCTTTGAGAGGCTAGCTCCCATTATAATGGTGTGAAGCAGCATTATGCAGGGAAGATGTCCACTACTAGTACACATAATGTGGACTCTCACCAACCATCAGTGTGTAGCCTTTTTTATACTACCTGTCATCAGACCATTTCTACAGAACATAATTTAGTATGAATCCTGTATTAAACCATATGCTGCAATTTGTATGTTGAGTAATGTGTTTGTGTGAGGGTAGATGTGTATATGTAGATATGAACATGCCATATTTACAGAATGTAAGTAAATGAAAGTACATTAAAATGTAAGACACATCATATCTATAGAATGTAAGCAAATGAAAGTACATTCAAATTTGAGACTCATTTAAATTTAATCAGCTCCTTATTATTGGCAATATGTTCACTCTTGCCATGTTAAGAAAAGAAACAAACACTTTTTTTCTGAGTAGCTTCTAAAAGATCTACGCTTGAGAATAATGATAAAAACGAGGACAGTTATTGATCCATTCATGCAGGAAGAGAATTTCCCATTGGTAAGGGTAGATTCAGTTGAGTTGACAGTATGATCTGTTCTTTATCTGTGGCATGAAAAAGCAATGTCATGTTCATATCCTTTGGGATAAAAGGTTCCACAAGTATGTCACTGCAGTTGATGAAAATATTTTCCTATATTTCTCACTTTGTTATTATAAAGGTTTTTTCTGTTTTTTATAATATTTTAAAAAATGCAAGTGGCTTCAGATGCGTAAACACTATTAAATAAAACATCTTCATGTGCTATCATTGTACGCTATTTTGTATTACACGTACATTTTGTAATGTACATCTGTGTATTTTTCTCCTCCTCCACTCTCAAGTTTTTACTAGCCTGTTTGTTTTCTGTGGTATCTTCATGCATATTTATATATAGCTCTAGACATAGTTATACAGTTTTAATGTTCAGAAATAATAATAATTTATTCAATACAGATACTTAGTTGGAAGTAAGGTTCCTGCTCTAGAATAGAGATGGGTGAAAAGTCAGATTTTTTTTTTTTTTTTTTTTTTCTTGTTGGAAATATTGTGAAAGAATCAAATTTCCTGTAAGAACCTTGCCATTTTCTGTCTATGCCCAAGAATTCCCACAGCTATGCAAACTCAGTGTGTGGTTCTATGGCTACCAGTTCAGTTGGCCAAGGCTATGGGAGGTCAGCATTTGGGGTTCTCTGGCTACCAGTGCAGTGGACAGGCAATGGGAGGTCAATATGTATGGTTCTATAGCTACTATGGTACAAGGTTGGGGCAGTAAGTGTATATGGTTCTATGGCTACCATTGCAGTGGGAAAAGGCTGTAGGATCAGCATATGTGGTTGTGTGGCTTCCATGGGACAAGGCTGGGATAGTGGCCAATGGGAGATCCTCCAGCTTCTCTTAAACTATAACTTCCATCATTCCATGCCAGCCCACAGCTGTAGAAGTCTGGCAGCATCTGGGGGCTTCCCCTTGTCCATTATTCTCTGGGCTGCAGTGGGACAAATCTAAGCATCAGTTAGTGTGGTTCTGTGGCTACCAGTGCAGTGGAACAAGGCTAGGCCCTCAGTATTTGTGGTTATATGGCTACCAGTGCAGTGGCACAAATCTGGGGGTTTAGTATGTGTTCTTTTTTATACACAGCGAGACAAGGCTGGGGGTCCTATTTCTAGCAGTGCTTTGGAAGGACGTGCCAGAAAAAAAAACAAAATAAAATTGCCAAAATGACTGCCAAAAGCAAAACTGACATTTTTCACACTACTCTCTTGTGGGGCAAAATATTTTACGCATCTTTACTCTAGAATTTAAAATTTAAACTGGAATAGAGACAATACACATAAAGGGTACACTTAATGCACAGTACAAATATGGAATAACAACTTGTTCATAAACATAAGTGATAATGTGCTTTGTTTGTATGGGGAGTGGGACTGCCATTTGGTCTGTAAATGCTTCACTGATAAGGCTGAATTTCAAGTGAGTCTTGAAGATATTGAGAAACGTGCATGTTTATAGGTAACAAATGTACAAAGTAGTGAGCAATAAAGTAAAGGATTTAAGATTATGATAATTAAATGTACAAAGTAGTGAGCAATAAAGTAAAGGATTTAAGATTATGAGAATTAAGACACACTTGGGCATAGGTATAAAGACAATAGTAGAGCATTTTGGGGCAAATTAACTGTACCATGGGTAACAGATAAGTCTTCAGTGATTTAAGCTAGAATGCTAGAAAAGTTTCCAATGCATTGCACGATAAAGCGGTACAATTATTTTATTAATTAAATAAATATTCAACTATTAACATGCCACTTATATCCATATCCAGACTTCTGCAATTGTGGACAAAAATAAAGATGTGAATTATGTTAATTTCTTTTGTGAATGCTTTAAATTGTTCAGTAGTGTCATGTAGGTCAACTGCCAACTCCATGTCATATTAACCACTGAACAATGCCTGCGAGAATTTGTTATAATATTTGTTTTTGAGTTCCATATTAACCAAGAAATTGTACTTCTTTCAATCTGTCCAGCTCCACCTAACAGACAGAAGCAGAATCTTCATCTTTTGAATGTAGTTAGATGATTAAAGTTCTACTTTAATTGCACAAAGCCTTTCAAAAAATCTGGTTTGCTCTTTTTGTCATTTTCGAGTGATGTGGGGCCAATCCTAGGAGCTACACGGTGTTCCTGTGTATCAGTTACCAACCCATACTCTGGGAGCAAGTCCCGTAGAGATGTGCTTGCCTACATGCCACCACAACCACAAATGTTTGATTTCCACCCCTGAGGCCTATGAATCACCCTCTGTCTAGGAATATGTTGGGAATAGGATATTCTGATTGATGTTGCTGCTCCTGCTGCTGCCTTTTCACTGTGCTTTCTAGCAGTTGTCTGGCCCTAACTTTCTCTTTCTCTTATCTTCTACAATGCAATCCTCCACTCGATCAATAAGCATATGTTACGGTTTTCAGATACTTCAGACAGAGGGTATGGTAAAACGCAGTTTTATTAAATAAATTAATGAACAATATCGCCCTCTACAGGCACACAGGGTAAACAAGAACAAATGTCTAGACCCTTACAGGCCAGTATACTGAGAACAGACAGAGTAGAATATATGTACAAGAAATATATACTAGGACTGGTAACCCAAACAGGGACACATAATAGTTAACTCAGTCCTCATCAGTCTTTGTTGTGGTGTAGGCACGCCCAAGGTGTAGCTGAAGCTTGTATAAGTATGAGGAGTCAAAACCAAGTCTGTAGGAGCACTCGACTTGCACGACAGAACTGACCCAGAATGCTAGAGCAATAATGGATAGCCCCCACGGGCGTAACAAGTGCCACCAGTATTTGGGAACTGTGAGTCGTTAGCCCTCACGGGCGTAAACCGGAGACTACAAGCTGCAAAAGCAAGGATCTAGCCCCCTCGGGCGTAAACGGAAGCCAATAGCTAGTGCCAGGTAGCCCCCACGGGCGTATAACTACTCCACCAGTGCAAGTGCGTGGGCAAGATGACCGCCGGTACGGTACCGGAACAACTACTCTGCATAGATGGACTATGAGCCGCCGTCTCTCAGGCCCAAGCGGCCGGCTCAGCAGTAGTAGTGTAGCACTGAACGGGTTAACAAGGCACTTGGTAGGAGGTGAGGCACAGCAAGGAATCTGCTCAGCAATCGGAATCGCCCTGATAATCGCTCTGCAAGCTTAAGGAGACTCAGCAGTAGTATAGCTCAGTAGCGTTTGCCAGTGAACAGTGACTCAAGGGTTAAGGTCAGTCTCGAGCACGAGCGCGACTCCAGGAGTAAGAATGTCGCCCAGTAGTCAGCAGCAGGAACGTAGATAGACTGGAACTGGGAACTGTGGAGAATCGTAGAAGCTGGATCAGCATCAAGCAGGAACGTCAGCCAGGCCGGGTCGGATACCAGAGCGGGTTCGTAGACAAGCCGGATCAGCAACGAGCAGGAACACAGGAGAATCTCAAACAGGCCTAGTCGGTACACAGAAATCAGGAACGCAGAGAACAGCAGCAAGGCTCTGGAACACCACGAAAGGGCACCAGACTGGTGCCAGCGGCCAGTATAAAAGGGTAACCAGGGGCGGGCCAACACAGCTCAGCCAATCAGGGAGCAGCACAGCAAAGAGTGACACACAGGATCACGGGGACCGTGATAGCATATCTTTATATTCCTTGACATAATCTGATTCCTCAGGGAGATGCTGCTGATCATCGGGACTCCTTTTTGTGCCAAACTGATCACACTTTGGCAAAAATTTTGTATTTAAAGTGGTGCCCATATATTCCTCATTGCTTTTAATGGACACTATGTGAGGATCTTGATCAAAGCACTCCAACATGTCCTTGACCAGCTGGTGAATGCCTGTGTTGTCAGGGGCACTCATCATAGCTAATGTTGTGGATGTTGATAACCTGTGTTGTTGCTGCTAGTTATTCAACAGTAATAGTGTGTCTGGTTGGGTGGGACTTGGAAACAGTGGTAAAGCTGATGATTACTTACACAACGTCTTTGTATATTTGGGCATCTTTACTTGTTCAGGTCAGACTTTCAAATTGTTTTCTCAAACAGTTTATGGACAGGCAGATTACTCCTCATCAGTGGTAGAATATTGTGCCTTTGCCTTTCAGCTAAATTTTTGGTCATGACATCCTCTCTCTCACTCTCAACTTTACCTGGATTTGAAGAAGAGGGGGATGCTGGAGGGATATATTCTAGATCTACATCATTAAGTCATCCTCCGCATCACCCACCTCTTCTTCACCACTACTTTTATGCTCCTGTAGACTTTTAGAGGTCTCAAAAATGTCTTTTTACTTTTACCCTTTGGATTTTCACAATCTTTGCTACTACTTTCACGATGGGTGTTTTTATGCTTGTTGTCTCACTGTCAGATGCATTAGTTGGTTGTGCTGCTAAACCTTCTTGCACTATGCCATCAACACTGGAATGCAACTTGTTGTCAGTGTTCAGTGTTTTCAGATGGTTTGCTAATACTACTGGTGCAGCTGGTGGTGGAACTTTTGGTGGGAGTTTGAAAAACTGCATCCTCCTTGCGAATAGAGGGATCACCATCATTTATTGCACACACTGCAGCAACCATGGCTGCAATCGGTTTTTTGGACTACCACTTTACTTGCACTGCTCCTAATCCTTTCTCTATCCCCCTACCCCCTGTGCTTTTGCTGGATATTACTCAACTACAGAGTGTTTTTACTGTAAAGTACACAATAGAACTGGTTATGTGTGATGTCTTGCCTTTGCCCTCTACAAAAAGTTCTGTCTTGTCAAGTGTCCATCTGCCATAGTCACAGCTCATGACAGGATCTCTGTCTCTTTCACCTAGCATTTTTTTTTAAATACTCCTTGTTCAGCTGCTTCTTTCCCCTGTCTCCCCTAACAGGAAGATAACAGCCAGATCAGGAAGGATCTTGGAAAACGTCTGCCTGTATCTTTCCAGTCAGTCATATAAAATTTTCATCTATTTGGGGGAAATCTTCTTTACTCCCGTCTCACACTCCCAGACTCCCCTAGCACAGAGATAACAGCCAGATCAGGAAGGAACTTGAATCCCAGCTGCATGTGTCTTTCCAATCAGTCATATAAAATTTTCGTGTATTTGGGGTCAACCTACTTTCTCCCTTTCTGGGACCCCCAGAGTGCCCCCAGACTTCCCTAATATAGATATCAGATTTCCTGCCCACAAGACACCCTAAGCTAAGCTTCATTTCCACTTTATTAGCCTATCTGCTCTAGCTGAAAAATGTGCTTCTCTCTCCTCTCACAAACACAGAATGGCAGGCTTTGGGAACCTGACAGCCCTTTTATGCAATGCCTGTGGGAAAGAGAAGAAACTTGAAATGTGGTTGGGAGAATATCAGTCTTCCCATTTATTTCAATGGAATGAGTTAGAAAAACATCACTTTGCTTAAAAGTTGCCATTTTTCTCCTGTTTCCCTTTTGAGGTGAAAATGTTTGTCTATCCTTAGTTATCCCTTCAGATATTTGTCTGACATTACTTTATGTGCTTGCTTTGGCTCAAGCCAGTTTTGGATGGAAGGTCCTACAGTCAGCTGTTCCAATATAGATGTCTTTTTTCATTTTCCATTGAGCAGTAAATTGTTGTACTAATTCATCCTTGTTGAAAATGGTATGTGTTTTGAGGGGTTTTCTCCTTCCTTCCCTGGAATCTTGGGGGATGCTTTAGCACATCTCCATGGTTCTTGTGTTTCAAATAGGATGTAAGAGAAAAGGGAATTTTTGTGTACTTACCAATGCATTCTTTTCTCTTTATCCATGTGGAACACAGGACTTCCCTCACAGAGAAAAAACAACTGTCTGAGTTCCAGTTAGTGGGGTCCTCTTGTGTTCTCTAGTTCAGAGGATCACCCTTCTTGTTTCACTTCTGTTTCCTTTAGCTCTACTATACAATAAAATGGAGTATGTCCAGACAGGGCTAAAGTGAAGAAGGCTGGGAATATCCACCTCTGAGAGTCTTTCTATTCAATTGCCATGCTCACCAGAAGGAGGGGACTTTACCCCCAAGATTCATGTGTTCCACATAGACTAAGAGAAAATGATTTATTGACAAGTACACAAAAGTCCTCTTTTCTTTTAATTTACTTTTTTTTTTTTAAATAATTTTTAATCAACTTTCCTTTTAAACCATACGTAATAAAAGTTAACTTTTATTATACCCCAAAACCCTTTAAGATTTTTCAGTGGGCCCTACCATGTTTTCCTTAGGGATTAGGGCTTAATAATAACTGGTTTCTTTCTCTATTTTCTAATGGTAAAAGTACAGGTTAGTACATTCGCATTAGTTAATAAACACTTAAAATATCACATTTAGTGCTGCACCTTTTGACAAAAGGAGTAACTGAGTTACAAATTTAAATTTGAAATGTCCAAAATTTAAAACATTTGAGGGGAAACATTCCTATATGAACCCCTAGTTCTTAATTCATTTACCTAGATATATGTCCTTCATGTAGTAGTCTGATATATTGTTTATATAGGGTGTGCATTTGCCAATATTTTTTATCTCTTCAGGTTTGTATTTAGTTTATAGCTCACCCTTATAATCAAAATTAGTTAAGCCACTTAGCAAAATGCAACTACCCAGACTACAACATGGTTTAAATGGAAAAAAGTATATAGATGTGCTTACTTCTGCATGAAGGATTCCTACTTAGGAAAGACACAGTAGTAATTGATGCTTGAACAGTCACACAGTGATTAATTTTAAAAGCAAATATTTATTGACCTGTAGTGATGAATCCAGACTGGAACAAGTACAGTCTTTTGTATGAGGAACCCACCCTTAATGAGAGACAATAGGAAGTCATCTCCACAATACTTTGGCTAAATAGAATAGTCTCAACTAGTGATGAGCGAGCATGCTCGGCCGAAGCTCGGTTCGGCTCGAGCATCACTCTGCTCGGCACATGGCGGTATTCGTACGAGTACCGCATGTGCTCGCCCGCCATGTTTGGGTCTCCTCCCCGCACGTTTCGCGGCTGCTGCGCAGCCAATAAACGTGCGGGGAGGCTCTGACATCAGTGTAATGCCAGCAGCCATGTTGGCTGCTGGCATTACACTGATTGGCTGGCCAGAACCCGTGATCGGGTGCTGTATAGCACCTGACCAGCGAGTTCGGCTCAGTCTTAGCCAGGGAGAGATGAGGATAGGAAGGGAAAGTCAGTGTAGGGAGAAGAAAAGTGTTGGAACAACATATAAAGACCCAAAAGTCCTTTTTAGGACTGTTGTGTGTGGGGGCAGCAGTTATATTTTGTTTGGGGGGGCACAAATTTAAAAAAAAAACGTCACATATTCCGTTCACTGTGCCTAGCCGCAGATTAGCAGCACATTCTGTTTAGTGTGCAAAGTTGCAGATTAGCAGCACATTCTGTTTAGTGTGCAAAGTTGCAGATTAGCAGCACATTCTGTTTAGTGTGCAAAGTTGCAGATTAGCAGCACATTCTGTTTAGTGTGCAAAGTTGCAGATTAGTAGCACATTCTGTTTAGTGTGGAAAGTGTAAAAAATAAACGTCACATATTCCGTTCACTGTGCCTAGCCGCAGATTAGCAGCACATTCTGTTTAGTGTGCAAAGTTGCAGATTAGCAGCACATTCTGTTTAGTGTGCAAAGTTGCAGATTAGCAGCACATTCTGTTTAGTGTGCAAAGTTGCAGATTAGCAGCACATTCTGTTTAGTGTGGAAAGTGTAAAAAATAAACGTCACATATTCCGTTCACTGTGCCTAGCCGCAGATTAGCAGCACATTCTGTTTAGTGTGCAAAGTTGCAGATTAGCAGCACATTCTGTTTAGTGTGCAAAGTTGCAGATTAGCAGCACATTCTGTTTAGTGTGCAAAGTGTAAAAAATAAACGTCACATATTCCGTTCACTGTGCCTAGCCGCAGATTAGCAGCACATTCTGTTTAGTGTGCAAAGTTGCAGATTAGCAGCACATTCTGTTTAGTGTGGAAAGTGTAAAAAATAAACATCACATATTCCGTTCACTGTGCCTAGCCGCAGATTAGCAGCACATTCTGTTTAGTGTGCAAAGTTGCAGATTAGCAGCACATTCTGTTTAGTGTGCAAAGTGTAAAAAATAAACGTCACATATTCCGTTCACTGTGCCTAGCCGCAGATTAGCAGCACATTCTGTTTAGTGTGCAAAGTTGCAGATTAGCAGCACATTCTTTTTAGTGTGGAAAGTGTAAAAAATAAACGTCACATATTCCGTTCACTGTGCCTAGCCGCAGATTAGAAGCACATTCTGTTTAGTGTGCAAAGTTGCAGATTAGCAGCACATTCTGTTTAGTGTGCAAAGTGTAAAAAATAAACGTCACATATTCCGTTCACTGTGCCTAGCCGCAGATTAGCAGCACATTCTGTTTAGTGTGCAAAGTTGCAGATTAGCAGCACATTCTGTTTAGTGTGGAAAGTGTAAAAAATAAACGTCACATATTCCGTTCACTGTGCCTAGCCGCAGATTAGCAGCACATTCTGTTTAGTGTGCAAAGTTGCAGATTAGCAGCACATTCTGTTTAGTGTGCAAAGTGTAAAAAATAAACGTCACATATTCCGTTCACTGTGCCTAGCCGCAGATTAGCAGCATATTCTGTTTAGTGTGCAAAGTTGCAGATTAGCAGCACATATTCCGTGTAATATGAAGAAGGCGGGTAAAAAGGGACGGGGAAGTGGACGTGATCCTGATAGTTCAGGGCACGGGTCAGGACGCGTAGAAACTGTGCCTGGTGCCAGAGCACAAGAAAGAAAGACATCCACCATACCTAGCTTCATGTCTCAGTTTACAGGGCGTCGCAGGACATCACTCTCGAGGTCAGATCACTGCGAACAGGTGGTCGGTTGGATTTCAGCTTCCAGTCGGTTAAGCACCACCCTGTCTTCCACCAAGTCCACTCTCAGTAGCCAAGAGTCTGGTCAACATAATCCTCACCCTGATCATCCTTCCTCCCACCATAGAGGGTCTGGCCAAAGAAGTGATCCCACACTGGGATATAGTGAGGAGCTCGTCTCATCACCAATCCTTCATTTGAACCTCTCTCCAAGCACGCTTGCAGAGGAACATGAGATCTTGTGCCCTGATTCACAACCTCTAGAGGGTACCCAATCACAAGAAGATGACAGAGGGGAACGGCATTTAAGGTCAAAGGAAGTGGATGATGATGATGATGAGACACAGTTGCCATCAAATCAACCACTATTACTGTCTCAAGACCTTGATGAGGAGGATGATACACAGTTGTCAATGACTGAGTATGTGGTGGGATCAAGAAATGAGGAGGATGATCAGAGTGAGGAAGTGGAGGAGGACTTGGTGGACGATGAGGTCACTGACCCCACCTGGGAAGGTGGAGAGCCGAGCGATGACAGCAGTCCTGAGGGTGAGCCATCTGCAGCACCGCAACAGGCTGGAAGAGGCAGTGGTGTGGCTAAAGAAAGAAGGCGGACCGCACCAAACCGGCCCGCAAATGTTCCACAGAGCACCCCCTTGCGTAAATCTCCCTTGCCAAGGGCTAGGTGTTCCGAGGTATGGCGTTTTTTTAAGGAAAGTGCGGACGACAAAAGAATTGTAGTTTGCAACCTGTGCCACACCAGAATGAGTCGAGGCATGAACACTAGCAACCTCACCACCACCAGCATGATCCGACACATGGCATCCAAGCACCGTAATAAGTGGGAGGAACACCCGGATTGCCAATCTGTGTCTGCAGGCCACACCACTGCTTCCTCTTCCCCTGTTTTCGGTGCCGGCCAATCGCCTGTCGAAGGCGCAGGCCCGCATACCTCCCGCCCTGCACCTGTACAATCTGAAGCACCATCAGCGACCACATCCACTTCCCTGTCCCAGCGCAGCGTCCAAATGTCGTTACCCCAGGCATTTGAGCGCAAGCGAAAATACCCAGCCACCCACCCACAGGCCATAGCACTAACCTCACACCTTTCCAAATTACTGGCCATCGAAATGCTGCCATTTAGGCTTGTGGAGACTGAGTCCTTCCGCAGCCTGATGGCAGCAGCTGTCCCTCGGTACGCAGTCCCCAGCCGCCACTACTTTTCCCGGTGTGCCGTCCCCGCATTACACCACCATGTGTCCCGTAACATCACCCGTGCCCTGACCAACGCAGTTACTGGGAAGGTCCACTTAACGACTGACACATGGACAAGTGCTTGTGGCCAGGGACGCTACATTTCCCTGACGGCACACTGGGTGAATGTCGTGGAGGCTGGGAGCGACTCGGACCCTGGGATGGCACAGGTGCTACCCACGCCGAGGATTGCGGGCCCTACCTCCATCAGGGTTTCCGCCAGCACCTACGTTATTGGCTCCTCCTCCTCCTCCTCCGTTTCCACCTCCGAATTCTCTGCGCGCAGCGCCACTCACCCATCAGCCGGTAGCTGGAAGCAGTTTAGCACTGCAGTGGGGAAGCGTCAACAGGCCGTGCTGAAGCTGATCTGCCTTGGGGACAAACAGCACACGGCCTCAGAGCTGTTGCAGGGGATTAGTCACCAGACCGAGCAGTGGCTCTCGCCACTCAACCTGCAAGCAGGCATGGTTGTGTGTGATAATGGGCGTAACTTGGTGGCGGCTTTGGAGCTCGGCAAGCTCACACACGTACCATGCCTAGCGCATGTATTTAATTTAGTGGTTCAGCGATTTCTAAAAACCTACCCCAATTTGCATGATCTCTTGACCAAGGTGCACCGCGTGTGTGCACATTTCCGTAAGTCATCAACAGCTTCAGCCGGCCTGTTGAAGCTGCAGCAGCGCTTACAATTGCCAGCTCACCGGCTGCTGTGTGACGTGAGCACGCGCTGGAACTCCACCTTCCACATGTTGGCCCGGCTTTGTGAGCAGCAGAGGGCAGTAGTGGAGTACCAGCTGTTACACGGTCGTCGCCTCTCCGTTCAACTTCCTCTAATCAGAAGTGAGGAGTGGGAATGGATGTCAGACCTCTGTGAGGTTTTACGCAATTTTGAGGAATCGACACAGATGGTGAGCGGCGATAACGCTATTATCAGTGTAACCATCCCACTTCTGTGTCTACTGAAACGCTCGCTGCTCACAATTAAAACCGACGCTTTGCATGTGGAAGAGGTGGAAATGCGGGAGGAAGAGCTTACACAAGGTGATAGCCAGAGCACCCTCACTTCGTCTTCTCAGCGACAATTGGAGGAGGCGGAGGAGGAGGAGGAGGAGGAGGAAGACACGGTTGCCTCCGCTACAGAGGGTAGCCATGGAACTTTAGTTCCATCTCTTCAGCGTGGGTGGGCAGAAGAGGAGGAAGAGGATGAGGAGATTGAGAGTCATCCTCCTGGTGAGGACAGCGAAATCTTGCCTGTTGGTACTCTGGCACACATGGCTGACTTTATGTTAGGCTGCCTTTCCCGTGACCCATGCGTTATACGCATTTTAGACAACACGGATTACTGGGTGTTCACCCTTCTGGACCCCCGCTACAAAGAGAATTTCTCATCTCTCATTCCTCCGGTGGAGAGGACAAGCAAAATGGTGCAATACCAGAAGGTTCTTGTTGAAAAATTGCTCCAAAATTTTCCATCTGACAACGCTGGCGGCAGAGTACGTGCTACCTTGGCCAACCGAGAAGGGGAGAAAAGGGGAGCACACAGCAGTTCCGACAAAGGCAGGGCAACACTCTCCAAGGCGTGGGACACCTTCATGACACCCCGCCAGCACCCTCACCCTGATGCGCGGCCTAGTGTCACAAGGAGGGAAAAGTTTTGGAAGATGGTGAAGGAGTACGTAGCAGACCGTGTCAGCGTCCTCAATGATCCCTCTGTGCCTTACAACTACTGGGTGTCCAAGCTGGACACGTGGTATGAACTGGCACTCTACGACTTGGAGGTGCTGGCCTGCCCTGCCGCCAGCGTTCTGTCTGAGCGGGTATTTAGTGCTGCTGGTGGCATCATAACAGATAAGCGTATCCGCCTTTCCACCGAAAATGCTGATAGGTTGATAGGTAGTTCTTGGCTTCATCCACTAAGTCACTTCGTCACTTTTACTGAATGGATCAGACCCCACTGTTCCGACTATAAATTTTGGACTTAACAAGGGCAAACGGACATGTTGTAAAACCTGTGGTAGCTGCGGCCTCCGTTCCTGAATGCTGTACCTTACCCGGGCCATAACCACGTTGAACACCTGCTTTACTCTGCGCACGTTTCCCTCTTAATCATGGCCCCAGTTCCGAAAAATCGATGAAATTTTTTGCAGAATTTGCAGATGATATACAAGTAAATATACAGCAAATACTGTTTGGTAACAATTTTTCGCCTAAAGTCGTTTTTATCTTCTTTTTTGTGTGTTTTACGGTCAGTCTGTAAAAATGGCGTACTACGGGCGAAACATCGTTCCCAGCAGCGACGTTGGAGTCCAAGATGCATCCAGACATCCTCCCTATGCTGTCCCTGAACCATTTCTGTGGTGTTTCCATCATTTTCTGCCCTTTTCCTATGGACCAGGCACCCTCCCCTCATCAGAGCAGGGGGTGCCTGGTGTAATGCTCGAGTCCTCCCATTGACTTCAATGGGGCTCGGGTGCTCGGCCGAGCACTCGAGCCTCCGGGGGTGCTCGGCCAGAGCACCCGAACACCCGAGCATTGGGGTGCTCGATCATCACTAGTCTCAACCCTTAATCCTAATTATGACACATATCATTGGATGGTACAAACCCTTAGGGATCCCAAATCAGAAGACAGTGTCTAAAACAGCCAAATAATAAAATATGCGTAGGGGTACTGGGCAAGAAAGTAAAACACCCCTAAATTCTATAGTCACTCAACGGTGGCTAACATCCTAATGACAAAAATTAAATTCACATACATTGCAAAAAATAAAATCATAAATATATAACTATACAATTATAAGCAGATGACTTAAAGGGTTCCCCTTAATGTTCATACACTCTATTACGAATAATTACTAATCAATAAATGCCACATCCTATTACTTCATACCAATAGCAACCCACATAGACTCAAGTTGTGAGAGTTTTCTGTCCAAGTCATTCCCTTAATTAGGAGAGTGACTCTATGCCCTGGACCAAGGAGTCCCACAGGTCCAAACCCTGTTAATTGCTTGCCACCCTAAATAATTCAAAATGTAGCAATTGCAAATATCTATTATGATGTTAATATATTTCCTATCCTCAACTTTTTCGAACCAGTTCAACTGTCATCTGTACTTTATAGCTCCTTATGTATGTGTTTGAAGATATTACAAGAGAGGAAAGGAGAGTGGTTTGTTTGTGTAATATTCCATTGTATAATGTGAACAGTATTTTTATTATAATTCCTTCTTTGCTATAGTATACCATAGAGGACTCTATGGGGGAAGATGCACAAAGGTGTGATATAAAGGTGATACAGGGGAGATGATGTCTTCACTGAGATCTATCCTCCAGTTTCTGTGTTATTCTATGGAGCCTGTGCAAATAGATTCCATCAAATAACTTCGGAATTGGAGAAGTGTTATCAGTGGAGACGTAATCTCCTCTTCATCACCTCTTCCATCTACCTTAGTGCATAACCCCCCCCATGAGTCTGATGTACAAAGAAGGACTGCAGAATATGTGATAAAGTGGAAACCAACTCTCCTATCTGAGAAATATTGGTCCATAGACTCCATAAAATAACAGTAATTGGAGAACTTGTGGTTAATTTATGAATATGCCCATGCAGCTTAGCTATCTCTACCCTCCAACTCCAAACGCTGCTCTTTAGGGTATTCACTAGGGACTACAACCTATGCAGTGCTTACCAGAGAGCACATTGCACCATCGTAAAGACTTAATGCCAGCAAGTCCCTTATGCATGTGCCTGAAAATGGCATAAAATCACACCATTTCTTCTACACCTTGTTTAGTACATAGCGTAGGGAAAAGGAATGCATTAAACACCATAGACTACC
The DNA here is from genome assembly GCA_037306005.1 of Rhinophrynus dorsalis. Taxonomy (NCBI): domain Eukaryota; kingdom Metazoa; phylum Chordata; class Amphibia; order Anura; family Rhinophrynidae; genus Rhinophrynus; species Rhinophrynus dorsalis. The sequence continues at coordinate 412,224,752 of CM074719.1, read as the reverse complement.
CCACTGACCTTGCTTGGTGCAAGCAATGTTAAGTGGAGAATACTTGGTGTAAGTAGCTAAGTAAATTGACATGGGGCTAGAAACTCAATTCTAGTGGCTGTATAGCACAGAAGAGTATTCACCACTTTATCATACTGGAGAATTTATCTCCTCTTTATCACAACCTTGGGTATCTTCCCTGGAGTAATTCTGGAGCAACCCAACTTCATGTGTTGCCATGTAGACCTCTCTAGCTTTCAATATACTAAAAGTCCAAATTACATTTATTGGAATTTGGAGTCTGGAGAATTTCTTCTATCTGGTGAAGTTGGTTTGCTCCAGAATTACTCCAGCTCTACTTAGTACATTAGCTTCGGTAGCTTTGTAATAAAATACCTGGGAGACATTTTTGGCACTTAAGATTATTAACTTGTTGGATACCAAAGAAAACTCCAATTTATACAACCATTAATCCCTGATAAGAGCCTATCTCCCTTCCTCGCATTATGTTGTGCACACATTAGCATTCAAAGCAAAAATACATTGTTTTTCCATTAAAATAGTCTAATAACTACCAATACATTTCAATTATCTTCGTGTTTTTCCATAAGATTTAATAAAAAATAAGTGGTGATAAATGTTAGCAATGCTATGGTTTCTATTGTGTCCTGAATACCTGATCTTGCAGTTTTATTTTGGGTGCTTGGTTTGCTTCTTTGGTAATTCACATCACACCAATTAATGATGCAGAACCTGTTATTTTCTAATTTATGATCCTCTCTCTGACACAACATGCTAACCCGAGCAATTGAGAATTAATTTTAAAACACACTTACCAATTTTGTTAGTGCTCAGGATGGATAATTTGACAGAGCATTTTTTATGTTTATTGTACCAAGAAAATGTCACTGTTCAAAGTCAGACAGGTACAGTGTATGGAGGAGAGAGAACAAGGGGGTGTACACAACCAGTTCAGAGCCAGATCAAACAAAGACATTTATTTTCACTTACTATGACTGTCTAATGTCAATTTTCTAAGCTACATACCCCAGATAGCATCACTGTAATACAACATACCCCAAGAGAACTGTCTGTTGGTGTTTTGGTGTGGTTCATTCCCATATGCCTTGTATAGATCAGTGTACTAAGCAAGGCACAGAGGAGATGCTGTCTGCATAAGCCATTTCCCTGTGGATGCTACTGGGGTGACATGCTGGGCTTGCTGCCATTAAAGTCTTATGCTGGTGGACTGTGTCTGTCAGTATGCACTACAGCGGTCATGCACTATAGTTCATACTCTTTGGTGGAGCCACTGGCATTAGGGGCTATTGCTAATATTACACCTTAAACATCTTTAAATAAGTGATTTGGTTATGCTTTTAAATAAAGGTATGCCTATTTATTTATTTGGTAGCATGTGCTGGTAAGTTCCTTTTAGACATACTTAAGCTGATGAACTGACAAAAATTAGTAATTATGGCACAAACGAATTCCACTTTAAGAGGCAAACAAAAATTCCTTTTGAATTAAATGGAGCTTTAATCTATTAAATGCTGGAGGTTGTAGATCTTCCTAACATTCAAGGGACTAAAGCACAAAACTGTTAATATTTTTGGATACTTACTTATGTATGATGTACATGATGTGCTTTCTAGTCTCTGTATTACATCTACTGCTGTTTTTATGTAATCATATTTGTTCTCGATGCATCTACTGATGTTTTCTGTAATCATATTTGTTCTCAATAAAAATATAAAATTATATTTAAAAAAAAAAGCTCCATTTAAATCAGTAGGTAGTCTGATATTTCTTTCTAATATTGCAGTTGTTATACTCCAGATATACTCAAGTGGGGATAGATACTAAGGTATGATAAAGGTAGGAACAACTATCCAATTCTTATGTTATTCTCCACAGCCTACTATGCACAGCGGTCCCACCAAACTTGAGAGTTCACATTCAATATGCTTCATAGAATAAAACAGGAATGTCAGACTTTATTATACCTCAGAATTTATCTCCCCTTTATGACAGCTTAGTGCATCTCTCCCTGTTCTGGTTGGTGCACTAATTGGATTAGATCAATTCTACTCAAACCAACTGCTACATACAGGACACACAAACATTTTCCTTATTCCCACTGATTTAATCCTTTGAGTGCCAGAGAGGTATCCAACACACTTCAACACAATATGTTGGCAACCTCTCTCTCTGGCATTCAAAGGGTTAAATGTGGCTTTTAACCTTTGCTATGGAGGTTTCTAAAGCATTAAGCCACATTACGTTTGAGGCATTGCTAGAATTCATACAAGGTGATAAAAGCCCCATTTAAATCAAAGAGGAATATTTACATGTGGCACAGTTAGTTTGCTTAGAATTGCTCTGGTTTCCTTTGCTGTAATCATTACCAAAGTTAAATACAAACATTACTCCAATAATGATGATATTGTATAATTAGACTTGAAAATGCATTAAAAATGATCATATGGCTGTCAGTATACCATTTGGTATTTATCTGTTTGATTTAGTCATCATTTGGAACAACTCCACCCCAAAATATCTCTCCTAACCCTTTGAGTGTCAGAGGGTTACGCAACGCATTGCAAAGAAATGCTTTACATACACCTTTGGCACTCAAAGGGTTAAGGAGTCACTGTGAAACACAGATGTTTGGAGAGAGAATTCATGCTGCTCAATCACTAATGAAAGCACTCATTTTAACCTTTGAGTGCACACCCCCTTCTGGAACTCAAAGGGTTAAATCCTTGGATCCTCTAATGTTTGGCTTTGCAGTATGTTGGAAACCTCTCTAGCATTTAATTATAATTTTACTATCATCTTTGAAAATCTAAGGCAGCAACAGACAGTAAAGCATTGTATCTAGGTACAGGGAAAATTAGGAATATGTATAAAAGCAAAAATGTATTCAATTTGTAGGGAAATTACACCACATATACTACAGAAAATAACCCATTTAAATCAAAGGGTGTTTATTTGTGGCAGATGTACTAAGTAAAGTGGTGTAATTCCAGAGCAAAACAACCGCACCTTGGAGAACAAATACAAGTTTTCCCAAATACCCGCTGATTCAAATATGGGTTTTAATCCTTTGAATCCTAGAGAGATCTCCAGCATATTGTTTCACAATGCTTTGGAGACCTTTCTAGCATTCAATGGGTTAAAAACCACATTTTCACCAATAAAAACATTTATTTGTTCACTGTGGTACTGCTGGTTTGCACCACTTTTGTGTAATATATGAGCCACAATGGGACTTATGTATGAAAAAAAAAAGTGGCCTTACGTATGAAGAGTAAGTGGCCTTACGTGTGAAGAGTAAGTGGCCTTACGTGTGAAGAGTAAGTGACCTTACGTATGAAGAGTAAGTGGCCTTACGTGTGAAGAGTAAGTGGCCTTACGTGTGAAGAGTAAGTGGCCTTACGTGTGAAGAGTAAGTGGCCTTACGTGTGAAGAGTAAGTGACCTTACGTATGAAGAGTAAGTGGCCTTACATATGAATAGTAAGTGGCCTTACGTATGAAGAGTAAGTGGAAGAATTTGGGGAAAACCCACTTCACTGTGGAGGAGAAATAAAAAATTCCCAATATTCCAATGAATATAAATTGGACTTTTAACACCTTGGGGGTTATGCACTAAGGAGTGATAAAGAGGTGATAACATGGAGATAAGTTCTTCAGTGATATCACTTCTCCATTCAATATGTTATTCTATTGAGCATATGCACCGAGATCTCCAAAGCTGAATAAATCTTAGTGCATTGGCTTCATAGAATAACATAGGAACTGGAGAAGGGATATCACTGGATAAGTTATCACTGCATTATCATCTCTTTATCTACTTAGTGCATATCCCTCCTTGAGTGCTTGTGATGTCTTCAAAGCATTGCTAAGCAGTGTGTTGGAGACTTGATTAGACTTGTCTACATAAGGCCCGAAGGACATAATTGTACCAGATTTACTACTTTGAAATATATAGATAATATATATAATTTATATATATATATATATATATATATATATATATATATATATATATATATATATATATATATATATATATACACACACATATATAATGTAAAGGAGAACACTAAAGTAATAATACATTGTGGGATCTTTTGGTTTTGCATAGATCTAGCACACTAATCTTTGGATGATAGTTTGCTTGTGTTCGGGGGCCAATAATCCACTGCTGCACTTCCTATATATTTGTGTATATTATTTTTTTACTGCTGATAGTGGCATTAAATACACTAATTCTGTTAAATATATATATATATATAAACCTCAATCACAATGAGTTTATTTCATGAATAATCTTTACCTATTTAATATACATAAAAACGCCATAATTGCAAGAGAGGTTTCAGAAGCGTTGGTTCACAACGCATTGGTCCAAAGAGTTATGAAATAACAGTGCAATATGTTTCAGCAACTTAGATTTTCAAGTAAACCTGGCAGAGTACCAGTGCTGTGTTTGATCTTTTTTTCTAGTTACCACCAATTTCTGTATTATGGTTTGTCTAAGCTCAGTAATATGTTTATTCATTTCCTGCAAAGGAAAGTCTTTGATTGAAATCAAATGTGAAAAAGCAATGTTTTCCCGTTTTGCAGATGATGAAGTGACCTTAAAAACTGTGTTTATTTCTTGTTGCAGGGAAATGTGAATGTGGACAGTGCACTTGTTTCCCTCCAGGAGATAGCAGAGTGTATGGAAAAAACTGTGAGTGCGATGATCGTCAGTGTGAAGATCTAGAAGGCAAAATCTGTGGAGGTTAGATTTTTATCCCCTTTTGAAAATATAAGCACTATTATTATAATTATATTTAAATGTAAGTACTTGCTAATCAATGCAAATGTTTTGCCCAGTGGATTGACATGGAGCACAGGACAGGGTTATGCAAGTGGAACTATCACCTGTTTAGAGTTTTACCTTACCATTTGGAGCCAGTGTGGATTTTTTTTTACCCAAATGGGGGCTTGATTGGAAATGGTTTAATGGCTTTTCTCTGGATCAACAGTGGTAGTATGTCATGGACACGTCTTTTTTTTAGCCTCATCATCTATGTTACTATTGACTCCATTCGGCATGTCTGGTTCTGAAACCTGCCGATTAAGCCTACTATGTTTCTTTCCCATTTGCATTCCAATACGGATGTGTAATACCCATTTAAAAAAAAAACCTTCCATTTACTTTACAATTTTTTTCGAACTACCGACCTCTCTCAACAATTCCTTTCTTCGCTAAAGTTTTTGAAAATACAGCCACTTGATATACTTTCTTTATTGCAAATTCTCTCTATGTTCCCATTTCTGTCTTCTACATCCCAATGAGATGGCATTGACTAAAATATTTATGAATTTACTGTTCGCAAAATCTAAAGGGCCCTTCTCCCCCTCTAAATCTTTTTTGATGTTTGTATAACTTTCCACACTGTTGATCGCTAACTCATCTGTAATGCTCTATTTTACTTTAGCTAACGTGGCACTGTTCTTTCCTGGTTCAAATCTAAGAATTCCTTCTCTGTCTTTTTCTCATTGAAATCCTTCTCAATTTTCCCACTTTCCATTAAGTCCCACAAGGCTCTGTTCTTAACATCCATTCTTTTCTATATACAACTCATAAACCCATGCATGTTTTGCTAGAATCTGTGTGCCAGCAACTTGCCAATAAAGCTCTCTCTACCCCAGATATCTCTCCACCATGGCTCAAGCCTCCAGCTACCTCTCCCTGTCTCTGCTTGGATGTCCTTTCACTACTCTCATACTTAATCTATCCACAACCCAACTAAACCTAAACACCTTTTCTGTTATTCCTTTGCTCTATCTCAACCTCAATCTATCAGATTCAGTATTACATCTACCTCACAGGTTCACCGATGACATACAGTCCCTCTTAAAGTCTTTCCATCTCCACCTAAAAAAAATCCATATATGTTCCTCCTTCTGCCAAGATTCCACTGAAATCCTCTTTGAATCACAGATCATTTATCATCTTGATTATTGTAACTTTCTTCTGACTGGTGTCTAACTCCACTCTCTCCACTGCAGTCAATCAGTAATCCCTCCGACCCAGTTTATATCATCCATAATACCACCTTCTCTCATTGTATGTCTTTTATGTTTCCTCATCTTCAAGACTGAAAATTTGCACGTGCAAGGCCATCATTACCATGCTTTGGTCTCTTTATGTATATCATTGTATGTTCTTATCTTCTCTATTTTGTTCCTCACTGCATAATATTTTAGTATTGTATTTATAAATAATAATAATCTTTAGTTCTGAATTATTTCAGCTCACCATTTCAGTTAATTCTAACCGTATGAGTGTCTGTATTTTGCACAGGAATAGTCTGATATGCACATGGAACTTTTTTCTCTATAATAAAACTGGAGAGCTAACAAATGAAGATGTTCAGAAGTTATTAGCTGATGAACAATTATTGTTGAGAAAAAATAGCATGGAATAAAAAATGTATAGGGAAATGAATGAAGAATATAAAATATTTATTTCCAAATGTTAACAATCAAAATAGTGAATAAAAAAATAAGAAACATTGTATTAAAATGAGACCCTTCTTCCAAATAGAATGTACAAGTTACTTCTACAATACCTCTGAAAGGGATAGTAATGTTTCACAATAAAAGCAGCTCTGATTAATCTTCATAGTATTTGGACCATGGACAGTGTTATTTCTTTACTATCAGAGTTGTAGTTCAAGAGTAATTGAATGACAAAGTACCCAATCCTTTTTTCTGATGTAACACTGCTCACCTCAGAGCAGCAAGGTAGTGTCTATATAGCTTGCAGAGAGGGACAATCTTCAATTAACATAAGGGAAAAACCTGAAAAACCTGTCAATGGGGGCATGGTGGTTTTCATCGTTCTCTCAGTAAGAAGATTGTTCCTTGCTGCGAGCTGTCCAGTCAAGAGACCAGATTCCACATCTTAGGGGAGGTGGCTTACACTAGGTAAAATGAGCTGGAGGAGGATACTTTATCATTCAATTACTCTGGAACTACAATACTCTCCATGGCCCAAATACTATGAATGAGCTGCTGTTTTTGTTAAATATTACTATCCCTTTATCAGCACATCTCTCTAAATGTATATGCAGGAGACTAGTAGCATGAAAATGATACCTTTATTGGCTGAGTGGCTTTGGATACAAGCCTTCAAGATAATTTGGTCTCTTCTTCAGGCATAATAGGAGTGAAGACTGAATATACAATACATTACATTTAAAACTCATGCACATAATTTTAACATCTAACCCCTTGATTTCTAGAGAGGCATCACAAAACATTTCAATGCAATGCATGGGATACCTCTGTGGCACCCAAAGGGTCAGATTCTATTAGCAGATTATTCTTGTCAGTGTGAACCATAAATTAGGCTCTAAGTAAAGTCTCTTTGAACAAGATTAATTACCTTTTTTCATGCTATAATGAACTGAACCAGAGATGGATCTGTCTAAAGAATGTATGGGTTAACCCTCCAAAAGCCAGATGGGTGCACAATCCATCACTTACAATGAGATGTTCAGTCCCTGGCATACAAAGGGACCAAAATATTTTTATTTTGTGGGAAAACGTGACATAAATTCCTTGTCACAGTTCAAGCCACAGTTCAGAGTGTTAACTTTGTTATCAATTTATACTCCCAGATCGTTCTGTGACTTAAAATTTCCTATCAGTATAGTCATTTTTAGACTTGTGCATGGCAAAAATTTTCGGTAAAATTCGATTTCATACTAATTTTTTTTCCCATTCAGAAGATCCGAATTTCGGACCGAACCTGTTTGACTCGGATGAAATTCGTCAATAGTCTGAATTATTCGGCTGAATTTAAAAAAAATATATAAAATATTCAATTAAAATTAAACAAATAAAAATAAAAAATACATTAAACTAAATTAATAAAAATATTAAATCTCTAATGAGACAGGAAAGGGTATTTTATAAACCCCTACACACTTATATATGTATATGTCACATCAAATTAAAGCCCTTTCTGCCCTTTAAAAAAGGTATATGATATGTGCAATAAATGAGAAAGATGCCAAAAATTGCTTGTGTCCTTATGTGGTTAATATCTGCACTTTGCATGAACTGTAAAGTGCCTGTTTTACCAGATCTATTTTTAGCAGCATGTAGCAACATTGTAATAGTTTTAGGCAGGAACGGGCTGTGCCGTCTATTTTTAGTAGCATGTATACCTATACTGAAATATCGGGATATATATGAACTTTATATGCATTGCAGGTCTTCACACACACTATAAGAATGTATACAAAGATTCATGGAATGTAACTTCTAATTATGTCTAACTTATTGACAGCTACTTCTCCATACAGAGACCCGTTCAATGCCTATTAATTTAATTACAAATAATAAACTATTAATTATAGAAGGACACTCTCAAAACTTAACCTTTATTGACTCCTATTTAAAATTACACATTTCTCCTCAACTATTTCGGACTCTTAAATAAAAACAATGATAAAAGAAGAACACTATTTTGGATCGAAATATACGCTCATATGTAATTTCACAGAGCTCATATCTCAAAACAGTGTTAGAAATAGACCAAATCGAAATCAGTATCTAATTATTTCTCTCGTGTCCTCCGACGCAATAGGGGTTATCAACCCACCACTTATTGTTATTACCGATCTTACTATATTATGGATATATATCTCAATCCCCTACACATCACAGAAAAATTCTATGAGCGCCGGTGGTTCAGTCCCTCAACACTAGTCCCTTGGGGTCCGTTTAAAACAACGTAATCAACCCAGATAAACTAATCCCTCTCCAATTTCCGACCACCAGCGTTAATAGTATACATGGAAGAACTCAATATATCCAAAGGGGCTATGAGCACCGGAGGTTCGGTCCCTAGTTCTATCCCTAGGGGTTCGTCTAATACGACGAAATCATCCCAAATAAATTAATACCTAACCAATTTCCGACCTCCAGTGTTAATAACACCCTTAAAGCATATAATAGGTCACGGGCTAGATACACAAACAAATGGTCTAATCTAAAGAAAACACCCCAACGCGTTTCCCCGCATAAAGCGGATTCTTCAGGGGGCAGTGTTCTTCTTTTATCATTGTTTTTATTTAAGAGTCCGAAATAGTTGAGGAGAAATGTGTAATTTTAATTAGGAGTCAATAAAGGTTAAGTTTTGAGAGTGTCCCTCTGTAATTAATAGTTTATTATTTGTAATTAAATTAATAGGCATTGAACGGGTCTCTGTATGGAGAAGTAGCTGTTAATAAGTTAGACATAATTAGAAGTTACATTCCATGAATCTTTGTATACATTCTTTTAGTAGCATGTAGCAACATTGTAATAGATTCAGGCAGGAAAGAACCTTCCGAATTTCCGAAATTTACACCGAAATTTTGGACTAGGTCTGTTTCGGATTCTGATTTTTTTTTTTTTTGTGGGCGGACCTTGGCTTTTGGAAGGTCCGAATGATGCCGAATACACCTTATTCATCCGAATTCCGAAATTAGCCGAAACGAATCGCACAAGTCTAGTAATTTTCAGATCTTTAATGCTGTGATCAGTTCTGCAAAATATTTGACCCACTGGGGTATCTCATTAGTTGTTCACACTGGACTTATGAGAAGTCATCCTTTCTCTCAGGGTCTGTCCTCTCTCATCCACTTATATTTTGTGTTTAGGGACATTTCACACACATGCTGAGGTAAACAACATTAGATGAGCCACAGGAGGATCTTCCCTTGATATTGCAGTTTCTGCGGGAATGTGGAATTGGCACCTTATCATATATATAATGTACAGACTCCACATATCCTTTGCAGACAAGAAAAAGTACCATTTTCTGTTGTATTCTTTAGTGAGCTTCTCACTACCGGTTGTTTCAGCTTTGGAGTGCTTATAGGAGAGGAGGTCTTGGGAGTATTCTTTCTAATCTGTCATCAGTATGTATTATAATTGTAGGTCTTTTGAGATTTTACAGAGTTCTTCAAGTTATGGGTTGTCGGTGACTACTAATGGCACTCTGTTCTCTTCCTGTGGTTGTTTGTATTCCAGGAGATTTCTTCTGGGTACATTGGTGGCTCTATGAATTTGGATGTCCGTGCTCTTGGCATTATATCCATGACTGATAAAATCTCTCCTGAGATTGTTAAGTTGTTGATCACAGTCAGAAGACTCAGATCATATGCGGTTGGGCATACAATAAAGATTTTTTTGTGTGTCTGGAATGGAAGCTGTCATTTTTGGGATAATTAGGCCTTTCTGTTGGTTTGTATATAAAAGAAAGCAGGAGAGCAAAAACAGGAAGCCTGATCTAAGTGTAGAAACGACTTTAATATATATGCATGAAAAAAATGAAACTCTAATAACCCCCTTCAAGGTGTCTACTTAGAAAAAACTTCTTTGACAAACCCATATAAAAGTTCAAGCATCAAAGTAAGATTTCTGATATATTTATTCAAATCAATAAATAGTTAAAAATCTATTTGGCTTAATGATCTATCTGATAAGTTAAAAATCCCTAAACCTTCTAATTTATCAGAATTTTGCTATTCATTCTTTTGTTCTGTGGCATTTCTTTTCCTACCTCTTCTTCTTCTTCTTCTTCTTCTTCAAGACTTCCTTTCCCCTTTTTATATCTTAAATTCATCCATCACTCCAGCCCCTGAATCTTTTAGTTGGCTCCTTATCCACATACGTATTGTGATGGCCCGATTTAAAAAAAGAAGACGACAAAGAAGTAGAATGTTCTTAGGAAATTATATCTAATAAAAGCTCAGGTTTAGATTTTTTTTATTATTCTTTTACCCTTAATATTGATCTTCCTTTTATCCTGTACCTTCTAAGATCGTATGTCTTAGTTTTCTTCTTATCCATCACTTCATCTACTAGGTGTCTAATAATAACTTTAGGACTTAAAGGGTACATCCTTTATTTTTCTCCATTTTCCTCAGTTATCACCTTATTTAAAAAATATATCTCTGAAAATGTGTTAAGTAAACTCAACTCTATTTATCTCCAAACAACTCTATCTATATTCTTTTCATTATCTAAACCTCTCAATACATCAAAAGGATTATCCATCTCAATATTAGTATTAGTATTGTCTTCCTTAGCACATTTTTCTTGTTTATTAGACTGTATCCTCTGCATCCATAAGCTTTGTCTCGATCTAGTTCTTTCATAATTGGAAACCCTTTCATTAATATAATTGATCTAAATCCTTCACCCAATCAATACCTTTATAATCAATAATATCACTTTGTACATCCTCTATTTTGTTTTCTACTATATTTAAATATTTTTCTCTATATTTGATTAATGATCTGTTATGGTTGGCAAGCAAAACCAGGAGTCAGAAAGTATAGTTGAGATAACCTTTATTTGAGAATAATAATAGTAATGATATATACATACACAGTGGCTGATTGAAGAGGTGAGTACTGTATCAGGAATAGCAGTCACCCAATATCTCCACCACACTGTCCGAGACAAGGCCTCAGCCTACTGGAGTCTTGAGGTATGGTAACGCCCAGATCTAGCACTGACTCAACCTGCAGCCAGTCAAGGAGCAGAGTCTATATCGTATGCAACACGGAGGCTACTGACTCAAGCCTGCAGTCAGTAGCTAGGAGTCTGCTAGAGCCCCAGGTCAGTACTAGGAAGGATGTCTGAATAACGGAACCAACACATGGAGCGAACAGACAGGGCCTTCTAGTAAGTACCAGATAGAATAGTCAGACGAGCCAAGGTTATATATGGAGCGGGCAGTCAGCCAGAGCCACAGGTGTGCACCAGATAGGATATCCACTGAAGCGATAGAATGTTGGATGCTCAGTGGACAGGGCCCCAGGTCAACACCAGAGTGGGTAGTCTGAGAAGCCTAGTTCATACACAGAGTGGGTAGTCAACCAGAGCAACAGGTTTGTACCAGAAAGGATATCTTAGCCAAATCGGAGCGCACAAGGAGAATAGTCAGACAGAGCCACAGGTCAACACCAGAATGGATGGACAGACAAGCCGGATCATACACAGGAATCAGGAATCAGGTATATAAGATAATGAACTGCTCAGATCAACAACGTAAGGGTAACTGAGTCAGGATTCATTCTGTCCTTTAAACCCCTCCTCAGGAAGTAGGTAGGAGGAGCAGCTCAGAGGGAGGAAGTAGGTAGGAGGAGACTAAAGGCCTCAAACCCATAAAACACAGGCCTGCAGCACGCTGAAGCCTCGCACCTGCAGATGATGCCTCTAGCATTGATGCACCCATCTGCTCATGGAAATGATGCTAGAGCGTCAATGTAAGCATCGCCAGAAACGGCGGCGCTACAAGGTACTGTGACAGTACCCTCCCTTCAAAGACCCCTCCTCCAAGGGACCTGACCAAGTTTGTCAGGAAAACGTGCATGGAATCTGCGCACCAGGAGAAGGAACGTGAACATCAGCAGCAGGGATCCAAGAGCGCTCCTCTGGATCATATCCTTTCCAATGGATAAAATAATGTAAGTGCCCTCTAACCATTTGGAAGTCCAGAATACTTTGTACCTCATATTCCTCATGATCTGCAACTATAACGGGAGCCGGATGGACAGGAGCGGAGGTATACCGGTTGCAGGCCAAGGGCTTTAACAGGGAGACATGAAAGACATTATGTATACGCATATTCGCAGGTAGTTCCAACGCATAAGCCACTGGGTTAATCTTGTGCAACACATTGAAGGGACCAACAAATCGAGGAGCCAATTTGTTGCATGGGACCTGGAGTTGTAAATTACGGGACGACAACCACACTTTATCTCCAATACCGGCAAACGTCTATGGTCGGCCTGCCTTTTTTGTCACTACATTGAACCACGTAGGATATGCTGTACCTGAACCCATGAGGAACGGAGTGCCTGCAAATGCTTGTCCAAAGCTGGAATAGCTTGTGCTCGGAAGGTTTCGGGAAGAACTGAGGGTTGGAACCCACAGTTAACTAAGAACGGAGATCTCTGAGTAGAAGAGTTCACAGCGCAATTTCTGGGAAACTCTGCCCAGGGCAACAGGGTAGCCCAATTGTCGTGGTGGTCAGAGACATAGCAGCTGAGAAATTGCTCCAAAGCTCCATTGGATTGTGGATGGTATGCGGAGGAGAATGCCAATTGAATTCCCATTTGTGCACAGAAGCACCTCCAGAAGCGGGACAAAAACTGGCTTCCTCTATCAGAAATGATCAACTTCAGAATGCCATGGAGTCGGAACACCTCTCTGGCGAATACTACCACCAATTCCTGAGCAGATGGTAAGCCCTTAAGTGGCACAAAGTGAGCCATCTTTGAGAATTTGTCTACAATCATTAGTATTGCAGTAAAGCCCATGGACCTAGGAAGGTCAACTATGAAATCAATGGATAAGTGTGACCAGGGGCGTTCCCTGTTGGCCACAGGCTGAAGCAAGCCAACCAGCAGATTCGAGGAGAATTATTTTGAGCACACGTGGTGCAGGCCGTGGTAAAGGCAGCACAATCAGAGTGGAAGCTCGGCCACCAAAATAGTCTAGACAAGGACCAGGTTAACTAGTCGCGCCCAATATGGCCAGCGATTTTTGGAAGCATGGTATGTCTCCAGAATTTTAATATGGAACTGAGCTGGTACAAAACATCTCCCACTAGGAGTCTCTGCAATGGCCGATGCTTGGACGGCCAGTATCTCCTCTCCCAGAGGATAAGTAATGCAGGTACGTATCGTGGCAAGAATGCAATCAGCAGGAATGTTTGGAGTGGGAGGAACCTCCTCCTTGGACCTACTACAAAATTGGCTTCACAGGGCATCAGCTTTAACATTTTTCGAGCCCGGAAGATAGGAGACCACGAAATTAAACCTGAATAGGAATAGTGCCCATCTGGCCTGACGGGAGGACAACCGCTTGGCTTCAGAATAGTCTGTAAGAATCAAAATGGGGGAACTGGTACCCTCCAACAGATGACGCCACTCCTTTAATGCCATGCCTAAAAGAAAGTATTTCATATGGTGCTCAATCCGTACACAAATTCTTTAAAAAATAAAGTGAATAGTACAGAATAGTTCATTAAAATGTCCTTGTTAGAAATATACATCCATATCCTGATGCTCAATCCATTAGACAAGCTGTGCCTTCTTGTATGAAGTATAAAACTGCTGTATATAAAAGAAATGGGAAGGCTAATCTAAGTGTAGAAATTACTGTATTATATAATCATAAAAAACTAAAATGTAACAACCCCCTTCAAGGTGTCTATTTACAAGACAAACAATTTTGACAAATCCATATAAAAGCTTGAGGATCAACAGTTATCGGTTGGCAGTTGTAGGACCTCTGCTTCTTATGCACTTCACTAGGCATCCTACACACTTCAGCATAGACGGGTCTCTCTTTGGTGACGTCTTGTCCCGCTGTGACAAAAGATCAATATTTCAACCTCCTCTCTATCTCTCTCTCTACTTACTTTCCGTGGGCTAAACTCACATTCACATTATGAAACAGTTCAATAACACCAACAATACTTAAGAATATCACATATATAGATAATATATCTTACACAAACAATGTAGTAAAACATTTTATAATATAATTTATACTGCATAAAATCCTCACAAACCTGAACTCCAACAGCACAAAGATAATTAAATGTATTCAATTCTCATTTCCTATTCATCTACAAATAAATATAAAATATAATAAATTCACATAAAAATGATTTATCCATTAAAAACAATAAATATCAATCTCTTCATTGGTGCTCTTAAGTTTCATCAATTGTAACGTATAAATCCAATAGGATTCTCTCTGGCATAGTTTCTTGAATCTATCACTCCCTTGTACACTCACTGGTATCTGTTCTATTCCTATAATTTTAAGACCTGTCTGTTGGTTTGTGGTACAGAGATGTCCAGATGGAGCTGATATTGATTGTATTATCCAGTAAATTATTTTTTGTCAGTGAATGGCGGAGTTTCAGATTAATGGTGGGAAGGAAGGCATTGTAATTTTTGTGAAATGCCAAAAGTTCATCTTCACTGGCAGTCTGAATTATTAGGATATCATCTATGTAATGGAGGTAGACCAGAGGTTTTATTTTGCAAGTGGATAAGAACTCCTCTAATACTAATTTTGCCATGATTAGGTTGGCGTATTGAGTTGCCTTTTGCATTCCCTTGGTATCCCATGGTGTGCTGTGCATCTCCTGACACCAAAAGGGTTACATTAAGATATGATTATGGTGTTGACAGTATTTATTTAGGGTTAACACATGGAGTGGTCAAAGATACAAAAAGGATTGGCAGAGCTGAGATAGAGGGCTCAGCAGGAGGATGAACAGCCTTCAAGGCGAGGGGGGTTTCGACAGTAAATGCAATACTAAGGATTGGGAAAGGATTGGTGGGTAAAAGCAGACTCCCCAAAAGCACATAGAGAGCAGCATGTTTGGGATCACTACCTTTAAACAGTCTTGTACGTCCCTATAGTATAGGGGTGGGTGAGTTCATTCTTCCCTAGGTAGGATGGGGGTGGCTAAACTTTTTCCCATGTGCAAAAAGAAAGTGATTCAGCTAATACTATGTTGGGCTGGTGTAAAGGAGGGTGTCAGGTTCAATGGAGGGGAGGGCTAACCCTGCACAGAGTGGTAGCTCTGGAGGGATGAGACAGACTTGGCTAATACTTAGGGCTAATCCTGCACTGAGTGGGAGCTAGGGAGAGGTGAGACAGACTTAACCAATATTACAGGACTAACCCTTCACTGAGTGGGAGATAGAGAGGGATGACAGACATGGCCAATACTGCAGGTCTAGCCCTTCAATGAGTGGAAGCTAGGAGGGGATAAGACAGACTGGGACAATAGTGCAGGGCTAGCCCTTCACTGACTGGGAGCTAGGGAGGGATGAGACAGACTTGGCCAATACTGCAGGGCTAACCCTTCACTGAGTGGGAGCTAGGGAGGGATGAGACAGACTTGGCCAATACTATAGGGCTAACCCTTCACTGAGTGGGAGCTAGGGAGGGATAAGACAGACTTGGTCAATATTGCAGGGCTAGCTCTTCAATGAGTGGGAGCTATGGAGGGATGAGACAGACTTTGCCAATACAGCAGGGCTAACCCCTCACGGAGAGGGAGCTATTGAGGGATGAGAAAGACTGGGCCAAAACTGTAGTGAAAACTCTTCACTGAGTGGGAGCTAGAGTGGGAAGAGTCTTGGCCATTTTTGCTCTGGGTGAGCAAAGCATTGTGAGCTGTTCAGTGGAAATCCTCTGATATTCCCAACTGGCCCATGACTTCACAGCCAACTGGGTGATACCCGATTCCCCAAAAGGAAGATCTGCCCTTGGTTTGTCTGGCTTGGTTTGTCTCCACTTATGTCAGATAAGTGTCATCACTCAGTTTGACTAAATTAGTCCTCAACATCCTATATCTGACAAAGTGACCAGTTCAGTGCTCAATCAATGGATGGCTAGAAAGAAACAATAAAAATGTAATCTTTATTTAAGTACAGTTAGAATATAGTAACTATACACCCTCTACTAATCAGGACAGTGTTAAAACCTTTATAAAACATGAGCTGTTCACCACAAATCAAATATCCCCTAACAAAGAGGTATTGGGAACACAGAGGTACTGGGGTTCATCTACGGGAGTATGGACAATCCGTAAATAACCCTCAAACTGCCACAATGTCAATGATGATCTATGTAGTATAATAACTACATACTACAGTAATAGAGGCTGAAGTATCATATTTTAAGGGCCATCTTACGCTCCTCACATATAAAAATAATATGCCGATGAGGGAGAGGGATGATTAACCCCTTCGTGACCGGCTGCGTGCAAAGGTGGCCGGCACTCAACGCCCACTGAACTTTTTTTTTCCATTCTACTGAATGACTTCTGGGATGTACATGTATGTCCTCTGTCACTAAGTCACAGTTTCTACAGGACATACATGTAGGTCCATTGTCGGGATGGGGTTAAGAAGACAATAGGTACTATCTATCACACTCAAGTTGTAATATTCGGATATTGTGATCAGTAACCTGAAAGAGATATCTCTAACTGTGATTTATTATTTATAATTGAGATACTCTTAACCAGTAATTAATAGCCTTCATATCATAACTGCATAATCACCCCTAGTGGGATTAGTAAATCTACCCCAGCTATCGATGAATGATCCTGTTGAGACAACCAGTCACTCATGGACGCTAGGCTGTAGAAGCCTCTGAACATCCACAATAAGTGATTGCAACAGATGTAGCTAGTTATTAATTGGTGTGTCAGCCTATATTGTGATCCGACACTCTGTGATACAAAGCAACAGATACTTCGAGTAGACTGATTTCCGATAGTCATCAGTATTCCCTAGAAATAAGTTTGTATTCAAATGCCTCTAGCTCATTAAGTAAGTACCTATTGGTCTGGGAAATGGACTGAAGCGGAGGGTCCCAATTCTATGTCCCTTGAGATAGTTTAATTGTACCGTGCTTCTTGATCCCATGTCAATTCTGACCTCTATCAGTCAATGTTACTCAGCCAAACCTAAACAAATGCAGTGTCTATTATGAAGTAGTGTCAAATCACCAATTCCCCATTCCTTCTCACATGCCTTATTCTGACTGGTGCCCTTCCAGGATGGGGGGAGGGGCAAGTGCCTCCTCTTTATCCCACCAGACACCCATATGTACCACAGGTAAGGTGCCCATTCAACATTTTCACAGAAACCACAATATCAAGGGCAAATTCTCCTGTGGCTCATCTAATGTTGTTTACTTCATCATGTGTGTGAAATGTCCCCAAACAGTACTATATGCGGTAGAGACAGGACAGACCCTGAAAGCAAGAAACTCCTAAACAATTTTATAAGTATATTAATAACAAAAAAGGTTAAGGTTGATATTGGCCCTCTTAAGGCTGAGACAGGTGAATTGATTAGTGAGGATAAGGCTATGGCTGACACCCTAAATGCATTCTTTGCTTCAGTATATACAAAGGAAGTAACAATGACAGGCTATGGGCAAATAGACACATTTCCTCCATCACGTGCATGGCTTACTAAGGACAAAGTCCAAAAGAGACTGCAAAAAGGTTATTATGACCTGATGGCATCTGTACCTGATGGCATAAACCCAAGGGTACTTAAGGAAAGTAGTATAGTAATAGCAAGACCATTATACTTAAAGGGATAGTAATGGCAGAATAGAAATGCAGCCTCGATTGAGCCTCATATAATGAGGATCATGTTGCACTGTATTTCAATAGTTTATGTTTTGTAATTCAAGAGTAAATCAATTCTAAAGGATCCCCCTGTCTCCCCTTTACTTATGTCATGCTGCCTCTCTGAGCCGACCGAATGGAGCGTATTGTGGGACTATCTTCATTGAGTATAAGGAAAATCCTGCACTCCTTCATCAAGAGGGGCAGGGTTTCCATTGTACTAAGTAGATAAAGATTGTCCCTCGCTGCACGCCCGGTCCCATGACCAGATTCCACATATAAGAGGAGGCGGCTAAGGGCAGGTAAAAGGGGCAGGAGGGGGATGCATTAGAATTGATTTACTCTTGAACTACAAAAACATAAACTATTGAAATGCATGGCTACATGATCCTCATTATATGAGGATCAATCAGAGCTGTATTTTTATTCTGCCATTACTATCCCTTTAATATTTATTGATTCACATTTATCAGGCATAGTGCCCTGTGATTGGAGGAAAGTTGATGTTGTTCCATTGTTCAAAAAGGGGGCAAGAGCCAAACCAGGAAATTATAGACCTGTGGCTTGACTTCCATAGAGGGTAAGATATTAAAAGGGTTATTAACTGACAGTATTCAGAACTACATGAAGACAAACTATATTATTAGTAAGAATCAGAATGGATTTATGAAGAATATATTGTCAGACTAACTTACTTGCATTATACGAAAGGGTAAGGAGTAATTTGGTCAAGGGAATTGCTGTTGATGTAGTATAATTGGATTTTGCAAAGCCTTTGATACAGTGCCTCACAACAGGTTACTGGATAAATTAAAAGGCTTCGGTTTGGGAGGTGATATCTGTACATAGATAGAGAGCTGGTTAAATGATAGATGGCAGGGAGTTGTAAATGGAACCATTTCAAGTGGGTCTGAAGTTGTAAGTGCTGTTCCACAGGGTTCAGTCCTGTGCACAATATGTTTTCATTTATTTATTAAAGGGGAACATTCACATCTGAAAAACGTTTAACACTTGTTTAATCTGATAAGAAGAATTAGGATATGTGTTTTTTTTTGTTTTTAAGCTTGCTTCTTAAGATATTTCACTTCAGAGTTACTCACTTCTGCATAATGTGGCACGGTGTAACTGTGGCACTTCTCTCAGGACTCATCATCCCACCTCCCTCCCAGCTTCCCCAGGGAGCGCGTTCAGGCTTCACTTCGGTGTGGTGTGAACGGCTCCTAGCGTTACAGCAAGCTATGATTAGCATTAGACTAAGGTTATACGCTGTAGAAACAAACATGCTACATAGATTCTAAATGGGAAACAACTTGGGGAATCCTTATTAGAGAGAGATTTAGGAGTACTGATATAGACATCACAGCAGTGTGCAGAGTCACTCAGCTGCTGCAAGAGTAAACAGGGGTACTAATCTGCATAAAAAAGAGGCATAGATGCACAGGATGCAAATATTATTCAAAATCTATATAAAACATTGCGTAGGTCTCATCTAGAATATGAAGCACAGTTTTAAGCACCAAAAAAAAGGCATTACTGAACTGGAAAAAGTGCAGAGAGGTGGAACAAAACTGATAAAGTCAAGTGGAAGATCTGAGTTATAAAGAGAGACTAGCCAAACTGGGTTTGTTTACATTAGAGAAGAGACGTCTAAGGGGTGATATGATTACCATTTACAAATACATTCAAAGTCAATACAAAGAACTATCCAACTGATTTATTTACACAAATAGCTGAGCTAAGAACGCGAGGTCATCCAATAAGACTAGCGGAAAGACGCCTTCGACTAAAACAAAGGTAGATTTTTTTTACTGTAGGGGAGGTAAAGCTATTGAATTCTTTGCATTGGGATGTTACTCGTGCAGATACTGTAACTGCTTTCAAAAAAGCAATGGATACCTATCTATCACAGAAGAGTACTGACAGATGTCTCCAAGACAGATTGGTTGCTGATCCAAGGAATTATCTGACCACCATTTGGAGTAAGGAAGGAATTTTTTTTACTCACTTGATTGGATATGGCTTCAAGTGGGTTTTTGTTTGCCTTCCTCTGGATTAACAGGGGTGTTTTGGCATGGCCTGGACTTGATGGACTCGTGTCTTTTTCAGCCTTGTCAACTACGTTACTATGATGGTTAAAATCACTGCAATGATAATAAGTAAAATAAACAAAATATGGATGAACAAATGTATCTGATCCACTTCCAGTTCAGCTACAAATGTATATTTCGTATAACCCTAAATTCTACCGGTCAGTCATATATGCTTTTTAACTAATAGCAAAATAATATGTCTTCTGTCCATTCCAAGCATGTCCTTACTCTTGTGGAGGCCCTAGTATTTAGCGGACTAACGTGCAAAGAAGTGCTCCCTGCTCACTCCTTAGTGTCTCCACTTGCATGTTCTCCTGTCCTTGGGCTGCTAATGTGTGTATGCTGTTTTAGGCTTCTGCCATAATGTTTCGTAGAATGCTGTCTCTCCCTTCTCTGATGTCAAAGAACAGCATCCTTCTTTTTCCACATTATTATGTCACTATTTTCTATGTATTGATACCTGTTCTGCATAAGACATCATACATTTTTTTAGCCATGCATTTCACAGACATATCCTTATAATATTAATGCTTTGAATCTAACACTTTAAACAAATATATTTCCATTCTCAGACAGTTGTTTACATCCATTCAAATCATCTTACCGTTATTTTGGTAATGGTATATTCTGAATGGTTCTTAGTGGATGCTACAGCCAGGGCTTAAAAGTTACTCGCCACTGCAAATGATAACATGCACACCAGGGCTGAATTTCTACTTGCCAGGGCTAAATTTTCACTCACCATTGGCTAGTGGAGCGTGGAAATTTTGAGCCCAGGCTGCAGCCATATCTGGCTATTCCCACAGTTCACTTTTGGGTTAAAAGATTGCATCCCAAATCTGAGTTAGTCAATGTTTTATATTATAACAGTATTATATGTAAAATGTATTGATAAAAATAATGATGATAGTCTTATGTAGAACAAGTGGAAATACACACAAAATATTGGTTTAATAATGTGGACTTTAAGAGGAAGAAACTGAAGGGCTTAAAATTAACTTATATGTGGAGGACAAAGAATGATGCCCTGTTTTTTGGCCCATAGGAAGGAGAGACAGCACTCTGCAAAAAGTGTTTAGAGGAGCCTAAGAGGTTATACACTACCAGTATACCAGAGTGCAGTAGATGCCTTTGCAGTGAAGACTGAAGAATGTGAAGGGGTTAAGATTCCATGCTGCAGTTAGAATTTCACTCTTTGCACATTAGTCCACCAACACTAGGGCCTGCACATCAGCAAGGACATGCTTGGAAGAGACCAGAATAAATATTATTTCGCTCTTACCTCAGATGCACATATGACTGAAAGATAGAGTTCCAGATAATGTGAATTGACGTGGAACACATTTATTTCCTTATTTATCTTTTATTCAGTTCAATCATCATCCATGCATTGGTGTTTATTATCAGTACATGTATTAATTTATATAATTTACTCTCAGTTTTATTGTATATGATTACCAGATAGAACTTTGGATTTTATGATACACACATTCAGAGCTGATTTGGAAGAGGATCATATTAATTTGTTCATCCACGGTTGATTTATTTTACATATTATTACTGCAGTGACATCCGTTCATTCATCTATTATTCATCTTCACTCTATTTATTATCACCATACAAATACATATATCTTGAAATATTTAATGATTATTATTGGTGAAATATGGAGATTGATGAAGCAGCTTAGAAGCAGAAGTTAGGTTGGAACTTTAAATGCATTTATATAGTTAGTTTAACTATATAATATTTTAGCTGTCATCTGGTTTTTACTTGCTATTAGTGACTATATGTGAACGGCAAAGTATTTTTTAGTGTGTTCTCTATGGACCAACGGTTTAATACAGTTTCCAATTTTTTATTCCCAATTTTTATTTTTCATATTTGGTGTTACATAATCTATATTTTGTAGACTTAGAAAAAGCAAATTATACTTTTGTTTGTTCACAGTAAATGTTTCACACTATTTTTGTCTTGAAAGATTCAAGGTAAGCAGAAATAATTAAAGGGAAAAAAATCCAGCAGTTAATACCAATTAATACATACTACTAAAATAAGAAAGGTTAAAATAAAAAAATGACTATTCTTTTAAATAAAGTAAATTACTAGTTCTTCTACCAAGTGAGACAGACAGAAATTCATCCCTTTACATTCCTAGATCAAGTGTCCATAATTGTAAATAAGGCCCAATTCAATTAGCCAAAGGAGTGCCATTCTGCAATCCTAGAGCAAACCAACAGTACTGTTCCTTAGGGAACAAATAAATATTCCCTCTATTCCCATTGACTTAAATGGGGCTTTTAACCCTTTGAGTGTCAGAGGGGTATACAACTCATTGCTTTGCAATGCATTGCGTACCCCTCTGGCTCTCAAAGGGTTAAGCCCTTGAATGCTAGACAGATCTCCAAAACTTTGCAAAACAATAATTTGGTGATTTATTTAGCACTGAAGGATTGATATATCATTACAAATTATAATTTTTCTCCTATGGTGCAACTAGTTTGCTCCAGAATAGTACCTCTTTAGCTTTCTGACTAGCAATTCTGGAGTAAACCAACAGTAAAACAGGAAACAAATTAAAATTCCCATTTAGTAAAAGACCCCTTGAAAGATGTGGCTCACATATCGTGTTGGAGGCTTCACTAATATTAAAGGAGCAGTAAACTTTTTTTATGAAAAAATATATATTGTAGGGATTTTCCTATTGAGTAAGATAAGGGTACTCCCACTGCTGAGAGATTTACATTTCTAGAGTTATTACAGTTTAAACCCATGTTTTTTTACATTAGCAGTGCCCTGTAGTGGTCAAATTCTAATTAGTTTTCCTGTTAGATTCTCATGGAGAGGAAAGTCAGAGAGATACAGTCCTCCATAGAATGTGATAGAAACTGCCTGTCACTTCCTGCAGTTAGAACTATCAGGAAGTAAAACCTAGTAAATTCACTTCCTGATTATTTGAACTTATATTTTGAATAAAACATCTGACAGCAGCGGGAGTGACCTTGTTTTACTCAGCAGGAAATGCTCTATAAAATGTGTTTTCATAAATAAAAGTTTACTGCTCCTTTAAAGGAGTTTAAAAGCCCATTTAAATCATTGGACATTTGAGGGATTTTTGTCCCCTATAGAGTACTTGGTTTGCACCTCTTTTTTATTATTGACTATGGCCCCAGGTTCTTAAAGCAAAATTGTTATATTCTAGAAATAAGTAGCTATACCTAAGTATGCCTATTTTATTTGTTTTCAGAACATGGCACCTGTTCTTGTGGTCGTTGTATTTGTGAAGCTGGATGGTTTGGAAAACTATGCCAACATGAAAGAAAATGCAATATGACAGAAGAAGAGAGTAAGAGCCAGTGTGAATCCTCAGATGGCATATTGTGTTCTGGGAAAGGTAAGTGTATGTACTGAAGCACAAAAGCATCAGTAATTGTACTGGCAATTATATATTTTCTGTCGAACATAATTTACCAAAAATTAACAATATTTCTGTAGATGTTCCTTATATGTATCCATTGAGTGCCTTCACAATACCAATAGCAGTTGCAAGTCACATAAAACTAAGCATTGATAACTTTTTCTGATTCTTTATTGGAAGAAGTACAACATACCTCATTTGAAATATTTTTTCATTTTGATGTTATAATAAGCACACGAATACAAAAGCAATTAGTATTAGAGTACAATAAAGTTGTGGTGTTAGCAGACACAGTACTGAAAACCTACCTTGGTGTTTTTTTTATTCTGCTGTGCATCTCCCTCCTTGATAAAGGGAGCTTTACCTTAAAAGAAATGTTTCTTAATTATTTGAAACTAGTTGAACAGCCCGTTACACGGGCCACAGTGCCACTACCACCCGGTCGCGAGGCAGTCATGCGCAGTACAGACTGCCCGCGCCACGACTGATACAGAGCTGGACGCTCCTTCAGAGCGCCCAGCTCTGTATCAGCCGTGGCGCGGGCAGTCACTACTGCGCATGACTGTAGCACGCGCAGCAGTGTGTACTGCGCATGTCACGGCATTACACACGATTTACTGAATTATTATATAGGATGAGTCTCTTAATTTGATCAAAATAAAGACTTACTTAAAGGGATAGTAATACTTCATTTTAACTTTATTTTATTTTGTAGGCATTAAAAAAACATGAAGAATGATATAAGTCTTATCTCCGAAACCTTTATGGTTTAAGAGATATTCACAAACAAAGTATCCCCCCCCTGTTCAATCAGATCAGAAGGGAGATGCCCAGGTAGACTGCAGAGAGGGACAATCTTCAATTAAGATAATGGAAAAAGCTGAAAAACTTGTCAAGGGGGGAAGGGCTTTCATTGTTTTCATACAAAGAAAATTGTCCCCTTCTGTTATCTGTAGTGTCATACAACCAGACTCACATCTGAGAAGAGATGGCTTACACTAGGTAAAAGGGGCGGGGAGGGGAACTTTGCTTGTGAATATCTCATAAACCATAAAGGTTTGAGAGATAAGACTTATATCATTCTTCATGTTGTTTTAATGCCTACAAAATAAAATAAAGTTAAAACGAAGTGTTACTATCCCTTTAAGAATGTGTCCTTCATACAGCAGTCAGGTGAGTAGATTTTGCATTTTAAATGTTTTTAAAGGGATAGTAATACTTAAAATGTAAAAAAAAAATATGTTGTAGGGTTTATCCCCCTGAGTAAAACAAGAGTACTCGCACTGCTGAAAGGTGTTTCATTCAAAAGTTATTAATTTTCATAGTTGAATTTTTTAGGTGCAATATCACAGTGGTCTGAAATTGTACAGTGGTGCTTTTGCTAGACCATACTATGAAGATTTATGGTCCCGGGACCAAAGCTGTCCATAGGATGGTGTAGCAACAGCGCCACTGCACAATTTCAGGCCACTGTGATATTGCACCTAAAAAATTCAACTTTGAAAATTAATAACTTTTGAATGAAACACCTTTCAGCAGTGGGAGTACTCTTGTTTTGCTCAGGGGTATAAACCCTACAACATATATTTTTTTACATTTTAGGTACTACTATCCCTTTAAACCTTTTGTTTCTTGAATTTTCAGGCATTGTTATAATTCTTAAAGACAACAATTGGGTTCTGACGAAGAAGTATTGAGCTATGAAAAGTGTTGACCATCATCGAATTGTTACTTAGCCTTGCAATTTGTATTAAAAAAGAATATAATTTACGCAATTAGCGGTTACAGTTTTTATTTTGGAGTTCTTATTTGGAGTGCTGTCCGAAACGGGGAGATTCAATTCCCCGTTTGCCATGACCATATGAAATTCCACTAACCGGTACTCATTTGGAGGTGTGAGTATATGTACACATATATAATTATATTTAAGAACATTTGAATATTGAATGCACCCTTTTTTCTGGTATACTGATACAGCAGTCAGGTCTGTGTACTGTGTTTTGTCTCTAGACTTTGTGATAATCTCACTATCTTGACAACATTCATGTATCTCATTGGAGTCATGAATTAGGTTATCTCAGTATGGTTAATCTCACTCAGACTGATAAAGTCTACTGTTTTATTGTGTGGATGTACGTATGAAATACAGAGCTAAAATGGTGTGCAGAAAATAAAGGCAACTGAAGATATGACTACTATATATATATATATATATATATATATATATATATATATATGTATTTGACTTCTGTATGAATGGCTCCTTCATAAGTGTTTGTGTTAAACATATTAAGAGCCATTTATTTATTTTGGTATACAGCTGTTCCCCTTTATGCAACAAACTGCAGGTATTAGCTGAGATTCTAAATTTCACTCTGCTTATACACATTTTATTATGTTTACACTGGGTTCCCATTCCATAATCATCAGAATATGCTCTTTTGGGAAATATAGCATGTATACTATGATTGAGTTATGCAACTTTAAGTTAGACATGTGATTATCAAAATGGTTTCTAGGAGAAGAGGTACTGAAAGCAGATTATAATTTATAACAATTATTGTATGGTAAATGAATAGAATGGTAGAGTAAAAGTAATACATTTATTGGCTAGCTAAGTAACTTTAGAATGCAAGCTTTCCAGACCGCTTAGGTCTCGTCTTCTGGCATGTATAGAATGAAGGCTAAATACAAAATACATGACAGGTTATATATTCATTCAAATTATTTTTGAATTTTAATTCCACTGGAGGTGAAATTCTTATCAGTGTCTGTGTAAATGATTCTTTACATGTCAGTAGAGGCATCCCTTTGTAGCTGGCCAAGTGGTATAAGATGTATTTCCTTTTTGATGTATGAATAGTTACAATAAATTTCGTGTGTAGAGATTTTGTGACTTGTAGCCAAAAATGGCTATGTATATGGAATATATGGATTAACCCTCTGAGTGCCAGAGGGTCATGCAACACACCACAAAGCAATGCATTCCATACCACCCCTGGCACTTAAGGACCATGGAACATTTTTTTGGCCAGTCCGGTTCAGGGCTCCCCAAACGGTGCGCAGCCATGCGGGGAGCCCTGAATCCATGATGGTCCTAGCACGTCATGGGCATACCTGGGAATTTTCAGTTGAGGGCTACCCGGAGGGTAGTCCTCTGTTCACCAGGGGGTGACAAAAATGACGCTAATCGCGTCAAAAAGGGGCGGGGCTTGCCGCGAGTGAGGGGGGGACTTAACCCTTTGAGTGCCAGAGTGGTACGGAATGCATTGCAAAGCAATGCATTCCTTACCACTCTGGCACTCAGAGGGTTAAAGGTGACACACAGAAGGCTGGGGACTGAGGATCAGCGGGAGAAAAAGTGGATGTGGCAGAGTTTCAATAGAAACTCTCCACATCCGGAGGAATCAGCCTCTGCCCCGGAGACCCGGTAAAGCTCTGTCAGAACCGGAGTCTCCGGGGCAAATCCGGAGAGTTCCCAGGTATGGTCATGGGTCCTTATCACATATTTGACACATGACATGCCAGGACTGTCATAGGTCCTTAAGGGGCTAATGTATCCTACTCATGCCAGGTAATAACAAGTTACCGGATTTACAATACGCACAGGAACATCAAAAATGGTCACTTGAGGAGTGTAACTGGTCCAGCAAATCTAGTGCTAGTTGTTCCACACTGATGACAGAGATAGACTATGTGACAGCAGCAGGAATCAGGTGTCAACACTGCAGGCTGATGGTAGTGGATTTCATGGTGAGAGGAATGTTTTTGTGGTACAACTTAGAGCCATTGATAACAGTGGAGATATGCCTGAATACAAAAGCTTACCTGATATTGTTACAGAGCACTGGCATCCCTTCATGCTCGCAGTTTATTCATCCTGTAACTGCAAGTCAATACACCAAGTCACAAGATGCAGATTTTTAAGGAATGTTTCTAGAATGAGAGTGACTTTACTGGATATCATTAGTCTGTGCAGTCTATGGATCTCAGTATTCTTTTGAAATGTTGCCCTCTATTGGGTGACCAACAAAAAGGTGCATTAAAAATGCCGCTTAATTCATAACAGCGAGATCAGAATGTTACCCACATGAAAAGGGTGACATTCTGATATCACAGGGTTAAACAACACTGATTTTCTCAGTTATCGTCTTGTTTGGCAGGATCCCTGTCCAATTGAAGCAAAACATCAGATTATATCTATGCATAAAACACCAGCATCTGCAATTTGTTTTGGACTTGAACGCTTGGCATGATGCCTGATTTAAGCTGTCTGAAAAAGGGTATAGCAATGAATACTGGAATTGACTGGGAGTGCAACCCTTTCATTGCTGGAATTGACTGGGAGTTCAACCTGTTCATTACCAGAGGGGGCTTTGTAACATACATGCAAAACAATGCTTTCAAAGCATGGCACTCAAAGGGTTAATGTCCAAGACTGACACCACCCACTGTACTCCACTCAAGGCAGACATAAACCGCAAGACACATTTTATCATCAAGTTAACCTGTCGCTTGGGAGAAAAAAAAATAATAAAATATCTCTACAACTGCAGTACATTTTAATTAGGTGTGCACCACATAATTATAGCTCTTCCTAACTGTATACTGTTTCAAAAACCATAATAACTGACTGCCTGCAACATCCATTAACCTCAAGTGCCATGATGATGGTGCTATGCATCTCCCTGGCATGCAAAAGGTTAACTCATTCATTTCTTGTGAGAGGAGAAGGATACACATTCATAACTATGGACTTTTCCTGTATCACTTCACTATAACAGCCAGGGGGAGGGGAAACAAATGTGGAGTTTAAATTGAAGACTAGTGACAAAAAAATGAGCGCAATCTTTAGCGGCAGGCAGTGTGAGGGTAAGGGGAGGGAGGAGGGAGAATGCTGTTTAGTAAACTGCATCGCTCACCTTGTAGGCATTCTCAGTAAGCACCTTGTTGAAAGGTGCAGTGTCCTCTCCTTCTTCACCAGCCCCCTACCGCCTACAAGTGAGCGATGCAGTTTACTAAACAGCACACTCAGATAATGGGGATTGTAGCCCAATAAAAGTTTGATATCCACATATTATGGGCAAACTGTTCACAACTGGAGCCTCTCATATAAAAGTGTATATGTATATGAGGCAGGCAAAATCAAGAGTTTGGAAATATTATTGTACCCTATTGGTGGCTTAATGCTGTTTCTACTGTTGGCTTAATGCTGTCTAAGACAATGTAGCTGCATAAAGTGAGTGCCATTCCCACAATGTTGAATCGGTATATATCACACATTTTAACAATGCGAGAACATACGACATAAGCTCTTTTGAAGAATCACAAAGAAATGGGCAACGTTGAAGACCGTAGACGCAGCAGTTTGCCAAGGAAACTTAGTGCAGCACATGAAAAACACATAATGCTTACTTCCCTTTGCAATTGGAAGATATTCAGCAGGGCCAGCAGCTCAGAACTGGCAGAAAACAATGGGACCCTGGTATACCCATCTACTGTCCGAAGAAATCTGGTCAGAAGTGGTCTTCATGGAAGACGTGGCCAAAAAGCCATACCTCCGATGTGGAAACAATCCCAAGTGACTCAACTGTGCACAAAAACACAGGAGCTTGGGTGCAGAAAAATGGCAGCAGGTGCTCTGGACTGATGAATCAAAATTTTAAATATTAGCTCTAGCAGAAGGCAGTTTGTTCACTGAAGGACTGGAGAGTGGTACAAGAATGAGTGTCTGCAAGCAACAGTGAATCATGGTGGAGGTTCCTTGCATGTTTGGGTTGCATTTCTGCAAATTGTGTTGGGGATATTGTCAGAATTAATAGTCTCGTCAGTGCTGAGAAATACAGACATATACTTATCCATCATGCAGTAGCATCAGGGAGGCATCTGATTGGCCCCAAATTTATTCTGCAGCATGACACCAAACATATAGGAAAAGCAATTAAGAACTATCTTCAGCGTAAAGAAGAACAAGGATTCCTGGAAGCGATGGTATGGCCCCCACAGATCCTTGGTATCAATATCATCAAGTCTGTATGGGATTACATGAAGAAAGAAAAGCAACTGAGGTGGCCTAAATACACAGAAGAATTGTGGTTAGTTGTCTAAGAGGTTTGGAACAACATACCTGCTGAGTTCCTTAAAAAACTGTGTGCAAGTGTACCTAGAAGAATTGATGCAGTTTTGAAGGCAAAGGATCGTCCACCAAATATTGATTTGATTTAAATTTTCTTCTATTTACTCACTATGCATTTTGTTAATTGATTAATGTAAACTATTAACATGTCTATTTTCTAAAAAGAGAGAGACTGACACATCGAAGAAAACAGAACAATTCGCTATTTAAGATGGTATTACCTATGGAGTCATAAAAGACACGGGATAAATGTGTGAAACTGGGTGTTTTATTAGCATACCACCCAGTGGAGGGATATTTTACTTTAAGTAGGCTCAGGTAATGAATCTTTGGATCTCCAGCATTTGGAGACTCCAATTCTCATCATCCCCAACCATACAATAGCTGGTTTGGGATGATTGGAGTTGTAGTACCCAAAAACTGAAGGCCAAATGATTGAGTACACTTGAAGTAGACCACAAGATGGAAACCATAAGTCAAGTGCATCATCTTTTAAAATATATTTATTTTATTTATTTGAAAGCTGCTTGAAAGGGACATGGCTCATTAGCTAATGACTTGGTAATTAGCTCTTTGTAAGAGGTTTCAGATAACGTATTTAACAAAGGCAGATGATTCCTGAAGCAAATCAGTGAATTGTTTAGAATATGAATCAATTATAATTTACAGCTGTTACTTTTGATAAGTATGTGTCGTTGTCACAGCATTATGTATACACAAGTCTCTCAGGTTTAACGACAGCTGTCAGTGAAGCAATACTTTAGCCCAGGTCCACCAAAGGCATAACATTTTTTTTCTAGACTTAAATGAACTGTAAGACACAAACATGAAAGTAGGTTATATATTATTAAATATTTTGTACTCCAAGCTAAGACACATGTAAAAATACTCTGGAAATTGTGAACAGAGGACTTATGTGAACTTATATTCATACTTTTTGAAAGAACCATAGGACCCTATTAGCATAGCAATCTTAATATGTGTTTCATAAGTGAAAGTGTGGTATTGTCAGTAAATTGTCAGATATAAGAGAGACGCCTTCATGTATACAAGCTACATAAATAAATGTAAACAATCAATAATTTCATAGAACAGTCTACGGATGCATTTGAAAAAGTAAAGTTTCTGATTTTAAGAAGCTAGAATTAAAGATTTATTTGTATTTATTTATGTATTTATTTTTTTTACAGATGCTAGCTTGGGGTACATGATATATTATAACTCTCTTCCAACACTGATGTCAGCATTCATTTTTAAATACAGTCTTTATTTTCAAGATTTTTAAAAATAGGGTTGGGAAAGTGAGAAAGGAGGAGGTATATAAAAAAACTGAAGGGGTAGGGGAAAAGGAGGCATGTAGGCCCCTTGTACATAGTAGTTATACAGTATCATGTAATCATGCAACTGATAGGACCTAAGCTTATCATAAGCAATATAAGAAATAAATGTGCATCACATAAGAAACTACGTTTTAAGAGGCAATGAATTTGAGAAGAACCGTGGACTCCAGAAAACTCATTACATTGGAAACTGGCAGATAAGAATTGGTCTGTCCATTTTGATTAAATACGGTAGGTCCTCCATATTTTTATTTCAGTAACTCTAGCCATCCTCTCCTCTAATGTTGGAGAAGACATTTCCATCCAGTGGAGGGGAATCAGCACATTACCTGCATTAAACTGATGAATTGACAATTATTTCTTGTATTTTGAGAGGAGCTGTTAAGAATTATGCAAAAGCATATAACAGACAATGTTAGAATGGACGCACAGAGCAGTTTCATTTTGAAGCAATTCCACCAAATATGTATTATGGTACCCCTGGTACTCTTGTATCTCCAGCAGGTGTCTGAGATATTAGGGCAGGCTTAGTGGATGGGTATTGAGCTCCTGATGCATCACCAGTATAGAAGTTTAAAGTTGGACGCAGTTGTTGTGTTCCTAACAGAGAAGTGGCATATAAAGCTAAATATTTTTCTGCATCAGGATGATTTGAGCGATTTATTTAGCTCTTGTTTCCACCTCAGGGTTTAGGCAGCAAATCCAGAGCATCATGTGAGGAATGTAATGAATCTGTTTGAGAGATTGATGGTATTGGAGGGACAGGAGAGGTGAATATATTTTCAAAAATTGTCTCATCCCTAAATAAAGTGTCTGTGGGTACAAGATAATCTAGGAAGTGTTATATAACCAATTATCCATTGTCAACCAAGCACATTTGTTTTTAGGAGTGTTTTTAGGGCTAAGATCTTTGCTTTATCAAAAATGTGTGATTTATCAGTCCAGAGTTTGTAGCACTAGTAGGTCTAATCCAGGGGTGAAGAGAGGTTTGCCAAAATTGCTGTCAAGGGGTCGTGGACAAGAGGAGAAACCATCATTCTTTAAATAAAGTAACATAGTTGATGAGGCTGAAAAAAAGACGAGTCCAGAAAGTTCAGCCCATGCCATATCATGCCAGAGGAAGGCAAAAAAACTAAATAAGATGATGAAGCCATTTCCAGTGAAGTTCCAAGTGGGTAAAACAATTCCTTCCTGACTCCAAATGGCAGTCAGATATTTCCCTGGATCAACAGCCTATCGTCTTTGAAGCAAACTGTCATATTTCTCAATATTGTTCTGTGATAGATCGATAGATAGCATATAGCAGGGAATAGTCTCCTGCATGCTCACTTTGCACACCCACTGTTTCAGGTAAATAATATACCTAAAGGCCAATTTCTCCGCTTACGCAGGAATTGCTCCACAGAGGAGGAATTCGAAACAGCCTCCATTGATCTGTTCCAGAGGATTTGTGTCAGAGAGTATGGTAAGGATTTGCTTACCCAGATATATGGCTTCACCAAAAGTAAAGCTAGGGAGGAGTTGTTGGAGGAGTCCCCCCCCCTGGGTTTTTGGGGAGACTGGCATTAACTTTATTACTACATATAGTTCCCATTATAAACAGACTTGCAACATCATTAGGAAAAATCTTGCCATTTCATACATGGATGATAAATTATCAAACATACTTAATGATGGTTGCAGTTTTGTAGCAAAAAAGAAGAATGACAATTGGCATGTGTATGAGTAATAAAGCAATTCCCACATGGTTAGAGCATAAGGGTTTTTTCAAGTGTGGTGCAAGTGTGTGTAAATACTGTAAATATGCTCATCTAAATAGTTATATGGAATGGTAGACAAGGAGACTTAAGATATCAAGGGTTACATAAATTGCAACTTAGAATATGTTGTATATTTGTTCACATATCTAATCTGTTTGGTCCAGGATGTAGGACATAACATTCATTCTTTAAAACAGAATTAGAATAGAATTAGAATTAGAGAACATATAACCCAAATTGAACATGGACAAAAAGAGTCCACAATAGCCAAACATATTTTGGATTGCCATGCAGGCAATCTATCTTGTTTTACTTTTCAGGGAATTGAAAGGGTTAGGCTACCATGGAGGGGTGGGGATATTATCAAGTTGATAAATAAAAGAGAGGCATACTTGATATTCCAGCTTAAAATAAGGACACCCAGTGGATTGAATGCCAACTGGACATTAAGCATATATTTTGATTGATGTGTATAATAGGGGTGAGTGAAATCTCTCGCTGTGTTCCAGCGAAAACCACATTGTTGTCTGCTTTTTCATGGGAAAATTTGCTTTAGAACCAAAGATTAAAGTCTTTGTATTTTTCATCCATTGGCCAAAATTGTTCGCCATTTTTTCGATGGCTAGAAAGTTTCCGCCCATTGATTTACATGGTTTTTGTCTTTTCGCTTTAAAAACGTGATGGATTCGAGGAAATGAAACACAATAAAAGCAGCTACAGAGCAAGGCAGATGTGCCGTGCTGTTCTGCTCTGTTATTTTTGCAAACTTGAGGCAGTAAAGGCTCATAGTGTCAGCTATCACTCTGATCAGGTTTAAAAATAATAAAAGGAGGAACTGAAAGGATCATTATGTATCCACTGAGTCTGAGGAGAAAGTGAGCACTACAGAAGCAATGCTGGCCAGTCCCCCTAAATCACCCCTAGGGTTTTGGGAGAAAATAATATCAAGGGAGTAACAAAAGGGTAGTAGTATTCAGAGCAAGACATGGCAGCTGCCTGTGCCTGCTGCCAAACGTGCTGTGCCTGCTGCCATATGTGCTGCTTCTGCTGTAAGATGTGCTTGCCTGCTGTCAGATGTGCTGCCCCTGCTGACAGTGCCACCAAAAGTGCTGTGCCTGCTGCCAGTACTGCCCCTGCTGCCATCAGTGCTGTGCTTGCTGCCAGTGCTGAACCTGTTGCCACCAGTGCTGAAGCTGCTGCTAGTATCTTGTAATACTCAGGAGGCGGGGGAAGGAGAAGATGATACCAGGTTTGACAGTAGGGGACACTTGCCATCCACAAGCAGTACCACCAGTGCTAATACTGCTACAACTAAGTTCCAGCAGCTTGTTAGCGTTAGAAGTGAATCAATATCCTTATATTACTAGTGACTGTGAGGAGGAAAACTCAGGGGCTGAAATTGATGTGGTTGGTGTTAATAGTAGTAGTAGTAACAGTGATGTTGAAGCAGCCGGTGGGACTAGTGTTAGGACAGCGGTAGGGGGAAGCAATTGAGAGCATCCAGACTAGCGGTCAAGGGAGCCCACGCCATTCCCCTGACCCTAGGAGTTCCCTTTCCCCCACAGCATTGTCCCTATGGAACATGATCCTGAAGAAGGCAGAATTGTCACCATAGCAGTAATACCATCACCACCAAGAGCACAGATCAACTGCCTTTGCCTGATGCTACTGCTGCCGGTCTGCCTTCTTCACGTCACCAAGAAATGGCAAGTTTGACATTAGGGGACCCTCTGTCACATTGCTTGTCACCTTCTCCAACCAGCAGTGAGCTACTCTAATTCCTGCTGCTGCTGAGTTGCAAGGGCAGCAGGATGCTGAGGAGCAGGTTAGTGTGCCACAGACCACCTTGGACTCAGTGGGAAAGGGGTCAACAAGTAATGCGAGACAGATTCCACTTGCCTGCAGTAGCAATATTCCTGGTCCTAGTTGCAGTGCTGATTCTGAGGCAGTAGCAGCAACATTATCCACTGCCACAGACAGTGGAGGACAAGAAGAAAGAGGCCCTTCTTCTCCACCTCTTCCCTATCCCTATTCCCTGAAGTCATGGGTGTAGGACTATTTTTATCTTGTGGCAGGCACAGTGCAGTCATCGCCAACAGCACTGTGCACAATTTGTGAGAAGTCAATGAGAAGGAGAAAGGAGGAAACGTGTCTTGGCATAATAACAGACACCATGACATTTATGTCAAACATGTTAAAGCCAAACACCCACCACAGAAATTGAGCACCACTGTTGCTGTACCCCCTGACTCTCCAGAAAGGCAACAAGATGCGAGGCAAAGATCAGAGAAGAGTAGAGAAACCCAGGCAGAAAATGGAAATTCCATGATGTGTGAAACAACTAGCTCACCATCTCCTCCTTCCTTTCGGGTACCTACATCTTCTGCCAATCCACCTCATTCATCGTTACCTCCCCCACTGTGATAGCCACTGCGTTGATATTAGGATGTTCGTCTCCACCCATTGCATACTGTGTGGTGCACTGACTACACATGCCAGTGTGGTGAAGGAGAATCGCAAGCAGGGCATCAAGCGGCATCTGAGGAGATTCCAGTATGTTACAATGGTGGCAGGAAGGGTTCATCCTTACTAAGTAATTTATCATGTATCCTTAGCCGGTTCTAGACAAGGGGTATAGTGACAGTGGCAGTACTTGGTTTCTGGTGTCATGGTGTTTGGATACAGTTGTGCCCCCAGATGTTATTTACCATACACACTGTGCACATTGCAGTAGCTGAAGAGAGGCACATTTCCTTCTTTCAAGGGAAAAATGTATATTCTACACACCCATGATTTTAGGGGAAGGGCAGGTGGAGAAGAATTATTGTCCAAGTCCTTCTTTTCTCCACATATACTGGGGGCTACTTGTTGTGCTGCTACTGCCTCAAGCGAATCACTGGAGCTAGTTGTGGCAAGTGGAACCTTCATCATCCATCACCCATATTACTTCTGTTGTTGATCCCATTCCCTTTCAGATGCCTAATCATCCTGTTGCTTAAACAACTCAGCAGCAACAGCAGCAAAAACAGCAGGTGCAGAGGGCTTGTGCTTTGAAGAAAAAAAAAAACACAGCCCTACAAAAAATAAACTATTTTTGGGGGGTTGTTTCTAGCAAGCCTAAGTCCTACAAATCAATGTTTCCTTAGGGCTTGTGCGAAACAAGCTTAACTCCTACAAATCAATGGTTCCTCAGGGCTTGGGCCTCTAACAACAAATCTAACAAATCATCCTCTACAAATTTCAAGTATTAGTCCACCCAAGTGGCAGATTATGTCAGGGGGTTCCTGTCTCTATCACTTTACCTACAAATTTCTTATTTTATTTTATTTTATTGTTTTATTTTTTTTATTAACTGTCCCCCCATACCAGTCATGAACCCCCCAAAAACAAATTCCCTGTTCAACTGATTCATGCCCCAGACTCCACCCACTAAGAAAGGTACCCTCCTCAGTCCCTTTTTAGACCAGGTCTTATGAGGTTTTTTAAATCGTATTTAGGATTTATTTTTTATGAATTGCCCCAAATCCCAGTAAAATAACCCCCCCCCAAAAAAAAATGCCTGTTCAACTAATTCTTTCTCCACACTTCACCAACACAGACACCCTCATGCCCCTTTTATACTATGCATTTGGGAAATAAAATAATATGTGTTGTGTGTAAATTCAATATTCCCATCGATTTCAATGGAATGAGCTAGGCAAAAAAAAAGGAAAATCGGCACTGTTCCACGGGAAATTATTCGCAAAGAAGGAAGTGCCATTATTTGCCGATTTCAGTTTGAGGCAAAATTTTTTGCCCATCTCTCATATGTAAGTATATATTTTTTATTTATTCATTTATCTTCATGATTATTTTTCTATTTATATTAATCTTTATGCTTTTTTGGTTTGAACATTCGGCAAAAACTCCACCAGTCTCCTTAGAGTGATTTATTAATAATAGATCATTCTAAGGAGACCGGTGGAGTTTTTACCGAATGTTCAAATCAAAAAAAGATGTCTTACTGTTCTGATAATAAGATATTCCTGTTGATAAGAAATATTGATATGTAGGTGGTCTGGTGGATGGACACTCTTGTCATATGTATATCCTATGCATATACACTGCAAGTACATAATTTTTCTCTATGTATACATATAAATTTATTATTTATAATAATAATAAATGTTTAGATTGAAAAGTTCCTAAATGCATATGTATATGTGTGTGTTCGATACATAGATATGTGTTTTTGGTAAGATGTCGTTAATCCTTCATTTGTTTGTGTTTTTTTTATACATATGTGATAAACTAGGAATTAATCAATCTCCTTAACAAAGGATATGTGATCGGTTGTTTGTCAGCTGAATGCAGAGGAGGCTATGTTGTTTCCTTTTTATTAGCCAAATGTATTTGTTTTGCTACTTTTTATATTTGATGATCCCGGTTGTTTGCTCAGTCTACGATTAAGCTCTGTAGAGCGCAAAATGTGTAAGATGTTCTTATAACCTCTTTGCTTATCTTCGACCCATTTCACTCTTGCCTATGTGTACTATCATTTTAAGTTTTTCAATAAGCCAAGAGTGTCTGGTACTTTTTTGAAAGCAATTACAGTATCTGCAAGCGCAACATGCCCCTACTGTAATAACCCTACCTTTGTTTTAGTCAAAAGCACCTTTCCTCTAGTCTTAATGGATGATCTCTTGTTCTTTGCTCAGCTATTTGAGTAAATAATTAATTAGAAAGTTTTTGTTTTGACCTCAAATATATTTATAAATCATAATCATACCACCCCTTAGACGTCTCTAATGTAAGAAAACCCAATTTGGCTAGTCTGTCTTTACAACTCATATCCTCTAATTCCCTTATCAATTTTGTTGCACGTCTCTGTACTTTCTCCCAGTTCAATAATGATTTTTTAAAGAACTGGTGCCAAAATCTGTACTCTAGATTAGGCCTTACCGAGGATTTATACAGAGGTAGAATTATATTCTTATCACTTGCATCTATGCTTTTTTAATGCAGGATAGTACCCTATTTGCCCTTTCAGCAGCTGAGTGACAGTGCTGTGTAGTCTATTGTTAATGAAGTTGTCCTAACTCTCTCTCTAATGAGGGTTCCTCAAGCAGTTAACCATTTGGTGCAAATGTATCATGTTTGTTTCTACAACCCAAATGCATAACCTTAAATGTATCTACACTGAACCTCATCTGCCACTTTTCTATACTTTGCTTAGTTTATCTAAATCTTTTTGCAGAGAAATAACATGCTACTCTGTATGTATTTCCTAAGACACCTTAGTGTCATCGGCAAAGATTGAGACATTACTTTTAATTCCTACTTCTAGATCATTGATACACAAATTAAAAAGTGTTGGGCCCTGGACTGAACCTTGTGGCACCCCACTTACAATTTTAGACTAACTTGAAAAGGTTCCATTTCCATTTACAACAACCCTTTTCTATCTACGATTTAACCAGTTCTCTATCCTTGTACAGATATCTCCCAACCTCAAGACTTTTAATTGATGCAGTAACCTCTTGTGAGGAACAGTACTGAAGGCTTTTGCAAAATCCAAGTATACTACATCAACAACATTCCCTTGTCCAAGTTACAACTTACAATTTCATAAAATGCAAGTAAATTAGTCTGACATGATTTATTCTTCATAAAACCATGCTGGCTCCTACTAATAATATTGTTGGCCTTCACATATTTCTGAAAACTGTCCGTTGGTAGCCCTTCTAATATGTTGCCCATTATGGAAGTCAAGCTCACAGGTCTATAATTTCCTGGAATGAATCTTGTCCCGTTTTTGAACAACGGTATTACATCAACTTCCTTGTAATCACAGGGTACTATGCCTGATGAAAGAGAATCAATAAATAGTATGTCTTTTCAAAATACCAAACCGTGGCTACTAATGTTGGGAGATTTATTCCTAGTCTAACAGGGGAAGATGACTACAGCCAGGGTAATAAGTTTAAAGGGCTAAGGCTGAAATCTTCTTCTGTAGTAACCAAACGTGTATGTGAATTTTTAAATCAATCTGGCTGCAGGAGTGCAACTTGAACTAACTGAGCCCTAGGGAGAAATCTGAGGCTAGGTCCCCTTCCTGGTCTGGAAAAAGTTTAAATTATACACTGAAACAGACTTAAGGAAAAATCCAATAGGGAGCTCATGGGTTCTACAGAACATAAGTTTGGCCATCAGGCCATGTTGCAGTTAACTCATATACAGGATCCCCTGTTTTGTGCCAAAGTGTCAAATAACTGGTAATGGACTTGCAAACAAAACTGGTGGAATATAGCATTACTAACCCAAAGGTATGGGGATGGAGTCTGACAAGGTTGGTTCTTCCATTGGGGTAGATATTTGTCTCATGGAGTAATGAGGTTGCTGTCAGTGGGCTCTCTGTGCTTGACTCTGCTAGAAGATGAGATTCTGAGTCACTATCTCCATGGCATTCTATGCTGGTATGAGTATTGCTTGCTTTTGCAGAGTGCTGCAGAAGATGATAAAATCTGGAGACCCTCTGAATATGACATATCAACCATCCTTTAGTGCTATAAGTCTGAGTGGGGAAACTCCAAGTTATCTTATTGGCTCAATGAGTGTGAATCAGGGTCTTCAATATTTGTACCTGTTGCATTTTTAGCTCATGTAAATCTTTGAATAATTGTATTTCAATGTTATAGTGAATTATCTACATCATATTTCTAGTTTTTTGGAGAATCTCCTCCTTGAGAGGGTAGTGGGGAATACAGCATATTATGTCTCTGGACCTTTGCACAAGGGAGTCCTCTTCCTGCACGCTTTAGCTCTTTGTAGTGCTTCTCAAGGTTAGTAATCATATAGGCCAACTGCTGCAGGTCTGCTTTGACTTCCGCTATCTCCTTTGTTTTTTTTTGGGGGGGGGGTGCATTAAGGTGTGATAAAATTAGAAGATCACTTCTCTTGTGGATAAACTCTGCATTTCCATTTTCATTTCCAGCTCCATTCCCAATACACTAAGATTTCTCCAGCTTTGAAAATCTTAGTTTACACTTTAGTGATGTATAGAGATATGAGAGAGAAAATCAGATTGTAAATATTGGGATATATAATATACTGTCTGACAACCAAGCCTGGTTCTACTGTCTGCTGGTAGTCAAAGGACCAAAAATTCATATTGTCTGACAGTCCAGCCTTATTCCCCTGTCACTCTATACAGAAATACATGCAAATAAGAAATAACTTCTAAAAGCAGAGTTTTATTAAAGAAGTAGCTTTCCACATATCAGTACGGATTTGCACCTACAGATCACCATTAGATAGTTGCATATCTCCCTACTGGTTCTCACAGCCACAAAAACTGTGCACATATTCCTGTCTTTTACATCATCTTATTCAGTCCTCTTATTCAGTTGAAAGGGTGTTGAGCCAGCTTCTCGGGAGGGAGGGGGGAACTTTCAGTGCTTATATCTCTCACACCATAGCGCATTGAGAGATAGGGTTTGCACCATTAAGCTTATTTTTTCGTCCTCTACAGAACTATAACAAGTTTTTATGGGACATTACTAACACTTTAACTCCAGTGTCACTGAAGGTTAAGACACACTCTAA
The DNA here is from genome assembly GCA_037306005.1 of Rhinophrynus dorsalis. Taxonomy (NCBI): domain Eukaryota; kingdom Metazoa; phylum Chordata; class Amphibia; order Anura; family Rhinophrynidae; genus Rhinophrynus; species Rhinophrynus dorsalis. Next base: position 412,184,191 of record CM074719.1, on the reverse strand, counting down.
TTCATGTGTGAAAAATTCTAACTAGAGATCAGCTAGATGCTAATAAAAGGGTAGATACTTGTGTGATCTCAAAGGAGGACAAAGTCTTGGGTTTTTGTTTTGTTGTTTGTTTTTCAGTCAAACTAGATAATTTATTCTAATCAAAAATAACTATACTAAAGTCAGAGTAAATATAGTGCTGGTCCAGTTATCTTTGTGTAGATATTTGCTTGCTTTCAAGTTTTTTTTATTGTGAAGGTATATAAGTGTTCGTAATTAGTCAGACATAACTGTGTGTAAATACATTATGGCTAGGCATTACCCTGTCCTTTGTAGGTATTTTCTGTTTTGGGAGGATGGGGGTATGGTTCTTTTATGTTCATATAGAGAGGAAAAGTGTATAGTATCAAAGGATTAACATTTTCTGCAATTTTAGAAGCATTTTTAGAGGGATATTAATACTGAAAATGTAAAAAAAAATATGTTGTAGGGTGTAATTTGGGGTCAAACCAACTATATCTTAGGGAGTCTTGGAGACCTCTGTACCATTCATGGAGTTTAATGCACCTTTTAAAATCAGTAGGGATTTGTAGAATTGTCATCAAACCACCTCCATGGTGCAGTTGTTTTGCCCCTATATTGCTCCTATTTAGATTGATGAGTTAAACGTCAATTCAATGGGCAATACAAGTGGGTGTCATTTTGAACATAGCTATATGGCAACTGTTCAGCTGACAGTCACAGAGTGATTATAGCCTTAGACTGCAATAAGGATAGTCCCTCTATCTGTCCTCTAAAAGGCAACTATCAGGTCAAATTGTCAACTTTTGCATCCTGTAAATTAATTATGTCAACAAATATTTTAAAATCTGAAAAAGCCCCTTTACATACCAAAATGGTATGTATGTAAAATGATGCAATGTTATTACAGTATTAGAACCCTTAATATAATAAAATAATATAAAAAAGGATTTTAAAAACTGTTTTAATATCAATAAAGAAACATAATTTCTCAACCCCAGAATTCTGGTTTTGGTTGTAGGGCCTATATTCTGGAAGGACCTGCTAACTTCCTCACTCTGCTTGACCCAACTCAAGACAAGTTAAATTGTATTAATATTATTATTAGTATTATTGTTTATATTCCATATGTAAGCCATCTGAGCAGGGCCGGATTTACATCTCAGGCGCCCCTAGACACAACAACCTTTGGCGCCCCTAGCCCCGCCTTTGGTTCACCCCTAATCACGCCTCTCACTTATCCACACCCCTCCACTAACCACACCCATTTTTACATTTGTTTTATTATTCACAGTACTGATGGTTTGCCCCAGAACTGTTCAAGTTTACTTTAAGGAATAGTGTACACTTTTCTGATTAAATCTTAGGTTTTACACTTTCTGGTGCCAGAGAGGGGCCCAACACATTGCTTTGCACTGTGTTGGGCCCCTCTCTGGCACTAAAAGGGTTAAAGAGCTTTGCTCTACTAACAGCAAAGAGAACTAAACAGTTCTTTGTCTCTAGTACAAATTATATAAGGTTATAGTCTTAATGGTAACGCACAATGTATTGCTCTGTGTTGGAGACCTTTCTAGCATGTAAGGGGTTAAATGTCCCAGTTAAATTAATGGGGGTTTTCATTTGTAGCCTATGGTGTTTGAGTCCATATTTTTTCCCAACTCATTATTTTGTCTCTAACATCCAAGGGGTTAAAACTTTTTTTGCTCATGGAGAGGCCAGTGCCATCTTGCATTGGGGAACCCTTGTTGCAGAATTATTCAATTAAAAGAATAAAATAAAGTTTGGGGGAAATATCTCCTTATGCACCCTATGCCCTGTCTATGAGCTAGATACATTTAACCCTTTGAGTGCCAGTCACAATGTGTTATATACCCCTCTGGCACTCAAAGGGTTAATGGAGAGAGAGAAAAAGAAAGATAAGGGCAGCATCAGAAAGGTGCTTACATTAGCTCTTTCCATATATTTAAATAAACAACCAAATCAAATAGTGTTTTGTGTAGCCCATTTATTTGATACCTCAGTTACCAACAGGCTACCTCAAAACTAGAGGCCAGTTCAGTGCTCAACTAAAGTTATTCAGCTTGGAAATGAGATCCTCAAAAACATAACTTTTATTATACATATTAGAACCTTTATATACATCCATAACCAGTCAGGATTTTCTTAAAAACACCAGCGCCACGCGTGAGAGTACCAGTGTTAGAGACCCCACCTGCTGATAGATGACCTGTGCCTGGCAAGAGGCAACCCATGCAGAGACCCGCTCTGGAAGATGACCAACGCCACGCACGAAAGGACCCATACTGGGAGGAAGAATATCCACACCACACGCGAGAGGACACCCATCGCCACACGAGAAGACCCTTGCCGCATGTCAGAGGCGTTAGAACCAGTGGTGCACATAAAAGTACAACCAGTGTGAGAAGACCTGCGCTAGGCACAAGAGGACCCAACCGGGTTGGAGAGGACCCTCACCATGCACGAGAGGACCCCATCCTCCTCCTTATCCACGCAGGGTGTTTTTTAAAAAAATCCTGATTGGTTATGAATGTATATAAGTTTACTGCAGGTGATCCCAGAGACTCTCTGTGGCCCGGAACAACTGAGCCTACTGTCTAGTGCCCCCGAGGCCTCAATAAAACTTAAACGGCCAAACTCTCTGGGGCCGCCCCTAATTGCTCCCTGGGCATGGCCGGGCCTCTCCTGGTGGCGGGCCCTCGATCCGTGCCCAGATGCCCGAATGTTCCGTCCGCCCCTGGTCCCAGGTGGTGGTGACCAATGACAACAGAGGTGTGGCACGCAGGAGTAGCAGGTTGCATGAAGCGCCCCGGCGGCACAGGCACAGCCGCTGGTAACAGACTACTACAACAAGCGGTAAAGCTCCCTCGAGTCGAGGGCATAAGCACAGACCATAATTATAAATTTAAGTGCCACAGCAGTCAGCATTATGCACCCGGAATTGTGGGCGTGAGAAAGGCATTGCCAGGCGCCCCTGAAAATCGGGTGCCCTAGGCAAGTGCCTTGTCTGCCTATTGTCAAATCCAGGCCTGCATCTGAGTACCATTTGCTGAGCAATGTACTACTCCACCCATGTAAAGAGTTGCTTAAAGACTTAACACTGTCACTTGTCTAAATTCTCATTTCAGTAGGGGGGCACACATGAAGACAGTATTTGTATAATTAATCATCTGCCTTAATGTATTCCACTCTATGGCAGAGCTGATATGTACTATAAGACCGAGAAGGAGGAGTTCAGATTAGTGAGTCAATGGGCCGAATGTCCAAAAGGATAACGACAAAAATTTGTCGTATGAAAGACAAAAATAAGTCATTGAATGCATGAACGACATATTTTCTATAGAGTATTCTGCAAAAAACTAGCAATGTCCGTTGTGTACGACACAACTCCAAAACTGACGGGCAAAGGGGCGGGGCAAGGGCATGGCTAAACTATTCTCCAGTATCATATAGAGGGAAAAAAAATTTGTTGTAACTAATAACAAAAAAGTCTTTCAAAAGACAAAATTTGTACGTTAAGAAAAAAGTGGAGGGAATGTGAAGTTCTGAATGTGAGAATTTTTGTCTTTAGTTAAGACATTTTTGTCGATAGTTAAGACATTTTTTAAGACATTTTTGTCGTTAGATAAGACTTTTTTTGTCGTTACATATGACAGTTTCAGTCAGGACAAATAACATATTTCTGATCACAACCGACACTCTGAAAATATAATGATCCCAACGATACTGTACTTTGAAAAGTCGTTACAAACGACAAAAGCTATTTCGCTACTACTTTGAACATATGGCTCAATGTGTGTAATTAATCATTCTGACAATGCGGCAAAAATCAGAGAATTCTTCTCTCTGAGGTTAGTGTCTTTAACTTTGAAATTAAATATCACTTAAACCCCTACACTGGCTGAAAAATAAAAAACACCAAGAATAGGCTTTTAAAATATGTCAATTTAATGAGACTATAAGATGGTAGATAATACTTCCATTTTAATATTTTATTTACAGGATCTGATGGGCTGAGGTAATCCAGGCCAGCACCAAGGCAAGGATGTGGTTCAAAAGTGGATAATTTACCTATGACCATTTTACCATAAGGGTGGATGGAGTTGTCAGAACAACTCTCCCTTACTGAGGTGTAAAGGGAAGTGCTACTCCATTAAAATATAAATCATTTTATGAGATTATGGGGTTCTTTTGACCCAATAATAATTTTTAGATGATCCCTCCACCTATTTTAATGGGTGGATGGGAAAGGGTAGAATCAATATCCATTAAGGCAAATACATTTATATTTGGGTCTTATGGAACCCGTGACATATTTCCCCTAAAACAAAATTACCATTCTTGGGTTCCATGGATGCAGAGTTACTTTTATATTATTTATATATATTCTAATACTATTTTGTTCATATGCACAGTCCCATTGTTTAGCTACCTGAGATAGGTGTGTGTGTGTGTGTGTGTGTGTGTGTGTGTGTGTGTACCTGAACATTGTGACCTGTGAGTTTATTATACTGCTACACACTGAGGTGGGAGTATCGGCAATAAACTTGGCTTTAACATGAATGAAGGTATATACACATACACACACACATACATGCTCTTTTCACATTAGGTCAGAAATTATTATTTATTCATAATTATGAAATCAAAACATCCATTAACACGTAGTGGTGATTAGGCAATTATAGATTAATGCAATTCTTTTATTACTTTTTAAAAGTTTCAAAAGCAGTTGATGTAAATTACTATTTGAAGTAATTTTTAATTTTGTGTGTACCATAAAAAGACCAATATATGACTAAGCTAAAATGAAAATTCAGCGACTGTGAGTTGAAAGTAACAAAGAGTGTTGCCAGGGGATAAAATTATATTTAGCTTGCTTGACAATGGCTGGAGGAAAGACAATTGCTAGAAGATAATTTAATCTGAAACAAAGCACTGAATGTTTGCACAGTAGGAAGAAGCTACAAAGAATAAACATGCATGATGACACAGTGTTCAGATAAAAGCATAACACTAAAATCTGAGTGTGTCACAAGAAAGGTTCCCAGTGACTCATAACTCTAATAAAGTGAGTAAACAGAAATGGAACTGGAACTAAAAGAAATGTAGATAAAAATAGACTATGTGGACATTCTGGGAAAGAGCCTCTAAGTCTAGGTGCAGAGTAATTTGTACTTTTCTCTAGGCCCATCCACCTTGCTAATGCACATTGTTCATATTCCAGACAATGAGCAAACATAAAGGTTTGGTATTGCTAAAATAATCAACTCGTTGTTGATGTTGAGGGCATGTTATGATATTCTCTGATGTATATTAACATTTGAACACCACAATAAAACTTCCATACATTAAATTGCCTTGTTTTCATTAGGCTGCCAAAATAATTTTACCTGCACCCCTTTCATCCTATTTGAGTCTCAGGACTAGTGCAATGCAAACAAGTGTTGTTTGTTTTTGTTTGTTTTTTTAAGGTTAACCAGACTTTTTGGAACGGTACTCAAGTACTCCGTCCTGGCAACATTTCTTTCCCCAAAATAAGAATTAAAAAAAAAATGCATCCTACATCTTAAAAAATTGAAGTACCAACAAGTTTTTAGTGTCCGCCAAGGTGGACCTTCAATAGACTATTGACAATAATATGGATTGCTTCTATCCTCGACTCCGTCAGTGTTAGGAGTCCTAAAATAGTAATCCTAAAATAGTAAAAACATCATTTACTTATTTGCCTTTAAGCACAGTTGTGAGTCAGCCAACTGAATAACTGCTTCACTGAAAAAGTTGTTATTATTGAAGTGACTGTATTATCATCAAAACAACGTTTCATTATCTATATCTACAGTCACCTAAATATTTATACAAGCGGACACAGGGATATTTAGTTCTTATTAGATATTCTCAAGCTCCAGAGCAAATAATTGTTTTTAACTTCTGTAGTTTATAAGTGCACCTATTTACTAATTTAATTTATTTTATTTTCCTTGTTTATTTTTTAAAAATAAACTATTTTGTTTATCATTAGACGATAATCATTTCGCTCTCCTTATTGTTGGTTTTTTTTAATATATTTTTTATTGTTGAGATATGCTATCTTAGCTGTTTACTATCCGTTATTTGTGATGAATAATATTTTACTGTTTTTGTTATTTTGTCTAAGACTTAGAACACCAGCAACTTTAAACCAGCAGAGATGATTGGCATGGTTATTGCATTCAATGATTGCAATTTGTGCAATTTTGACATACACTGACATTGAATGTGCTTTTACATGTCAGTGATGCTTATTTCACAATACTATATATTAATGGCAATCACTTGATACATAACATGAACACATCAGCATTGCTATATCCTGAGCTAGAGTGAGCTTTCAGAAGAGTGACTGAGGACAGACTGGCCAAGAATATATATACGTTTAATACTCTGCATTGGTATGTAATATAATGAATGCAGAACAGTTACAAAAAGTTATAAACTCAAAAGATAATATCTCCATTAAAATGTTTTAGTTAATATTTTAATCACCAGTTGGAAGTGTATTATATCAGTTTATCAAGATACAGTATTTTTTAAAGGAACAGTAATGTCCCATAAAAACTTGTTATAGTTTTGTAGAGGACGAAAAAATAAGCTATGGTTTGAGAGATATAAGCATTGAAAGTTCTCCCCTCCCTCCCCTTCTTCTGATGTCAGCGCTGTGCTGACAGCAGGAGATCCTGGTCTGGGGATCAGCCTGCAGCTCTGCAGCAGAGGCGAAATTGCGTTATTGCAAAATAATTACTTCATTGGAAAGGTCTACAAAGTGTGCCTGGTTTGCAAACACTCTTTGTAGACCTTCCCAATGAAGTAATTCTTTTGCAATAACGCAATTTCAGCTCTGCTGCAGAGCCAACTCGTGTCGGCCGACGGATCTCCTGCTGTCAGCATTACAGCTGACATCAGGTGAAGGGGAGGGAGAGGGGAACTTACCATGCTTATATCTCTCAAATCATAGTGGATTGAGAGATAGGGTTTGTGCCATTAAGCTTAATTTTTCATCCTCTACAAAACTATAACAAGTTTTTATGGGACATTACTAACACTTTAAGTCCAGTGTCACTGAAGGTTAAGAGACATTCTAATTCATGTGTAAAAAAATTTAACTAGAGATCAGCTAGATGCTAATAAAAGGATAGAAGATCTCGAAGAAGGACAAAGTCTTGGGTTTTTGTTTTATGGTTTTGGTTTTTCACTCAAACAAGATAATTTATTCTAATTAAAAATAATAAATAAATAAATAAAAATAAATAAATAATAAATAATAAGGAAGTCAGAGTAAATATAGTGCTGGTCCAATTATCTTTGTTTAGATATTTGTTTGCTTTCAAGTTTTTTTTTTTTATTGTGAAGGTGTATCAGTGTTCGTAATTAGTCAGACATAACTGTGTGTAAATACATTATGGCTAGACTTTACCCTGTCCTTTGTAGGTATTTTCTGTTTTGAGAGGATGGGGGTATGGTTCTTTTATGTTCATATTACAACAAGGGCAAGAGATCTGGAAAATGGTATAATCTCAAAGAGGTAACATTTTCTGCAATTATAGAAGCATTTATAAAGGGATAGTAATATTTACAATGTAAAAAAAAATGTTGTAGGGTGTATCCCCCTGAGTAAAACAAGAGTACTCCCACCGCTGAAAGGTGTTTTATTCAAAAGTTATTACAGCTTAACGTTTAATTTTTAGGTGCAACATCACAGTGGCCCCAAAGATCTAACAATTTAAATAGTAATTGTTTATGTTTTATGTTAACCCCTTAACCCCTTAAGAACTGGCGTGCGCACACACGGCCGGCACTTGAGGACCACAGGGCTTTTTTTTTTTTTTTTTTACATTTCGATTCAGGGCTTGCTGAGTGGTGTGCAGCCGCGCCGGGAGCCCTGAAATCCATGCCATGCCAGGACCGTCACTGGTCCTTAAGTGCTGGACCAAATTGATGGTCCTGGCACGTCAATGGTCCTTAAGGTATTAAAGACCCATGACGTACATGTACGTCATGAGGTTGTGGTCCCTAAAGGACCAAGGATGTACATGTACATCATTGAATTCCAGGCTCCCCACGCGGCTGCACGCTGTTCGGGGAGTCCAGAATCAGATTCTCAAAAAAAAATGCCCCGTGGTCCTTAAATGACCGCCTCGTGCATGCGCAGCTGGTCCTTAAGGGGTTAAGGGTATCCTCAAAATAAACAAAACAATATTTTTGACTGCAGGTCTAAATATAAAAAACATAAAAATAAATCCAGAAAATGGAAGGATATAGCGCCTAAGGTATAGTATTTCAGTCAATCAACCTAATTTGTACTTATAACCTCCCACAAGCAGACAGTAATTATAAGTTGTGTTCCATTGCCTCACTTGTTACTATGTCCATGTAATTTATGTAGGGATAACAATCAGACAGATGAAGCAGAGAGTACTGGAACATGGGAGCAAAATATCTAAGGGAGTGTCCACATTGGAAATTATACAATACTTTAAGGAAATACAGTCTTTAAAGGGATAGTAATGCTTCATTTTATCTTTATTTTATTGTGTAGGCATGAAAAAAACATGAAGAACGATATAAGTCTTATCTCTCAAACCTTTATGGTTTAAGAAATATTCTCAAGCAAAGTTTCCCCCTCCTGCCCCTTTTTCCTAGCGTAAGCCATTTCTTCTCAGATGTGGAATCCAGTCCATAGACCAGACAGATAACAGCAGGAGACTGTGAGAACAATGAAAGCCCTGCCCCCCTTGACAAGTTTTTCAGGTTTTTCCCTTATCTTAATTGAAAGTTGTCCCTCTCTGCAGTCTACCTGGGCATCTCCCTTCTGATCTGGCTGACTGGGGGGGGGTACTTTGTGAATATCTCTTAAACCATAAAGGTTTGAGAGATAAGACTTATATCGTTCTTCATGTTTTTTTAATGCCTACAAAATAAAATAAAGATAAAATGAAGTATTACTATCCCTTTAACAATATGGCAAATAAATGCCCTATTTTGGGATCTGGTGATCACTAGCTTTCTTACATAATAATAGTAATAATAATAACTAGTATTTATACAGTGCCTTTCTCCCACTGGAACACAAAGTGCTTTCAGTGCACTCTCTCGGAGTTAACCAAATCGGCAGCTGAAATAATAGATGATGTTATTACCCAATCAATGGTACTCCTTTATCGACCTCGGAAGGATGAAGGGCTGAGTTGACGCTGCTGGGATTCAAGCGTGCAACCTTGATGTTTGAACACGCTCTGCAGTGTGTGTGTTTTTCCACTTGATTTAGGTATATTGTTTTTGTCTATTATTTTACCATTTTATTATTTTTTTTAATCAACTTTTTCATCCATTTAGTCTTTCTTATCTTTCTCTGATCTTCTCTTTATTTTTCAGTACCTCTGATGCAGCCAGAACACTTTCCAAGTTGTCATAGCTTTGCCCAAGTGTGGCTTCATGTAACCATGTTGTTTTGCTGCTTAGGTGCAAGCTTTTACTTTGTAGATATGTGTCAGTCCATCTGTATGCATTGGGACAAAATCTGCCTTCATTCGTTTTGCTCACACTGAGTTATATTTGATTCCTGCATATTCACTTGTACGTATGTTCACTCAGATATTTGCGGTTTTGTCTAGCTCTGTGATGTTCTTTCTTTTAAGATAACAGTGTGCATCGGCTGTTGTGTTTCATTCAGCATTAAAATATTTGACTTTACATATATTGTGACATTCTTTTGAATGTATTTGTCACTTTTACTCTCTGTGAACCATTGTGTGGGACTGTGGTGCATATGAATATTAGTCAATATCATTGGTTGCTCTTTTGCTTATGTTTATTCATGGGGACAGACTTTGGGTATGAAGATTATGGTGGTGCTGAACACTGGTTGTGGTACAGTTTCTCATTTAGAATGCATATATGGTGAGTGTTGTACACAGACATATATTCACAGAGAAACATATACACAAATAAGCAGTAAACAGCTAAATATCCAAGAGAATTTCTTCAACTGTAGTAGATGACAGGCGATCCATAATGTCAAGGTCTGAACTTACATAGTTTGTTTTACCTCCAATTGAATATATTAAGTTCTGTAGTTATTTCATAGGACCAGAGCAGACTAACAGATGTTTAAATGAACCTGTATGTTAAAACACTATGGGGTTATCATAAAAAGTATTGAAAAACATGGGGGTTTAACCAAGGTTTTAGGCTGGATTTCATTTTCCAAGAGGCATGTTGATTACATGAAAAAGCACAAAATCTATCCAGACAAGCATTTTTAAAGTGTGCATTCAAAAGCTGCATGGACTGGCCAATACAAAAACTGGGTGGGCCACACTGTGCTACTGTATGCATGTATGTGCCTGGGGGGGGGTAATTTGGAGTGAGCAGTATATCGGATGAGTCTGTCTGGACAACCGTAGCTATATTCAGGAATCCAGGATATGTGTGCATGTGGATGTTTGTATATTTATGGGTCTGTATGTGTGTGTGTGCCTCTAGATTTGTGTATCTGTTTATGAGCACACGTGTGTTTGTGTGTTAGCCTCCCTGATATTCTTTCTCCCATGGATTCCAAGTCTCTAATTATTTGCATGTTTCATGTAATGGAATAATGTGCAACTAGCTTCATGTCAAGGGATAATGCTCATCTGGTTTCACATAGACGTGCAAACTTTGTCAGGTCTCATTTAAAGGGTAATACTCAGCTAATCTCATGGTGTACTAGGGAAATACTTGGCTGCACCAATTTCATGGATAATGTTTTGTGTGTCTCATGAAATGGATAATGCTTTGCTTGTATCTTGCTTTATGGTAACACATTATATATATATCTATGTAATAGAATAATGCTTAATAATTTGGTTGCTCTTTCACTGAGATGGAAGAGTTTGGGTTTTTTAGGGGGTATCACAGACAATTTATGGCACAGGGTGACAGTTGCCCTAGGACTAGCCTTGGGAGGAAAATTGCACTTGAGACTATCACATCAATTTGAGACTCTTCATAGCACCCAACACATGCCAGAAAATTAGAACCCTTTATTCATGTCTTAAATTTTTAGCTAGCATTCTGATAGACAAAGATTTTTGTGCTAATATGGTTTATGTAGCTTTTACTGATAGTCATTTTCATACAACTTGCTAAAACACCTCAGTAGTTGGTCTAGACATTTTTTTCATAAAATGTAAAGACACATGTAAAGCTTAATTAAGTAAAAACTATCAGTCCAGCCAAATGTGCTGGGAGATCAATATTTAAGAAGAAGCTCAGCTTCTCTTCTCCCCTACCCGAAATTCTGATTTACTCCTACTGGGGGTAGGAGAGACTAGCAGGTTTTTGCTCTCCTATGTAACCATATTAAACCCCCAGCATAATTGGCTGGGAGATCAATAACTGGGGGGGGGGGCATCTGGATGGGTCCTGATGTCCCCCCATAAAAAAGTAACTCTGTGAATGCTGCAGGGACATAAGTGCTTTGCTTTGCAATGTTTTTTGGGGCCATATTGTTTTACCAAGATCTCAATAGGGGGCAAAATTTCACTTTTTTGTAATTATGACATCATAGCTTTTAGCATGATGCAAAATTCAGTTTATGCAGGGCACCATGCAAAAGTTCAATTTGTTCTGAAAAAAAAAAAGATATATAGCTTTCCATGTATAACAAAAAATTCACCAGCGGAAATCAATCTAAACACATGGGATAGCAAAAAGTGTTGAAAATGTGGTTGGCCTACAGGATGCAGGAAAAGTCCCAAGCCCCTGGTGCTGAAGAGGTTAATGACCTGAAATCAGGTAGTGATAAAAGCTTAATTGGGAGGACCAATTTATGCAGAATTTAGTCATAGTGTCCACTGTGATCTTATGCCCTGATTGCAATGCGTTGGATACCTCTCTGGCACTCAGAGTTAAATATTTTCTCCAGCGTTATTCTACATATGTATAGTTTGAACTTGAACAACAGAACAAAAGCAGCAGTGTTTCTGAAAAGCTTCAAGACAAAATCTCTTTTTGTACACGGTTATGTCTGGTTTATCTTTTCTTTCAATGTACTGCGTGCTGGTACATCACAGCAAAGATCATAAGCACAATTGTGCTCCTGGAAGCCCAACTTGAATACTTCCAGTTTGTAAAACAAATACCCCTTAGCAATGGAAACTGCAGGATGCAGATCCCTTGCATTTCTTTTCTAAGTAACAGAAAAACAAGAACATTGGATAAACACTAATACATTTCTTAAAAGTGATGCACAATAATTCCCAGCTAAGAAAGCAATGAACTGAATAAAAAGTAAACATAAATATTGTTTAAAGGGAATGGAACATTTTAATTATAAGAAAAACATTATGCAAATGGGTTTATTCACTCTGGAAAAAGGTGCCTATGAGGCAATATGATTAGTATTTTAAAATACATGCAGGGGCAATATAAAGAGCTCTATGGGGTCCTTTCTATCACGAGATTGCAAGAATTTATATGCTTAGGTTAGAAGAAAGGAGATTTCACCTGAAAACAAAGGATTCTTTACAGTAAATGCATTCAAACTATAGAATGTATTATTGAAAAAATCGGTGTTGGTTGAAGCAATGGAAATCCTCAAGAAAGGGCAAGAAGCTGACAAAATACAAAGGTGTAGCTGGTGTTAAAACATAAACACAAAAATATTAGCTGGACACACCTAGGAGCTGAATTTGGTATAGAACTGAGTAATCCATGCTGTATTCAGAAGTGATGCTTTTCCCCGGAGTTCCTCTACTTAGAAATACAAATTCCAGCACAAATGGAAATCAAACTGCCTAGTACTATGTATCAACAGAAACTAGATCATTCAGCTTGGCAGACTCCCATTTGCAGCAGTACAGTGCATGAAGGTGGTTCCCTTTCCCTCCTGATCCTCTAAACTAAATATTTAATTAGAAAGAAGACCCCTATTCCAACTGTGCTAGACACGTGCAGGTATATGTGTGTTATATGTGTGTGTTTTATATATATATATATATATATATATATATATATATATATATATATATATATTCTACAGTTAAGGACACTCTAAGTATAATATGCAATATAGTTTTGTGTTCCTTGACTCCCCTACTCTACCCTATGGGGTATCATAGTTATTGGGAGGGCTCTGATGCCATACCTAGTCACCTGCTCAAACATATCCCACCTCAAACACAACAACAGGTCTGACTGGGAGACAAACCATCAATATGTCAGTGGTGCAACAACTAGCAGCATCAGAAGCACTCATAAAAGTTCCTGGGGATCTGATGGCATATAACAGAAGTAGAGATATTGATATGTCACAGACTGTGCCAAAATTTGTTCATTCCAAATAGATCCTGTTGCAGAGGAGTGAGACTTTTTTTGCTGTAGGAGATGGCAAAAGTCATGGACTACCCAAAGATACTGTCTCTGCCGCTACCACCTCCTCTAGTCATTCTGTTAAAGCATGAAGTTTCAGGGTTCTTCTGTCATGTACTGCCAACCCACACTTACAAAATTCTTGGGAAGGACTAAAAACTCCTTAAAAATAATCCCAATGTGCACCTGTGGAATGGCAAGGTTGCCAAGATGTTGACAGTGGATACATTGCCATATTCTTTTGTTGAAAACTGAGGATTTAGAGAACTGATGTCATGAGTAGCTCCTCATTGGCATATCCCAAGTCACAGTTATTTTTCCAGGACAGCTGTGCCAGAATTGTACAAGCAGGTGATTAGTGTGGTGGGCAAAGGGCTGGAAAGCTTATATGGCAAGACAATCCATCTGACAACAGATATGTGGGCAAGTAGGCAGAACACAGACTAGATGACTGTGACTTTTCACTGGGTTTCCCTCCCACCACCAGTGGGCAACACTAACTTACAGCATCAGGTGACATCTAGTAATCTTACCTCAGGGTCTGGTGCATAATTAAAAGGCAGCAGCAGGATAGCCCATATCATTGGCATGCCACCTTGTGCATGCAGAGTTTTGAGAGACAGTCCCACAAAGCCATATATGTATTGGGTAAACTAGATCTGTTGATAGAGGAATGGCCTGCACCCCGCTCGTTGAAAGCTGGTGGTTTTGTTTCTGCTGATAATGGCGCCAGCATAACCACTGCCTTGAGAATGGGTGATATGGTGCATGTACCTTGCTTTGCCCTTCTCCTCAATTTAGTTGTGACTAGATTCTTCAAAGAATCTGGACCCTCAGAGAGATGGTGAATATCACTCACAAAATCTGTGCTCATTTTAGCCACTCCTACAGTGCACACAATGCACAAGTACACAATGCAAAACTGGAACGCTTTGGAGGGATCCTCTTTGTCACCTGGGTAATGGCAACTAATGTGTGATGTATGTGAGCTGCTGAAACCTTCTGAGGAGTCAATCATGCTGGGGGGCAGGAATTAGCAAATTTCTTCCACTTCTAAATGTACTGGAGAAAAAACTGAGGAGCTTGGCAGAGATATCTTACCATAATGACATCACCAGCTGGTCAAGGTTATGTTAGCTTGCTTTGAGCAAGATCCTCTCATGATGTCCATAAAATCAGTGAGGAATACATTCTTGCAGCTTTGCTGGACCCAGCTTTAAACACAAAATTACAGAAGATTTTTCAAAGTGTCATCACTTTGTCACAACAAGGAGTGACAATGATCAGCAGCTTCTCTTGGAGGAAATCAGATTCTGTGAAAGAATATAAAGATATGAAAGGAAGGCAACAAAGGGTTTATACCAGCACCAGCAGCAACATCAACCTGAACATCCCATTCCCAACATATTTCTCAACACAGTGCATTTCAGGGGTGTCAATCTGACATTTCTGGTGTTGGTGGTGGTGGTACTGGTGATGACACATATCTGTAGGACTTGCTTCCAGAGTATGGATTGGTAGCTGATGCACAGAAACACCTTGTAGCTCCTAGAAGTGGTCTCATTGCATGTTAGATTATTTCAGCATACTTGCAGGATAGCTACTTCACAGCAGAAACAGTGTCCCCCATGAACAGGTTGCAGAAGTGGACAAAACCACACATGACAAAGAAAGCATGGGCACATACATTATTAAATGCAGCACAGAGGAGGAGGGATGCGAAGGGTTGCCACCAACTACCATTGTTGGGACCACTGCTATGACCACTGATTAATAGTGTAAATAATCTGAGAATAATGATAGTTTACATTTGGCTGAAACATAATAATGGTAATAATTGCTGTATTAATCCTGAAATATATTTATATATACATACATAAATCACACCACACCAGTCCACCACTACCATACACATCTGCTATATTCATTGTAGGTTGTACCCTTTTTTAATCTCTTACATAGGCTTACATAGAGAAAAAAAATATATGTGTGTGCTAGCCAAAGAAAAATCCTAAGTAAATCATTTTTGCAGGTGACCAACTTCCCACATTATTTTTTTTTTTCTTAATCAGGGCTGTTTTTCCAAGATATGTTCTCTTCTTTCCCTTTTTTCACACCTTTGTCACAAACAGTGCACAGTACAGTCTCTGATTACTGCACTGTGCCTTCCCCACAGGAAAAATATTCACATCCCCGTGATTTCAGTGAGGGGATATGACTGGGGCAGGGGATGCTCCTGCCTCAACATCATCACTACAGCTGCTATGTTTGTTGATGGCAATTGGTGCAGGCCCTGGTCCCATACTGCGGCTTGAAGAAGCCATTCCCATGGTGTCTACAGTGCACAGACTGCGGCACACAAGCCCTCTCATCACCACCCTGCTACTGACACAAATGAAAGTCTGCCACCCCCAGATCACAAGGGAGGGAGGATGTGGGGGACTCTGCCTCATTGGGTCTGGGCAATGTGAGTTCCCAGTTCCATTAGCACTGGTGGTGCCACTGCTAGTATTAGTGCCTGACATCTCCTCCTCTGAGTCACTAGCATCAGGGTCCATCCAGCTTCTCTGTGGTGGTGGTGGCCATAGTGTCATCCAGCACTACGAACCACTAACCACTTTATTTATTTATTTTTTTAATATTTGATTTCAATGTTTTTTTCTCTCTCTCTTTCTGTCACTCTCTTCCTTTGTCACTCACTCTGTCTCCTTCAATATAGCACACTAAAGTAAAGGATGGCTTTCATTATGGCCAAAATTTCCCTCAAGAACACACAGAACTTTTCACCCATCCCTTCTAATGACTCCTCCTGGCTGGGTTTCATACTATACTTCTAGATTCGATGGTACCCTGTATTATACAGTAGTCTTCCTGGTTTATTTTGGTGTGCCAAACCTATATAGTCTTTTTTGTTGATACAGATGCCTCCTTCTCAGAGTAACTAGCATCCGGGTCCATACCTCTTTCCTTTTTTATTTTTTAAATCATGGTTATGGTCAT
The DNA here is from genome assembly GCA_037306005.1 of Rhinophrynus dorsalis. Lineage (NCBI taxonomy): Eukaryota > Metazoa > Chordata > Amphibia > Anura > Rhinophrynidae > Rhinophrynus > Rhinophrynus dorsalis. The sequence goes on along the minus strand of CM074719.1, from coordinate 412,167,784 downwards.
AGTGTCAGCCGGCACCATGAACCACCAGGTAACCACTTTATTTTTAATTTCATTTTATTTTATTTCTCCTTACACTCTGCTTTTCTCCTAAAATACACCACAATAGAGTGCAGGAAATAATGAGCTTAGATGTTTCACCTCACTGAGGTGGGACATGATAGATTTTTTTGCTGATTTTTTTTTTTTTTGTGTTCCTAGCAATAAGGCGGATGATCTACATGGTTCTCTGTTGGTGAAATTTCCCACCAGGAAAGTAGAAAACCATATTTTTTTCACAAAATTTCCCATGGGACTTTTCATCCATCCCTAAACACCTTAGAAGGATTTGAAAGATAAGTGAGCCTTCATTTTATATTGCTAGTTTCTATTTTCTAAAATAATGTGCCTTGTTTACCTTTTCCAAGTCTAAAACTGTCACAATCAGTTAACTGCAGGAAAGTCACAAAAAATGGCAAGTTAGATCTCAGTAGTGCACCAGGCATTTCCTATGGTATTTAAACCCAAGCTAGTGCAGAACCTGGTACAAAATATATTGTGCAACAGATGTCAGCCATTGAGTTTGGGCATGTAGTACAAACTCAGTGTATTATAATTAATTGTCTTGCTTTGATCTCCAGTGTAATTACCCTATCATTGTTATATGTTAAAAGAATTTAACTGGCTAACGTACAAATCCAGATGTACCCTTTCTTGCCTAATTTATAATCACTTCTCTGGAAAGCTACCACAGTTCTCTACCATTTATCTTAGAAGGAAGGTACAAATGTAGCCATTAGGACTTAACATGCATTAAGGGACCCACTCTAAGGGGTAAAAATCTGCACCCAGTTTTTTTGGGGTGCAGAGTCACTTAATGTATGTTTTGTCTTGCTGATGCAGGAACTGAAGGGGGGAAAAGAGCCAAAAAACCTGTCTCCAGTGAATGTATTAATATGGGGCGCTAAGTTTTGAAAAAAGTGTGAAAAGTTAGAATGAACCCTATGGTGCCAGTGGGTTATGCATACCCCACTGGCACTTACAGGGTTACTCAGACTAAGTTACAAAAACATCCCCTTGCAAAAACCACTTACCTGCAATCATGATGTCCAGTGGAGTCTTCAGCACCCTTATAGCAACTGTCTGTCTTTTTCTTTAATATTCTATCTTCCTTCTTCATCAATCTCTCCATCTTTTATGTTTTCTGTTCTGTCTGCTCTCTTCTGTCTTCTTATCATCTTTATGGTTTCAAATAGTGACCTTTAAAGAGATAAAAAAAAATAAAAATAAACATTAAGTATGGGCCAAAATCATAACTTGGATATATGTTCATTCTTTAAAGTAATGCACATATTCCAAGTCAGAAGACAATATACACCAAGATCAGTCTGTGTCCCAATCCATGTTGCAGTAAAATATTATTCATTCCCAAAATACAAGGCCACTTTACAGGTCACTGTTTGAAACCAGGAAGACGATAAGAAGACAGAAGAGGAGCAAAAAGAAGAGAAGAAGACAGAAGATGGTGATAAAGAAGAAGGAGGATAGAAGAAGATGGACAGTGGATGACGGGTAAGTGTTATGCAGATCTGAGTGTTAGGCTAGTGTTAGGGCTAGTATTGTTGCACTTTACAGTTAGGGGGATAGAGTAGGGTTAGTCTTTGGGAGAGTGACTGAGTGTTTAGCGATATCCATGTTACTTTGATGTTCCCATTGCTCAAGCTATTTAGCGTGAATTTTAGGAACTTAAAACACACAATGGATGTTTGGCAAAAAGTCGGATTCTTTGGCCCAACGTCTGCTGTGCTTTCAGCTGGTAGGTTAATTGAATTGCTCAATTAGCACTTTTTCCTAATGGACCTTTAGCCAATATTGCCCTACCAGCTGTTTTACAGACCTCAACTGAATCAAGGCTTTAGTCTTTATTTACCAGGACCAACTAGCACTTAAATATACATAGTACAATACTATGTAATTTAGGTTGAAAAAAGACTTCCGTCCATCTAGTTCAACCCTTTTCTTAGTCCTGTTTACCATCGTTGATCCAAAAGAAGGCAAAAAAACCCTCAATACAGAAATTTCAAATTATGACTTGAAAGGGGGAAAAACATTCCGTCTTGATTCCAAATGGCAATCAGATTTCTCCTTGGATCAACAAGCACTAACTAAATATTAATCCCAATTCTAATATACATAGCCCTCTATGTTCTGCTCTTTTAAAAAAAGTATCCAGGCCCTTTTTAAAGACATCTAATGTATTCAGCAGCACCACCTCCTCAGGCAGTGCATTAGAGTGTTTAATATTAATAAAGTTCAACCCCTTGAATGCTGAATAAGAAGAAATGAATTTTCAGAAAGTTACCATCTCACAAAAAAAGGAGTGAGAACCATTTGCAATCCAATGTAGCCTATATTTTCTTATTTAGTTCAGCCTAATGTCACTGCAAATAATGCTTGTCATGCTTTCAGGTTCCTGTCATTGTGGAAAGTGCATCTGTTCACCTCAAGAGTGGTATGTTTCTGGGGAATTCTGTGAATGTGACGACAGAGACTGTGACAAACACGATGGACTTATTTGCACAGGTAAATGGGACACTGCCAGAACACAGATGAACTTATATATGAAAAGCAAAGTAGACCAATTCTTGGGTAAAACAAATTGCATGGTAGTGCAATTCTACAAAGATCTCCAATGCACCTTTAGCATTCCAGGGATTATGAGCGCTATTTAAATGAACGGTAGTTTTTATTAGTTTCCTATAGTGCACTTTGGTTACCGCAGAATTGTGGAGCTTTTCCTTAACCTTTTGAGAGCCAGAGCGGTATCCAACGCATTGCAATGCATTCTCTGGCACTCAAAGGGTTAATCCATCAGCCTGAGTGTCTTATTCCACTGTTGACCAGCCTGGATTGCTATATTGTGTCTCTGATGTTGAAAAGTTTTTATAGTAGTTGTTTAACCCTTTGAACAGTGCAATGCAAAAAACACCACTTTTTCTTCTTGGGCTTTCCTGTCAAAAGTGAACTTTTTATTATTTTTTCCCAAAGCACACATACTGACCCCAAGCCTTGTTGTACTACACTATTAGGCATAGAAATACAAATACTGACCCCAGCCTTGTCTAACTGTACCAGCAGGCATAGAACCAAACATACTGACCCCCCAACCTATCTTGCCCCACTGCGCTAGTAGCCACAAAACCTCACATACTAACCCCCAGAATTGTCCCACAATAGCCAAAGACCCAAACATACCAACTCCACAGCCTTGTTCCACTGCACTGATAGCTACTGTATAGGACCACACATACTGCATCCATAGAACCACACATACTGACCTCCACTCAGCCTTATCTCAATGAACTGGTAGCCATAGATCCAAACATATTGACCTCCAAGTCCCAACCTTTTCCCTCTATACTGGCAGCCGTAGAATCACACATACTGACCCCCACACAGCCTTTTCTCACTGCACTGGCAGCCATAGAACCACACATTCTTGTCCCACTGCACTGGTAGCCATAGAGTCTGAAATCCGTCAGGTTAGTGAAAAGGTACACATTTTATCGGGTTTCTATGCATGAGAATTTCCATGGAAACATTGTTAAATTGCCATTGAAAATTGCAGATTTTCTGCAAAAATTCCTGCTGGAAAAATAGGACTTTTCATCTGTTCCTAGATGTATCTAGCATCTGAAGCGTTAAGCAGAAAAGAACAAATATACCTATTGTCCATGACTAGTCTGTAGAACAGTTAAATGGAATATTTTATTTGATGGATTTATTAACCTTTGATACTAACAGAAGCAAAAACACAATGGTGTATTAGGTGTATTTGTTTCAAGAAATGTTTGTAGTAGACCATGTACATAATGAGCATTGAGCTTGCTTACTACCAACATGACTTGTCACTTTGAATTTTTGTTGCATATTTGAAAACTTTTCTCGAAACTGCCTAGGTTTCCTGTTAGTAAAAGTACAGAAGGTGTATAGTTCAGGAGATAATCACTTTTATTTCCAGTAGAAGTAAAAGTTAAAGTCTCTAAGTGCAGCACAGAGCTTATTTAGTATATGAACATCACTAAATAGCTCCATTAGCATATGGCTCCTCATGGAAAAGCTTAACTGGCAAATGAAACCACATAGAAACCAAGTATATCTCCTAAACCATAGATTTGCTTGTATTTTGGTTAGCACAACACATAGGCAATCTTTAATGAAGATTTCAGATATACTAATTGCATCAAGGCGATGGGTCCACTTTAAGACTTAGGGCATACTCACATAATCTGACACAATGAGTAGCATACATAAAGCCAGTGTGCAAGATTAGAAAACAAAATATAATTCTAATACTATGAATACAATCGGAATTAAGCAGATATAAACCTTAAAGGGATAGTAATGTTTCAAAATAAATGCAGCTCCGATTATTCTTTATAGTTTTTGGGCCATGTAAAGCGCTCTATACGATGTGTAGTTCCAGAGTAATTGAATCATAAAGTCTTCCTCCCCTTTTACCTGTGTAAAGCTACACAACAAGACTGTCCAGATGGATAAAGCAAGGGACAATCTTCTGTTAGCTTAAGGAAAAACCTGTCCTCCTCCTTCAAGGGGGCAGGGTTTTCCTTATGCTCACAGCCAGAAGATTGTCCCTCGCTGTGAGCTGTCCGGTCCCAGGAACATATTCCACATCTGAGGGGAGGCAGCTTACAATAGGTAAAAGGTGGCGGGAAGGGGATACTTTATAATTCAATTACTCTGCAACCACACATCATAGAGAATGATAATACCACTCTAAATGGGCCAAAAACTATAATAATTGGAGGTGCATTTATTTTGAAACATTACTATTCCTTTACTACTGTTTAATTGTATCCAGGTTTCTGAACCATTATGGTTGTCTTTAGCATATAAATGCATTTAAATTCTTACTTTTATATATTAACATTTTGCCTATATGTCAAACCCCTTCTCAATTTGAAAACATTGACCCATACACCCATCCATTTATCTATCTGTCAAAGACTGGCAAGAATAAGTAATAACATTCATTTAGACTTGTAACTGTTAATTGCCCTTTTAAAATGCAACTAGTTAAACCTCTTATTAACCCTTTCAGAAGCAGAGCAGTATATAATGCATTGAGAATCAATATACACCACTGGTCTACCCATATCTGCTTTTGTCTTTGTCTTTTTTTCTCCATTCATCCAATCATTTTGAATGAAAATTGCAGTGTGTTGCTGTTGTGAAGCGAAAGGGTTAACCTCAGTCTTCAGGCATGCAGGGTGCAGATGAGTTGAGCCTAGTATTCGCCTAATACACTATAATACTTGTGTGAAATAAAAGACAGCGTGATTACAGTGTGCAGCACTTTGCTAAGAGCACCGCTGAAAAGATGCTATTAGCCAGTTGAAAGTCTATATTTCCAGTGGTAGCTAAATCAAACGCAAAGTGCTCCATACAAAAAGAGAGAATATTTAAGGGACCAGTTATAGAGTTTTGATTATGACCTGCTACTTTTTAATAAGGTATTTGAAGCAGTACATTTTGATTGTGATAATTAAACCACTATTCAATGTGTTGCAGGAAATGGGATATGTAGCTGTGGAAACTGCGAATGCTGGGAAGGATGGAATGGAAATGCCTGTGAGATATGGCTTGGAAGCGAATACCCTTAAAAGCATAAAAAATGAAAAATTGTTAAAGACTGGTTTCTTTTCTTTTTTACAATAGGCTGCTAAAACATAAACAAGGGCAGTGTATAATCACCACCGCTAGGGCTGCTTAAACAGACTATCATTGGCCTGAATGTTTTATATTGTTGTTTTATTGAATTAACTAAATTCAGACTAACCATGAAATACTCACATCTCTGCAGTGTGTGATGAGAATAGTGGTAGAAAAAAGCATTATTTCATAATGTACATGTCTGTGAATAATGAGGATGACTTAATGAGGAGAACTGGGGGGAGATTCACTAACGTGTGATAAAGAGGTGATACAGTGGAGATAAAGTAGAGATGACTTCTCCAGTTTATCACTTCTATCCAAAGCTGAAGAAATCTTAGTGCATAGGCTCCATAGAATAACACAGGAACTGGAGAAGTGATAAAATGGAGAAGTCATCTCCACCTTATCACAGATTAGTGAATCCCCCCCCCAGGTGTAATTCTGGAGTAAATCAAATGCATCTCAATGGCAAAATAGAAAAATTCCAAACATTTGCAATGAGTTAACTGGGGCTTTTAACCCCTAGAGAGGTCTCCAACTCATTAGATAACAATGCATTGGATAACTCGCTAGCATTTAACAGTTTAAAAGCCACCCATTTAACTCATTGGTAAGTATTGTTTGTTACTTGGATTGCCCTAGAATTTACAATACATTGTAGACATCTGTAGCATTCAATGAATAAACTCTAGACATGGGAATATTTATTTTTTCCCCATGATGTAGTTGGTGTACACTTAAATGACTCCACCTCTACTTAGTACATCATTCGCACTATCATTGCAACAGGTAGTGCTTAAAACTGCAGAGAATAACTTGGGACTCAAACATCCAAGGGGATAAAGCTACACAGGAAAAAATAAAATCAAATTCCAGCAACATATTAACCCTTTGTGTTGGATAATCTCTCTTGCACGCAAATGTCTAAGATGATCGGTTGTAATATTTGAGATGAATGCATCTAGTATTTACAGGCATGGGTCTGGAACCCAAGAATGATGACCAATCCCCCTTGATATACAGTACAATTGTTTCAGTTGGTCGTTTCTGTGGATACATTTTGTTTTTTTGTGGTGCAATAGTCTTAATAAACTAATAATATAGACAGTGTAGACTAAACCCTGCTTAACGATAAAGAGATGATTATATAAATTGCTATTTTAATATTTGAAATAAATATATCATACGTTTGTCTTGTACCTATGTTTATTTCATTTCCATATTTTTTATTATTGTATTGCTCTTCAAATCTGTTATATTGGTGCAACTGATCATACCTTCTAGGTGTCCAACCCTGTTGATTTTATAGCTAAAGTACAAATGTACACTGTGGTACTCAAAGGTCACTATGAAAGGTCACTATGGTTCACAAAAAAATCATCTTTTATTAGTACAAGATATAGGCCTCAATTCAGTTGAGGCAAGTAAAGCATCTGGTAGGACAATATTGCCTAATGGCACATTAGCAAAAAGTGCTAGGGGAGGAATTCAATTACCCTACCAGCTGAAACCACAACGGACGTTAGGCCACAGAAACGGACTTGTGGCCAATTGTCCGTTTTGTATGTTAAGTTCCCAAAATGCATGCTAAATAGCGTGAATAATGGGAAAAACAAAGTAAAAGAACTAATCAAGCATCAACTGTCTGCTCAAACACAGTCACCCTCCCAAACACTAACCCTACACTATCCCTAACAGTAAAGTGCAACAAAACTATCTCTAACACTAGCCTAGCACCCAGATCTGTGTAACACTTACCTGTCATCCTCTGTCCATCTTCTTTATTCTTCCTTCTTTTCTCTGTAGTCTTCCATCTTCTTTCTTCTTATCTTCTTGAAAATCCGTCATGAAAAATAAAACAAAACTTCAATGAAAGTTATTTAAAAAAATGCCCCAAAGATATTCCTGACTTAACCCTTTGAGCGTTGGAGGGGTAACCCTCTGGCACTCTAAAGGTTAAATGCAGTGTGGCATATCTGTTAAAAAGACTATTCTGCCATTACGGTTTAAATAAAGAATAAGCCAATCCTTTGTTAAATGAATAAAAGGCCTTTCAAGGGTTAATAATATCTGGGCTGTTGCTACCTCCACTGGTGGCAGCAGGAATGCATAGTGCCCGGGAGGTATGGGGGTCTGTGGCACTATGCATTCCCGTGCAGCCGGCGGAGCCCTCGATGGTGGAGGCAGCAGAGATATATTTAACCCTTGGAAGGCCTTTTATTCATTTAACAAAGGATTTACTTATTATTTATTTAAACAGGAATGGCAGCATGCTCTTTTTAACAGATATGCCAGACTGCATTTAAACCTTAGAGTGCCAGAGGGATACCCCTCCAGCACTCAAAAGGGGTTAACTCAGGCATATCTTGGGGGCATTTGTTTTTTCTTAACTTTCATTTAAGTTTTTGTTTATTTTTCATAACAGATTTTCAAGACGATAGTATATTACAGAGAAAAGTATGAAGATTAAAGAAGGACAGTAGCTGACTAGGATGCTGAAGACTCCGCTGGACATCAGGATTACTGGTAAGTGTTTGTCAGGGGCTGTTTTTTTTAACTTAGTCGGATTAACCTTGTGAGTGCCACTAGGGTATGCATACCCCACTTTTACTCAAAGGGTTAATTATCCTAACAGAAAAACTGGGTGCAGATTTCACACGTTAAAGTGGGTCACTTAACATATCTTATTGCCTAATGCATGGAAATGAATAGCATATTTCAGCATTTTGTTGTGTGTCAGTGGGCAAAAATGCTCACAATATTATCACCTGAGGTGGGTTATTTAGCTGGTATTTCTACATAGCACAGATAATTGAATTGCTTACCGTGCTTGAAGAAATGCCGTTGGCTGTTTTTTTTTGGCGTCGGGGGGAATTGAATCGAGCCCATAATGTCCACAGAGGTGGATATTATTTTTTGTTCCCATACTCCTTATTGATTCCACTGAAATCTTCATTCCTTCCTAAAGTGACTTTAGTGGGAGGAGTTTGAGGTCATGGAGTCCTTCAGTGGACATGATATTCAGTATTAGTTGAAGATTATTTCCATGCAGAATTGATTCATAGCAGTTTCAGCTCAGATTAAGGTAATTTGGAGTTATGATTTGGAGGTGTTGGCATTGCTTTAACCTTTTGAGTGGCAAAGGGTTGGACTCAAAGGGTTAAAACTGCACTGTATATCCATCTATAAATATTCAAAATAAGAGTGACTCTATTATTGTACAGTATCAGTTCATAAAATATATGTTAAAGTAAATATTTGAGCCAGTGTTTTCCAACCAAGGTGCCGTGGCACTTTTGTGTGCCACGGACATCTACTTAGGATGCCCCATTGTATCTATAAGGCTTTGACAAAAATGTGAATGTAGACTTCCAGCTGTATATTTAAGGATATTATTATGCACAATATGTTTATTTTAGCTGTGAAGTCTAACAATAACTCTAAATATATGTATTTGTAACCTTCATTATACCCTTGACAAATTTCATAAAATGATATGGGTGACGCAAAAATGCCAGACTGCGTGTTAGGTGTGCCTTGAGGAAGAAAACCTTGAGAACCACTGATTTGAGCCATCACATGATTCACATCAATATACATTTCTTTCTGAGGAAATGTAGTCCATATTTTTGCACACACTTTACATATTGTGCATTTACAGATTATATAAAGTAAAAAAAGAGGTTAACAGTCACATTAAGACCTTTGTTCCCAGAGTCAAGACTTTAGGTGTATTTAACTTAATGTTATTTTATTCATTTCTCCATCTCTTTGGTGAACATACTGTATGGGTAAATTTAAAGATATCAAGCTTTAAAAATGCCTTGCAAAGCAATAAGCAATTATTACAGTGTTTGTCTTTTTAATAATGATAGAAAGTAATTTTGTGACCAAAAACTTACATTGCCTATATAAAAAAATTGCACAGCTTGTAGAAAAATTAGCATTAATGACACAGATAGACATTGCTTCTAAAAAATAAGCAATGTTCATAAAGTTTCCATGTCTTCTAAAACAAAATTAATGCAAATTTAATTTCTCAAGGCATTTAAATCAGCAACATTTCTGTGTATGAATATGGATGCAATACAATTTTTCTGCAATACTTTGAAAGAAACATGCAGCTTTTTGAGTGCATTAACAAAAACACAGATGCATAAATGCATTGTAAACTTAAAGTGGAACTACCACCCCTGTTGAACTTTGGACCAAATAATTACCCATCTGGCGACTAGCTGCTCAATAGTGCTAGTCACCGGAATTATTACCTGATTATTGAGAGGTTTTTTTTTTTATTTCAAATATTTATTAATTTTTATAGCGTATAAATACGCATACTTGTAACAGTCATTCCTAAGTTACACTAAACATCAATCTATCATTCAGGATCTCATATTAAGCAAGGATACATAGTTATACATGATCAAAATAATCCGGTAAGGAGGTCTAGGAGCTGGCCAGGGAACCTAATGTCCACCATATAATGACAAGGGTTTCTATCTGTTTTGTATCCATACATTCCAGTTTTTCATGTATTTTTTCCTCTGACCACAATTCTTATTATAAAAGCCCCATTCAGATTCACATTGATAATTTATTTGGGCTTTTACTTCTGCCCACATAGGAACTTCCTGCCTCTTCCAATATCTGGCAGTACATGCTTTAAAAGCCAGTAGTATATTAATACTCAGATAAGCCTTATAATACTCCTCCTAGTGTCTCTGTTTGTCAATATGAATTCAGCCTAGATTGTAAGCTCCTTGGGGCAGGGTCCCATTCCTAGTGTATGATTCCCTTGCTGCACTTTCCCTCACAAATAATGTAATGATTGTACTTAACCTTAATGCTCTTAACCCCAGTTCTGTCGTTTTTGTATTGTATTATTTCAACTTCTGTAAAGCGCTGTGTACATGTATGGCGCTATATAAATAAAGATACATACATAAGCCTTAAGCTTATTAAAGGCAGGAAGCTCCACATGGAACAGAGAAGCCTGTGGTGTCAACTCAATGCAGACCTGAAACAAATCTCTAAACAAATCTTATATTTTTCTCTTGAGAGGGAGTAATTTCCGACATTCCCACCACACGTGAAACTGAGTACCATGCACCTCTAAACATCTCCAACAATGATTCAAATAATTTGGCTGGAATCTATATATCAACACAGGAACTCAATACCATCTTTGGGCTAATTTGTAATACTGTTTGTGCAAATGTATGCAATGAATCGTCCTTCTAGTTGTTCTCCAGGCATTATTCACCACTTGATATGGAAAGAATAATTCCAATTCCTCTTCCCACTTAGAAAAAGCAAGCGGGACTACTATCGTATCCAAAACCTTTTTCAAACTATAAATTACTTTGTGACCTGTCACTACCTCTAGCATCCTCAAGCCTAAATCTATCTGTGGAATATATTTCAATAACAGAAAATCTTTCAGTCTAATATAATTAAATATCTCCCTCATTGAAAGCATAAACTTATTCAGTAATTCTGAGAAAGACAAAAATCTGTCTCTATCAAAAAGGTCCGATATCCTATTACACCCATTAGATTGCCAATATGATAATGAGAAATTCTCAACATATATAGAAACCACCTTAAAGGGATAGTAATACTTAAAATGTAAAAAAAAATATGTTGTAGGGTTTATCCCCCTGAGTAAAACAAGAGTACTCCCACTGCTGAAAGGTGTTTCATTCAAAAGTTATTAATTTTCAAAGTTGAATTTTTTAGGTGCAATATCACAGTGGCCTGAAATTGTATAGTGGCGCTGTTGCTACACGATCCTATGGACAGCTCTGGTCAGTTGACCATAAATCTCCATAGGAATGTTTCTTAATTATTTGAAACTAGTTGAACAGCCCGTTACACGGGCCACAGTGCCACTGCCACCCGGTCGCGGGGCAGTCACGCGCAGTAGAGACTGCCCGCGCCACGACTGATACAGAGCTGGATGCTCCTTCGGAGCGCCCAACTCTGTATCAGCCGTGGCGTGGGCAGTCACTACTGTCATGACTGCAGCACGCGCAGCAGTGTGTACTGTGCATGTTGCAGCGTTACACACGATTTAGCGAATTATTATATAGGATGAGTCTCTTAATTTGATCAAAATAAAGACTTACTTAAGAATGTGTCCTTCATACAGCAGTCAGGTGAGTAGATTTTGCATTTTAAATGCAAAAGAGAGAGAGCGCGATTCATATAATTCTGGGTATCTATGTGACTCCTTTTCCTATACTTATATACCCATCTCATCAAACCATCTATTATCTTACTAGAAATGTTAAATTTTCTATATTCCGTAGGATCTACCCCCAAAAAATACGACGGGTCAAATCCCTTACATTTAAAATATTCTATGTTATGCCAGCCCAAATTTTCCCCCCTCTTTAACTCCCACCTAAAATAATGTGTGAACATACTCACCTCATGTAGTTTATACAGGTCCGGATAGCCCAATCCACTCTGGTTTATATCCCGTATCAATAATTCCCGAGAGATTCTAGGTTTCTTTGTTTCCCATACATATCTTGACAACAGCAGCTCTAATTCTCTCAAAATTTCCAGCGGGACCAGAACTGGAATTACTCTGAACAAGTTTAGAATTTTAGGTATCAAATATGCTTTTATTACATTTATACGACCCATCCATGATATTTCAAGGCCTCTCCATTTGGAAAGCATCCCTTTCAAAGTTTTATGCAACTCGGAGTAATTCAGTGTCAGTGTGTGTGTGAAGGATCAGAACAGACAAAAATTCCCAAATAGAAAATAATATCATTATCCCAGTCTAGCTGTACCAAGCCTCTCAATATCTGGCGTTGAGATTCCGACAAATACAAAGAAATAATCTGAGTTTTCATTATATTCAGCCTATAATTTGTATATTGCCCATAAATCTTCATAATCTCAAGTACTTTAACAAATGAAAGCTCTGGAGAGGACAAGGACAGCAAGATATTGTCCTTGTACATTGACACTAAATGATCCTGTGCTCCTATAGTAAACCCTGTTAACCCTTTGAGTGCCAGAGGGGTAAGGAATGCATTGCAAAGCAATGCATTCCGTACCCCTCTGGCAGTCAAGGGGTTAAACATTACTGAGCTCAGATAAGGTCCCACAATCTTAGCTTTAGGCTTAGTATACAGCGCCATGGTAAATTCAGCAAATCTCCCTACTAATCCAAAGATCTTCACTGTCTCCCACAGGAATCTCCAATTAACTCTGTCGAACGCATTCTAGGCGTCTAAGGCCATACAAACAGAGGGGATTTTCTTCTGATGTATTTAATCTATTATATTTAATATCCTCAAAGTATTATCCACAGAGGCTCTACCAACCATAAAACCCACCTGGTCTGGATGAATGAGATCTAAGAGGTTAGAGTTAAGCCTCTGGGCTAATATCTTTGAATATATTTTTATGTCTACATTGATTAGGGAGATGGGTCTATAATTCGTAACCACTGTGGAGTCTTTACCAGATTTCTATATTGGGACTATTATAGCCTCTAACATTTCTGCAGGGAACCCAACCGAGGTATCAACTGCATTATACACCCGCTCTAAAGTGGTGAAAGAAGAGGATCTAAATCTTGAAAAAATAATCTTGAAAAAATAATGAGGTATAACCATTTGGATCTGGTGCTTTATTTTTTGGTAGACCTTTAATTACACTCAACATCTCACTAACCGAGAGGGGCCTATTTAGATCTTGCAACTTCTCTAGCAATAACGTGGGTAGGTTTAAACTCTTTAAAAACTCTCCAATATCCAAATCTGATTTCTGAACCTCCGGCAAACTATATAAAGATTCATAATATGCTCTAAAAACTTCTCCAATCTGTAACGGAGAAAGACACTTTTTCCTATGATAATTAATCTGTTTCACCCTATTACTTTGTCTGTGAAATCTTAATTTATTCGACAAAAGCCTCCCCGGTCTATTACTTAAATAATACCATTTTTGCTTTAATTTACCCAGCGTTATATCTGCTATCTCTCTCAATCGTTAATTTCCGTCCTAACTTCTGTCAAGGGCATAAATTTATTTGCTCTTTCCTTTTTTTGCAAGGATAATATATAAATCTTCCAATTGCTTCCCCTGTAATTTTCTGCTATAAGCTGCTTTCTTTATCCAGTATCCCCTTAGGAAGCTTTTCATAGCACACCAAAGGGTAAAGACCGATAGAGCATTATTGTCATTTTCTGAAAAGAAATTTTCAGCTTCCTTCATTAGGTCTATTTTACTCTTATCAGAAAATAGCAATTTCTCATTTAAAGGGATAGTAATACTTCGTTTTAACTTTATTTTATTTTGTAGGCATTAAAAACACATGAAGAATGATATAAGTCTTATCTCTCAAACCTTTATGGTTTATGAGATATTCACAAGCAAAGTATCCCCCCCTGTTCAACCAGATCAGAAGAGAGGTGCCCAGGTAGACTGCAGAGAGGGACAATCTTCAATTAAGATAAGGGAAAAAGCTGAAAAACTTGTTAAGGGGGGAAGGGCTTTCATTGTTTTAATACAAAGAAGATTGTCCCCTTCTGTTATCTGTCTGGTCATACAACCTGATCCACATCTGAGAAGAGATGGCTTACACTAGGTAAAAGGGGCGGGAAGGGGAAACTTTGCTTGTGAATATCTCATAAACCATAAAGGTTTGAGAGATAAGACTTATATCATTCTTCATGTTTTTTTAATGCCTACAAAATAAAATAAAGTTAAAACGAAGTATTACTATCCCTTTAACTTCCAAATAGGACGTGAGTTATAATTTGGATTATCCTTAATGATCATTGTAACAGGAGCATGGTCTGATCCACTTGTAATGCCTATTCGGGAATTTATACAGGACTCCAATCCACTTCCTGAGGATGCTGGATCCTCCATACCTCATAGAGTTCATTTTTACAAATTGTTACTGATATTGCATCTGCCTGTGCCTTTAACATCCAATCTATAATTTTTTCTTTGCACTTTTTTTATCCAGAGCCACATCAGCAACACAGTTAAAATCCTCTCCCAATACAAAAGAGCCCTTACAAAACCTATCGCATACCTCTACAGCAGAAGTGAGAAATGACACTGGATGATCTGATGGGGCATATACATTAGCAAATGTAAATAATACATCATTAATTTTACAAACTAAAATAAGAGTTCTCCCCAGCTGATCAGAATCATCATAAATATATTCAAATGTGAGCTTAGCTGATGTGATTATCGCCACCCCTCGCTTCTTTTTATCACTTAACTGAGCAGCATATAAATAAGGGGACCGAGTATATTTCCAGAGTTGTTTATCATCAGCTGTTCAGTGTGTCTCCTGCACAAATGCTATGTCAACCTGTTCCCTGACTAACAAGTCATACAAACAGGCTCTTTTAAAAGGGGAGTTCAATCCCTGTGCATTTATGGTGACAAATTTTAATGGCATCTAACTCTCCTCTCCTCCCCCTTCCCACTCCCCTACCAGTTCCTTATAACCCCTGCCTCATGGATTCTATATATCCACTTCAACATTAAACATATACACCTCAAAACCAGAACAAATTTACCATCCATCCTTCTGTCATGAGAGTAAGCCCCATATCAGTACATCCAAAGCTACTACAAATGTATGAAATGTTAGAATTAACCTTTTAAGTGCCAGTGGGGTATGCTTAGCCCACTGGCAATCACAATGTTAATCCGACTTAAAACAAAACAAAACAAAAAAAACACCCAACCCCTGACAAGAAACACTTACCAGTCACCCTGATGTCCAGTGGAGTCTTCTGCACCCTGGTCATCTACTGTCTGTTTTCTTCTTCAATCTTCTCTCTTCTGGTTTCTATAATCTTCTGTCTAATCTGTAGTAATGGTAGATACAAGATTTAAAAAAAAAAAAAAAATCCCCAAAGATATGCATAGCTAAACCCTTTGAATGCTGGAGGGTTACCCCCCCCAGCACTCAAAGGGTTAAATGTAGTTTGGCATAGCTGTTAAGAAAAATATGCTGCTATTCCAGTTTAAGAAAAGTGTAAGCCATTGTTTTTGTCAATAAATAAAAGCCCTTCCAAGGGTTAAAAATCTCCCCACTGCTGTTGCCTCCACTGGTAGTGGCAAGAATGCACAGTAACACAGCCCCCCTCCATATCTTCCTGGCCATTGCCCGAGTCCGACTGGGGATATATTTAACAGAGACTGTTTTTTTTTATATGGCCAGTCTCTGTCCAAAATGTATTCCAGCCTACAATTGGCTGGAATATGTACGTACGCACCTCCCAGCCATTCAGCTTCATTGGGGGGATGACGAAACCCACTAGAAGCTGTTTGGCTGGGAGGTGCGTAAGCCAGTCTCTGTCAAAATTCCCTCATTCCAAGTCAGGCAACGGCCCGGAAGGTATGGTGGTGGTGTTACTGGGCATTCCTGCCACCGCCAGTGGAGTCAGCAGAGGCAGAGGCAGCGGAGACATTTTTAACCCTTGGAAGGGCTTTTATTTATGGACAAAAACAATGGCTTTACACTTTTCTTAAACCAGAATGGTTCTTAAAAACTATGCCAAACTACATTGAACCCTTTGAGTGACAGAGGGGTAACACTCTGGTACTTAAAGGGTTACACTCTGGTACTTAAAGGGTTAAGTCTCGAATATCTTTGGGTATTTTTTTTTTTTTTTTTTTTTTTTTTTTACATTTGTTTCCTTTTTCAACTACAGATTGGACAGAAGAAAGTCAGAAGAAAGAAGTCGGAAGATTATAGAAACCAGAAGATTGAAGAAGATGGACAGTGGATCAACGGAAAGTGTAACACAGATCTGAATGTTAGGCTTGTGTCAGAGTCCGTCTTGTACTTTGCTGTTAGGCGTGGTGTAGGGTTAGTGTTTGGAAGGGTGACTGTGTGTTTGAATTAAAGGTGGGTGCTTGACAGTGTGAGGCACCAATCGTTAGTTTTTTTCTTAGATGTTCCAATTATTCACGCTATTTAGCGTGCGTTTTGGGAACTTAACACACAAAACGGATATTTGACCACAAGTCCATTTCTGTGGCCTTATGTCCGTGGTGATGTCATTTGTTAGGACAATTGGATACCAACTTAGACATTTGTTTTGTAGGCCGGTAGCCAATTTTTCCCTACTGCAAGTTTTGGTGGAAATAATTGGATTGAGTCCTTTGAGTGCCAGAGGAATTTGCACACACCTAGCATTCAGAGGATTTAACCATTGATGTGTCTGGCTTGTAATTATAAAATTTTAAAAGGGACAAACATAGTACCAGCAAGATCACTTATATTAACCCTTGCTGTACCCCCATAAGGAATGATAATTGGTCTTTTAATACAGTTGGCTGATGTAGCCTGTTTTGCAGCTGGTGGAATAAATTAGTGATTGCATTTACTGTTCTCTCCCAGGAGTCAGCAACAGTTCACTCAAGTCATTCTTGTATAAAATAACTTGAAATGGCAGGAGTTTACAATATGAATGATAAGCATTTTAGTTTCCTGTATAAAATACAGCGTTGAATGTTTTTGTTTGAAATGTTTCATAATTTCTAGGGAAATTAGTAATAAAGAAAATGTAATATTCACTACTGCACATAAGAACATTTTCCATCTTCAGAGTCTCTTTAACCCTGTGAATAGGCTGGCCAGACCTCACCTTTAAACACTGCATTCTGCAAGGCTCTTTTGATTTCACTGCATCACTTTATTATATGTCCCAAGTTAAAGGTGAGATCTACTCTGCTTACCTTTGAGTGCCAAAGAGGTGAGAAATGTGTTGTGTATTTTAAGCCCTTGCATAGAGGAGGCTCGGGGGATGCCCCCAACAAATCATGCATGTAAACAGGGGTGTCGTTGGGGGGGGCTAAGGGGGCTGAAGCCCTGAATGTTTTGCAGGTCAGCCCTGAATGGATACTCTGGGCCCCGGTCTCTGGAGCTGCCTGCCTTTTACTGTTTTTTTTTTTTTTGTTTGTTTGTTTTTTAAGCCCCTGTACTTTTATGCCCCAAACTGTAGTCACTGTGGACCAGACTTAGGGAATTGGAATATCCAATCACATCTGTCAAAACTGAAATCCCTCCCTGTTTGTCTTTGTTGTGCACTGTGCAGCATGGAAGAGCATGACCTGCATAACAAGACTGACAGGCAGCAAGGGATTTAAATTTAGAAAGAAGAGTTTGGGCAACAGAACACTAAGCAAAGACACAGAATGTGCAGCAGCCAACAGGGGCATCATACCAGGGCTTTTACCAGAGAGGCCTCTGGCATCCAAACACACCCTCACACAGCATGCCAAAGGACCAGGAGATGAATTTTATTTGCTGAAGAAGACACCTGGAGGCAAGAGAGGAATGCTGAAGTGAATGTTGCTCTGTCCTTCATCTTCCTGGCTATTGGCCTTCAAAATTTTCATAACTCATTTCTGGGAATTGGAAAAAACTACCATTAACTTGTCTCCTGCATCCATGGAGATAAATTGGGGCACAATCGAGCTTTTTCCTTCAGTGTGGTCCTTGTTTAACACTTTGCATGCCATAAACATGTTTTGCTTGATTACGCTTCCTCAACGGATTGTTATGCCATAGTGGCCTCTCTCTAGCATCTATACTGAAGCATGGAGAAACAGACAGAGCTGTCATAAAATTTGACAAGCACCTTTTCAGTGCCAGAAGGTTGTTTAGTGCATTATGTAGCAATGCATTGGACACCCCTTTGGCATTCAAAGGGTTAACAAATGTTTTACCTCCAAAATACCCCACTGTTACATAGTTTGATCCTCTCACACCCCCAACATACCTCTTAGCTGTCTCCATACCTGGCTAGTGAGGGTTAGGGAAGTGTTTGTGCACTGTCTCCACATCTGGTCCTGTGAGGGTTGGGGAAGTGCTTTCCGTATTATTTCTGTTCTTATTTTAATAAAGATATTGATTTTACTGTATCTGTACTTGTCAGTGTCGTTATTCCATAGTCACTCCTTGACAGTACGAAAGGGCCAAGAACTCTGAAAGTACAGATACTGGTAGTGGACAGTTGCCTAATATCCTTTCCAGAATGGATATTCAGGAACAGCATATAGACCAGTTGTCTATGGTGATGCAGACTCTCCTTAACTGTACAGTGCATCTCGATAAGCCTGCGCAAATACCGGTGGCCCCTCCTGTCTCTGCATCGGTAGTAACCACTCAGGCAGAAAATACGATTTATAGAGGTCTGTCTGGAGCAACTCCACTCCCTCTAACATATGATAGGGAACCCATGTTGTGTCGTGGATTCATAAATTAGCTCGGAATTTCTTTGGATCTGGTACCTAATGTATTCCAGAGTGAAAGAAGTAAAGTGGGCTTTATGATTTCTTTGTTGACTGGCAAAGCATTGGCATGGGCCAATCCGTTATGGGAGATGGCTAAACCCATAACTTCCAACTTCACAGAATTTGTGGATGCCTTTCGTAAGGTATTTAATGTTCCAGGCCGAGCAACCTCTGCCGCAAAAAAACTTATGACTATTCGCCAGGGCGCCCATACAGTAGCAGAATATGCTTTTGAACTTCGTACATTAGCAACAGAGGTAGGCTGGAACAACGAGGCTCTGGTGGTGGCCTTCTCACAATGGCTTAATGATATTATTAAGGATGAGTCGGCAGCCCGTGAGCTGCCTGAGGATCTGGATCCATTTATTTCCTTTGCTATACTGATTGATACCCGCACCTGGAAAGATCCCCTTTTAAATACAGTAAGCCAAGGCTTGAGTCTCGACTGGCACCAAACTGGGGGCTCCCACCCATGCCTCCCTTGCCTCCCAAGCCTTCTAGTACCGAGGTCAGTAGGGCTGAGCATATGCAAGTCGGTTTTACACGCCTGTCCAGTGAGGAGCGCTCCTTCCGTCGGAAAGAAGGTCTATGCCTGCACTGCGGTAAGGCTGGACATATGTTACGAGCTTGTCCTATACGTCTGGGAAAGGTACGCACCTAGGGTCTTTGAAGCGACAGATCCTAGGTGGCATAAATCAGTCCCCAGACCAAGAGCAAAGCAAGCCCATTTTACAGGTGTCAATATCTTGGGCAGCCTCCTCTGCTGTGACACCAGACCTGATTGATTCAGGAGCCGCAGGTTTCTTTATTGATGGTGAATTCGATTAAGCAGCACAATATTTCCTTGTTGCCTCATGTTTCTCCATTGGCTATTGAAGCGATAGATGGTAGACCGTTCAAACCATCCCATGTCACACATGAGACCTGTCCGTTGTCTCTTAGAGTAGGAGCTCTCCATGTGGAGACCCTACAGTTCCAGGGCATTCAGTCTCCACACTACGCAGTCATTCTGGGGTTTCTTGGTTTCAGACACACAACCCCAGAATGGACTAGAAAACCAGGCCAGATGGGCACTGTTCCTATCCAGATTTAATTTTGTGGTTTCATACCTTCCGGGGTCCAATAATGTCTGAGCCGACGCACTGTCTAGGCAATTTGGGCCAGACCACAAGACTGAAAGTGCACCTGTGCCTATCATTCCTCCAGATCGTATATTGGCCACCATACACACTAGTATCACGTCTCCACTGATATTTTGGCTTCCCAGGACAATGCTCCAGCAGAGAAACCTAGTGGTAAATGTTTCCTAGCCGAACCTCTCCGTATCAGATTACTGGAAACATACCACTTCTCAAGGGCAGCTGTACACATTGGTCATAACCAACTGATTTGGTCAGTCTCTCAGCTCATTTGATGGCCTAGCTTAAGAGCAGATTGTGCAGCATTTGTGGAGGCCTGTTCCATTTGTGCTCGTGCTAAAACCCCGAGACACCTTCCACTGGGGATGCTCCAGACAGTTCGTAATGGCGAGTGCCCATGGTCATACGTGTCCATAGATTTTATGGTGGAGTTGCCAGTATCCAAAGGGTGTACGGTCATATTGATGATAGTGGACTGTTTTTCCAAGATGGCTTACTTTGTCCCTCTCCAGGGACTGCCTTCCTCCAAGGAATTGGCTGAGGTGTTTGCTAGAGAGGTGTTCCAACTCCTCGGAGTGCCCAAGGTTCTGGTCTCTGATTGTGGGAGTCAGTTTGTGTCACGGTTCTGGAGGGCCTTTTGCGACCAGATGGGTATCCAATTGTTGTTTTCTTCTGCCTACCACCCCCAGACTAATGGTGCTGCTGAAAGATCCAACCAGGAGTTGGAACAATTTTTGTGCTGTTTTATCTCTGACCATTATGATAATTGGGCTAACCTGTTGCCGTGGACTGAGTTTGCCAGGAATTGTGCCATAAACTCTTCATCCGGGAACTCTCCCTTCCTGATCAACTATGGGTTCCAACCATCCCTACTCCTGGACTCCTTTTGGGCTCAAGACATTCCGGCTCTGGACGAGCATATTAGGCAGCTCCACTCCACATGGTTTCAGGTTCAGAATGCCTAACAAAGGTCCTCACAGCGCTATGAGAGACATGCAGACCGCAGGAGGCGTCCTGCTCTTGTTTTCCAGGTTGGGGATAGAGTGTGGCTGTCTTCCAGGAACCTGAACCTTCAAGTACCTTGTAATAAGCTGGCTCCATGTTTTGTACGTCCATTCCGGGTACTTCGCAGAGTGAACCCTGCCACTTATGCCTTGGACTTTCATGCAAGTATGTGCATTCACAACATCTTCCATGTATCCTTGTTGAAGCTTTTGGTCTGTAACCGCTACACTTCTACTCCAGTGGTACCAGGACCTGTGCGCATTCAATACCATGAGGAGTATGAGATTCCAAGCATTCTGGACTCCCGTAGAGTCAGTGGGCACATTCAATATTTAGTTCATTGTAAGGGCTATGGCACTGAAGAACATTCCTTGGTAAATCTGTCTGATATTCATGCTCCTTTTCTGTTGCGCAGATTTCATGCTAAATTCCCAAATAAAGTTAGGCCAACATTGTCTATTACTTCCTCAGTGTCGTGCTTATGTGCATTCGCTATTCTTATAGGCCTATAGTATTGCCAGAGTGAGTCTCCAGGCCTTATAGGCCTCATTCTGCCAGTACTCCCTTACCCTTTCATGGTGTACCTGTGCGCTAGCTCTTGTGATATTCCTATGCTCTGATTCCTGTACGACTCTGACTAGGTTTTGATCCCTGACTTGTTGCTTTCCACTCCGGTCTGACCCATGGCTCCGTCTGACTATCTGCTCCGGTCTGACCCTTGGCTCCGTATATCTGCTCCGGTCTGATCCTAGGCTCTGTCTGACTATCCGCTCTATGCTGACCCCGGCTCCGGTTGACTATCCGATACGGTACTGACCTTGTTTGGCTGGCTTACTACTCTGTGTTTACAACCCCTGGCCTGACTGACTCCACTCTCTTGCTAGACCGTGCTCTAGCTGATCCCTCTTGTACAAGCTGCTTTCCTCCCTCTGTGCCGGACACTGTCTCTGGCTATTCCATTCTGCTTGTTACCAGTGGTTAGTGCCTTTGGGTATTCCCTAGCGTACTAAGGATTCAAGTCACCATTGCCTATTGCTACCCTAGTGTTCTGGGGTACCTTTGGTCACCGTTGCCTGTAGGTTTACCCTAGCATTCTAGGGGAGTTTCTCTCATTTTGCTTGGGCATTTCCACATCATCCGCACTAGTAGCTACTGTTGTCCTTGCTACTATTACATTCTGTAGTCAGATTGGGATCAGCCTCTCTTCAGTCAGTAGATCGTGTGCTGCCTCCACACTGGGTCCTATGAGGGTTGGGGAAGTGCTTTCCGTATTATTTCTGTTCTTATTTTAACAAAGATATTGATTTTACTGTATCTGTACTTGTCAGTGTAGCTATTCCATAGTCACTTCGTGACAAGTATTTAGTTATTTGTTTGTGTGAAGGCTGGGGCTTAAGTTGTTTAGGATGTGTGGTTATAGCAGGTGCCATTTTATTTAGGGTTTGTCAGATTGAACTTTTGTAGTGAAAAACTACGAGAAGGAAAGTACTCTAATAAAGAGGAAGCTTGTGATTAGGAGAGCTAGGCAAAGTCAAGTGAGTGTAGTTGCCTATGAGTGGTGCAAAGATTAGTAATGCTAATGGGTGAGTAAGACTAAAGCACAGGAGGTGGTGATTAGAAAGAAGAAAGTGACTGCTAATGAAGTTAGTGACGGAGAATCGGAGCACGGGGTCTAGACAATGTCCATCTTTGTGTGTAGGAGATTGGGAAACCGTGACACTGTTATCAGTAGGAATATTGTTGTCACTGAGGATGAGACAAGGTAACTCGGAAGATAGAAAGTGAGTGAGCCAAGAATCAAAGTGGTCTAAAAATTATAATGTTGGCATTGGATGGTGGCAGATAACACTGACTTAGAAAGAGGGGAGAAAGAAGAAATGAATTGTGTAAGCCTTGAATCTTGAGAATGAAATATTTGGAACAGGAGTGGCGAGTGCAGGAGAGGCAACCATAGTAGAGTTCAGCAGGGAATACAGTGGCTGAAGTTATGAGCCATGTTTCAGTAATGGCTAACAAGTTGATGGAGTTGGAAAGGAATAAATCATGAACAGTAGTCCCTTTGCTGCCAGCAAAGAAGTAATTCCAGAGATCACAGGAGAAGGAGGAGGAAAGGGAAAATTATGGACTTGCTTGTTAGGGTTTGAGTGTGAAAATTATATCATAGAGGCCAGGTATATGAGTTGGGTCGGAGCTAGGATAAATGTCTCCACAAAGCATCGACCATAGGCTATAGACAAAAATGCATATGGGCATTATGTACTTTACTCAAATGATGATATGTGAGCAGCAAATACAGCTAAGAAGTGCAAAATGAGAAAGATCACAGTAAGGAGTGGGATATAATGAAGAGGTGTGGATGAGGATGAATAATGTGCAGTGGAAGTGCAAGAAAGTGTTTAGCTGAAAAAATGAAGGTAGATGAGGTTCAGTAAAGTGAGGGAAGTACACAGTTAAGGAGAAAAAGAAGCCATAGGTTATCAAGAAGTATAACCTTCTTGGCTGTTTTTTAGCGTAACCATAAAAATGTCAAGGATTCCAAGCAGAAGAAGGCAGATTGCAGGCCGCAGGGAACTGAACAGAGGTTGAATTTGTTTAGAAGTGCTGGTGTCAGGCCTCAGTCTCCAAAGAAGATATTGTGCAATTCTTTATTTGTAGAATATAGTTATCCACAAGTGTAACTTATGTGCAACTCATGGCACTTTGCTAATTCACTTCACTAGTGAACTGGTGTGATTGCCTGTGACATCCCTCATCTGTGAGGTTTCCCCAAATGTGTTGGTGAATTTATGTTGTTAGTTAGAGTTAGTCAGCTTCAACAAGTTCTGAGTCCAATAAGTTTCACAGGTTGAGCAAAGAACAGACTTGAGGAAATTAGGAAAACACAGGCCCACATGCAAGAGTAAAGATATGTTGTAGATACTAAATAGTGGCTAAATTGTATTACTGCTGGCACACCCATCAGTACTAGTACAACAAGCAAAGATCAGCAAATATACCCAATCCCCAGAGCTTATCTATTACCTGCCCAGTGCCCAGCAGGCTTGGTAATGAGCATAGGATGTAAATAGGCCTAAAACTCCTTGCAGCATTCTTTTCCCCAAAATCAGGCTAACTAGTGCAAGAAACAGGGACACCAATGGAAACTTGCTAATGTTAGAAGATTGTCACAGTGCTGGGGCTAGTTACTGTCACACAATCACCCTCACACTACTCTCAAACAGTACCAGCACTAACAATAAATGAAGATTCCCCATCCTCTAAAACACTACTCACACTACCATAACATTAGGTCCCCTCCACCCTCAATCAGTTCTTACACTAACAATAGTAACTCCCCCTACTCAACTCTAGGCCATATTACCCCTCCCCATGTGTTTCACATGTGAAGCACTTACCCTAATGTTGGTGGTCCAGCAGTGTCTGCGGTGCCCTGGTCTTCCGCTGCTTCTTCCTCCACAGTTACAGGATAAAGTAAAAAAGAAAAAAAACTACCCTATCAACCCACTGCCACCTTTGCCTCTGCCTCCACTAACATCTTATAGAAACATGCCCTGCACCTTAGTCCTGCTCCGACCTTTCTCATGCTTCCACTGGCTGGCAGGTGTAGTTACAGTAAGCAGGGCACAGACTGTGTCCTAGAGTAAACTCACCTCTCAGCCAATCACTAACTAGATGAAGGGGGTCATGTATGCGCATTACCCTTCT
Source organism: Rhinophrynus dorsalis (assembly GCA_037306005.1). NCBI lineage: Eukaryota > Metazoa > Chordata > Amphibia > Anura > Rhinophrynidae > Rhinophrynus > Rhinophrynus dorsalis. The sequence continues at coordinate 412,142,921 of CM074719.1, read as the reverse complement.
ATCTGTTCAATCATTGGCTACATGGAGGCGTGATGTAAGTGCATACATGACCCCTTTATCTAGATGGTGATATGTGAGATTAATCTAGGCCATGTCCTGTGCCCTACATAACCCCATCTCCCAGCCAGTGGGAGAGTGGGAAAAGATTTAAATAGGGATTGGCCATATAAAAGCCAAGTCCTGTTAATTTTCCACCCAGTGGCTCAGGCAACAGCGCAAGCAGGACTAAGGTTGGGGGGCTGTTTTTTTTTTTTTTGTTTTAACTTGTTAGTGATGGTGATGGGTTGGTAGGGTATTTTTTTTTTTTTAACTTTATTGTGCAATTGTGGAGGAAGATACAACTCAAAGTGCATCAAATGGAATCTTAAACATTATGGGTACGGAAAGTGACATTTTAAAAATAGAAAGAGGGACTAGTATAACACAAGTTTGATGAAGGTGCTTCAGTAACTCAATTTAAAACGGAGACACAAATAGTTAATAATCCCGATAGAGATATATTCGGTCTTGCAGCCTTTACTCCTACAGGAATCCGATATCTCTGCACAAATCCAACCTCAACAGCTTTTACACAATGGAGATGGCGCTGACCTCTAGCTCTCTCCTGGGAAGCCCTTCAACATAAAACAAACTTATACAAGTATGTATACTAATATATAGATAAAACACATATAAGTACATAAAATACATTTAGATATTTACTTCCAATTTAGCAAACTTATTTTAAATCTTAACCTTTTGAGTGCCAGAGGGGTACGAAATGCATTGCTTTGCATTGCATTGCGTACCCCTCTGGCACTCAAGGCAATTATAAAAACAATTGCAGGAGCAATTCTAAAAGGTGTATGTTAATACACTCAGTAATCATAAATACATATGAAACATATCTTAAAACATCATGAATAATATAAACTTACATAAAGTAATAATAACTCTTAGTGCACAATGTAACTCCCGGCCAGGGAAACATTGCAATCACTGCAACGCGTTTCACACTCCAATCGTGCTTTACCAAGCAGAAAAACAAAGTTGCATTGTGCACCTCTCACAATAACAGCTTTTTAAACTTTCTGACCACCACCACATTGGTTAGTTGATGGGATCCAATTAAGGCATGCCAACCGGGTCAAAAAGGTTCCAAAAGAGAAGAGCATAGCTAATGCTCATTCTCTCTCAAACGAAATTCCTTTCTTAAAGGAACACTCACCCAGGATAAGATTTCTCAATTAACCCATTATATACTATATCAAAGTTTTCATTTCTCATAAAAAGGATACCAATTCCATGTTTTCATTCAATCCTAACGGGGCCAGCGTTCCTAAAGTAAACATCCAGTAGGCCTCTTTCTTATTTAACAAGACTTCCCAAACTTGGATCAAACTTAATTTGCTCTATAGGGTATCCCTTTAATAATTTTCCATTACCTTCATGGCATTCAGCGAAATGCCGTGAAACTGAATGATTCATAACTTTCTTTTTAATATTCCGTTTGTGTTCATAAAATCTTCTTTTAAACGCCCTCTTACTTCTACCTATATAACGTAACCCACAAGGGCATTCTAACAATATATAATCCCTGCACTATTACAACTGATGAACTGAGCAATTGGATACCTCGTATCTTCTCTATCTTCAAAGTATTCCTTTTTCCTCAGACACCCGGAACATGTTGCACAATTGCCACATCTATGCCATCCTTTGATCAAAAAGGGTACCCTGAGTAGCCTTCTTTAAGTTTCCGCAATATAGTGGGAGCAAGAATATTTTTTAGATTTTAGATTATTCTAATTTTGTGTGGTAGAAACTTTCTCAAAATATTATCGTCCATTAAAATAGGCCAGAAACGTTCACACATTTGTCTGATCTTATTCAAATGGTGTGAATAGGGTAAACTCAAGGCTAATGAGAGATCTTTCTCATCATTACTATTCCTTATATCTGACCACAAAATTTTATTCACCATATTAATTTTGAACTTTTTTATCTTTTCTAATTTCTTTATTTTGAACTTCCTCATTCGCACTAATCTTTTTATATTTGGCCTTTTTATTTTTATTATTATTTTTAATATGTTTATTTTTAATACTTATAACGTGTCCTGACTTTGATAATAGATCCCTACTTTGACCTATACAAAATTCCCTATCTACATTATCCAAGATTGCATTCTTATTAACACCTTTTTAACACCTTTCTTAATAGTATTTTGCTTCTTCTTTCTACCTCTATATTGTGTATTTAATTGAACATGTTTAATCAATTCCTTAACCCTTACGAGGCAAGGATCATCTACTGATTGCTCATCACCAACTGTGATCATGTGATCTACAATCTTCCAATATATCTTCAACTGAAGAAAACTCTTTTACCTTATCATTAACATTCACAGAAATACCCTCTTTGTATTCTCCCCCTTTTGGAACATTTTCTTTTGATACATCAAACATATTATTCTTCCATTCTCCACCCATCAGTTGATAACAATCCATTTGTATGACCTCAAACAATTCTTCACATAATCTCAACTGGTCATACCCCCTCTCTATAAATCTTAACACCAAAGTTAACGCTTGTTAGCAAAAATCTTCCAAATTAGAACAATTGTGTCTCAGTCGCATAAATTGGCCCCTTGGCACATTGTTCAGCCATAATTTCCGATGGTAACTTGTATGGGGGATATAGGTGTTTTGATCAACCACCTTAAAATGGGTCTTAGTCAACACCCTATTATTATGAATAAATATATTCAAATCCAAAAAAACAATATTGGAATGACTACACTCATGTGTGAAATTAAGTCCATATCTATTTTCATTTACATATTGTATGAATTCCTTCAACATCTCACCCCCCCTCCAAATCATAATGACGTCATCAATGTATCGTCTATACAATTTCAGGTGAGGGGAAAAGCGATTGCAGGGCCATATATATTTGTCCTCCCAGTTTCCCAAAAATAAATTAGCGAAACTGGGGGCGAAGCGTGTCACCTGAAGAAAATAACACCCATCAAACTTGAAATAAATTCTATACTGTTCAAAAAAAATCATTTTTTCAAAAGAGGACTTGACTCCATGTATACCATCTGAATGTTTTATATTAGTATATAGAGCACTAATATCCACTTTAACCAGCAGGTCACCTTCTTCCTACTCAACCTCTTGTAATATATGTATAAAATCACAAGTGTTTAACCCCTTGAGTGCCAGAGAGGTACGCAATGCATTGCTCTGCAATGCATTGTGTACCCCTCTGGCACTCAAGGGGTTAAGGTATGATTTTATAACCGGAACCATAACTTGCAGAAAAAGATCCACCTACAGCGACAAATTCTGACTAATCTACCCAATCCCTGATAGGGCGATTTGGAGAGTCATTAAGATCTTTATGTATCTTGGGAAGATTATAAAAAGTCGCTGTACGTGGATCCTTGACATATAAAAAAATCAAACTCATTTTTGCAGATAATATCTTCATGTAGAGCTTTTGTTAGTAAAGAATGAAGCTCCTTCTGAAAGATTAAAGTAGGATCCACAATTAAGGGTTTATAAAACTCAGTATCCTCTATCACGGAGCCCCGTGATTGCCTATAGCAAGATGTTGCCATAGAGCGACATTATTTACTTCCTAGCTGTCGCTCTCGCTGAGTCGCTATTCTTATAGGGCACCATGCTGATGAGGTAATCGCTCCACCTACATGTCAGGGTTTTTAAACCTCAGCCTGTGTCATTTCCAGTGCCCTTTCGTGGTGTACCTGAGCTTATTGCTGTGTTGGTCCACTGCTGTTCCTGTGTATTACCTGCCTACGTCTGACTACCCGTTCTGGTTCTTACTCCTGACTCGTCTGACTACCCGTTCCGGTTTGGACTCCTGGCTACATCTGACTACCCGCTCCGGTTCTGACTCCTGGCTCATCTGACTACCCGTTCCGGTTTGGACTCCTGGCTACATCTGACTACCCGCTCCGGTTCTGACTCCTGGCTCATCTGACTACCCGTTCCGGTTTGGACTCCTGGCTACGTCTGACTACCCATTTCGGCTGCGACCACTGGAGACGTCTGACTTTCCGATCAGGTTCTGACCATTGGCTGCCTCCTGGTTTATTCTCCGTGTTGCGCTCCATGACCATTCCGTGCCTTGGTTTGATTTCCGTGTTGCCTGTGTCTTCCGCTCTGCTCGCTTCCGTTAGCGGCACTTGTCGGTCACTCCGTGTGTCTGACCTCCTGTGGCCATACCGGTTTGTGCTGCCTTGCCTAACCTCCCTCTGGCTAATAGGCTAGTGTATACCATGTCGGGGTATTGGTCTGCTCCTTATCTCTGCCGACTGTGTGTATGGGAGTGCTCTGCACTGCCCTCACATCTACCGTGTAGTCCAAGGGCCATTCCGTTTCTGACCACCTGTCTAGTGAAGGGTGAGGAAAGTGCCTACACTGTTCCTCTCTGGTCTCGTGAAGGTGTGCCATTCTATCCGTGTATGGGAGTGCTCTGCACTGCCCTCACATCTACCGTGTAGTCCCAGGGCCATTCCGTTTCTGATCACCTGCTTTGTGAAGGGTGAGGAAAGTGACTCCACTGTTCCTTCCTGGTCTCGTGAAGGTGTGCCACTATCTACTGCCACTTTGTGTCATTACCATACTACTGTGGTGTCATTTGTTGCCATCTGCTGTTGCCTTATCTCCTGCCATTCATTGTATTTAATAAAGTTTTATATTATGTTCATCTGTACTTTCCTAGTCACCCCGTGACAGTAACATGATCAGTGCGGTTTTCATATAGTCCTTATAATTCTGGACTACACCACCTCCCTTATCTGCCCCCCGGATCACTAAATTTTTAGTCTGAATAAAATCTTATATTGCTCTTCTTTGACATAAACTTAAATTATCATAATTATCTTCAAAGTTGGTATTTCTTATTTCTTCTGTAATAAGACTTTGAAATAAGTTCCTTTATGGCTTAAAGGACAAAAAGAAGATTTATTTTTAAGATTATTATTGAAAGTCAAATCACTATTTTCACCATATTATTAAAATCTGACATGATTAAAATGTCAGCATTAGTTAAATTTACATCCCAGATTTTACTTGGTTGTACTTGACTATTGGGGTGCAAAGTAGTGATGATCGAGCACCCCGATGCTCGGGTGTTCGGGTGCTCTGGCCGAGCGCCCCCGGAGGCTCGAGTGCTCGGCCGAGCACCCGAGCCCCATTGAAGTCAATGGGAGGACTCGAGCATTACACCAGGCACCCCCTGCTCTGATGAGGGGAGGGTGCCTGGTTCATAGGAAAAGGTCAGAAAATGATGGAAACACCACAGAAATGGTTCAGGGACAGCATAGGGAGGATGTCTGGATGCATCTTGGACTCCAACGTCGCTGCTGGGAACGATGTTTCGCCCGTAGTACGCCATTTTTACAGACTGACCGTAAAACACACAAAAAGAAAGATAAAAACTAATCTGCGGCTAGGCACACTAAACAATATGTGACGCTAATCTGCGGCTAGGCACACGAAGCAGAATGTGACGCTAATCTGCGGCTAGGCACAGTGAACGGAATATGTGACGTTAATTTGTGAATTTGCACACTAAACAATATGTGACGTTAATTTGTGAATTTGCACACTAAACAATATGTGACGCTAATCTGCGGCTAGGCACACTAAACAATATGTGACGCTAATCTGCGGCTAGGCACACTAAACAATATGTGACGTTAATCTGCGGCTAGGCACACTAAACAATATGTGACGCTAATCTGCGGCTAGGCACACGAAGCAGAATGTGACGCTAATCTGCGGCTAGGCACAGTGAACGGAATATGTGACGTTAATTTGTGAATTTGCACACTAAACAATATGTGACGTTAATTTGTGAATTTGCACACTAAACAATATGTGACGCTAATCTGCGGCTAGGCACACGAAACAGAATGTGACCCTAATCTGCGGCTAGGCACACGAAACAGAATGTGACGCTAATCTGCGGCTAGGCACAGTGAACGGAATATGTGACGTTAATTTGTGAATTTGCACACTAAACAATATGTGACGTTAATTTGTGAATTTGCACACTAAACAATATGTGACGCTAATCTGCGGCTAGGCACACTAAACAATATGTGACGCTAATCTGCGGCTAGGCACACTAAACAATATGTGACGTTAATCTGCGGCTAGGCACACTAAACAATATGTGACGTTAATCTACGGCTAGGCACACGAAACAGAATGTGACGCTAATCTGCGGCTAGGCACAGTGAACGGAATATGTGACGTTAATTTGTGAATTTGCACACTAAACAGAATGTGACAATAATCTATGGCTAGGCACACGTTTAAAATGGCCCTTTTTGTCGCTGCGTTGTAAAATAATTGGCCCTGTGCACCTAACAGAATATGTCAGCTTGTCACTGCACTGTGAAATATTTGTCCCTGTGCACCTAGTACAATGTCACCTTAGAACATGTCCCCCCCCACAAAAAAATGAAATTCTGCCACCCCCAAAAAAAATTAAATGCTGCCCCCACACACAACAGTCCTAAAAAGGACTTTTGGGTCTTGAAAGAGTTTCAACAATTTTATTCTCCCTACACTGACTTCCTGTGCATCTAGTATTATATGTCACCTTACTAATATCCCCCCCACAAAAAAAGGAAATTGTGCCCCCCCAAACAAAATATAAATGCTGCCCCCACACACAACAGTCCTAAAAAGGACTTTTGGGTCTTGAAAGAGTTCCAACAATTTTATTCTCCCTACACTGACTTTCCCTGCCTGAGCGCATCTCTCCCTGGCTAAGAATGAGCCGAACTCGCGCGTCCGGTGCTATACAGCACCCGATCACGGGTTCTGGCCAGCCAATCAGTGTAATGCCAGCAGCCAACATGGCTGCTGGCATTACACTGATGTCAGAGCCTCCCCACACGTTTATTGGCTGCGCAGCAGCCGCGAAACGTGCGGGGAGGAGACCTGAACATGGCGGGCGAGCACATGCGGTACTCGTACGAGTACCGCCATGTGCCGAGCAGAGCGATGCTCGAGCCGAACCGAGCTTCGGCCGAGCATGCTCGCTCATCACTAGTGCAAAGCAAAAAATTGCAATAAAGATATCTTTCGAAAACAAATTTTTCAAAATCTATAAACAGATTAAATTTATTCATCTTAGTGTTACTGTTCAGTACACCCCGAAATGGTAGATGTTGGTAAAAAACACAATTTTATTTAAAGCACACAATGAATAACGTAACCCTCACGGGTCCAGCATATAGAACATAGATAACTGACACAGGACAGGTTACATTAGCAAGTTTAACCCACACGGATCCATTATGTACAGCAGAATACAATACTGACACAGGTCAGGTAAATTGTGATTGATACAGTGTAGAGAGTCCAGAGATGCCAGTGGAGCCACTGACTCAGTCTGCCCAGATAAGAGGAGGCCCAATGTCACCTACAGGCAGTGATAGCAACAGTGACAAGATGTCAGCGGAGAGCTGGCAAGACCACCTGAGTGGGAGGTTGCAACAGTGGACGCCCACCGGAGTACTACAACAGCATGAGTCAGTGCTCGTTCCACAGAACGTATGCCCAATGGAGACTATCCACCACCGTGTGCCCAGTGCCACACCCGGAGGGGTTAATGAACGCTATGGTCTGAATATGGAAGGCAACCGGATGCGACCAACTGAACCCAAGAGCAGAAGACCAAGCGATCGAGTATAACGGTATAGAGGATGACAGTGGTGGAACAAGTAGCGGCACAAGGGCAACACCCCAGGAGGGGTTAATGAACGCTATGGTCTAAATGCGGAAGGCAACCAGATGCACCCAACTGAACCCAAGAGCGGAAGACCAAATGATCGAGTATAACGGTATGGATGATAACTGGCACAATGAGACTCAAATCACGGACTGGACTACAAGGTGGTAACAGAGTACCGTAGCTCTATGGTGCACAGTAGCGCGAGCGACAGTGCACAGAGCGAGGACAGCAACAGGCACAATACAGGATCTTCACCCAGCCGGGCGTGGAAGGAGCAGGAACCTCAGCCAAACAGATTCGGTACACGGAGCAGGAACGTCAGCCAAACCTGCTCCGTGTACTGACCTAGCTTGGCTGACGTTCCTGCTCCGTGTACCGAATCAGAACGTCAGCCAAGCCGGGTCGGTACACGGAGCAGGATTGTCAGTCTCACCGGGTTGGTACATGGAGCAGGAACGTCAGCCAGGCCAGGTCAGAACAGGAGGCAGGAATGTCAGCCAATCTGAATCGGTGCACAGAAGCAGAAACAGTAACGAATAGCGTAGTCAGGCAGTCTGGGTCATACACTGGTATCAAAATAACAAAACAAGCGCTAGGCATCAGGTACAACATGAAAGGGCAACCCATAAGTGACAGCCCAGAGTGTATAAAGGCTGTCACTGGGAGGAGCTGTACAACGCAGCCAATGAAAAGGCACCAGGAAATAAGCCTGTCAAAATGTCGCTGGAATCACGGGCGCCGTGATATTTAGCCTCAGGAGCAAAATTTAAACCTCTAGATAATAATGAAATTTGACCTAAAGTTAGATGGGTATCTGATAAATTGTAACTACCTAGTCCCCTAAGAACTTCTTGTGGTAAATTCTTATTCAATGCACTTACTGCTTTTCTTTTTACATATCTTCCCCCTCTGACTCCTTGAGAATTTCTCCCTCCTCTTCTTCTTCCTCCGCTTCCGCTATTGCCCTTCTTTTTGTGCCCTGTCTCTGCGTGCCCAGCTCAAAAAAAAAGACACAAAATGTGAAGAGTCACCTTGCAGAGCGGGTGAAGCTGAAGACGGGGTAGCAAATTCATCAGTATCATAGGGCTCGATTTAAAGCCAACCGTTAAACCAGCCGCTAAGTGAAAAAGGCACATCGCTCGCAAATAATACAGGAGTTACGGCAGATTCAATAGCTACTCTACGAGAATAGCTATCGAGCGTAGGCACACAAAAAACACGTAACACAAAACCCGTTGTCGCTCATGTTAATGCACAACGGGCGGACAAATCACACGATAACTGAGCTCCAAACAACATGTAACATAACGGCTGCCGTTGTCAAGCAACCCTGATTGATGCCAAAACAAATTCAAACACACATCCAATCCCAAAGGCCCAATGTATCAAATAACTTCAAATACACCTATATATACCCAAAAATAACCGCCACACACTGTCTGTTATCGAGTTCTTCAGAGCCAGATATCAGGACCCAGGAGCGGAGGATAGTCATTAGAGAGAGGGAGAGAGGCGCGTTCATTGGAGGTAGAGGAGTTTTGCAGTTTGGAGAGAGGAGAGAGGTGCACTATATATACACATATCACACTTTTGCACATATTACATACACACATACAAACACAAACACATACACATACATACACATAGTCCTTTTATTTCATAACACCTTACACATATTACTTTTTATTTTGACAGTGTGAATCTGGGAGTGAAAGTGTGTGACAGAGAGTGACTGGATCGAGTGTGTCTGTGAGGGCCTGTGGGAGTGCCTGGGTGTGACTGGGTGAGTGATGTCAAGGAGAGGAGGACAGGAGAGAGGGATGGGGAGAGTAGTGGAGGAGGAGGAAGCTCAGGAGGGGATCCCTCAGCAGAGCAGGGGTGGGAGAGGGAGATCCGCAGGGCGGAGGGGGACCAGGCCCACCAGAGCAGGAACACGCAGGACAGGGACAGAACCTGCAGTGGGACGAGGGGTAGTTCCTGGGGAGCACCCCACACAGGCAGGGTCAGACCAGGCAGGGCACTCCGGCTCTGAATCCTCCCATGCCGGAGCTGATGAGGGCAGGATCAGGGATCCCAGATATAGTGAGGAGGAGAACACGGCTCTTGTGGAAGCTGTCCTGGAGAGGCAGAGTGTTCTCCACCCGACGGCAAAGGTCCCTGGCCTGGCAGCGCGGAGGAAGGCAGCCTGGAACCAGATCTGCAGCCGGGTGAACGCGGTGGCAACATGCAGGCGGGACGTGGAGTCTGTGAAGAAGAGATGGGGCGACTGCCGGAGGGTGGTCAAGAACAAGATGTCTGACATGGCCAAGCAAGCCCGAGGCACCGGAGGTGGCCCATCTGTGCCCATCACATTCTGCGGCTGGGAGGAGATGGTGCGGCAGAACATGTCCCCGACCATGATCGAGGGGGTCGTGGGAGGAACTGACACTGGGGATGAGAGGAGCCTCCACACTACCGGTAAGTGCAACACTACAGAACAACACACTACAGCAACCAACACCAGCTGCACACACACTCACACCTCAACACATGGCCATCACTCAGCCATACAACTGCACCAACACAGCACCATGAGGGTTAAAAAAAGGACACAACACCTGGACAAATGGCAACGTCCAACTTGGGACAAACCTGTCAAAGTCCTACTTCAACCCTCCTGTCGCTGTGCTCATTACACACAATACACAAACCTTCATTTTCAAATTGTCGACTGTAATAGATCATCACTGTTCACACACAATGTCACCCATGTCCCCACCCCCACCCTAACCCCGTGAGTGCTAGAGGGATCATCAATGCATCGATCAACAATGCATTGGCAACCCCTCTGGGACTCAAGGGGTTAACCTGACAACAAACAAGTCAATAGGCCAACGATCACATGCTACACAGGGGACATTCACTAAGCGGTGACAAACACATGGTGGACACAAAGTAACCCTCACACACCCTCACTTCACCAGTACCAGTGTTAGTCCATGGAGAATATGCCAAAACAAGAATCAAGTTCATAGGGTCCCATTGTACAGACTCCATGGAAAACACTGGAAATGGGGAAAGGAGATCACTGGAGAAGTCACCATCATGTTCATGTCATCGGTTCAACATCACCGCTTACTGAATCACAAAAGGGGGCATCAGATCACACATCACAGTGTCACACAGAATAAATGCTTGTAGGTGCAACACACAGGCCGAAAACTATTTTACAGAATTCAAGCAGGAAAAAGTAGGCATTGGTGTTGTGGCTGCAATCATTTCTCTGACTTGAAATGACATATCCCATATCTGATTCCCACATGGATCCACAGGGGTGCTGATGCCATGGATCGATGGTACACCAGCATCTCTATGCAGGATACATATGGGAAACAAATAGCAAACATTGTACCTTGGTCACCAACAGGCCATGACTGATGGATATCTAGGACTGAGTACGGTTGCCTCACACAGAAGGATGGATGGGCTCATACACAGACAAAAAAACAGGCCTCAATCAAAGATATCCCTCACTACTGGCTGGATTGTTGCCCTTAGGATTCAAATGTTACTAAATATGTTCCAACATGATGTGAACACAGAGATCACTTCACTGGATGTGATTGCCTTACTGGCCAGATATGTGCACCCATCACATATCAACCTACATTGCTACCATCCAAATACACATACATAGTATATCACACCCTACGTAGATGGGATATACGAGGTATGTTCATATCCATCATATCAATACAATGTCTTGTTGGATGGGTGCACATATATAGCCAGTAAGGCAATCACACCTAATGAAATGCTCTCTGGCATCACATCTTGGAAGGATATTACTCCATCCATATGAAGGGTACATATCCACATACATATATGACCATTTCTACTTGTGTGTCACTGTAATGGGATAGCAATGGGTAATGTCATCATGATGTCATATCATTGCCATCGTTAACAGATGTGTCTTGATCTAAGTCCCATCCCTCCAACACTCATGGTTATACAGATATTGCTCCATGTGACAGGTGAAGATATCCATCATTTGACCACACGGAGGCTCTTCAGCAGAGCCAAAGTCACAACATATAGAGAGAAATACCTCTTTGGAATGGTCCACAGAGTGTGCTTGTAAATCATGCACACCCTGTACACCATTCCAATTAAGTATTGTTCTCTAAATGGGTTGATTTTGTCTCTGCTGAAAATCCCTCGTGTAGACAAATGACTGAAATCTACATCCGTCACATAGAGCATTATCTGAACAACCATGAGGGTAGGAAGGATGGGACTAACAGAGAACAACATCTGTTCCCACAATGTCTACAATCTGACATCAAGGTGGACTTAACCTTTGCCACCCCCCTGGAGGGATAGCCATCCCTACAAGTTGTGAAGACAAATATATGTTGTTGGATCTCCCCCCCCCCCCCGAGTTAAACAATGGTATTCGTACTGCTGAAAGGTGTGTTGATGCAAAAGGTATCACAGCTCAGACATGGATATGTCAGGGGCAATATCCTAGTGGCCTGATATTGTACAGTGGTGCTGTTACTACACAATCATATGGACAGCTCTGGTACAGGGACCAGATATCTACATGGGAGGGTGTAGCAACAGCCCCACTGTACTATTTCTGGCCACTGTGATATTGCACCTCAAAATGAAACCTTCACCCATAATAACTCAAACACCTTTCAGCAGTGGGAGTACCCTTGTTTACCCAGGGGGATTAACACAAACACATATATTTTTCTTCAACACATATCAAAGTAGAATTGTCTCCACAAACATATGGCAAAGGTCACTAATCACAACATCTTCTTCCTCCACACAGCTTACGGCCGTCAAGCCCAGCAGGAGACAGTGGAGGAGGCTATGTCACCCCCCAGTGAGGAGGACACAGAGGAGGGGACCAGCCGGTGGTCACCTTACCCACCATCACCATCCCCTCCAACACAGGCTGCACCACCCCTTCCAGCTGCACCACCACAGGCTGCACCACCCCTTCCAGCTGCACCACCACAGGCTGCACCACCCTTTCCAGCTGCACCTCCCCAGTACAGTGGCTGGATGCCACAGGAGGAGAGGTGGACACATCCATCCACCTCCACCAGCTACTACCCTCCATCAGCAGCACCACCACCGCCAGGGAGGCAATGGCTGCCAGGGACAGTGGCCAACACCCAATATGGGCCATATGCCTCCCAGATCAACCCACCCTCCTGGATGGCTCCACAGCATGCCCCAAGGTATGATCCAAGGTGGGGTCCCACCACCTATCAGTGGCCACCATATGACCCTTGGCCACTGGACTACACACACCTGGGCCTGATTGGTGAGCCCCAGCGCCCCCTACCCAGGGACATATTCACACCTCCACCAGCACACACATCTCTGGGCAGCTCTGCATCACTTGATGTGGTGGGCATATGCCCATCATCTGCACCAGCCACTCCAACAGCAGCCACAGCACCCTCAGCAGCAGCAGAGGATACAGCACCTCCAGCAGCAGAGGAAACAGCACCTCCAGCAGCAGAGGAAACAGCACCTCCAGCAGAGGAGGAAACAGCACCTCCAGCAGAGGAGGAAACAGCACCTCCAGCAGAGGAGGAAACAGCACCTCCAGCAGAGGAGGAAACAGCACCTCCAGCAGAGGAGGAAACAGCACCCTCAGCAGCAGAGGAAGAAACAGCACCCTCAGCAGCAGAGGAAGAAACAGCACCCTCAGCAGCAGAGGAAGAAACAGCACCCTCAGCAGCAGAGGAAGAAACAGCAGCACCAGGGACACCGGGCACATCCACCTCCAGCACCGCACGCCTCACAGGGATGGAGGCGGAGTGTATGGCCCTTCAGAGGAGACTACTCCGGTCGAGCAGGAGTACTGACAGCAATATCACCAGGAGCAGGAGGCAATCCAGGAGGAACATTGTCCAATTGGAGAGCAGGATCCAAGGTTTGGAGTCGGAGGTGTCCAGGGGGAATACACTACTCCAGCAGCTCAGGACTGGTGTGATGGACATGTTAACACAGGTCCTTGTGGAGCTGAGGGAGATAAACCGCAGGGAGAACCTGAGGATGGAGAGGGAGAACTTGCGTTCCACTGAGGGGTCTACTGCAACCACCACCCCCTCTAGTGTTACCCCTGAAGCAACACCTAGGGGGCAGAGGGTTACCAGGAGATCCACAAGGGCATCCACCTCTGGCACCCAGGCTAAGGCCCCCCACCCAAAGAAGAAAAAATGAAAGGCCCAACCTGTTAAGTTTCCCCTCAATAAAGAAAACATTTTTTTTTTAATTCCAGTCTGATCTGTTGTGTCTTCAGTTATGGATTGGGTGGCAGGGTTGTCTCCAATGCATTGCCATACAATGCAGTGAACACAACCTCTGCCTATGTGAAATGTTAGTGGGATGCTACAACATGGGTTCACACACACACCGTTGTACAAATTCAACTTGTAATACATCCCTGGAGCCATATTACACCACTGTGTTATATGGCGGTGTTGTGTGTTGAATTTGAACAACAAAACATACCCCTTAGCACAACAAATTGTACAACACTGAACATTTGTCTACATCATGTGCTGTGTTTAACCCTTTGAGTGCCAGAGTGGTAGACAACGCATTGTCAAGAAATGCGTTGGGGACCACTCTTGCACTCAGTGGGTTAATGGGATAACCAGACAAACAGCTCTGTGATTTAGCAGGGACATTATAAGCAGGATAGATAAATGGGACATGTATCCATGTTGTCTTGGATTCACACACTCATTGTGCAACTGACTTACTGAAGAAGCCAATGTTTTTAACCTAGGATTTCAACGTGTAGCACACACATTGATATCCTGGGCTGAGCATTGGGGTCTCCTGTAAGTTGAGTTGCTGTTTCCCTAAGGGTGTAACAGACTTCACCAGTGATAACACATGTCCACTTAGTCTGGTTGTTCGTTAGCCCATGTACTGAGATATGTCAAAGTGGAGCAAAATCTCCGAACATGGATTATACTGAGCAATACAGATACTGTGGACAGGTATTCACTGTGGAAGTATGTCCCCTGTATCACCTCTTCATCACTCCCACAACACATTGGTGCATCACTGCCACCATCATCTGTTTGCATTGATACATCACAGAGTCCAGTCACTGGCAAACAAGTGGTGGACTCCTGTGATGTGGGTGTTGCCTTTCCATGTATGGGGCATACTCTACCCTGGGTGTGGTAACACATTGACATATGTGTTCTCAAATATATCCTCCTACAGACACAGATAGAATGGTGATGGTTCATCTTTATTGTGTCTCAAAGTACATTAGAATGTACATGTGTTTTGTGTGTGTATTGCCTATATGCATTGAACACCTGTATGAGAACACTAAATGTACTTTGAAACTAAATTGTAATACTTCAGTAACACTGCTGCCCTGCTCATGTGTTGTCCATGAGGTTTGACAACTCTGTAGCTGAGCATCCTGACTGTACAGGTTACAACACTCAAGAATTAGTGTTTTCTGTGTCTCTATGAGAATGTTCCAGTAGAGGTTTGTGTGAACCTCAGGTCAAACTTTGCATCACCAACAACATCACCATAAACAGCAAGGGGTGATCTTCATGAAGGTGTTGTCAAGACATCAATCCAGTCACATGGAAGATCTTCAGTTCAAGGATGGATCATGTTACGGATGCCTGCGGGACAAGAGGACAGGATTTGGAGCAGTAGACCTGAACTGATCATCAAGCAACAACAATTTAGTCTTTTTCATCCCCTCAGTTTTCACAGTTACAGGTGAGTGCACAAACCATTGCTTGACAATGTGTTGTGTACTCATCTGTAACCAATTCTGTGGGGAACTAAGGACATGTGCATCAGTCCTAGGGATATGTGCCCCTGACATGTATACACACATTAACAAGTGTTCTGAGAGCTCCATGGAAGTAATGACATTGTGCTGCCACTGTGAAAGTGACAGTGGCAGCCCAATGTCATTTGTTCCATGGAACTGTTAGGACACATTTGTTGATGTGTGTATTCATGTCAGGGGCACATACGTCTGCACACTCACAGGTCTGCATGGAGTCCGTGGTAATCTGATCTACGTCTCATGACCTCTACATTGTGTGCCCATACCACTGTACATCCACCCCTGTGCTGCTCTTCTCAGCTGTAGCACAGTACAGGTCCCATATTGAGTCTGATGTCCCTTCTCATGCAAATCATTAGATAATACTCTTTCACTACTGGGCTAGCATGGTTGTTCAGGCTCTAATCATGGCATATCCAGTTAGTTGCTGTCAATCAAGCCGTGTAAGGTGATGAACATGGGTAATATGTTGTACCTTGTTTCTCCTGAGGGTGTGCGTGATATCCTTGGGGTCTGTATGTCAACGTGGAGAGTGGAATGGAGGATGGTTGCTGAGTCCACACACACAATTTTCCACGTCCACTGCCAGTGCAGTGCTGTGTCACTGTTCCTGTGGGGTGAGACAGAACAAAATGTGCAGTGTGGTTAGTGTCACAGGACTGCTGGGGGACTTGCATGGATTGTTTGCATGCCTGTGTTATACTCACAGGTGAAGTATTCCGTGATGAGCCTGTCTCTGATCTGTGCCCCTCTCATGGTCTCCTCCACATGCCCGATGTCCATGGGCACTTCCTGTATGGGGGGGTCCGGGATGTGCTCCAGCAGCCTGGTGTCCACTGCGATATTGTGCAGTATTGCGCACGCCACAATGATGTCACACACCTTAGCCGGTGCATACTGCAGTGCTCCCCCAGAGTGGTCCAGACATCGGAATCTTGACTTGAGGAGCCCAAATGTCCGCTCAATAGCATTCCTGGTTCTGGCATGAGCCTGGTTGTAGCTTTCCTGGGCATGTGTTTGGGGATTGGCCAGAGGGGTCAGTAGCCAGGACTTGCATCCATAGCCAGCATCACCTGTGTAATGTGAGTGACATGGTGAAACAGGGAGCACATGTTGTGTGAATGATGTTTTGTGTGGTGGACGTAGTAGGTGTGGGTCAGGTGCATGCTGAGCTGAGTGGTGTGTACGCCTGTGTATGTGGTGTGATTTTGTTTTGTGAACTCACCCAGTAGCCATCCCCCTGTAAAGGTTCCATTCTCAAAATCTCTGTGGACTGAGGAGTTTTGTAGAATGTATGCATCATGTGTGCTGCCAGGATATTTTGCACAGACATTCATGATCCTCATGTTGCTGTCACACACCATCTGCACGTTGATGGAGTGGAAGTTCTTCCTGTTGATGAATATCTGTGCGTCACGTGCTGGGGCCTTAATCCGGACATGGGTGCAATCTATAGCACCCATGACCCTGGGCATGCCTCCCTTTGCGTAAAAGGCCTGCTTGACGTGTATCCAGTCCATGTCGGTGGTGGGAAAATGTATATGGGTACTGGCCTTGATTTTGAGGGCTGGCAGGACCTGGGCCAGCACTCTGGAGAATGTGGCCTGGGACATGCCAGATGCGTAACCCTCAGTGGACTGGAAGGCCCCGCTTGCCATGAAGTGTATGGCACAGAGTAGTTTCTGCAGGCCAGTTAGGGCATGGTTGTGGATGTAGATGGGATCCACCTGCTCCTTGATGACCTCATACAAGGCAATGATGCTGTCAGGCCTCAACCTGTAGCGATCAATGACCTCGTCATCAGCCATTCCAAAGAGTGTGACCCTTGGGCGGTATACCCTGGGCCTTGGTGGTCGTCTATACATCCTGTGCCCTCCAGGTGGGGATGGACTCCTGTGTGGCTGCTGAGCCAGAGCCTCCTCACTTGCAACAGGTGGAGGCTGTTGATGAGGCGTGCTTGGGGTTTGCTGATGTTCCCTAGCTCTCTCCCTTGCACGCCTTCTCCGCAGTCTTCGCAACAATATGTAACCCAACATACTGTTTGCTCTATCTGTCTCTCTCTCTCTCTCTACCTCTCTCTCTCTAGCTCTCTCTCTCTAGCGCGCTCTCTCTCTCTCTCTCCCTCCCTGAGTGGAAAACAAGCCACAAGTGAGTGTGTTGAGTTGTCCCTTTAAGTACTTGCTAGGGCGTTGTGTAGGTGTGGTGATGAGGTGAGTGCTGACCAATGGAGAGTTGTTTGTGTCCAGGTAAGTGTTTGCAGGTGTGTGTGTGTGTGTTATAAGATGTGGTGTGTTGTGCTTGTTCTGTGTGTGCCATTTGCGGGCGTGCAGTTGTGGGGTGCAGGTCGCGTGTTGATGTTGCCCAGGTGAGCTTGTATTTGCAGGGTCCGCTTTGTGTGATGACCCCCATTGTTCCGTGCCATGTTGTGTTGTTGTTTTTTTGTGTGTCATTGTTCCTGTGGTGTTGGTTGTTGTTTTGTGTGTAGTGATTTGTGTTGTGTGTGCATGTTTTTGTGTTGTTTTGGCATTGCACGGGTTAATTTTCCCATTTACATGGTTGTGCGGTAAGCCTTTTGTGTGTTTTCCTCTGTAACGGGTGTTTAGTTTTGGCCGTTAAGTGTCTAACGTGTGTGAGAAGTGGGTCTTAACTTTTAGCCGTTAGGTGTGTCTTTTTTTCAGCCGTTATCAGTACCGCAAGCCTTTGAATAGCTCTGGGGTATGTTGTTCCATGTTGTTCCATGCGTCTGAATGCACGTAAGTGTAGCGGCCGTAGGAATTGTGCAACTGCCGTTAGCTGTTGTTTAGACGGATCTTTGAATTGCAACATGACACTTAACGCACCCGTTAGTGTTTTTTTTGGTTAACGGCTGCCTTTAAATCGAGCCCATAATCGGCTAATACCTGATAGCTATTTTGACAGAACTGACTTAATTCTAAATGTTTTCTCTTACTTTTTCATTTTAATGATTGTTTATTCACAATATCACTTACTTTAGAATCACCCCTTAAACTACTGCCTGTTGTATTATCCAACAGTTTGATGTTACCTTGGGTGTTAAACTTATTCAAATCTCTTACTGAATCGTTGACTTTTTTCTCTTTCTCTCTTTCAGTTCTTATAATTCCTGATGAATTTTGAATCTTTTTATATTTCGAATGCCCTACATTTCTCTGTGTAGTTCTAACTTCTTCATGTTTTCTCAGATGTTCTCTTTTGGACCAAACTAAATTAGTACCCTCCCTATAATCTTCAACGTCTCGCTAACTGTTTTTTGTTTTGATTATCTCAACGTCCAAGGTATTTAACCTGTTGGTAACCTGATCATCAAAATAATCAAAGTTCTCAAAACTTCTAACTTGTTCTTATACTATTTGTGCTTCATTGATTTCTCCTTCTAATTTACTTAATTGTATATTTTTGTTTCATTTTAAGTCGCATAAGTTTAAGGAAACAATTCTCTAAAACTGAAGACCATTCTTCTTAAAGTCATCATCCTTAACATCAAATGTAGGTAATTTATTGAGGCGTAAGCCTCTGGGAATTATATTATTTTTCACATAACGTTCTAAACCCATAATTTCCCACCAACATCGTAATACTTTGGTCATTAACTTTTCATAAATATTAAATGCAGTTTGAATATTCACTTCACCATTACACGATGACTCAGTACTAGGAGTTAAATTAAAAATAGAATCCAATTTAGCAGTCTGATCCTTTTTTTGTTTATCAAACTTTGATTCAAGATTTTAAGCATACCCCACTGGCACTTAAAGGGTTAATTCTAACATTTCATACATTTGTAGTAGCTTTGGATGTACTGATATGGGGCTTAGGGCCCAGTATTAATACATTGACTGGTGACAGGTTTTTTTTTTTTTTTTTTTAACTTTTTTCATGTTCATCTGCACTTTTTGAGATACATTAAGGGACTTTGAGCCCCCCCCCCCAAAAAAAAAACTGAGTGCAGATTTTAACATGTCAAAGTGTGTCCTTTAATGTACCATGGTGCCTAATGCATATTTTGCCATTTTGTTGTGTGTCAAAGGGGCAAAAACGCCCACAAAATTATCATCTGAGGTGGGCTTTTTTAACCTGTATTTCTTCATAGCACAAGTAATTGCATTGCTTAGCATGCTTACCTTCTGCTGTTTTTATGGGCATCGGAGGGAATTGAATCAAGACCAAAGCATTTGAGTCAAATAGTTAAATGCATAATTAAACTTTAAGTGTCATAACTGTGCCAAGAAAGTTGCAAATCTCTTTTGCAATGTAGTTGTTAACTTCACAGAAATATTGATAATGAGTGGGAGCAAGACAGTGACCATCTTTCCTCTAGCAATGAGGGCAGGTATCTCCTTTGCTACAGAGCACTATTGATGCTTCCTTACTTATTAAAAAAGCAGGTAGTTTTTACCTTTGTATATGGTTATAATGATGACATGCAGGCATGAACTGTTTTCCCCAAAGATGTCTGAAAATGTCCTAAGTTGTTTTACATACTTTAAGTACCCTGCTATTGCTTGTATGGCAAACAAATAGGGACAATTTTAGATTAAATGGAGCAATTTGTTCCTAACTTAGGGCTCAATACAATTCTATCTAGTAAAACCTGTGGTAGGGCAAAATTGGCTACCGAGTGACAAAACAAAATGTCTAAGTAGGTATTCAATTATTCTACCAACTGAAACCACAATGGACATTAGACCACAGAAACGGACTTGTTGCCAAACATACATTTTATATGAAGTTCTCAAAATGCAGGTAATAGTGTGAATAATGGGAACATGAAAGGACAAGAGCTAACGATCAGAACCTGGCACACACTGTCGAGTACCGATTGTTAGCTCAAACTCACTCTCTCAAACACTCAACCTTCACTACCCCTAACACTAGCTTAACGGCCAGATCGATGTAATACTTACCTGTCATCCACTGTGCTCCTTCTTCAGTCTTCTGTGTTCTTTTTTCTGTAATCTCCTTTCTTATTATGCTCTT
Organism: Rhinophrynus dorsalis; assembly: GCA_037306005.1. Lineage (NCBI taxonomy): Eukaryota > Metazoa > Chordata > Amphibia > Anura > Rhinophrynidae > Rhinophrynus > Rhinophrynus dorsalis. Next base: position 412,122,307 of record CM074719.1, on the reverse strand, counting down.
TCAAATCTGTCCTGTAAAATAAAAAAAACTTGAAAACAATGCAAGAATTTTTTTTTTTTGTTAAAATGCCCCCAAGACATGCCTGAGTTAACTCTTTGAGTGCCGGAGGGGTAACCCTCTGGCACTCAAAGTTTTAAATGAAGTATGCCATATCTCTTAAAACAATATACTGCCATTCTGTTTAAAAAAAATGAAGTAATTCCTTTGTTGAATATATCACTGCTGGCACCTCTTTCGCTGGCGGTGGCAGGAATGCATAGTGTCACAGACCACCCCCCTCCATACATTCCTGGACGTTGCTCGAGTGTGTAAGCACACATCCCAGCCAATTGTAGGCTGGAATCCATTTTGAAAAGAGACTGGACATGTAAAAAGCCATTGTCTGCAGGGCCGGATTTGCCATAAGGCAAAGTAGGCACCTGCCTACAGGCGCACACCACCGAGGGGCGCTTGCCAATGGGATTTTTTTTTTTTTTAAATTCTTAAAAAAAAAAAAAAAATTGCCACCTTGCTGGCTGCGCCGGTGCCCACTCCATGCTGCCCTCAAATTGCGTCCCCCGTTGTCTATTTTCTACCTCCCTAGCAGATCTGTCGTCTGTGCCTCCTTTGGCACAGTCCTGTAAGCACTGAGCTCCCTCGTCGGCTCTATAGGAATGCAGAGCGCTGGGAGATGACATCATCTCCCAGCGCTCTGCATTCCTGAATAGGAGACCGCGTGGAAGCTTCAGTAACTACAGGACTGACTGTGCCAAAGGAGGCACAGACGACAGATCTGCTAGGGAGGTAGGAAATGGACAATGGGAGGGAGGCAATGTGAGGGCAACATGGAGATGGTGGGAGCAAGTTGGAGCCGAAGGGGTACATTGTGAGGGTAATGTGGAGCTGATGGGGTCAATGTGGAGCTGATGGGGTCAATGTGGAGCTGATGGGGGGGCAATATGGAGTTGAATGGGGCAATGTGGAGCTGATGGGGCAATATGAGGGCAATGTGGAGTTGATGCAGTCAATGTGGAGCTGATGGGGTCAATGTGGAGCTGATGGGGGGCAATATGGAGTTGAATGGGGCAATGTGGAGCTGATGGGGCAATATGAGGGCAATGTGGAGCTGATGGGGTTAATGTGGAGCTCATGGGCTGCAATGTGAAGATGTTGGGGGGCAATGTGAGGGCAATATGGAGATTTGGAGCATTGTGGAGATGGCCGGGGGGGGGGGGGGCGCTTCAGATATCTGTGCCTGCAGGCTCCTGATATGTAAATCCGGCCCTGATTGTCTGTTCAAAATTCTCTCATTCGGACTCAGGCAAAGTCCTGAAAAGTATGGGGAAGGGGGGTCTGTGGCACTATTCATTCCTGCCAGCAGCAGTGGAGACATATTTTACCACTGGAAGGTCTTTTCTTTATTACACATATTGTTTTAAGAGAAATGCCAGACAGCATTTAACCCTTCGAATACTCAAAGGGTTAAATCAGGCATGTCTTGGGGGCATTTAAAAAAAAAAAAAAAAAAAAAAAGACTTTTTTTTTTTTTTTTTTAACTTTACAGGACAGATCTGAAAGAAGATAAAAAGAAAGAAGGCAGAAGATTAAAAAAGAGAAGAATGAAGATTTAAGAAGGCAGACGAAAGTAGCTTACCAGGGTGCTAAAGACTCCGCTGGACATCAGGATGACTGGTAAGTGTTTCTTGTCAGGAGCTGTTTTATAACTTAGTTAGATTAACCATGTGAGTGCCAGTGTGGTAAGCATACATTTATTTTTTTTTAGTATTAACCCTTTGAGTGCCTCAGAGGTAGTCAATGCTTTGGAGACCTCTCTGGCACTCAAAGGGTTAAATGTAGGATTGCCACATGTCCAGTTTGGACCAGGACAATCTGGTTTTAGGGTCTGGTTTTAGGCTGCCATCAACTTCTGTCAACACTGTCAGAGTTTCAGTGGTTCTGAAACACGAACAGATTTAGTTTCAAGCTATTGTGTTCCCATTGGAGAGAGCACACATCTATCACCAGTGCACTAATTCTAACTGGTTGGTTGTACAGCGCTCTGCTGATTTAAATTGGGCTTTAAACTCTATAAATGATTGATAGGTGGGGGTGTGGCCTAGAAGCCATACTGCACAGATGTGTTTTTGAGGAGCTCCATGGATTCCATTAATTTATCCCTCACCATCCGTCCCAAATATACCCGATATCATATCGAATCGCCTGCCCTGTGTGCTGTGTGTTGCAGGCTCTCCATCGAGGGGTTTAGTGTGGTTGCGGACTGCCTGTGGCCCGTTGTCTGGCCTGGATGTGGCTCAGGCCGTGGAGACTGGGTCGTGTGACGACTGTGGGACTCGCCTCCTATTAACTACTGCTGCAGCGGTGAGTAACCCTTCCTGGGACACATTCGGATGCCCTTTGCTGGAGTGCTGGGTTCTGGAGATCTGGCCTGTGAGCATCGGGCGACGCGGAGCCGGGACTTGGGGTGTCTGGGCGGCGTGGCTGCAGCCTGGAGTTCCGGGGCTCCTGTTTAGACCGGATGCAATAGAGGAAATGCTGCGTATCACACTACCTACCAAATAGGAATTATAGTGCTAGCAGGACCGGTGTGGTGGTGCGGATCGGCTGCCTGGAGTTTCTGCCGTTACTCTAACACAGTGTATGGGCCTGTAATCCATCGGAGGCCTATATGTCTACACATGCTTCTGCCCCTCCCCGGATGCTGTTGCTACTGGCCACATTTAACTATCTAACGCCTCCTTTTAACAAAATGGAGTCCAGGACTCCTGCCTAATATTACTTACCCCTAAATCAGAGCTTCAGTCCTTTTTTTATTTTCTTTCCCAGTATCCCTTCCCTGCCCATTAGGTTTATATTATTGCTCACTCCCAGTGGTCCTGGTATACAATCTGGTGCTATAGTTCACCTGCTCCAGTCTGTCATGACCCTAGTGTCTTGACCCTGGGTCACAACCTCTCCTTTGATGCTGACTGGACCGTACCCTTTTTTATTCTGGCGCCACGTTTTCTCGTGGCTTGATTATTGAGCCCTGTTCTGAGAGTATTCTGCTTCAAGCGTTTCCCGTCTTCTGTTCATCTCATCCTCGTTGTTCCGGTGCTTCAGTTTTCATTTTCTGTCGGTGTCCTGGTGTTACGGTTTTTAAGACACTCAGACCAATACGTGAAAATAAAACACACTTTATTAAAGTGAATAATGACACGCCCTCTAGAGGCGGTAGGTAATACACAGATAATGTAAACTGAGATAATACAAGGAAAATAGTATTATGGACATAAATGCAAATCAGTATGCACTAGGATGATATTGGCCCCAAAGGGGTTAAAGTCCAAATATACTCAGTCTCAGATGTGGAAGTTTGACACGCCCTTGATGTTAAATAGGCTGTGCTGTACAGACGAAGTTCATCAGGTGCTGAGGAACGAGCTGCCTTGCCAAGGTGGTAGATGATAAGCAGAATGGGTAACAACTTAGCCCCCACGGGCGTAGCTACAGGAACTGCTTTAGTATGTGCAAGTGCGAATAGCCCCTTAGGGCAATATGGAAACCGGCCTGCAATGCAAGAGCTAATAGCCTCCTCAGGTGTAATCGAATGCAGTAATACTAGAGCCAGAGCCACTAGCCCCCTCGGGCGTAGTACCGGATAAGCCAACACTGAAGCCTTTCTGCCAACACTCTGTGTATATGATCTCGTCGGTAACCAACACCGGAGAGCCTTAAGCGCCCAAACGGCCCAAGCTTTGTGAACACTCTGCAACGTTAGACTAGAGTTGCCGACGGAGAGCGGCCAACTCAGCAGCAGTATCACTTGTAACAAGGCTCGTACTGGAGATAGAGAGAGTGAATATGAGGCAGCACTGCAAGAGTTAAAATGCACGTTTACTGGAGGCTTCAGCGCTACTGCAAGGCTCTGTAACGTTACTCGAGGCTTCAACGCTACGATCAGGCTCTGCAAGGAGAGGAAGGCCCACAGAATACACACAGCTCTGCACTAGAACGAGGCACAGCACTATCGAAGGAATCACCAGGCTAGGCAATGGCACACTCGTGGGCAGCAGAGACTGGAAAATGTCGCGGCGGCGACAACTGGAACGCAGGTCACTGGAACAAGCTGGAAGTCGATCTTCGGAGCAGGAAGCCAGCCGGACCGGGTCATACACAGGCAGGAACGTCAAACTAGCCGGGTCAGGATCCAAGGGTGGTCCGCAGACGAGCCGGGTCATACACAGGCAGGAACGTCAAACTAGCCGGGTCAGGATCCAAGGGTGGTCCGCAGACGAGCCGGGTCATACACAGGCAGGAACACTGGAGAATGGTCAGGACAAGCCGAATCGGTACACAGGAACTCAGAATACAGGAACACAGCAAAAGCACTGCTGGCTCAGGAACACCACGAAAGGGCAACTGACATAAGAGATAGCCAGGTATAAAAAGGTCATCAGGAGGCGGGTCAAACTCAGTCAGCAAATCAGTGACATCCACAACAGAGAGTGACAGGAATCACAGGCACTGTGATAGTACCCCCCTCTCAAAGACCCCCTCTCCTAGCCTGAGGTTTGGGTTTCAAAGGATATTTAGAGTGAAAGCTGCGTACTAATCTTGGAGCATGGAGATCCCCCTGATCAATCCAAGAGCGTTCCTCAGGGCCATAGCCCTTCCAATGAACCAAATATTGCAGCTTTCCTCTAAATCTCCTGGAGTCAATAATACTCTGGACTTCATATTCCTCTTGGCCCTGGACGTCCACCGGCCCAGGAATCACTGGCGTAGTAGTATAACGATTGCACACCAAGGGTTTCAGAAGAGACACATGGAACACATTATGAATGTGCATAGAGGGTGGAAGCTCCAGAGCATAAGAAACCGGATTAATCTTGCGGATAATCCTAAAAGGACCAATGAACCGGGGAGCCAGTTTATTGGATGGGACTTGTAAGTTGAGGTTTCTGGATGACAGCCATACCCTGTCCCCAACTTGAAATGAGACCGCTGGAAGGCGTCTGCAATTAGCGTGCCGTTGCTGCCGTCTGAAAGACTGACTGAGGGACCTCTGAACCTGTGCCCAAGTGGAATGAAGTCGTGCCAAATGCTCGTCTAGAGCAGGGATCTGCTGTGCCTGAAAGGAGTCCGGGAGCAGACAAGGCTGGAAACCATAATTCACGAAAAACGGGGAGCTCCCGGACGATGAGTTAACCGCACAGTTCCTGGCAAACTCTGCCCATGGCAACAGGTCAGCCCAATTATCATGATGATCGGAGACAAAACAGCACAGGAACTGTTCCAGTCCCTGATTGGCACGCTCAGCGGCCCCATTCGTCTGGGGATGGTAGGCGGAGGAGAATGATAATTGAATTCCCATCTGACCACAAAATGCCCTCCAGAACCTAGAAACGAACTGGCTCCCACGGTCAGAGACAATTACTCTGGGCACTCCGTGCAGACGGAACACCTCTCTGGCAAAAACTATCGCCAATTCCTGAGCCGATGGAAGGCCAGTCAGAGGCACAAAATGTGCCATCTTAGAGAATCTGTCGACCACCATAAGAATGAACTTGTAACCTCTAAATGCCGGTAATTCTCCCAAAAAGTCAATGGATATATGCGACCATGGATGGTCTCCGTTAGGCACAGGTTGCAATAAGCCCACAGGGAGATGCCTAGGGGTCTTGGCACGGGCACAAGTGGTACAAGCTGCCGTGAAGGCGGCGCAGTCAGCTCTCAGCGTAGGCCACCAAAATAGTTGCGAAAGAGACCATACTAATTGGTCCCTATCAATATGCCCAGCTGCTTTAGAGGCGTGATAGGTCTCCAAGAGACGGGTACGGAATGACTCTTCTACAAAACACTTCCCCACTGGGGTTCCCGGAGGTGCCCGTGATTGTGATGCCAGTATCTCCTCCCCCAGTGGCGAGGTTATAGTGGTACGAATAGTAGCCAGGATCCGATCTGGCTGAATGATGGGTACCGGGGCTTCCTCCCTCTCAGTGTCAGAAGCGAACTGACGTGACAACGCATCGGCCTTGATATTCTTAGAACCAGGAAGATAGGATACTAAGAAATTGAACCGGGACAGAAACAGCACCCACCTGGCCTGTCGAGAAGACAGTCTTTTGGCTTCTGAGAGATAGGTTAGATTCTTATGGTCAGTAAGAATTAGTACTGGAGTCTGAGTGCCCTCCAAGAGATGTCGCCACTCCTTAAGTGCCAGTATGATGGCCAACAGTTCCCTGTCACCAATCTCGTAATGACTCTGGGCGCTGGACAATTTCTTAGAAAAGAACCCACACGGCATTAAAGCTCCACCTCCCACAGGACGTTGGGAGAGCACCGCCCCAACCCCAACATCAGAAGCGTCAACCTCCAAAGTAAACGGCAGGGAGGGATTAGGGTGGGACAGTACAGGAGCAGATGCAAAGGCAGATTTCAGGGTAACAAATGCGTTTTCAGCTGCCTCAGACCACTGAGAGGGAGAAGCACCCTTGTGAGTCAAGTCTGACAATGGTCTTACAATCGTGGAAAAGTTCTTGATGAACTTCCTATAATAATTCACAAAACCTAGGAATCGTTGAATGGCCTTTAATCCCTTAGGCCGAGGCCATTGCAGAACTGCAGCCAACTTCTCCTGATCCATGGCAATGCCACTTTTGGATATAATGAACCCCAGGAATAGTACTTGAGAAGTATGGAATTCGCACTTTTCTAATTTACAGAATAACTTGTGCTTGCGAAGTCGGAGCAAGACTTCTGAGACATCTTTAATGTGTTGGGCAAGGTTAGCAGAATGAATTAGTATATCATCTAGATACACAACCACACAGGACTGGAGCAAGTCACGTAAAATATCGTTAATCAATTCCTGAAATACTGCAGGCGCATTGCATAGGCCGAATGGCATCACCAGATATTCATAATGCCCTGTTCTGGTATTAAACGCCGTTTTCCACTCGTCACCCTCTTTAATTCTGACTAGATTATAGGCGGCTCGTAAGTCAAGTTTGGTAAAGATCGAAGAGCCCTTTAATCTGTCGAATAATTCTGTAATAAGTGGAATGGGATAGGCGTTCTTGGGCATCAGCTTATTCAACCCACGGTAGTCAATGCAAGGCCTGAGTTCCCCATTTTTCTTTTTTTACAAAAAAAAATCCGGCACCAGCCGGAGACGTAGATTTTCGAATGATTCCCCTCTGCAGGGCATCTGTGATATACTCCTCCATTGCCCTATTTTCCTCACAGGACAGTGGGTAAGTACGTCCCCTAGGAGGCACGGCCCCTGGAGACAAATCAATGGCGCAATCATATGGCCTATGGTCAGGCAATGCGCTGGCCTCTCCTTTGCTAAACACGTCACTGAATTGCCCATATTCTGTTGGCACAGCTGGAGAGGTACACATAATCTTAATAGGGAGAGAAAGACAATTCTTGTTACAGTACTCCGACCAAGAGTTAACTTCACACCTTTGCCAGTCAAATTGGGGATTGTGTGTTTGCAACCACGGGAACCCCAAAATAACTGAATGATGTGGGGAACGAATTATCTGAAATTGTATCTGCTCCCTGTGACAAGCCCCCACAGTCATAGACACTGGGATAGTCTCGAAGGTAATGAAAGCAGGATCCAGGGGTCTGCCATCAATGGCCTCTATAGCCACAGGAGAGTCCTTTTTACATAACGGAATGCCCTGAAACTCAGCAAAGGACTGATCCATGAAGTATCCGGCTGCCCCGGAGTCCACCAATGCTAAGACTTCTATGACCTTGTCAGTCCAAGCAAAAGCCACCTGGATGGTGGGTTTAGTGGTGCAAGTCTCTAGGGACTGTTCAACACCACCTAGGGCCTGTCCCCCAAGGTACCCTAGGTGCGTTCGTTTCCCGGCCTTACAGGACAATTGCGTAATATATGACCTGGTTTGCCACAATATAGGCATAAGCCTTGCCTTCTACGATACAGCTTCTGCTCTTTCGTGAGCCTAGTAAAACCTAATTGCATAGGTTCAGTGCCGTCAGCTGTTCGCTCAGGCAGAACGGGTGGAGTGGGTGGGTTAAGGAACTGGTTCTGGCCATAACTCTTTGCTTTGGTCCTTTTAGCCAAGCGTCTCTCCCGGATGCGAGAATCTATTAGCATGACATAGTCAATGTACTCGTCCAGCTCGCTGGGTACATCTCGAGCTGCTATCTCGTCCTTGATCTGTTCAGCGAGACCCTGAGTAAAAGCAGCAAGTAAGGCCTCATCGTTCCAGCCTACCTCTGCTGCCAAGGTCCGGAATTCAATAGCGTATTCGCCCAGAGTGCGTTCGCCCTGCTGAATCTCCATCAGCCTTTTGGCAGCAAAAGCAGACCTACCAGGAACCTCAAACACACGTCTGAACTTCACCACAAATTCTCTAAAGTTCAGTGTGCAGGGTCTGGCACTCTCCCATATCGGATTTGCCCATGCCAAAGCTTTGCCTGTCAACAGAGATATCATAAAGCCGACCTTGCTACGGTCGTTAGGGAATGCCTGGGGTGCCAATTCCAAAAATATCTCCAACTGGTTAATGAAACCTCTGCATAAGGAGGGTTCGCCATCATATCTTAGGGGTAACGGTACCGCTGCCGATAACCCTCTTGTGTTAGTACTGAGAGATACAGAGGGATTCTCCGGTGTCAAGACTGGGGGGACCACCGGATTCGGACCAGACTTGTCCAAATGTACTGTAAGTTCAAGTAACGTTTGTAGAGCCAGTGCCAATTGGTCCAGGCGCTGCTCTTGGACATCCATTCTCCAGTGGATGTTCAGAGGATTACTTTCACCCTTACCGTCTGAGGTCATGGCCCTTTCGTACTGTTACGGTTTTTAAGACACTCAGACCAATAAGTGAAAATAAAACACACTTTATTAAAGTGAATAATGACACTTACGCCCTCTAGAGGCGGTAGGTAATACACAGATAATGTAAACTGAGATAATACAAGGAAAATAGTATTATGGACATAAATGCAAATCAGTATGCACTAGGATGATATTGGCCCCAAAGGGGTTAAAGTCCAAATATACTCAGTCTCAGATGTGGAAGTTTGACACGCCCTTGATGTTAAATAGGCTGTGCTGTACAGACGAAGTTCATCAGGTGCTGAGGAACGAGCTGCCTTGCCAAGGTGGTAGATGATAAGCAGAATGGGTAACAACTTAGCCCCCACGGGCGTAGCTACAGGAACTGCTTTAGTATGTGCAAGTGCGAATAGCCCCTTAGGGCAATATGGAAACCGGCCTGCAATGCAAGAGCTAATAGCCTCCTCAGGTGTAATCGAATGCAGTAATACTAGAGCCAGAGCCACTAGCCCCCTCGGGCGTAGTACCGGATAAGCCAACACTGAAGCCTTTCTGCCAACACTCTGTGTATATGATCTCGTCGGTAACCAACACCGGAGAGCCTTAAGCGCCCAAACGGCCCAAGCTTTGTGAACACTCTGCAACGTTAGACTAGAGTTGCCGACGGAGAGCGGCCAACTCAGCAGCAGTATCACTTGTAACAAGGCTCGTACTGGAGATAGAGAGAGTGAATATGAGGCAGCACTGCAAGAGTTAAAATGCACGTTTACTCGAGGCTTCAGCGCTACTGCAAGGCTCTGTAACGTTACTCGAGGCTTCAACGCTACAATCAGGCTCTGCAAGGAGAGGAAGGCCCACAGAATACACACAGCTCTGCACTAGAACGAGGCACAGCACTATCGAAGGAATCACCAGGCTAGGCAATGGCACACTCGTGGGCAGCAGAGACTGGAAAATGTCACGGCGGCGACAACTGGAACGCAGGTCACTGGAACAAGCTGGAAGTCGATCTTCGGAGCAGGAAGTCAGCCGGACCGGGTCATACACAGGCAGGAACGTCAAACTAGCCGGGTCAGGATCCAAGGTTGGTCCGCAGACGAGCCGGGTCATACACAGGCAGGAACGTCAAACTAGCCGGGTCAGGATCCAAGGGTGGTCCGCAGACGAGCCGGGTCATACACAGGCAGGAACACTGGAGAATGGTCAGGACAAGCCGAATCGGTACACAGGAACTCAGAATACAGGAACACAGCAAAAGCACTACTGGCTCAGGAACACCACGAAAGGGCAACTGACATAAGAGATAGCCAGGTATAAAAAGGTCATCAGGAGGCGGGTCAAACTCAGTCAGCAAATCAGTGACATCCACAACAGAGAGTGACAGGAATCACAGGCACTGTGATACCTGGTCTCTGCCGTGGTGGGTTCTTCCCAGACTTGTCCTGGGTCCTGGGTTACCCTCCAGTCCCCGGAGTAGAGCTCCTCTCGGGATCCGATGAGTAGGTCTCCAGCGCATTCCGACGCATTACTCCCTTAGTCGGATGCTTGTGTTTCAGCTGTCTATCAGTGCTAGTCTCCGTGCCTGGAGTTGCTACATTGTGTCAAGTTCATCTGATCGCCAGTTCAGCTGGGAATACAAGACTTCAAGTGATCTCCTGCTGATCACCGATTCAGCGTTGCTACACTGTGTCAAGTTCATCTGATCGCCAGTCCGGCTGGGAATATAAGATTTCAAGTGATTGCTACATTGTGTCAAGTTCATCTGATCGCCAGTCCGGCTGGAAATACAAGGCGTCAAGTGATCTCCTGCAAGAGCACCGATTCAGTGTTGCTACACTGTGTCAAGTTCATCTGATCGCCAGTCTGGCTGGGAATACAAGATTTCAAGTGATTGCTACATTGTGTCAAGTTCATCTGATCGCCAGTCCGGCTGGGAAAACAAGATTTCAAGTGATTACTATATTGTGTCAAGTTCATCTGATCGCCAGTTCCACTGGATTCTACTCTTCTGTGCAGTCATTTAAGGTATTGCCTTTGCGGATCCTTCAGCTTATGGGGAATCTTCCCTCCTAAAGACGTTACCCACTCCTCAGCTCGGTTGAGACTAGCCCGCCGCGTTCCGGACCGCTCCTGGGCTTGTACCCAGCTTTGGTTGATACTATGGATGCCCCGGGCATGACAGAATAATCACTCCCTCATGGATCCCAATGAGCTTTCCAGACTGTACATTCGTCAAGACCAGCAGGAACAGGTTCTTGCCTCCCATGACGCCCATCTTCAGAACCTAAAGTTAAAACTGGATACTATTCTGGATTTTAATAGGGTCAATCTGCTATTCATCCCCAGACTACGGAATCTTCAGGATCTTCTGGAACCTCTATCCACCCAGCAGGGGTTGCGAAGGTGAAGCCGCACAAGATCCCGCTACCAGAAAAATTCTCTGGGAATACTTCCCACTGCAGAGGATTCTTGAATCAATGTTCCTTACACTTCAAAACTTTTCCGTTAACCTATGCTACAGACACTTCTAAAGTTACTTTTATCATCTCCTTCCTCAAGGATGAGGCGTTAGCCTGGGCTTCACCTCTGGTGGAACAAGACTCACCTATTCTTGACAACTTTATGGAATTTATAAAGACTTTTAAATTAGTTTTTGATACTCCTGGAAGAGGTGCTGCTGCAGAGGCGGCACTTCTTGAACTGCGTCAAGGAGATCAGTCCTTAAGTTAATTTGCTATTGAATTCAGAACCCTAGCATACGAGACTGACTGGAATGCTGGGGCACTCAAGGCAGCATTCAGGAGAGGCCTGAATGATCAATTGAAGACTGCCCTCATGTGTAGATCTATTCCCGAAGACCTGGAGGGGTTGATTGCCTTATGCTTGGACCTTGATCGTAGGAGCCAGGAGAGACAAGTAGAGAGAGATCGCTACAGACGTCATTGACCTCAGCCTTGGAACTTACCACCTAGATCTACTACTCTTAATACTGCGGAACCCATGGAAATTGGGGGTGTTTCAAGATCTAAACTCTCGGATGAAGAGAAGAGATGAAGACGTTCCTTGGAACTTTGCCTTTATTGTGGGATAAAGGGTCACTTTGTAAATCAATGTCCTTCCAAACCAGGAAACTCTCGGACTTAAGGGACAGCGGGGAGGAACCCTATAAGCCAACTCTTGTTTTTCCCTCCCCACCCTCCACTATTCGTATATTGTTACCCACCCTTTTTGTTTGGCCTAACTATTCTGCTAAAGTCTTAGCATTTGTGGACTCAGGTGCGGCAGGCATTTTCATGGATAAAGATTGGGCGATTAAACAACATATCCCTATTCAACTCAAGACCAGTCCACTCTTTATTTCTTCGATAGATGGTTCTCCCCTGGGCGAAGGCATAGTTTGTTTCAAGTCTAGCCCTATCCAGATGTTTACAGGAGCCCTGCACAAAGAGACATTGTCTTTTGACATCATCACATCTCCTATGAACCCAGTCATTCTTGGTCTGCCCTGGCTGAGACGCCATAATCCGGTTATCAACTGGAGCTCCGGTCAGCTTGCATCCTGGAGCAAACAGTGTTTTCAGAGGTGTTTGAAGACCATCACTAAACAAGTGTTGGCTGGAACCTCCATTGCTCAACCCTCGGACGAGGAGTTCAATAAAGAGGATGGGGGTATTTCACTTCCTAACTTCTACCACTACTATTTGGCAGCCCAGGCTCAATATATGTTGGCTTATGTAGCACCCCAGACTGCCCACACTTTTACGCAAATTGAGGATTCACGCCTGAGATTGGAATATCGCATTGAACATCTTGCGACAATAAGTGCAGTAATATATTCTTCGCCAGTTCTGGCTACCAGGTCCTTGTCCCAAGTCTGGACACAGCTGCAGAGTATTGTGGGGTACTCGGGATTGGCTTCAACGTACCCGTTATGGGGGGCAGAGGGTCTTTCCCATTTACGTGCATTGGACTTTGGCCCAGTATGGACCAGGTTTTGTATTGTTGAATTGGGACAGTTATATGATGGTTCTACCCTTAAGTCCTTTGAACAACTTACTGTAGAATTTGGCATTCCTCATAGACTTTTCTACACATATCTAAGGCTGCGGCATGCTCTGGCTGCACTACGTTCTGAGAGACCTTTTGAGGTAATGGAATTTTCACTTTTGAAACTGGCAAATAGCCGATCTTTCCATAAACCGATTTCTCTTATTTACTCGTGGCTACGTAAGGCTGTATACACAGATCTCTTCACCCTGAGAGTCCGATGGGAGGCAGACGTGGGTAGACTTCTTGCAACAGCTAGACATCAACTCATACAACTAAAAATCTTACATCGAGTCTACTATACACCCACCCGGTTATTTAAAATGGGCAACCTACCTCATACTAGGTGTATTAAATGTCACAGGGAGGATGCTAACTTTATTCATCTCATTTGGCAATGTCCCCCTGTCCAACAATTTTGGAAGGAGGTAGCTGAGATATTGACCCAGTTGCTGGGTTGGGAACTCCCCTTTATGCCTAAGACGTACTTGCTTTCAGTTTTACCTGATCAACTGCATGTATCTGGCGAATGTACACTTCTAACGGAGCTGTTGATTATGGAGCAAAAGGTGGTGGCATTGGAGTTGATGGCAGTGGGTCCGCCCACCAAGATTCGTTGGATTAACTTGGTTAATTCCAATCTTTGACATTACACATTGCTCAATAGTGCTAATCACCAGAATTATTACCTGGTTATTAAGAATTCTATACTGTTCCCTGACTGACAGCCAGGAAACAGCGCAGATATCTTTCCATAGTGATGTCTGCGCACCTGCTCTGTCAGTCCCTTTTGGTGCCGAATGGCTCCTAGCAACATCTCCTAGCAATGCCTCCTAGAGCAGACTTGCAGACATCATTAAGGAAAGATGTCTGCACTTTTTCTTGGCTGTCAATCCGGGAGCAGTATAGAATTCTCAATAACTATGGGCGGTGATGACGTAGTACGCATGTTGTACGCACGAATGGGAGGAGTGTGTGGAGATCCGATGAAGTGACCATGCTGAATGCCTGGCGTGAGCCTTCTGGAGTTTTTCTTTCCTTTTTGTCCCTTTGCCTTGGCGTTCTTAGATTTGATAATCGTTGTAGCAGTCCGTGGGTGTGATGGAAGAAGACGCAACAGCAATATTGAAAACGGAATGAACTAGGACGCCAAAGCTTGGAATACTAAAACGTCCCGCTATGACTACAGACGCAGAGATGGTGATATGATGAGATGAGAGAGAAGATCTAAGAAGCTAGACTTGGTGGCTCTGTTCTTACGCAGGCGACTCTGAACGGACCTGAAGATAGTTGGACCCCGAGACACTGGAGGAGGACCAAGGGTCAGGAAGCCCTAAGTTAACAGCTTAAAAGTTCAGGCTGGAATGGTACAGCAATTATATCCAGTTGATCCCTGGTAGAATCCATGAGAAGTGGTGCCATGAGTTACAATTTAAAACTTACAGATAAATTGCTCAGTCTTAATGTATCCTGTATTTTTTCTCTTTTGAATTGAAGTGGGTTATGTTTTTTTTTCCATAAAGGTGCAGTGTACTCTCTCTTGAGAGACCTAAGAGACAATAAGAAATTGGTGATAAAAGTATAAAGTCTGGTCCTGAGAATTTATACCGCCTTATAGGGGATTGGAAGGCATATAAGCTGGATATTGGAGAAAGTTTAAAGTTATATAAAGATCCTTTTAATTAAAGCTTGGGACTGATCCTGTTTGGGGGACAGGGAAACGGCTAGCAGACACAGCATAGACTGGTTCTGAGTAGCCCTGCCCCAGTAGAGATATTTGAAAATGTCCCCTAAAGACAAAAATAAAAAGGGGGACAAGAATGGGAAATCCAAATCTTCATCAATTACCTCTTTTTGTTCACCAAGGCTACAATCCAGCCCTTTGCCTTCTGTAAGAAAACCATCTTTAGATCAGACCTTGGAAGACGGAGGTGCTGCATCTTTGAATGTGATAACATTGGAGGCTTTGAACCTCGCATTAGAAAATCTTTATATGAAAATTAGAGGCGACTTGGAAAAAAATATTGGAGATCTTAAACAAGAAGTCAAACAAATTAGTAATTCCATGACACAGGAGATGATGCAGTTATTGCAAAATTATATATTGGTAAAAAACCTACAAGATCTTGAATATAAAGTTAGTGTAAATAAGGACAGAGATTGAAGACAAAATCTTAAAATTAGAATACCGGAGGAGGTGGCCGGCCTAGATAAATATATGATGGATTTTTTGCAATCTTACATGGATCCTAAATTGATTGGGGTAATACCCATTGAGAGCATCCATAGGCTCCCTAAGCCATCTAAAGTTCTGCAAGGCCCTAGGGATGTTATAGTCTGTTTTAATAACAGTCGACTTAAAGACTTACTTCTTAGGGAACTGAGAAAAAGGCCATTGGCAGAAGGGAAACATGCATCGTTGTCTACTTATGCGAACCTTTCTGCAACAACAAGAGCTGCAAGAAGAACATTTAGGGAGGTCACAAATTGTTTATGGCAGAATGATATTGTATATAAATGGGGATTCCCAACTAAATTAGTTATTACCTATAAAGACTCTTCATACTTATGTAAGGACCTGGCACACGGTAAACAAAAGTTGAGAATTGGGGCTTGATGGGGGACCAAGTAGGGAGGGAGATGGGGGGAGGAGGGAGAAGGGAGAGATAAAGCATGTTTGGGGTAATCCAAATGTTTCTTTACGGTTACCCAGGTTAGCCTGGCGCATAGTCATCAGATGTTTGGAAGCCAATGTCCCGCTACCTGGCACATCAAATTTGTGAGGCCACAAATTGAGTAAAATTATATATTATGGATCTCTCCGTCTCCCATAATGGATTCGCCCAAGCCAATGTCTTGCCAGCCAGGAGAGAAATTATAAGTCCAACCCTACTGCGCTCAGTATGGAAGGCATGAGGAAGCATCTCGAGGTATATGCCCGTGACATAACTCAGGTTCCCCACTATAGCGTTGTGGGAGTGGGGCGGATACAGTTAACCCTCTAACCAGTCCTGCATCAGAGACAGTAGCAGCTGTAGGTGCCGAGGGAGAAACTGGGGTGGCCACCTGCTGTGGGTTATAGCGTTCCCAGTGACCGGTTCTACCAAGCAGGGTCTGCAAGGCATCTGCCAACTGATCAATACTTTGATCCTGATCCTGCATTCTGTCAAATATTCTATATAAAGGAGGATCGCCATCACCGTCTGTTGTCATGACCCTTACATACTGTTACGGTTGGCAAGCAAAACCAAGAGTCAGACGGTATAGTTAATAGAACTTTTATTATGAGAATGACAGTAATACAATATATAAATATACACACAGTGGGTGATTGAAACGGCGAGCACTGTATCAGGAATAGCAGTCTCCCAATCTCTGCACCACACTGTCTGAGACTAGGCCTCAGCCTAGTCTGCTAGAGCCCCAGGTCAGTACTAGGAAGGATGTCTGAATAACGGAACCAACAAACTGAGCAAATAGACAGAGCCTTCTAGTAAGCACCAGATAGAATAGTCAGACAAGCCAAAGTCATACACGGAGTGGGTAGTCAGCCAGAGCCACAGGTTTGCACCAGATAGGATATCCACTGGAGCGTATGTATGCTGAATGCGCAGTGGATAGAGCCCCAGGTCAACACCAGAGTGGGTAGTCAGACAAGCCTAAGTCATACACGGAGCGGGTAGTCAGCCAGAGCCACAGGTTTGCACAAGAAAGGATATCTGAGCCAAATCAGAACGCCAAGGAGAATAGTCAGACTACCACGGTGCCCGTGCTCCTCTTGCGACATTCTGCCAGAGTGCTAGTGGGCTATCTCAGTTTACTGCTACAGCAGAATACAAGTTGCCTGGTCTCCGTTACTGCTATGGAAGTGTTCTATGTGGCTCAGTCTCTGATACTGCTCTGGCAGTTCACGTTTGTCTGCTAACCTATTACTGGGCATTACTCATCCTTAAGCTCTCTATCCTAAGTGAGCTCCTTCACAGAACTCTCTTCACACGGGACTGTTTATCTCGCTGAAGGCCACTAACCCATGCAGTACAGATACCCTGGGAATCCTTCGTATTCTGCCTGACCTGTGTCAGTATATTTTATTATGGACTCTATGGTTATACTGGACCTGTGTAGGCATATGTATATGTAACCTATCTTGTGTCTGTATTATTCTGATAAAATAGTACAGGACCTGGGAGGGTTATTGTATTACTGTTTTTTCAATAAAACTGTGTTTTATCCTAAACCGCTGTGCCTGTGTGTCGAACAAACCGTTACAGTACAAAAGGGCCATGACCTCAGACAGTAAAGGTGAGGGAAATGCACAGAACATCCATTGGAGGATGGATATACATGAGCAGCGTTTGGACCAGTTGGCACTGGCCATACAAACTAGCGCACGGTACATCTCGATAAACCAGTTCAGAATCCGGTGGTCCCCCCAGTTTCGGCACCGGAAAGTCGCTCCTTGACAGCTGTAGCCTCAGGTAAAGCGTTAACCGCTTCTGCTCCGCTACCACTCAGATACGATAGCGAACCCACCTTGTGCAGAGGGTTTATTAATCAGCTGGAAATTTTTATGGAACTAACCCCTCACACCTTTCCTAATGACCGCGGTAAGGTGGGGTTCATGATATCACTATTGACGGGCAGAGCCCTAGCGTGGGCCAATCCTCTGTGGGAGAATGCTAAACCTTGCACCAAGAACTTCAGGGAGTTTGTACAGACTTTTCGGAGAGTATTTGATGTTCCTGGTAGAGCTGCCTCTGCTGCCAAATGATTGATGGAGATACAACAGGGCAATCGTACTGTGGGCGATTATGCCATAGAATTCCATACACTGGCAGCAGAGGTAGGCTGGAACAACGAGGCACTGGTAGCAGCTTTTGCTCAAGGACTTGCTGACCTTTTTAAGGTTGAGACGGCAGCTAGAGAAGTGCCTAGTGATTTGGACGAATACATTGATTTCACCATTCTAATTAATTTTCGTATTCGTGAGAGACTCATGGCTAAAGACCACAGGCTACGGCCCAGGAACAGTTTTTTGGCCCCACCCATGCCTCCCAAACATAGACAGGAGTCCTGTGAACCAATGCAAATTGGATTCACCAAACTATCTAAGGAAGAACGGGCACACCACAGGAGGCAGGGGTTATGTCTGTACTGTGGCAAAGCTGGGCACCTATTATGTACCTGTCCCGTATGTCCGGGAAACGAACGCACCTAGGGTACCTTGGGGGACAGGCCCTAGGTGGTGTTCAGCAGTCCCTAGATCCGATTATGCAGAAACCCACGATCCAGGTGGCATTTTTGTGGGCAGACCACTCAGTGGAGGTTCTGGCCCTGGTTGATTCCGGCGCAGCCAGATACGTCATGGACAGTTCATTTGCTGCGTTACATCAGATTCCGTTGGTCAGGAGGGAATCTCCCTTAGCCATTGAGGCCATTGATGGCAGACCGTTAGAACCAGCTCAGATAACTATGGAAACTATTCCGCTATCTATGACTATTGGGGCCCTCCACGTGGAGGAACAGCGATTTCAGATAATCCATTCTCCTCATCATGCGGTCATTCTGCGGTTCCCATGGTTACATTTGCATAATCCCCAGTTTGACTGGCAGACTTGTGAGATCACGTCTTTGTCCGAGTACTTTTTTGTTAAAAAGAAGAATGGCGCGTTGAGGCCTTGTATCGATTACCGGGGACTGAATAAACTAATGTCCAAGAATGCCTACCCCATACCACTTATTACTGAACTATTCGACAGGTTAAAAGGTTCTTCCATTTTTACAAAATTAGATCTACCGCCTGACTATAACCTGATCAGAATAAGAGCTGGGGATGAGTGGAAAATGGCATTTAATACCAGATCAGGGCATTATGAATACCTAGTCATGCTGTTTGACCTTTGTAACGCACCCGCTGTATTTCAAGAGTTCATTAATGATATCCTCCGTGATATGCTACAGTCCTGCGTAGTAGTCTATCGTGATGACAGGTCCAAAGTGCCTTTTTTGGGTTTCGTGATCTCTAAGGATGGTATTGCTATGGACCAGGAGAAACTCGCAGCAGTATTGCAATGGCCATGACCCAAAGGGTTAAAAGCGATTCAGCGCCTTCTTGCTGACCTTACGCACAAGGGTGCTAATCCATCCCAATGGTCTGATGCAGCTGATCATGCTTTTGAGACATTAAAGTCCGCTTTCGCATCTGCTCCTGTACTGTCCCAACCCAAACCTTTCCTTCCATTCACATTGGAGGTTGATGCCTCTGAAAATGGGGTAGGGGCAGTACTGTCACAGCGTCCAGTTGCTGGGGGTACTCTGAGACCATGTGGGTTCTTCTCAAAGTGCCCAGAGTCACTATGAAATTGGGGACAGAGAACTCCTGGCTATCATTCTCGCTTTGAAAGAATGGCGTCACCTGCTGGAGGGTACCAGAACTCCTGTGTTAATTCTAACTGACCACAAAAATTTGACTTATCTCTCAGAAGCTAAGAGATTGTCCTCTCGTCAGGCCAGACTGGCCCTGTTTCTATCCCATTTCAATTTTGTAGTATCCTACTTGCCGGGCTCCAAGAATGTTAGGGATGATGCCCTGTCTAGACAATTTGGGCCAGAGATGGAGAAGGATGAGGTCCCCGTACCCATCATTCAGCCTGATCGAATCCTGGCTACACTACGTACTGGTATCACTTTGCCACTGGGGGGAGGAGATTCTGGCTACCCAGGCTACGGCACCCCCAGAGACCAGTGGGCAAGTGCTTAGTGGATGAGCCATTTCGTACCCGTTTGCTCGAGACATACCATTCATCTAAGGCTGCTGGGCATATTGGGAGGAATCAATTAATATTGATATTAAGTATTTTGGTGGCCTTCTCTCCTGGCTGACTGCTCCGCATTCACGGTGGCCTGTACCACCTGTGCTCATGCCAAGACCCCTAGACACCTCCCAGTGGGCTTACTCCAACCAGTACCGAATGGTGAACGACCTTGGGCATTCAAGTGTCCTTTTCTTCTGCCTACCATCCCCAGACCAATGGAGCCGCTAAGCGTGCCAGTCAAGGATTGGAACAGTTCCTGCGCTGTTTTGTTACCGATCATCATGATAATTGGGCAGACCTGTTGCCTTGAGCAGAGTTCGCCAGGAACTGTGCGGTTAATTCATCGTCCGGGAGCTCCCCGTTTCTCATCAACTACGGGTTCCAGCCATGTTTTCTCCCAGACTCATTCCAGTCGCAACAGATTCCAGCTCTGGACGAGCACATCGAGCAACTCCGCTCCACTTGGGCAAAGGTTCAGAGGGCCCTCAGTCAGTCGTTCCAGCGTCATCAGTGCCACGCTAACCGTAGATGGCTGCCAGCGGTCTCCTTTCAGGTTGGGGAGAGGGTATGGCTCTCGTCCAGAAACCTCAATTTGCAAGTTCTGTGTAATAAGTTGGCTCCCCGGTTCATTGGTCCCTTCCGAGTGATCTGTAAAATTAACCCTGTTTCGTATGCCTTGGATCTCCCAGCGTCTATGTGCATTTACAATGTGTTCCATGTATCCTTGCTGAAAACTCTGGTATGCAACCGCTACACTACCACTCCTGTGGTCCCCGATCCTGTGGAGGTTCAGGGTCAGGAGGAGTACGAGGTCCAAAGCATCACTGATTCACACAGATTTAGAGGTAAATTGCAATATTTGGTCCATTGGAAGGGCTATGGCCCTGAAGAACGTTCCTGGGTTGATGATCATGACCTTCATGCTCCTAGATTGCTGCTCAATTTTCACTCTAAATATCCTCAGAAGCCAGGTCCCTCTTCCAGAAGAGGGGGTCTTTGAGAGGGGGTACTAACACGGTGCCCGTGCTCCTCTTGCGACATTCTGTCAGTCTACACTCTGCTTCACTCCTATTGGCTGTACTGTGCTTGTCCCACCCAGTTTGGCCTTTACATGCTGGTTCTGGCACCTCTCCGGTGCCCTTTCGTGGTGTTCCTGTACCATTGCTTGTTTCTGCTCTCAGTATTCCCAGCGTATCGACTCGGCCTGTCTGACTACTCTGCATCTCGTCTCCTGCCTGTGAACCGACCCGGACCGCCTGACCATTCTTCTTCTCCTGCTCCTGTGTACCGACCTGGCTTGGCTGATGTTCCTGCTCTGGCTGCCTCTGTGTCACCTTGGCGACATTCCTATTGGTTAGGCATTCATGACGCTCCCGGTTGGTTGCGACCTCAGGGCGGGTTGCTCAGTTGATAAGTCCGTTTCTGTCACGGCAGTGCTCGGTTGTGTATTCTCCGTTACTGCTACGGCAGTGTGCAAGTGGCCTAGTCTCAGTTACTGCTACGGCAGTATGCAAGTGGCCTTGTCTCCGTTACTGCTACGGCAGTGTGCAAGTGGCCTAGTCTCCGTTTATCACGGTGCCCGTGATTGCTGCTTTTCTGTGTCAGTTACCTGTAGGGGGCTCTCCACTGGCTGTCTGCCTTCAGCCCGCCCTGCATTACCTATTTAAACTGAGCTTGGGCACCTCTTGGTTGCCCTTTCATGTTGTCTCTATGCTGCTCGCATCTTTATTGAGTTCCTGAGCTTCCTGGGCCTTGGCTATGATCCTGCTTGCCTGAGATCGTCTAGTTCCTGATCACCAGTCCCCTGATCCGTTCCTGATCCAGTTGAGGTTGCTGTTTGTCGCCGTTTCCTGCTGCCTATTCCTGCTGCTGTTCCTGATCCGGTTGACCGTCTGGAGTGCTGGTTCCTGTCCTCCTCAGCTGTGTTCCTGATCCTGAATCGCCTGCAGTGGGCTAGTCCTCCATATTCGCTCTGGCGACATTTCTATTCCTCTGTTGTGTCACCTGCTGTTGCACCGGTAAGATATTGATCACCCAGTACACGGGTACTGGTTCGCTCCACTAACACTGGCTGCTGTTGCACCGGATGAGAGATTGGTTTCTCCAGTATGCGGGTACTGGTTCGCTCCACAAACGACCGGCTGCTGTTGCACCAGATGAGAGATTGGTTTCTCCAGTACGTGGGTACTGGTTCGCTCCTCTAACACCGGTTCCTGTTGCACCGGATAAGAGATTGGTTTCTCCAGTACGTGGGTACTGGTTCGCTCCACTAACGACCGGCTGCTGTTGCACCGGATGAGAGATTGGTTTCTCCAGTATGTGGGTACTGGTTCACTCCACTAACCACCGGCTGCTGTTGCACCGGTAAGATATTGATCACCCAGTACGTGGGTACTGGTTCGCTCCATTTACAACCGGCCGCTGTTGCACCGGTAGAGAAAGATTAGTCACCCAGTACGCGGGTACTGGTTTGCTCCACTACTACCAGCTACTGTTGCACTGATAGTGATATTGTTTCTCCAGTACGCGGGTACTGGTGGTTCGCTCCATGTTTTACTATTGCTGTCATGTCCTAGGCAGCTCTGGTGTTCCGTTGGTTCCTCAGTACGTGGGTACTGGTTGGCTCCTATATTTCTCGTTGGCTTGCCACATTAATTCTATCTGCCTCTGCATGCCATCCATGTGATTGGTTTTTCCACCTAGCCAGTCACCGAGGCTTTAGTGGTTGGCACCTACTCCGTGTCAGGCTGCCTTGCCCGGTATATTGGTAAGGCCGGTAGAACCTATCCCTTTCTTTACCATCTTGGGTTGCCTTACCCGGTATTATTGTCAGCCTCAAGGCTGCCTTGCCCGGTATATTGGCAGGGCCGGTAGAACCTTCACCATTTCCTTGTACCAGTCTCCAGGCTGCCTTGCCCGGTATATTGGCAGGGCCGGTAGAGCCTATCACATTCCTTGTACCAGTCTCCAGGCTGCCTTGCCCGGTATATTGGCAGGGCCGGTAGAGCCTATCACATTCCTTGTACCAGTCTCCTGGCTGCCTTGCCTGGTATATTGGCAAGGCCGGTAGAGCCTGTCTAGTCCTTGTACCTACCTCCTGGCTGCCTTGCCCGGTATATTGGCAGGGTCGGTAGAGCCTGTATCGCTATTATCACTGCTTATGTTCTATGTCAATACAATATATATATGAACGTGTATGTTACCCTATGGGGTTGTCTTAAACTTTCAATAAAGTTGTGTTTTTACCTAACTTCAGGTCTGAGAGTCTTAACAAACCGTGACACCGTTGCTGCTACGGCATTGTGCAAGTGGCCTAGTGTCCGTTTACTGCTATGGCAGTGTGCATGTGGCCTAGTCTCCGTTACTGCTATGGCAGTGTGCAAGTGGCCTAGTCTCTGTTACTGCTCCCGCAGAGTGCAAGTGGCCTAGTCTCCGTTTACTCCTGTGGCAGTGTGCAAATGGCCTAGTTTCCATTACTGCTCCGGCAGAGTGCTAGTGGGCTATCT
Source organism: Rhinophrynus dorsalis (assembly GCA_037306005.1). Taxonomy (NCBI): domain Eukaryota; kingdom Metazoa; phylum Chordata; class Amphibia; order Anura; family Rhinophrynidae; genus Rhinophrynus; species Rhinophrynus dorsalis. The sequence goes on along the minus strand of CM074719.1, from coordinate 412,099,136 downwards.
CCGTTTACTGCTACGGCAGAATACAAGTTGCCTGGTCTCCGTTACTGCTACGGAAGTGTTCTATGTGGCTCAGTCTCAGATACTGCTCTGGCAATTCATGCTTGTCTCCTAACCTATTACTGGGCGTTACTCATCCTTAAGCTCTCTATCCTAAGTGAGCTCCTTCACAGACCTCTCTTCACATGGGACTGTTTACACTCGCTGAAGGCCATTAACCCATGCAGTACAGATACCCTGGGAATCCTTCGTATTCTGCCTGACCTGTGTCAGTATATTTTATTATGGATTCTATGGTTATACTGGACCTGTGTAGGCATATGTATTGTAACCTGTCTTGTGTCTGTATAATTCTGATAAAATACTACAGGACCTGTGAGGGTTATTGTATTACTGTTTTTCAATAAAACTGTGTTTTATCCTAAACCGCTGTGTCTGTGTGTCGAACAAACCGTTCAACAGACAGAGCCACAGGTCACCACCAGAATGGATGGACAGACAAGCCGGATCATCACAGGAATCAGGAATAATAGAAAACAACTGCTCAGAACAACAACGTAAGGGTGACTGAGTCAGGACTCATTCTGCCCTTTAAACCCCTCCACAGGAAGTAGGTAGGAGGAGCAGCTAGAAGGAGGAAGTAGGTAGGAGGAGACTACAGGAAACAAACACACATAAAACAGAGGCCTGCAGTATGCTTGAAGCCTTTTGCCTGCAGATGACGCGTGGAAAGATGCTGAGCGTCACTGAAGCGGCGGCAGTGGAAACAAGGTACTGTGACAGATTGTTAGCTTTTTTCCTTTGATGTTCCCATTATTGCCGCTATTTAGCAGTGTTTTGGGAACACAAAATAGACGTTTGGCCATAAGTCCTTTTCTGTAGCCTAAAGTCTGTTGTGCCTTCAGCTGGTTGGGCAATTGAATAGCTCGTTAGCACTTTTTGCTAACTGGCCATTATCCAATTTTGCCCTACCAGCTGTTTTACAAGCCTCGTTTGAATTGAGGCCTATCTATATTAACTGCTGGGGATACAAAAAAATAAAGGAATTTAGTTTTTAAACGGTAAGGAAAAGGGCAGGCTAAATGTACAACTTGAACAAAAAAAGTAATTTAAGGATCAAAACATATTTAAAGATTTAAATTTAAATGTACAACTTGAACAAAAAAAGTAATTTAAGGATCAAAACGTATTTAAAGATTTAAATAGACTTGTGTTTAGACAGTTGAGTGGGACTAGCATTTCTTACTTACCACCAAATCCTTGTTTTACCTTATGTCATGTTTCTCACACTTTATTAGTCATACACCAGACACTTATTGTTGCTTTATTAAATTTCTGTTCAGTATTGCTATATATATATATATATATTTAAAATTTGACCCATATTATATTACTTTACTTTAGGAAGAGCATTGCTTACTGCATATACCTCTGTTAATATTTTTCTCTGCAGTGTATGTATAGCTTTCTTTCTCTTTCTGATGACATCAGTCCTTCATTTCAATGCTATGGTGGATGTTACTTAAGTTCTTTATGTCCACCCATTCCCCACCCTCACTTTCCAGATCAATCCAGTCTCAGTCTCTCCCACAGTTTATTGCAGTAACCTGGGCACACAAATCTGAAAGTCTACGTCCACTACACCTAAGCACTCACATACAAACCAACATACACACATTCTTCCTTCCAGGGGTTAAAATTAGAATTGTTATTTTGTTTGTTTTTTTTGTTGGAATGCACAGAAGTATGTATTTCTGTGGGAAAAGAGAGACCAAAAACTGGTTTATATGGTAACAAAATATATATTTCCGTTTTCAGGTTTAAACAAAGAGTTTTAGAGAAAAACATCAAGACATGGAACAGTTAATTCCAACAGGTCAGTGGTAACCTCATTGCTGCAGAGAATCTGCAGAATGCTTTCCAAATCTGGACTCACTGAGAGAAAAAAATCCAAGTGACAAGGAGTGGAGAGGAAAGATGCTCAAACCAAAATGTAGGCTACAACACAGTGGAGAAAGGGGAGAAGGGAAGATAAATATTTATATGCAGTGGATTTATTGCAGAAAAAATAGTGCAACTATGTTTACTTTGCTTCCTACACATCCTCTGTTAAATTAGCACATTGTCATAAGGATGCCCCCCCTTTGCCTCCGCTGCTGCTGTGTCCACTGAGGTCATAAGGCATTTGCACTTGCAGGACCCCCTCCCTCGTACCCTACCTCTTGGGCCATTGCCAGAGTTTGATTACCGAAATTTTTAACCGAGACTGGCTTTTATATGCAGTCTAGGTTCAAGTAATTGCCAGCCTCCAAATGGCTGTGATTTGCTTACACACCTCCCGGCCAATTAACTTCTAGCAGTGTTCATCATCCCCCTGACAGAAGCTGATTGGCTGGGAGGTGCACATGCAAAGGGGGATATTTTACATATTTATTGGAAATGGACGAACTAAAAAACATTTAATTTTTAAACCAGAAAAGAAGATGCTACCAATTTTTTAACCCTTTGAGCGCCAGAGGGCTACCCCTCCGGCACGCAAAAGGTTAACTGTCACAGCTTTGGGGGGCTTAATTTTTTTAAAAACATATATATATTTTCTTAAATAATGCACAAAAAAGTAGAAAGAAAAGAAGACAGAAGAAAGAAGACAAAATTAACGAAGACGGACTGTGGATGACAGGTAAGTGTTACATTTCTGATTGTTTTGAGCTCACTCTCATTGTTTGACACTTTGGGCCATATGTTCAAAGAAGTAGCGAAATAGCTTTTGTCGACTTTTCAAAGTACAGTGTCGTTGGGATCATTACTATTTTCAGAGAGTGTCGGTTGTGATTGGAAATCATACGACTGAAATTGTCGTATGTAACGACAAAAAAAGTCTTAACTAACGACAAAAATGTCTTAAAAAATGTCTTTACTAAAGCAAAAATTCTCACATTCAGAACACATTCCCTCCACTTTTTTCTTAACGTATAAATTTTGTCTTTTGAAAGACTTATTTGTCGTTAGTTACGACAAATTTTCTTTTCCTCTATACAACACTGGAGAATAGTTTAGCCACGCCCTTTCCCAGCCCATTTGCCTGTCAATTCTGGAGTTGTCTCGTACACAATGGACGTTACTAGTTTTTTGTTGTATAAAATATAGAAAATGTAATTCATGCATTCAATGACATTTTTGTCTTTCATACGACAATTTTTTGTCGTTATCCCTTGGAACATACTGCCCTTTGTGAAACAATGAATTATTTTTTTTCCTTTGATATTCCCACAATTCGTGCTATTTAGCGCGAATTGTGGGAACAAAACGAACAACAAGCATTTGGCCAAGATTTGGCCAACATTGCTCATAGTTCTATGTACATCACCAGCTATAGAATAGCAGAGGTACATATATTGGTTTATCGGTCGGTCTTTTTTTTTACTGGTTGTAATAGTATCGAGCCTAAGTGAGTAATTGCTTAACAGAATCTTTTCCTGACTCCAATGGAAATTTTCATGGTATATGATTCTGTAGTAGATGTGACCACGATACACCCTTTAAGGACCAAAGTGATGTGCAGTTCTGTATCATTTGCCTATTTGTCATCACTGGGTTCAAAATCAGAATGTTAAGCAAACTGTATTTTCAGAAATATTCAATTAAAGATAGCCACCCAGTGCAAGACAGGCAAAAAAATCTGTTACATACCTTATATACATTCCTTGCAGTACCTCAGTGTATTGCACTTTGACATAGCATAGTAACATAGTAAATTAGGTTGACAATAGATACAAGTCCATCAGTTTCAACCTTTGCCTCATAACCCAGAGACATGAGGATTATATCGCTTTCCTGTTGCCACTTTGGCCTTTATCAGACCTTCCAGTTTTGCCTATAATATAACCATGTATGTTCCCTTTTGAAAGAAATGCATCATATCTCTTAAAAGTATCCATTGTATCTGCCATAACCACATCCTTGGGCAAGGAATGCTATATAGCACGATTTTTCTTTTTCTTCCAACTTCACAGCTCCCCATTTATTATTGGAATTCTTTAATTGAGTAATAATATTGAAATATCTTTCAAAACAATAGGATCATTTTACTACAAAACTGTAATGAAAGGTTTGTGCAGGTACAGTCATAAATCTACCTATATCACCCATTCTTGGCTAAATTTGCAGCTTGGTAAATTGGTGATCATAATCTAAATAAAAAATGAGTTAAAGCACAATTATACTATAATGGAGAAGAGATGATGTTCTAAATAAAATATTTGTAACTGTATAAGAAAAAAAGAGTACAATGAAATGCAACATATAAAATGTAACATAAAATTGTTTTTATTCCTTTACTTTGACATTTTTCTTATCATTTTTAGCTGTACTCTAAATATATTACAGGGCAAACAAATGCCATTGCCCTTATAAAAATAAAAAAGTGATGCAGTACAAGCCCTCTTTCAAATGATGGTATGCAAGGCAGCCAAAGGCAATAATTTCTGGAATCCATGTCTATTTATATCAATGTTCTCATTTTCTGACATACTTTATTTTGTATTTTCTCAAAAAGCATTAGAAGTCATATGTTCAACATATTACAAGGGTAACTCATAAGGTACTGGACAACACAAAAATAAGGGCCATATTCAATAAGCTAAAAAGGTGCAATTCTGGAGCAAACCAACTGCACGACAGGGGAGCAATGAAAATCCCCAGTGTTATAAATTGAGCTTTTAAGCTGGAGAGGCCTCCAATGCATTCTGAAGCAATGTTCTTGCTAGCATTCAAATGTTAAATCAACCTTTTTACATGAATAGGAATTCAAGGGAGAAATTCACTAAGTGGTGATAATGTGGAGATGCCTTCTCCAGTTTCACTTCTCCAATTCCTATGTTATTCTATAGAGCCTATGCACTAAGATTTCTTCAACTGGAGATCTTAGTAAATAGGCTTAGTGAATCTCTGCCATGGAAATTTAATTTGTCACCTATGATGCTGATGGATTGCCCGAGAATTGCGCCTTTATCTTGATGAATAAGGCCCTAAGCGACAGTGTGCTGCATAACTAATGCTATGATACAACTTGTATTATAAGAAAGATTGTATAGTAACAAACACTGATATAAATGTAAAAGTTTCTGTACCATAATAAAAGTATGTTGTTAGGCTTTCATTGCTGAGCAAATCGGTGATAGTTTGGAACAAATAGCCTCCACAGACATTAATAGCAACAGTAACACCTGAACACACAAATGTAAAATATGTAAGTTTCCATTGTAAAAATGTGTATAGGAAGAATCTGTGGTGTGTGCATGTGCTTGGAGTGTGTTTCATAATACATTTTTACTCCCTTCTTTAACCCTTTGAGTGCCAGACAAGTACACAATGCATTGCAAAGCAATGCGTTGCATACCCCTCTGGCACTCAAAGGGTTAAGATATGACAATGAATTTTTTTCTCATTACCCTTATTATTTCTTGGTCAGCATGCTGTTCTTTATTAGGAAGCAATGCAAGTATGCTGAAAAACAGCACATGCAATAGCTTAAGTTTTAACAAGGCGTGGAAATCTTTACATAAATGCACATTTATGCATGTGTGTTTAGGATACAACATGCTCTTTCTTATAAAAATAACTTGTAGTTTAGCAAAGTTTCCTTTAACCCTTTGGTGCCATAAAGGAACTCGGCATTTTGCTGTGCAATGCTTTGTGTACCCCTCTGGTACTCAAGGGGTTAAAAATATTGTTTAAATATGAAGACTTGCTATTGGACTGTTCTTCCACAAAAACTCTTTTTAAACCTAAGTCTCTCTCCATAAATATGGAAGCAGTAACAGTAAGGAAGATAATAATGAATTGATGAATGCATAAATAAATGTGCAGCACTTTTCATTTATCTGCACGTTAGGGATTGAAATATATTTTCTTTAATTCAGACTATTTTCTCAAATCATTCTGAAGTTGAGCAAGTACATTAGAAAAAATGTTTAATAAGAAAATAAATATTAATGTATAATTATAACATTCCTTTTACATTACCAAACCAAGATTGTACAAACAGATAATAACCCTTTCTACACCTTATAAGCCATGTATAAATTGCTGTGCAAGGAATAGCAGGCCCTTCTACTAAATGGGTTTAAAAATGATTAAGATACATTTGGAGAAAAATTCATACATGGCAAAATGTATATGCATTCTTGAGAATGTAAAGTGTGCACCTACATGCATATCTGGAAGTATAGAAGCTAAAATCTGTAAATGCAAAATGAATATTAAAATATTTCTTTGCAGCACTTGAGACATAACACATTTTGCAATTTTTTTTCAATATAATTTTCTTTATGAATGCAATGATATCGTATCCAGGACACATAACATAAGAGGTAAACACAGGGTTAAAACACTCTTTGGTATGTCTAGGGGACAATAATAATGTATGACTTGCACAGCACTTACTTTGAACAGTGAACAGTGCAAGCCCTTTGAATATTATATTATATGACATTGGTTAATGGTTTCTATTATGTATTCATATAAATAATTTTATTCAATATGTTGCAGTTGTGTATACAACAAATGATAATAAACACAAACTGTACAATGCAGACAAACGCTTTGCATATACTGTATGTAAATTTAGAAATACATACCAACATTTCTTGATACACATAGCTTACTACATGCAGACCATTATTATCATCCTCTTCCCATGCAACAGATGAGACATCAAAAAAAAGAAAAGAAAAAAAGAAAGACGATAGAAAGAACAAAATTGCAGAAAAAAATGATCTGCCATAAGGGTGAACATATTACAGAAAATACAGCTTTATTCTCTTGGATGCTAGAGATGTCTCCAAAGCATCACGAGCAATGCATTGGAGACGTTTATAGCATTCAAAGGATTAAGACACTTGTTCAAAAAATAAACACTCTTACGGACAACCTGTATAAACAAAGAAAGTAAATAACAGAGGTGTTTCACTTACATAACATATTAATCATTTACAAAAATAAATTCAGTCTTAATTTGAACCAGTCAACTGGTTTCTTGGGCACTTGGCCCAGCATGTAAAGGTTTACAATGAGAATGTACTGGGAATATGTTTCTGACATTGGGACACCAGCCCCACAAAGAATACATTTAAAATTATGTTGTGCAATTTTACTCACAGCATAAATTTGCTAATTTCTTGTGTTATAGAACTTAGTAAAGAATGACTGCTAATGTGCTTCACTTGATTATCAGAAAATAAACAAGCAGTACTTGTTAACATAATAGTAAGATGAAAACTATGTCCTTGTTAATTAGACTTTGAATTGAATGGCTTTAGCAGCACAGCAAATATATTTGTCAACAGTCGGAGCACCGTCCATTTAATAAATTGTGAAAATTTGACCATTGTAAACAATGGTCATAATAAATCCTCATTCACCAGCCAAATATGTTGATCCCATGAGCAGGAATAGAATTATATTATAATCTGAAAATAAAAGAAATGGCAATACATCTTTCTAGCATTTACAGTGCAAAGGGGAAAAGAAAAGATTACCCGTTTATGTAAGATTTGATAGGTACAGATTATTATATTGTTTTAATTTAAGGTAATTTGGTCCTATGCATTTGTCTTCTAAATATATCCTCATGCTATTAATTGTTTAGCATTCTGCACACAGAATAGCCCCACTCAGTTGTTTATCATTCTGAACACCAAAAATTCTCACTTACCAATATTCTCTATACATTGGATAAGTTATGGGTTTAATAATTTTAATATGTCATTGTGAAAACTGTTCACATGACCAGCTTAGACACATAATGACTTCTGATTAGCTTGAATATTCTTAACCCACACTGATTTTGAGTAGCATACACTGAACCTAAGAAAGGCACCTTTAACCTATACATTTTGTTTCCTGAAAGCTCTGTGATAGGAATATGTAGGATTACACATGAGAATTAATAGTACTGGACATTGCATGTTTAGCTAAAATATTTTATTTACTTGTCCAGTCTTTATTAAAGAAATAAGTTCCCATTTGCATTGCTGTTGCAAAAAAATAAAATAAGGGTGGGAGACACAACAAACAATGTGTCCATGCTAAGCTTTGCTAACTAAACTCAGGGAATTGCTGAATGTGAAAATGAACTTAATCTGATCTGATTAAAAACAGGAAGTACTTTTTTCCAAAATAGAATTACTGTACTGTAGGTAGCTGAATCCTTGTTAATTTTATTTTCAAATTATGAGGAATTGCAGATGAAAAATGAGCCTTAATTCAGGCCTACAAGGCCTACAGAGTTCTATGGACCCACCATCTTAAAAAACATGTGGGTCACGCTTGCTAGGCAAGGCAAATGTTACCATTACCAGTAAGCTTGTGATATGTATAAAACACACACAAAAAGGAAAGTATAGGGGGTGTCAAACACAAATCTCAGTCTACTTCTCACTGGTTGTGTTTGACATTTTTCCCTTTACTATAATGCCAACCTGCAGAGCACAGTATCTTTTGCTAAAATGTTTCCACACTTGACCAGTACTTAAGTCTCATTTGATATAGACGTGTTAAAGAATAGCTGTTTGAAGGCTTCCTGATTCCCTGATTGCTTTCAGAACTAAGCCACCTGAAACATTCAAGTTCTAGAGGAACGCAATCCCTGCAAAAGGTCACAGACAGTGGTGCAAGCAGCCTTGTAAAAAAGGTTAGAGAAATCCATAATAGCTCAATTTTACAGCATCTAACTATAAATTACTTAATATTTGTGTGCTACAAAATAGAAATTAAACACATGGATTTCGCTGTAATTGGACTTAAAAGGGGGTTAAGGGTAATTGTCAGCAGGCAAGTGTACTTGTGAAGTATGTCATTCACATGAAGTGTCACAGTCACAGAAAAGATATTAAAAAGGCATTCCATATCTGGTAGGGCATTCCATGGTCTGAGTTCAGCTGGTTCCCCAGGTGTCTTCTAGAGGTGGTTGGAGCTACACACTGAGAGATATCCACCTTCAACATGTTGGGGTCAGAAACAGCATAGAGCCAGTGTATGTTCACTTGGTTGACAGACACTGGAGTTAGGACAGTCCGGTGGGGATAAAATGCTCAAGTGTGTAGAGGGCTCAGTTAGTCACAACACCCTTGAGGTCTAGCTATGATGTCTTACTCTTGGTCACTGGTTTTCCTCCGTTCATTATTGCAGATGCACTTGTGCTTTTACTTGGAGTCACCCGGGCCTTTGGCACTGTTTCTCCAACATCATGCAAAGAAGGTTCTCTGTACATGGCAACTGTAAAAATAAATAAATATATATATAAGTAATGAATTAAGTACATGATTGTTATAGCAATATATATGCTTCTATTTGACAATTTATGGTCTATATCATAAGATTAATATTAACATTGACCATTACATTATTTCTGTAATATATAAAATACTTGTTCTGAGTTTTCATTAAAAAAACATTATTTAAGGCCTTTAAAAAAATAGAATACAATCATTACATTCTGATCTTTATCATAAGGAAAGATAAACAGTGTTCACTTTAGGCTAAGGCTATCATATTGCCAAATAATCTAACAGTCAACACTAAATGTTCTTATTAAGATGTGTATTACATATACCGTAAAATCTCAGGTATAATACGCACAATTTTACCCCACTTCACCTTATGTGAAGTGGGGGGTGCGTATTATACACGAGAGTTTTTACAATGAAAAAAATATTATGTTAGCAGACCTCTTCCCTCCCTCCCCCAGCGCTCCGCTTTGAAGATAAACCTTACTTTTGTGCAAGTGAACTGCTGAAGAGAAGGCAAAACTTCTTGCACTTTCCGCCCTGTCGCCCACTTCCTTCAATTGGGCTTACAGGACCTTCTGCCTCCAGCCAATGGTAATGCCCTGCATTTGACCTCTGGCCTGTCCCTGTTCACGCATTTGCTTGTCCATTGTTGGTACTGTCTGTGTTTTCAGGTATTTTTGGGGTCCTTGTCGCAGGTTCACCTCATCTTCTGCACTTTTCATATTAATAGCTGCTTGCTATTCTCTGTGCTAATCTCTGCTCAGAGAGAGTTTTAACAACTTACATTGGGCTATCGCCCGAGCCAAAGTGAGGGAAACCTGAACAGAGACTGATTTTTATACGGTCAAGTTGTTGAAATGGAAAAGGTGCAGAGACGTGCAACAAAACTGATAAGGGGATTGGAGGATCTGAGTTATAAGACAGAAGAATATTGAAATTTATGACAGATGGCTTCAAAGCAGATAGGATGTTGATCCAGGGATTATCTTTTGGAGTCGGGAAGGAATTTTTTTTTTTTACCCATTTGGGGCTAAATTAGAAATTGCTCCAGAGGTTTTTTTTTTTTTTTTTGCCTTCCTCTGGATCAATAGGGGTGTCTTTGGAATGGGCTGGACTTGATGGACACGTCTTTTTTCAACCTCATCAACTCTGTTACTATGTAAGCTCTGTTCAAATGACCTCCCATGCTCTCATTGGCTTGGATATGGGGTTATGCATAGCATGGAACCTGCCCTGCAGTAACCACACCTTCCAGCTAATCAGCTTCAAGCTGGAGGAGTCACAAATGCGCGGCCAGTCATCCTGCCCACTATTCAATTTTAGGCTAGCTAGAGGGATGATGGAATTCGTATTCGGGATCCCTCCACCTACAAGCTGATTGGGTGTGATGTGTGGTTATAGCAAGGCATGTTCCATGCCTTGCGCAACCCCACATCCCAGCCAATGGGAGCATGGGGGATTTTCCTCACTTTGGTTTGGACAGTGGCCTGAGCTGGTACTTTTTTTCTCTCCCTGGGGGCAGCAATATTAAGGGGGGGGGTTTAATTTAATTTATTTATTGTATTTTGTTTTTTAAATAGACTTTGATGACATTTACAGAAGGAGAAGGATGATTTAATGTAGAAGAAAGTTGTCTTGCAGTAGAAAAAAGAACACTTACAGAAGAAGAGAGAAGACTTAAAGAAGATCTAAAGAGGAAGACCAGGGTGCAAAAGACCCTGCTGGACCTCTGACTTCAAGGTAATTGTTACATCTGTGGATAATGGGTCATGGAATAGTTTAGGGCTAGTATTATTTTTTTTTTTTTTTACTTTATTGCTAATGTTAAGTGTAGTGTAGGGTAAGAGAGGTACTTTTAGGGATAGTGTTTAGGAAGGTGGGAGGAGTGTTACTGTGTCATTAGCTAATGCTCGATGCTTGACACTATGTCAAACATTGAGTGTTAGCTAGTTTCCATTGATTTTCCCATTATTCATGCTATTTAGCATGAGTTATGGGAATAAAAAGCTGTAACAAGCTTTAGGCAACAACATGAATTTTTGCTACCAACGCTCGTTGTGGTGGGTACTGGCCAAGCAATAGAATTCCAATGGTATAACTATGTGTATGCTGCCCAGAAATCCTTTTGCCCCAACAACAGATTTAGTGGCCCTAATAGTAATAAGCAGTAGTTCTTTCTTCCAGGTATAATAAGAATGAAGGCTGAATGCACAACATAAAATAATGTGCATGACTTTTAAAGTTAACATTCAAATTCTACTGGCTGTTTGGACCTCTCTAGGCTCTAGTAAAGTCTCGTTTAACTGGACTAGAAAATGCAAACAAGATTAATTAAATTTTTCATGCTCCAGTGATTTCCAGTATTTAGCCAGAGATGGTCAAGTCTATAAAATGTATTGGTTAACCTCCAAGCACCAGATGTGGGCACACAAATCATCGCTTACAATGAGGCCTGCAGCCCCCTGGCACCCAACCAAATATGTGACATATTCTTATTATGGTTAACTATTTGATATATGCTACATCTAAATATTAGGAATCTTTAGGATGCATTTTGCTAATATATGTTTTAAACTGATTAGATATTAAACCTTTCTGTCTTATCATTACAGTCAGTTCACTGGCTTGATTTTTGAGTAGGACAATGCTAGGTTAACTCAACTCAAGCAATATCTCCTAGAAGGAAACATAATTTTCTTAATAAATGCATAATTGGGAAATCTATCTATGACACTCCTAAGTTTCCTCCCAGACTTAAAAAAGACCCAGTTTGATATTATTACCACCATTATCTGAATTTCTCCAGGACCTCTAAATAAGCTGGTGTCCTTTTACATTAAACCTCACTGATAATCAGTGGCTACTAGTGAAGAAGTAACTGACTCAAGATTGCTAGATGGGAATTTAGCAGATGACATAGCCAGGGAAGAAACAAAGAGGAAAGCCTCCACTCATTGTCATAGCAACAGATGACACCTGTTAAAGAGTTGAAATTAGACTTGGACACCATTTCTGGTAGCTGAAAGCATAAAGCAATTTGCAATAACATTTGCCCCAAACTTAGTTCACCTCCTAAAGGAAATGTTTGACTTCATTGTCAGAAAGTGTCTAAAATAAAATATAAAATTGTGATAAAAAAGTTCCAAGAAAGTGGCAGTAATCTAATTTCAATCTATTATAAATTACTAATATACTAATATATTACATTTAGTATTATTTTACATAAATCTATGAAAAGATAAATAGTATTGTCCATGCGAGAAGAAGGAGGAGCAAGGGAGAGCTATTCCACTGTCTACTGGTAGTCACAGATCCACACATACACTGTCTGACACTCCAGCTTTGTTCCACTATATACATTTTATGACAACCTAACCTTGTTCCACTAGGTGTTACAGAGCAAGACATACTCTGGTGGCATCCCAACCTTGTTCTCATATCGGTAGTAAGAGATCCGCAAAAATTGTCTGCCACCCCTGCCTTTTTCTACTGGCCATTGGTAGTTTTAAAATCATACCTGCATTCTCTGCTCCTTGTTTCTGCCACTTCAATCTTATTTCACTGGTGTCCATAGACAGACACACACACACACACACTGTCTGCCACCTAAGCCTTGTTCAGTACTCACTAGTAGTCACATACACTGTCTAATATCACAGCCTTATTCTATTGTTCACGCTCTGCCACCTTTGCCATGGACCAACAAGTACACACTCCTCATGCTGTCTGGCATTGCAGCCTTGTTCCACTTGCCACTGATTGTTAAAGAACCACAGATATACTATCTGATACCTCAGCCTTGTTCTACAGTCCACTAGTAGACACAGAGCCACATGTACACTGTGTGACACCCCAGCCATTTTCCACTGTTCTAGTAGTAGTCACAGATGTACACAAACACTGTGTCACTCCAGGCTTGCCTCCAACTTTTCTGCTTTAAGTAGTTTATTTTAGTCCAACACTGAGCCCTACAAAGTCTCCTTCTGGGGCAAAGGAGAGTACCAGGGGGAGAGAGGAAAAGTGTATAGCATGTGAAAGAAAGGTAGGATGTGGAGTTGGGACATTGAAATTAGATTGGGCAAAGAAAATAATCAGGTGACATGATGATGAGGAGGGCGATACCTAATGTACAGGGCACATTAATATGATTTGGGGTGTCTGTGGTGACTGCAAATTCTAGGAAATGGATGGGAGTGAGGTTTGTGACATCATAGCCTTTAGCCAATAGGAATGAATGGGGAAGGGATAGAAAGTGATAGAACACAGCTGCTCTGGCTGAGCTCCTTCTAATCCTGTTGCTGATGGATCCAGCCCCTCCTGTGCCTACCTCCCTCTCCCCCATTTTGCCTTCCCCTCTGTTTGTGGACTTGTAGCTGGAATCCAAGTTTTGCTGGATATTTGTAATCTCAGGTAACCTTGGTGTGTTTTTAACCCTTTGAGTGCCATAGGGGTATGGAATGCGTTGCAAAGCAATGCATTCCATACCCCTCGGGCACTCAAAGGGTTAACATAAAATACACATAAAAATACAATATGGAATAATGATCTATCATTTCAGACATCATATTACGTACTGGGTAAGAAATCAAATACTTTAAAGTTTAATATATAGGATGCTCATTTTTTCACAATTTCTGATGTAGCTGCAAATGCTCAAAACATTAGCGTTTATGTACAGGAATTTGTATGTATTATATTCCTGGTCCAGATTTTATAACAAGAAATGAGGGCACGGTGGCCTTTCAAATTACAGTGAAAGACATGTTAATGGGTTGATGAGAGGCAAAATGTAGCAACAATTTTCTGACCTTGATTTTCTATTTAGGAAAATAGCATGAATGATATGCCAGAACTATTAACTAATCAAGTTTTAAAGTTTTGAAATTATTTCCACTGATACTATCTAAATCTTGTTAAAGCTTTTGGAAGTTTGAAATTACATTTGGTCTCAAGAGAATATGACACTAGGATGATTTATGTATTTGGATATAATTGTTATTAGAACATTTCCATTTACTGATTAATTAGAAACATTATGAAAAGGCACATTGACCTACAAAGGAATCACACAACAAATGCATATGATCTGTATGGAAAGAAAAACAAAGTGCAAGTAGAAAAAATACCACTGAAGCATTTGGATAAGGAGTTAAACAGAAAGCTTAATTGGTACTCACAGGGTTAATTTCGCCAGTGTGCTCTCCTCACTGTTATTGTAAAACTCTTACATGCATATAGTTAGCTTGTCCCTGCTCAAGCAACCACAGGTGTTCCAGAGAGAAAAAACGATCCAGCGAGTTTGTCTCTAAATACTATATTTATTTTAAATAAGTCTTAAAAGAGATTATTTGTGTCTTCCAAATATTAATAAAAATATTAATACATGTTCATTCAAAGCACACAGTGCGTTTCGTGACTACATAAACTGCCACGTTTTCAAGTTATCATTAACAATGAATGAACACTTAAAACAAAGAACTAGCTGATCATCTATTTATACTCTTCCTTTGATATCGCCACCCACTGGGCACCTCTTGCTACATTCGTTAAATTATCAAAATATCAAGCTGTGCAAGATACAGTCTAACTCATTGGACTCTGCTGTCCACAAGATAGTAAGTAACGTATGGCAGTATCCAGGATTCTTATTATGAAAGAAAAACAATGTGAAGACGCTCAGAAAATACCTTATATTATTATATCTGAGCCCTTTATGAATTATCTGCAGATAGACAGCCATCTCCACCCTATACTCCCTTGGTTCAAAATACAATCAGAGTCGTCTAGCTGTAAAAGAAATGCAAATAAAAATGGAGAAAACAAATAGAAATTAATATAAAGAAAACTCACCAAACATAATCTAAATTAAAGTGAGTATTGAACCAAAGTATCCTAATAATATCTAATAATATGAATAAATCTGTTCTATCCACTATCGGATCACTACTTCAAAATCATATATACATTATCCATTGATACAACTTGATAAATAATAATAAACAATAATAAATGCTAATGATGATAATAAATGACCCCATAAATGAACAGAGTGCACTCACTAAGTTATAGAACATAAAGGGCCATATGTTCAAAGAAGTAGCGAAACAGCTTTCGTCTTTTGTAATGACTTTTCAAAATACAGTGTCGTTGGGATCATTAATATTTTCAGAGAGTGTCGGTTGTGATTGGAAATATGTTGTTTGTCCTGACTGAAATTGTCGTATGTAACGACAAAAAATGTCTTAACTAACAACAAAATGTCTTTAAAAATGTCTTAACTAACGAAAAAATGTCTTAACCAAAGACAAAAATTCTCACTTTCAGAACACATTCCCTCCACTTTTTCTTAACATACAAATTTTGTCTTTTGAAGGGCATTATTTTGTTGTTAGTTACGACAAATTTTCTTTTCCTCTATACGACACTGGAGAACAGTTTAGCCACGTCCTTGCCACGCCCCTTTGCCCGTCAATTCTGGAGTTGTGTCGTACAGAAAGGACATTACTAGTTTTTTGTCATATACTCTATAGAAAATATGTCGTTCATGCATTCAAGGACTTATTTTTGTCTTTCATGCGACAATTTTTTGTTGTTATCCCTTTGAACATACAGCCCAAAGAGAACAGAGGAAGTGAAATCATATCAGAAAAAACTATAGGTGAATGTGGGAATGATTATGATATACTATATGCCATTCTTATAAAAAGGGGAGGCAATATATATATGTATCGATATGCATATAGCAAAAGTGATTTGGAGAAAGAACCTCAAAAAATAATAAGGGGATTTATATATGATTATATCTATAATGTCACTAAAATGTTTATTGATGTATAGACCCTAAATTGTTTAAGGAATTATTTGGTGCTTTCAAGGGACTGATTTAGTTCAAATGGCACCAAGGTTTCCATTAATTAGTCTTTGTCTCCTATTGTAATATATGGAGGGCATGATCTGTTCTATAAGGGTGATACTTAGCACTGCTAGATCTTTACTATGCTCCAGTGCAGAGTGCCTGGAGACAATGTGCAAATTATATCCTTTTAGGACATTCCTATGATGTTGCTTGAAGCTCGTCTGCAGTTTTTGTGTCGTCCTACCTATATATTTCATACCACAAATACACTCGATAAGGTATATCATGAATGAACTTTCGCAAAACATACATTGTTTAATTTTAAAAAACTTATCCTGTGGTATGGGGCTTAAAATTACTCTTTATGTGAAATATATCAACTTATCATACATGCACTTGTAAGAACCTTCAATATGGAGGACCCTAATTTATTATAATTTATTATATTATATTTATTATTATAAGCTCAAATGATTATCATTATCTGTCTTATCTGATATTGTTTTTGATCCTTTTTATATTTATAGTTTCAATTAGAGAGGCAAGATTATGAAAATCAAAGCCAGATTTTCATTAAAATGCTTAAAGAAAAGGGAAAAGCAGGGAGATCTTGTCAAACTAACATCATAGATTGCTTTGACTTAAATAATAGACCATGAGGAGCACTAGATATAGCTTATTAGAATTCAGTACAGCATTTGACACTGTCCCTCATGGAAGACTCATTAATAAATTGCAGTGGATGTAAAAATAATTAAATGGCTGAGTGACAGGAGACAGAGGTAGGCAGTCAATGTTGAATATTGGGATGAAGGGAGTGTTACTAGTAAGGTACCTCAGGGATCTGTACTGGGACCTGTTCTTTTTAATATTTTTATTAGTGATATTGCAAAAGGTCATGAAGGTAAGGTATGCCTTTTTGCAGATTATACTAAGATCTACAACAGGGTAGACATTCCTAGCGGAATAAGCAAAATGACAAATGAATTAGTGTGGCAACTGCAGTTTAATGTTGGAAAATGTAAAATAATGCACTTGGCAGGGGAGGGCTGGCCTGGGGGGCAGGGGGGCAATTGCCCCCTGGGCTGGTCATATGTCTAAGCTGCTGGGTCACTGCATCTCACTAAATCTCCCAATTGTTTCTGTAAATGGAGATATACTAGTGATACCACAGAGCTTACAATTAAAATGGAGCTAAACTAGTAACATAAACCATTTCCCTTGTAAGCTCTATGGTATCACTAGGTAAGCTTTGTAGTAGCACACTAGTATAGCCCCATTTCAACTGTAAGCTCTGTGGTATCACTTGACTTAAGTCACAACATTAATGCCAATTTTAAAATTAACAAAAGGGGGTGGGCTCGAACGATAATAGAAATGGGCCACTTGAATGTATTTGCCCCCTGGGCCACAAGTTGCCAGCTCTCCCCTGGCACTTGGGACATAAAAATTATATGTTTCTATGGGATATCCTAGAAAGTTAATAAGGGACTTTTATAAGAGAGCTAAAGAAAAATTGAGAGAGAGAACATACTTGCTGAACAAGGTGAACACATGAGTACATTGATTAAGACAAAGAATAATATGAAATTGTAAATATGAAAAGGAGCAAAAACAAAAAGAGGCAAATAATAATAATTGTTTGAGCTTTGTAACTCATAGAAATCCAATTGATTTTGAAGAAAAAGTGGCCCATCTCATGGAGTGATCCCCTTCTGAAAACAGTGGTACCAGAAAAACAAAAGGTGATCTATAGGAGCTCCAAAACCCTAAAAAATAGTGTGGCTCCAAGTAGATTAAAACAGGTAAGGGCTATTGAAAGGGTTAATAAATTAAGGTCCCTCCATATCGAAGGTTCTTACAAATGCGGGCACGATAGGTGCCTATGTTTAACATAAAAAAGTCATTTCCAGTCCCATACCACAGGAGAAGTTTTTAACGTTAAACAATATATATCCTGTGAAAGTTCATTCTATACCTTATCAGTTCTGTTTGTGGTATGCAATATATAGGTAGGACAACACAAAAACTGAGCATGAGATTTAGGCAACATTGTAGAAATGTTGAAAAAAAAGATATCATTTGCACAGTGTCACCAGATCCATCAGTGCTGAGTATCACCCCTATAGAAAGTATCATGACCTTGGTATATCACAATAGGGAACAAAAAAAATGAATTAACAGAGAATCTTATTGGGTTTTCAAAGTGAAAACCCTGGTGCCATTGGGACTAAATGTATCCCATGAAAGCACAAAATAATTAAACACTTTAGGGTCTATACATCAATAAGCCCTTTAGTGTCATTAAAGATATAATTATATATAAATCCCCTTATTATTTTTATATATAAACACATTTTTGCCTCCTCTTTGTTTATAAGGATATAAGGGCATATAGTATATCTTTATTATGCCCACTTTCATGTATAGTGTTTTGTGATATGATATCACTTCCTGTTCATTTTATGTTCTATAAATTGGTGAGTGCACTTTGAGTGCACTTTGTGCACTCACGAGGTCATTTATTATCATTTATTATTATTTAGCACTTTTTATCAATAGATAATGTGTATATGATTTTGAAGTACTGATCCGATAGTGGATAAAAATGATAGAAACGATTTAGTCACATTATTAGACATTATTATGAGATTTTGGATCAATACTTAATTTAATTTTTTTTTTTTAGTTTTCTTTATATTTATTTCTACTTGTTTTCTCCATTTTTATTTGCATTATTTATTTTACAGCTAGACAACTCTTACTGTATTTTTAACCAGGGGAATACAGGATGGAGATGACTATCTGCAGAGAAGGGCTTTCTCAAATTGATTTTGATAGAAGGTATTATCTGAGAGTCTTCAAATTGTTTTTCTCTCATAATATGAATTCTGGATACTGCCATCCATTACTTACCATATTATGGATTGTAGAGTCCAATGAGTTAGAATGTATCTTACACCGCTTGATATTTTGATACTTTAATGAACGTAACAAGTGATTCCCAGTGGGTGGATATCAAAGGAAGAGTATAAATAGATGGTCCGATCAGTGAATACTTTGTATGAAGTGTTCATTTATTATTAACTAGTTGAACAGCCCGTTACACTGGCCACAGTACCACTGCCACCCGGTCGCGGGACAGTCACGCACAGTACAGACTGCCCGCGCCACAACTTATACAGAGCTGGACGCTCCTTCGGAGCGCCCAGCTCTGTATCAGCTGCAGCGCGGGAAGTCTCTACTGCGCATGACTGCAGCACACGCAGCAGTGTGTACTGTGCATGTCGCGGCGTTACACACGATTTAGCGAATTATTATATAGGATGATAACTTAAAAAGTGGTCGTTTTTATAGCCACGAAACTCATTGTATACTTTGAATGAACATGTATTAATATTTTTATTCATATTTGGGAAACACTACTAGTTTCTCATAACACTTATTTTAAACAAATACAGTATTTAGATACAAACTCGATGGATCCTTTTTTCCATCTGAAACACACAGAGCTACCTGTGGCTGTTTTCCCTAACTATATCCCTGTAAGCATTTTACAATATCGGTGAGGAGAGCACACTGGTGAGATTAATCCTGTAAGTACCAATTACGCTTTCCATTTAACTCCTTGTCCAAGCGCTTTTATGATAGAATGTCTACTTGCACTTTGTTTTACTTTCCATCTCTTGGTTCATCACAGAGCTCTTGGGAGTGAAGTTTCGGACATTTAGGAGCAGTTGGATTATCCCAAAGGGAAAGATAAAGGGCCCAAGTGGAATTGGGTTTGAAAATTTCCACCACAAGATTAAACGGTCTCCCTTGCATATGTATGCGCCTGACAGACAACTTTCACATGAGTACCCTGTATTAAGGGTTAATGGCTGGGTTCTGAATATTGTTGTATGGACATACTATCCTATAAGGTGCCCCTTTCTTTTGTTCTTTATATGATCAGTATGATTCTTTTGACACATCATAGATATGTCTTGATACTATTTTTTTCAGTAATGGTTGTTATAAATGTGCTGCCATTCCTGTCCTCCATCTAGCTAGCACATTTTTTTTAAACAATTTATTCACACAAAATCTTTGAGCGACTCTGCAAACTTGTGATTCAGTTAAAGCTACCAGGGTTCCTCTACTGGAAAGTGACCATAGTGGTACAGGAAAATGCTCATCATATCTAGCCAGTCAACAGCTGCCTGAAGAGCTGGAGGGCCCCAAGTTTCCCATCACAGACAGAGCATAGAGTCCAGTTTTGTGACCAGCCCCATGCTTTATAATTGCTTCTGTAATTGATCTAAACAATGCACTGCGCACCCCAATAATTTTCAAACCATTAAACTGCAATACCTAGGGATTTAAGAGTTCTTTTTATTATATAGGGACCTTCAGTCTGAAAGTGATTGCTGCTGCAGGAGGAGGAGGAAAGGTTTGACTTATGGTTCAACTCCAGAGGATCCTTTAGTCAAGGCATGACATCTAAGTGATCCATACATGGAGACACTCAGTACACAGAGCAATGAGGGCTCTATATGCTGTAATTGGTGACAGGATGGAAATAGCTCTATAAGCTCATTCTTCCAGTATTTTTAGGTGGCAAGATAGTGTTATATTGTATCACTATTTCTGATTTCTTGTAATTGACCAGGCTCCTTCTCCAGGAAGAGAACCTGGTAGCCTTTATCGAGCAGTAAGTAAAAAAAAAAAAAAAAATACAGCATAAAACGGTTAAACATTGCCTTCTCTACCATCTCCATTACTAGTTGAGTTTTTCGTTGCAGGAATCAATGTGCGGTAAAGGAACATGCAGGACAGCAGGCAGGAGACTTCAATATGCATATACTTGGTGGCCTTGGACAAGCATACTACCTTGCCTCTTTGTCTCCCTGCTCTCATTTAAACTTTTGAGGTTTTGTGGGGAGTACAGTTCATTGCTTTGCAATGTGTTGCACACCCCTCTGGTTCTGAAGAGGTTAAACAGTATCAGGAGCAGAACATTTCCTTATGGTTCTGAATTGCATAATGCAGCTTTTCAGTCAGTCTGATGTTGGTAACCCTTTAACTTAGGTGCTAAACCATGCTGAACGTGTGATCACCCCATGGAACTCCAATTCTCCAAGTGTTGCACAATCTGAAAGAGTGAGAGATGGTACACAAATGGGCTTCCTCTAAGAGATGAAAAAATATACAAATATTGCAATACAGAAAAGTATTGTGCTATAATTGGAGAATGCAACAGGGAAACAAAGTAGAGAGGAAAGGCCATCTTCACATGTAAAAATCAGACACATATTTTGTGGACAGTAAATAGCTTCCCAAAAATGTTTTTATGTATCCTTTTATGTGTCCCTATGTATTATGAACCCTAAAAAACTTGACATGTGATCTGATATAGGGAACTGATTTATTAAAGAGGGGTGTCAAAATTGCTGTATTGCTATATATGTTTGGGTTTTTTTTTAATGAATCTCTCTTTAATAAATTCTCTTTCAGCTGGATGAATGTGAAAATACTTCCTGAACCATCTGACCACTTCTCCTCTCCTATAAACAGCCCCCAACCTGAAACAACTGGTGGTGAAGAACTCCATTAAAAATGCAAAATAGTACTTTTCCCTGTCTTCAAAAGATGCGTGGAACCTGTGCATACATATTTATGACAAATAAGGTGCTCATACCACATTCCCACCAAAACCACAATATTACGGGCAAATTTTCCTGTGGCTAATTGATTGTTTACTTTATCATGTGTGTGAAATGTCCCAAACAGGACTATATGTCAGTGAGACAGGGAAAACCCTAAGAAAAAGGATGATTTCTCATAGGTCCAGTGTGAACAACACTTCTGCAAACTTGGTCAAAGCATTAAAGATATCAAAGTGACTGTACTAATGGGAAATTGTAAGACAGAAAGATCTGGGAGTATAAATTGATAACCAAGTTGAACTGTGGCTTGAACCATGACAAGTAAATTGCAAGCGATGGATTGTGCCCACCTTGGCACATAGAGTGTTAGCCCATACATTCTAAAGACTTAGACATTTCTGGCTAAAGACTAAAACTCACTGGAGCATCAAAAAGATAATTAATCTTGTTTACATTTTCTATTCCACTTCAATGAGACTTTACTAGAACATAGGGAATGAATTAAGGTCCATACTGATAAGAAGATACACTGCCAGTAAAATTTAAATTGCAAAATAATATGCATGAGTACTTAACGTCATGTCTTGTGCATTCAGTCTTCATTCTTATTATTCCTGAAGAAGAGACATAGTTGTCTTGAAAGCTTGATTCTTGGAGCCACTCAGCCAATAAAGGAATAATTTTTCCTCTAAGTCTCCTGCTTTTTCTATGGCCAACATGGTACCACGCAATACCCAAAAATATTGGGCATTGGTACACATCCTATTAACTCAACACTGACTTTCTCTTGTGATCCATATTATGTGCAGATTATAATATATCACTCTATTAACCTCTGTTAATAAATAATAAACTTAATCTGCAGCATTAGCTAGAGTTATGAATATGGATGTGCACCAACACCCAATTTTTATCCTGTTACTTATTTTATTCAAAATTGGTTGCACTCTAGTCTTTAAAAAACTCTTTTAGAGAGAGCTAACTAAAGCATGGATCTGGATTGTTTTTGTAATGCAATTGCTCCCACAGTCTTAAGTAATATTATTATCAGTGTATTACACCATTATTTGAGACTAATATTACAATGCATTAGTACAGTATTGGTGTATTGTTCTGTTGGCCTTATATCATACTTTTCTGCCTTGTATGTCTTTTTTAATGTTCTGCTGGTTAATGCAATGTCTTCTTTGTTACCATTGTGGTCTCATGTAATGTTGTACTGCACTGCTAGTCTCATGTAATATTTTGCTGATCTCATGTAACTGTGTAACATATAATTATGTATTTCCCTGACAATCTCATTGTAGTATCTAATGTTATATAGCTCTACTGGTCTCATGCAATGGTGCATTATTCTTTTGGTCTCATTAGACTATAAGGGCATATTATTCTGCTGAAAAAAAGTGCATGATTAGTTTATTGTATATTGTTTTCTGTTAGTGATGTGTTTGAAAGTAATGTGGACACTAGTGGGACTCAGTAATGTGACTGACCAGGAAAAAAATGTTCCTGGATTTTTTTTTTTTTTTTTTTATGTTGGCAAGTATGTCCTTTGTGTTCTTTGGCCTATTAGAACAGAAAGAGGTCTGTCCTAGGGGTGGTCAATCTGTAACTTTTTTTGTTTCCAGCTACTGTTGAACTCCTCACAATCAGTCAACCATGATGGACATTGTAGTTCAACAGTGTGAAGGCTGAGGGATGCCTGATGAAGCCTTTGGGTGATACACTTTGTATTGTGTGGTGGCTTTGAGGAGGCACTTTTGAGGCTGCTTATTTTCTGCCTGTGACTGACTTATTCTTTCTACATTGATAAGTATTGATTAACTTTTTATGCAACATTGCTATTGAATTTATATTTGGGGTGATTTCACTATTGTAGGCAATGGTTATAATATTTTCTTCCTTTTTTATATATATTTTATTCTTTTGCACTAGAAATGTATTTCTGTATCTTAACCTTATTATTTGTTTCATTTATATTATTGGATGTTCTATGCCATTTTGAGGATACAATATGGGATGTCGAGAGATATGTATTTATTGGGTCCTCACTTGTCTTCCTCTAGTGTATGTGTTTAAGTATGTTTTAATTGTCTGTGATTATTGATTAGTGTTTATTTCCAATAAAATTATTTTTGTATTTGGACCCATGGTGCCTCATTTAAGGGTCTTGCTTTTCAGGGATTTTTCCCCTTGTTTCTCACAATGATTCTAAAGCAGGATTTTTTTCATTTCATAAATATGATATTCTGAAATTTGATACCCAGCTCATCTGAAGTGGCAAGCTTGGGCAAAGGAAAATATCTACTGATGAAGCAAAAAGCTCATTGGTAAATATTTTCCTGTGGAGTGGCAGCTAAGCCTTATTTTGAAAGATTTTGAAACTTTCCCATCAAAGGAAAAAAAATCTGGTTAGAAGTACATAATATTCAAATGGATATGAAACCTTTTCATTCTTTGTTGATAATGTCCCTCTAAATGCTGAAGTACATCATTATGTTAGTGTGTAATACATAAGCAGATATAATATGTTATATGTCTATCTCTCTATATCACATAATACAGCATAATAAATATAAATGTTACAATCTATTTAATAGAGAAGTTACCCTCCAATGGCTTGGGTAGAAAATGAGCTGCTGGTTTTGTTTTCTTGACTCTGTTTCCTTTCATTACTTGGCCTTCTTTATTGAGACCTAAGAACCAGGCTCTACCAGATTCTTGTTGCCTGTAGATCATTGATGAGTAGATTACATAATAGTTCTCAAAAACAGACTCCTTAAATTTGCACTCCAGTGTAAAAAGTTCCTGTAAGATAAAAAATATGAGTTATAAGACTTTGTTAAAGAATATATATGTTCAGTATATATTTGACATTTTTACAACTTAATTTCATATTTTATATTTACTACAATTTTCCAAAGCCCATCTATCTCATGGTTTTAAAGAAGTTATACTGAAAACTGTAGAATGAATGTCATGTTGTGTACATTGAGATTGTTTGCAACAAGGTATAATGTCCTTAAATATTTTTTATTTTTGGTTTTGTAATTTGCTTAAAATTTTAGAAGTCTTTGTATGCCATTGTGGTTTGAATTTCCTTTCAGTGAAATTGAATTTATCATTAAAAACATGAAAGACATTAAAGTATGCATTTGTCTCTTGAACATGAAGCATTTTATCTTTCTTGGCATACATGCAAGAAATACAAAATCTGTTTTGACCTGATGTCAAATTTAAAGGAATACTAGCTTTGGTTATACACACTTATATACATTGTACTCCATTCTCTTTGTTTTACGAGTACTAAAATCTAGTTTTACTTATGTTTTCTGGGGAATTCCATTCTTGCATTTTTACAATAGTAATCTTGATAGGTGTCCCAGATGAGATATTTTTATATTGTCTGTTAATGATCCGGAGATAAAATATCTGCCTTTTGTTAATACAAAAGCAGTGTGTACTAACCTTACTACATTAACGACATTAGCTGTGCTCAATTAAAGAAAATGTTTTTTTATAGGACTACACTTGCATTACAAAATTACAAACATAAAATAACTACATTTTACAGATGCTAGCTAGATGTTATGTTGTATAGCAGGGCTGTCAAAGTCCAGTCCTCAAGGGCCACCAACAGTACAGGAATTAAGGAAATCAATGCTTAAGCACAGGTGAGTTAATCAAAATGAATAGGCCACTGATTAACCCACTAGAGGTTAATCAGATAAATCCTTAAATCCTGGCCTGTTGGTGGCCCTTGAGGGCTGCACTTGGACAGCCCTTCTGTATAACATTATATAACCCATTTTCATTTTTTTTGGCAGTGTTCATATAAACTCTTTTCTCCCTCTGTGATCTCAACCCATCCGTATAATCTGACAACAAGAGAGGTGCTCTCAAGCCAACTGTGGATATATGTAGCTGATGCTCAGATTTCACGTTTGTGTTTTGGTACAGGGAGCTACACACTGGGGTGAACGTACAAATACAATTCTAAACTAATTCTGTTGCAGAAAACTATTTTCTAGTCCTACTCCTGCCTAACACCAACTTATTAAAACTTTGAATGCCAAAAGGTAACACAACTAATTGTGAAGCAATGCTTTGCATACTGCTGTCGCTCAAATTGTTCTCCCCTTAAAAACACCTGCACCAAGGAGAGTGAAATGTGGCAGATTGTTTTTTCTGGGCATTCCTTTCATCTATGTCTTGTTAAACACTTTAAGCACACTACAGGGACTGTACTCAATAGGGCATACCCTGAGCGCATAGGCACTGGAGCTGAAGGCTAATGCCAATGGAGCTGTGCTGGCATTTTCATACATTCATCCCAATGGCAAAAGTTAAGAGTATAATTTAAGATTTATGTCAATCCAATACACCTAGTTTTATTCATGACTGACCGGTAAATTAAAATGAATCTTCAAAGACAGAACTCAGCATCATGAAGTTTAAAATAAAAATCTTTTTTAATAATGATTTCCTTTTACAAAACAGGTAGCATAGGCAGGCTCAGAACTAATAATTCTGTCCCACATGTAATGTGTAATAAATCAGTTTTAACAGTGTTAGTACAATCGTGCTGTTATAATCAGGGCTTAAAAGTTGAAGTCCTTTGCTACTAACCAGACCTGAAAAGTTACTCGCCACTGCAAGCCATAACATACCCACCAGGGCTGAATTTCTACTCGCCAGGGCTAGTGGCGAGTGGAAATTTTGAGCCCTGACACTGTTATATACCAAGATGTGGCTTTGGAGATGGAGACATTGCAACAGAGGCACTATGTAATACAAGCATTAATAAATCACTTAACTTGTGTGGTTCTCCAGAACAAATATTTAATCAATCTCAATAAAATCCTTCAGTGGTTAAAAGTTTATTCTTCTTGTACTGGTATACAAACATTTGTTTATAGAAGCCTTCGGCAGCATAACAATAAGTCTTTTCTGAGATCAATGGAAAGTATTTGTGCTTTTGTCAGCCTTACAGCAACTATAATTCCCTTCTCAATGCTTTTAGCCATTTGTCAGTCACATCATCAGCTAGACATATTTAGAAATTTACATACTACAAACACCAAATTCCCTCACTTGTTTATAAAAAAAACCACATATATTATATATATATAATCCTCTCATGCCCTTGTAGTGTTTTACGTGAGTAAGACAATCACAATGTTAATTAACAGAATGTCAGGCTCTAGTGACAAACCAGTTACCAAACATTTAATCCAAGTCAAGCACACCATGGCCTCATTGAGATGTATGGTAATAGATCCAAAACCTCTGGATAAGAGAGGAGGGGGCAGAGGCTGAACACTTTTCATAAGTAAAGTTAACTAGATAAGAAGTGTGGGTACAATGGCACCAAGGGGATTAAATTAACAGATATCCTACTCATGCTTTTTATGTGGATCATTGGACATGAGGCTCACCAAGATTGAAGAACAGTATATTAGAGAGCAGCACAGAAGAATCAATGGTGAGTTTAATAATTACTATTTGGGTAGATTGCTGCTGCCTTCCCTTTCCTGGATCAGCTGACATCTCTGTGATTGCTCACCTGACTGTTATCAGCCAACCCTCCCAGGGTATTTAGCGCAGCTTGGCTCACTTCATGGTTGCCCTTGTGTCTGATTCTGGCTGCAAGTGCATTCTCCTGAGTTGCTGATTATCTGTGCATGACCTGGCTTCCTCTGACATCCCTTCTGGCTTCTGACTCCTGGATTGTTCCTGACATCGTTGAACTCCATATTCCTGGCCCCAGCTTGACCGAGTACCTGTCTTGGTTCCTGACCCCGGCTTGTCTTTTGGTTTACGCTTCTGGATCACAATTTTTCTTTGTTTGCTTTTGATACTTTAATAAAGGTGTTTTGTATGTTACATTTTTGTGTCTGTCTGGTTCCTGGTTCCTAAAACAGAGTTGTAGTTCAAGAGGAACTGAATGATAAATTATCCCCCTCCCGCCCCTTTTACCTAGTGTAAGCCACCTCCCCTCAGATGTGGAATCTGGTCTCTTGACCAGACACCGTTCACAGATTGGGACAATCTTCTTGCTGTTAGCATAAGGAAAACCCTGTCCCCCTTGACAGGTTTTTCCCTTATGGTAATTGAAGATTGTCCCTCACTGCAAGACATCTGGACACCACCTTTCTGTTCTGAGGTGAGCAGTGTTACATCAGTAAAATGGGCGGGAGGGGGTGTACATTATCATTCAATTACACTTTATCTACAACTCTGACTTTATTGAAATAATACTCTCCATGGCCCAAACACTATGAAGATTAATTTGAGCTGCTTTCATTTTGAAACATTACTATCCCTTTCATGCTTTTCATAGAGTGAAAGGGCAGAAGCTCAAAAAAAAACAAAAAACTAATTCTGCATGATTTTTACATCACCTTAGTGCATCTTATCAGGTTTTTTGATATTGCATATTTAAAAAATATAGAATGTATTTATATTGATTTAAATAAAATTTGAATGTCATTATAAATTGTTTGAACTGTTCCAAGGACCTCACAAAAAAGG
The DNA here is from genome assembly GCA_037306005.1 of Rhinophrynus dorsalis. NCBI lineage: Eukaryota > Metazoa > Chordata > Amphibia > Anura > Rhinophrynidae > Rhinophrynus > Rhinophrynus dorsalis. The sequence goes on along the minus strand of CM074719.1, from coordinate 412,070,811 downwards.
AGGTCGAAAGATGATAGATTCCTTGAACACAGTCAAGCTATACTTACAGGAGACAACAAATATCCACTTGACATTATAATGAACACCACAATAAATCGATGGAAGGTCCTATTCTGATGCCACTTGAACATATCCCTAATATATATATATATATAATATACACAGAAGGGGAGAGATTTGGTCAATTATGTCAGAGAGAGTTTTACTTTATATATTTGTAACTCATTGTTTCCACATGGAGACAATGACAATTTTGATGTGTATACCTTCATCTAATAGTTGAATTAAATAGTCATCCAACTTTAGAGTCTCTCTGGCATAATATGTGATCTCTACTAGTATTGTTTTTTTAATATATTTACATATATTTTTCTTTAGATCACATACTCTCATCACTCTGCACTTAGTTTATACTTTTTTTCTTGTTTTTTTCTGCTTTTCTTATGCTTTTTTCCCCTATGAGAAAAGTTGGGAAATGTAATGAATTTAGATCAATCAAGATTACCCAGAGAGCACAGGGGATAGAGAGGTTCATTATTAATTAATTAATATTTTTTGTTTAAATATTTTGTTTCATGATTTTACTCATTTTGTATTAAACAGATTCTTTAGTTTTTGGTTTCTATTTTATTTTTTTTATTGTTTTTTTTCTTGTTTATATATTTTTATTTTTCTGTTATTTATATTTAAGTTTTCCTGTATTATATTTAGTTTAGTGTATCAGTTTTCTATCTGAGGTGATATTTTTGATACCTATGTTCTAATTTTGATCTGCCAAATTCAATGAAAGAGTTAATCAAAGGAATTAAAAGAGTTAAATACACAAAGCCTTCCAGTTGGTGTGAACCTATGATGGCACTATTCAAAAGAACCTCACAGTTACCTGCAAGTTATCTCTGAGGAAGTATTTTTATTGTATTATATATTTTGAAGCAATATATATGAGTTTTTTTTTTTTATTTAAATATGCTATAGATGGGAGGGATGGGAGGGAATCACTTGGCTATATTGAGTTACCAGCACCTACTCTGAATATGCATATTACCGATGAACAGTGCATTCGGACGGAGGGAGAATACAGGTTGAAAATGCTGGATTCTGCCCACACTTACATCCACACATAGGGTAATCCATAGGTTGGGGGACACCCTACCATCTAAACTGAAAAGCCTTGATCTCTGCCTGCTATGCTACTATTCATCTACCTTTTTATAAAGCCAGGGAACCTTGCCCGCAGACTTCATTCATCTTCAGACTCTGATCACATATTTTTGGGAGTATAAAGTTTTCATTTTTTATCACTCTTCATGTGATATCAAGTCTATTTTTTTTATAATGGTACCATAATTTACAATATTATATTATATATGCATAATATTAATGTAGTGATTATATTTTGTATATAACATTAAATATTTTATAGAGATACAGGAACAATCTCCATTTCTTCTTCTTTAGTTTCTGCTTATTGTTTTGGTCTTTTGTACTATAGGACCAAGAGGATAGTAGCACCCCACATTTCTCTATTATATGTGCTGTCTTCTATCGGGTGCAGAGCGCCATCAATTCTTCTGTTTGTGCTCTTCTGATTTTATATATATCTAATATATATAAATGAGCAAGAGAGAAAAAGAGAGAGGTCCTGGCCGTCAATGACTGAGTACACAAAAGTAAACATACAGTGGTTCTTAGGCACAGAAACATGGCTCCCTTCATAAGCCTCAGAAGAGAAAGTTTAACATTTAATTTATAATGTTTATGCACAAGAGAAATAACATCTACTGTCTGGAACTGTCAAATTAATCATCCCGTTGTTGGGGAAAATCTACCTGTTTAATCACATAGTAAAACACATTTTTTTCTCAAATCCTTCCTATACTAACACAAGGGTCATTCAGAAACCTAAAATGACAAAATATTAACCAGTGTGCATAAAAAACAAAAGCATAATTTTAAAATTACGTTAACCCTGTAATCCATTGAGTGCCACAAGGGTACGCAATACATTGTAAAAAAATGCATTATATACCCCATTGGCACCCAAAGGGGACTAGAGGGGCATGCAACACATGGCGAAGCAAAATGTTGCACACCCCTCTTGTCCTTCGGGGGGTTAAAATGGTAGATTTAGTTCATTAGATAAATGTTTGTTGTAAACAAACATTCCAGTTCTAACCAACACTATTATATCCAGTTCTATCTGCACTTTATTATGTCTCCGATAATTCACAGTCATTAGTGTGTTTGCTATGTGATGAACCAAACAAATGTGGCATCACCCCTTCCCCAATCACTCTTGATTATATAGCAGACTGATGGCCACTAACTAATGTAGAATTCATTCATGTCGTTTCTGTGCATGTCAGCTTATTCATCTTGCAAATTAGAATGAATGAACAATGTACCATGGAAAGGAATCAGAATCTGCAGCGACCATTATCTCTCTGTATATTTATTAGTTGTGGGTTTTAAAAATGTACAGCAGTTAATTACCCAGCAACTTGTCATTATCACCTAAAACTGTTTCACATTATTTGGCTGTAAACATCAAACAGCCATAATTAATTAATTTTTGACAGCTGTGTAATAGGTATGTAATTGTATTCTGTGATGTACTATACTGGTTACCTTTACCTAACTTCCATGACATATATAAGAAAATCTCCAGTCTTGCTAACTGATCATCTTTCACCCTAAGAAAAGTTATTTTTTCTTTTAACAAATAAATAAATGTGCCTCTATATTATTTTAACACAGAAATCTAGATAGAGGTGCTGAATTAATAACTGCCAAATTAGCATATATTTTTTTTACATAACATTATAATGTTAATCAAATTACCTGTTTTGTACTTCAAGCTGGCAATAGCACTTGCAGGGACTACAGCCCACCCTGCTAGGGAATCACTTGTCTCAGGAACACTTGTCAGGATAAAAAATATCCAGAAAACATGGTTGATACAAAACTGAAATGTATTAGAAATAAATAAAAAGCTCAACGTGTTTCAGGTCATTAAAGGGATAGTAATACTTAAAACTAATCCCTATAGCAAAGTACTACTTAAAAAAAAAGTATTGCCCCCAGTGTCAGCTCTCAAACCTTTATGGTTTGAGAGATGAACGCTTCTAAAGTTGCCCTCTCCCTCCCCCTTCCCCGTAGTAAGCATTCTAGCTGACTGAAAGGAAGAGAGTCGTACGACTTTCAGGTGGCTTGCAAGCACACGTAGAAGACCGTTTTAGTGAAAGCTTTTTTTTTTTGTTAATGTGATAGCGGCTCTGCTGCAGAGCCGCCTGATGATCTCTGACCGGATTTCCCTGAGTCAGCTAGAATGCTGACTACGGGGAAGGGGGAGGGAGAGTGCAACTTTAGAAGCGTTCATCTGGGGGCAATACGTTTTTTTTAAGTAGTACTTTGCTATAGGGATTAGTAATACTTAAGTATTACTATCCCTTTAAGCTCTTTCCTCATGAGAAACTATTAACAAACTTACAGACAAAAACCATGGTTAATATTGTTACTTTTACTATTATCAAGAACTACAATTTTAATGCGACGAAAGGAGTTACTACAACTTATACTGTGATCAAGGGGTTACTACTACTTATACTGTGATTAAAGGGATAGTAATGGTTAATTTTAAGTTTATTTAATATTTTAGACATTAAAAAAAGATTAACATCAATGTAAGTCTTATCTCTCAAACCTTTATGGCTTGAGAGCTATAACTTGCTAAAGTTACCTTTTCAAGTCTGCCATCGAGCTGACAGCTGCAGATTCCAGTCATTTGACCAGACAGAGGCTCTTCAGCAGAGCTGAAATCATGCTATTTAGAAATAAATACTTCATTGGAATTGCCTACAAACTGTGCTTGCAAGCCAGGCACACTTTGTGTACCATTCCAAATTAAGTATTTATTTTTAGATATCGTTATATCGGCGCTGCTGAAAAGCCACATCTGGTCAAGTGACCAGAATCTCCTTCTGACAGCTTTACAGCTCGTCAAGCAGAAAGGAGAGGACCAGAGAACTTTATTTTCCTATATCTCTCAAACCATAACGGTTTGAGAGATACAATTCAGTGCAAGTACTCTCTTTTAATTGTATATACCATATAGTTAATACTTTTTTTCTGACATTACTATCCCTTTAAGGATTTCTATAACTTTTTATCATGCTGGGAAGCATGGAGGGGGGACCCACTGGGGTGTTACTAGGCAGAACAGTTTCAACAATGAATAACAGTCTTAACTACTTGGAAGCAGGGAATATAATTTACAACTCACTTGAAGGTGAAAGCTGAATGATAGGGGGGGCATGGTTGCTACATAAAACCTGCTCTCAAGGCTGCTGCTGCTGCTGCTGCTGACAGTTGCTTCAGACAAAGCTAGGGTACAAAGCTAGGGAGCAGCATAAAGTTCAAGAAGCTTATACAGTTGAATATAGGACTAGGATCTCAAAAACAAACAAGGTTCCAGGATCCAAATCAGAAACAGAATCAGGTATGGAGTAATGCAGAGGTCAGGACAGGCAGCAAACAAGTGTGGTCAGACTACAAAGCCAATGTCATACACAGGAAACAGGAATCTCAGCACTGTAACAACAGTCAGTAAGACACTATAGTGGTGGACTGACGTGTCAGTAAAGTTGTTTGATATAGGCCTCATTGGGCATGCCCTGGAAACAGACTTGAAGACACACAAAAGCAGGGCTGGCATGAATGGAGTAGGTGTTTCCAGGTAAATGGGCAGAGCTGCATATAATAGCATACCTCCCAACATTTCAAATTGCCAAAGAGGGACACTTGTGTTTTAGGGGGTGTTTCTGGGGGTGTGGCTGGTGGGTGGGGCATTACCTATAATTTCTAGGCTATTTCATGACCTATTGTCACCTCCTTGTGTAACCTAGTAAATGATTTAGAACAAGACCAAAGTATTTTATTTACACAGACTAATTTATAAACACATATGCTGAAATTTAAACAAACAATAATGTGAGTTTTATTGCTGTAGAGCAACATTATACACACCACACAATCTGATCTCCTAAAAAGAGGGACATCAGGGTGGGAAAGAGGAACAGAGGGATATAGGTCTAAAAGAGGGACACTTGGGAGGTATGTAATAGCAGAAAGGGATTTACTTGACAGGATTCTTACACTACTTCCACCCTCCACAGACAATCTCCAGGGGTCCTAAACAGGGCTTATAGGGAAATTCCAGATGAAACACGCTCTTGAAGGCAGAAGCATGGACATAATTTTTTGAATTGGTATTGCAACTTACACTGTGATCAAGGCTTAATACAAAGTGAACTGTGCTAAAGTAGGTTGCTGCAGACTAGACTAGGATCAAGGGAACTATTCCTCATTAAATTGTGTTGAAGAGTGTTGCAACAATTTATATTGTAATGAAGTGAGTTGCTACAACTTATATTGTGATCAAGTCATGACTGCTGGAGTCCGGGGTCCTTCCCTCTCCTATTTTCAGTAAATTTGGTTCCAATCATTTCAGCTAAACCAATTTTTTTTTAGTATTGGCCAAAATGAACTGCAAACTGAATCACAGAAATTGCTCTTCTCTACCCATAATACACTCCACTGACAAATTAAGTGTAGCACTGATATATCTGTATCATGAAGCACATTGAATATTGTACTGTGGATATTCGTTTAAAACTGTCTTGAAAAACAAAGAAAATATTAAAAAATAGGCTTATGTAAAAGAATGCTAGTTCACTAAAGTTCATCAGAATTTACAAAGTAGATGTTTTCCAAATGAAGTGAACGTTTGCTGTTCTTGATACGTCATCTCTTTCGAAAGGATTGCCAACATTTCTGATAAAAATGCCAGCCATCATATTGCTGTTATATTACTGTTGTTATTATTATTATTAGTTCCAAATACTTTTTTTTTTTTTTTTTTGGAGTTTGTCAGTAAAATACTGGCAATATGCTCTTAGTTCAGATGGAATTTCCTGGGCACTAGATAAATCCTCTGCGTTGCACCAAATCCTAGTATGGAATTTTTAAGCTACCATGACAACACTTGGCTGTCATGGTATTTAGCATCCCTAGCATCTTTTGCACTTTAAAACTTTGAATGCCAGAGTGGGGTGCAATCCATTTCTTTGCAATTTGTTGCATACCCTCTGGCACTCAAAGGCTCAAGTGTTATAAGGTATGTATGCATTACATAGATGAGTGAGAATTGTTTTGTATAACATAATAAATGTAGGTATATTTTATACACATCAGATATTTTCCAATAAATCTGAAACATTTAGAAAATCTTTTAAATCATTCTCCAATGATGGCACACTTATCAGAATTATCTGGTGCAAAAAGGGTTATTCTTCATCAGCATCTTGATTATCAAGTACTGTTTGGCTCTATATGAAAGAAAGAGGGACTTCTGTTGGAAGTCAGGCCACAGACTGAAATATATAATCGCTCTACAATAATAATCAAGGAGTGATTAACACAAGGGGAAATGTTTTTAAAAAAAAAAGGTACCTGTGGGGGGAGATGCATGAACCCCTTAAGGACCAGCGGTCATGGGTTGGTTTCTCTTTAAGGGCCAGATAGGGAAGTTTGGAGCATCTTCACATGTGACTGATCATATGTGCCGGCGTGCCAAATGGGTGTCTGACAGTGACTATTCCAGTCTTGGATCGGTCAATTTCAGACCCACCTATTACAGCGCTCCTGCTCCATCACTGGTCCTTCAGGCAAGGACAGCAGTTATGGTCCTGACATGTCAATTAATGGGTTAAGGGTGATAAGGGGCCTGGGTGATGATATGGTGGCATATCGACAGTATGCACTACGATGCCCATGAATCTAACACCAGTTCTGCTGACATTGCCATGAATCCTCCATGCCATTCTACAGATTTATGATTTTGCTCTAACTAATTCGATAATGTCTCGTTTGCATATGAAAAGGCAGTTTAATGAGCCATTGTCATGTTAATGTGGGTATGCTAAAATGTTCTGCACATTATGGAGCCAGACAACAGTTTGATGTCTCTGCTAAAAAGCAGAGACACAGCTGCCTTCCGTTAACCCTTTCAGTGCTATAAAGATGTGGATTCCACACCCCTGTGGCCTTAAAAGTGTTGCTAACAGACAGGATGGCAAAGAAGCTGTACATCATTGCTTCTCTGCTCTGCGGTACAGACTGAACTAGCCGAGCTGGCTAGAGGCTACCCACCAATCAGCTGATTCTGTTTAATATAGGAGTTGCAAGGCACTCTGCAACAGAGAGCATTGTGAGTTCTGTGTTTATCTGAATCATCTGGGGCTAGATTCTATTACAGATGCTAATTTTATCTCTGCTTTTATCTCTAGTTTTCTCCATAGACTTCAACAGCAAAATGTTTGATAAAAGGGGTGTTAACATTTATCTCCTGCAATAGAATCTAGCCCCTGATTAGCAGATAGCTGGCTCAGCTGGTCCAGTCAGTTCAGAAGGACAGACAAGGTGTGATACATATAGCTTACCTGCCATTCTCTGAATCTGGAACCCTTTCAGTGCCACAGGGGTGGGCAGTCAACATCCTTATGGCACTGAAAGTGTTAAAGAAGTGAAGCAGTTTGTGGTTCCTCTCTGCTCTCCCAGTGGGCAAGTGGGGGGATCAGAGAGGATGTACTCTGACTTCAGAGTTGGGGATGTGTAAGAGAGGACATCGCTTACACAATGCCAGCAGTCCAACAACCCTGCTCGGCACACATTGCCAGACACACATCATCATAGCGGCACCCATTAGTTTATCTGTTCTCAGGTCAACTCATTCTACAGTGGTGTATTGCCCTGCTGTTGGTCCATAGTGGCATATTGCTCTGCAGGTTTCATGTAATATCAAGTAAAAACCTGGCTGAAAATCAGAGTTGATTACCACTGCCTTAGAGGTGGTGTTTATATGTCCATGTAACTGCAGGGAGTTATTATGCATATGCTACTGCTATGATAAGTACACCTCAAGGAAAAATTCTATTGTATCTTCAAAACAGCATATGTATTTATAAAAATGTTCTATTGTTTTTTCAAGAAAAAAGTGTATGGAATTCATTTTACCCCTTGAGATTCAGAGGGGTACACAGTACATTGTAAAGCAATGTGTTGCATGCACAATAGGTCATCAAGGGTTTAAGCTTCTGCTTGTGGCACAGTCTTGATCAATGATGTGGTAAATGTACACATTATAAATAAGATCATCCTATATCAGTGGTTCTCAACCTGTGGGTCGGGACCCCTTAGGGGGTCGAATGACGATTTGCCAGGGGTCACCTAAAACCATCAGATATTTCTATTTTGATTCATAACAAAAAAAACGTTAAATATCTGGCGCACTAACTATTTAATGTGTAAATGGGAGCCGCCGTGAAAATTGCCTCCTATCTCAGACTTCTAATTGACTTCAAAGAAACCCAGCGCTCCTGATACACATAAATTTTAGGGCACACTTTCAAATAAATTATCTTATGTTAGAGATAAATAGCTAATATGTCACACATTCAAGATTTAGTATTCATACAAATATAGTGTAATAAATTCACAATGCATAAATAATACAGGTAATAATTATAAATAAATTCTTACTTTGATATCTTCAAATTTTAAGTTGAAAACCCTATATCCGACTTTGATTCACAACCCGAATACACTCAAACATAGAAAGAGAAACATAACATAGTGTAATCTGTAATAAATGAAGAAGTCCAACTATACAGTTTATGGTAAATATAGAGTATTGTATCTCATATAGTATTGATAGATGTCAAATCAAAACGTAATATTCCATTCAATTTCGTGTTGCAAATGTTTAAACAATGTGTGTTTCCAGCGATCCACATAAAACGAAACTAACTCACTCTGTTATTTTGTTGCTTGAATGACACTAAGTCAGACAAGCCGATCGCGTGTGCAGGGTATTACTGAGTTGCCCGCACTCAACCACAACGGACTTCAATTCCCAATATCCTCAGTATAGATGCAATCTTTCAAAATACTCACAATTTCGTTTCTGCCTGGGAAGCTGTAAACTTTCCCAGGACTCTAGGAGCGTGTGAAGGACTATTAGGACCGTCCTCACTCGGTCTGCTTTCGGTAAAGATGGTAGTCTCAGGCACCACTTCTTCTCCGACTTCTTAATATCCCTTATATTTTCGTATATCCAAAGTGTTAAAGCAAAACCAGTATTCAAATAATATAAATGATTTATTGAACACAGATTTAAAAAACACTTTCCGAACCAGCGTCAAGTGTCATATAAATAATCCTCACGGTAAATGCTAACACCGGAGGTACAGTAAATGAATAAAATACCGGTCAATTTCCCAACGCGTTTCGTGTCAACATACACTTCATCAGGGGTACCCTGATATTCATTTACTGTACCTCCGGTGTTAGCATTTACCGTGAGGATTATTTATATGACACTTGACGCTGGTTCGGAAAGTGTTTTTTAAATCTGTGTTCAATAAATCATTTATATTATTTGAATACTGGTTTTGCTTTAACACTTTGGATATACGAAAATATAAGGGATATTAAGAAGTCGGAGAAGAAGTGGTGCCTGAGACTACCATCTTTACCGAAAGCAGACCGAGTGAGGACGGTCCTAATAGTCCTTCACACGCTCCTAGAGTCCTGGGAAAGTTTACAGCTTCCCAGGCAGAAACGAAATTGTGAGTATTTTGAAAGATTGCATCTATACTGAGGATATTGGGAATTGAAGTCCGTTGTGGTTGAGTGCGGGCAACTCAGTAATACCCTGCACACGCGATCAGCTTGTCTGACTTAGTGTCATTCAAGCAACAAAATAACAGAGTGAGTTAGTTTCGTTTTATGTGGATCGCTGGAAACACACATTGTTTAAACATTTGCAACACGAAATTGAATGGAATATTACGTTTTGATTTGACATCTATCAATACTATATGAGATACAATACTCTATATTTACCATAAACTGTATAGTTGGACTTCTTCATTTATTACAGATTACACTATGTTATGTTTCTCTTTCTATGTTTGAGTGTATTCGGGTTGTGAATCAAAGTCGGATATAGGGTTTTCAACTTAAAATTTGAAGATATCAAAGTAAGAATTTATTTATAATTATTACCTGTATTATTTATGCATTGTGAATTTATTACACTATATTTGTATGAATACTAAATCTTGAATGTGTGACATATTAGCTATTTATCTCTAACATAAGATAATTTATTTGAAAGTGTGCCCTAAAATTTATGTGTATCAGGAGCGCTGGGTTTCTTTGATTCATAACAGTAGCAAAATTACAGCGATGAAGGAGCAACGAAAATAATTTTACTGTTAGGGGTCGCCACAACTTTGGAAAATTTATCAAAGGGTTGCGGCACTAGAAAGGTTGAGAACCACTGTCCTATATAATAATTTGCTAGGATGTTTGTCATGATGCAGTCATGAGCAGCAGAGACTGCATTGCGTGGAGCAGTGAGGTAGAGGTCTCTTAACCCTTTGAGTGCCAGAGGGGTACAAAGCAATACATTGCGTGCCCCTCTGACACTCAAAGGGTTAACATTAGCTGGACCTAGGCCAGTGTACACGGGCTTTTACACTAGTAGAATATAATTTACTGTATAGCAGAAACAATGTAATATTGTTATTGTTATAACATACACATCACAGATGTGTTTCTTTCACTGCAGTACTGTTCTATCTATAAATGAAACATTGCAGGAAATATGATAAATCATTACTTGTCACCAGTTACTTTCACATGAACCTGGTTTCCCACCTATAATGGTGAAATTACATTGTATCAGTATCACCATATCAACATGATATTTAGACACAGTTTAATATGTTTCTCTGTCAGTTCTGCTCTACGGTCCATTGAATCTATAAAAAAAGAAATAGCTTTTAATATACAGGAGATGGCAAAAGCCATCAAGATTTGTGGTGCTGAAATTACAGCAGCCATACTAGCTTAGTGGTAAAGTAATATAACAATGATGACTTGCCCTCCTGGGCAGATAAAGCCCTATTGAGACAGATTAAAGGTTACTACAGCTTTATTTCTGTATCCAGGTTAATCAAAATATTATCTTTGGGAAAGAGCATATTAACTCTGAGTGTCAAAGAGGAGTGCAACAGATTGCTTTGAAAAAGTTAACAATGCGCATGCTATAGAAGTCTCCAACACATTGCAATGGATACATCTCAAGCACCGTCAAGGAGATAAAATGGCTCTGGGTGTAAAAGTTATTGTAACTCAGATTATATATGAGATATTGTGTCTTTACTTTCATGAACGCTTCATAATATAGACAGTAGAAGACACGGCCTGGCTATTGTGCTGTTACAATGAGAAAATAAAATCACTCTAAATAATATAGTATAAATGGAATAAAAATTCTACAATATGTAAAATATTACAGTTCTTCATATGTGTTATGGAATACTAATACCTAAAAATTATATGGTTACTTTGCATTGCAGATGCCTCAGAGATCACCTGTCACCTTAACATAAGGAGTATTCATCCCAATGAAACATGCAAGTGCATTATTTTTTTATCTTTATCCTTTGATACATAGTATATTTAAACACAATTTCCCTATTGGATGCCTTCTTCTGTTTCTTTGTAACATATGTTGCTTGTACCTTCATGGAGGATTAGAATAACAGCTTGTCAAATCTATATTGGGGAGATTCCATTACCCATGATTGGGGCAGTTTTCATCATCCCAGAAGCCTATATGCTGAAGTTTCTATAAATATAATCTCTCAGCCTTTTGGTTTTTAGAGTATCCTACACATCATTGCTTATGGTGGTGGTCTTTTAAAGTGTCCAGTGATTCTATACTGTGGTGTTTTCTCTCCCTGCATTTTACAGATATAGTTAATGCCCATCTGATGTATGATGCAGTTTTTCAGCTTTCATTTAAAAATGAATAATTGTCAGTTTTCAGATGTTTCTTAACCTAAAATGCAAATTTGTGCTTTCCTTTCCAGAGAAGCAATCAACTGACAGCGAAATTGTGTTCTTCCATATGGTTCTCTGACATTGACACAACTAGGAATATGGCCTACAGGCTTAAAATCAGTTATGCTCAACTGAGTCAACACATCTGTATTATACCATATTAATTTAGCTTAGGGAAGAAAATAGAGGGTCTCCAGCTGTTGTTGAACTACAGCTCTCATTACTCCCTGGAAGCCAATGGCTTGCTTAGAATCTTAGGACTACAACAGCTTATTACTGTTATAACTAATATAATCTAACATTCTCACAGAGTATCCTATATAGTCAAAATATTTATATATTATTTTCCTTTATTTTATGTACTAGTTGAAGAGCCCGTTACACGGGCCACAGTGCCACTGCCATTTGCCATGGGGTCCAGCTCTGTATCAGCCGCGGTGAGGGCAGTCTCTACTCCGCATGACTGCAGCATGCGCAGCAGTCTCTACTGCGCATGACTGCATCTTTACATACATTTTAGCGAATTGTTATATAGGATAAGAGGGATGTGCCTACATCTTGTATGTTTATTCCTCTGTGGCACCCATCTTCCTGCTATAATCCTCTGTGAACACCTAAATGGCAGTGCCCCATGTTTTTTAGCTTGAGTGGGGTTTATGGTCTTCGTTTAGCATCAGGTTGTGTCTAGAGAGGAGAAGGACATACAGCTATTTATCCAGGAAAGTTCCAGAAACCCTTGTCCACCTCTGGTGAATCTGAGCTGGTATTGACCAGATTCCAGATACCTCCACCTCACTCTGACATGGCAACATGTAGTCCACATTAGGATGGTGCATGTCTGGCAAACAGTTTCAACTAATGGCGCTTAGCTACAAAAATGAGATTATTATTGAAATTAATTCTGTTTACAGTATTTCAAAATTGTAACAAAAACAGCTTCACTCCAGGCTAGATAGCTCTGCTATGCTTACTTTGCAATAGTGACTCAACCAATTCAAGATCCCCAAATCAGAATATCTAGCTGCTCTCACATTTTTGAGGTTTCAGTTTTTCTGATTTATATAACAACAAAAGGAGTAATGCAAGGCATTGGAAAACAGATGAGAGCAGTTGCATCTTTTTAATATTTTAAGTTTTCTTTGCATTTTTGTTTCCATTTTTCAACAAATCATGTATATTCCTAACAAGTTATCTTGTTTATGTATCACATATATTATTTGCTGGTTTGGTTTTACACAGGAATGGGTTTTTAGGTGTTATTATTAGCAATATCCAGTTGTACACATGGTTCTTTCTTTAGACTTGATTGCTCCAAATATGTGAATACCTCTATCACTTTTTCTTGTTCGGGGTTTAGGTTTAAATTATATTTGAGTGCTCTGTGAGGTCCATTGGGGGATACCTAGGTAGGAGAATGAACTTGGATGAAGAGATATGTTTTGTTAAGATTCTGAATTGAATGGAAGAGTTTTGGGGTGAGAGGAATTGCACATATGGTGATTTACCATCTGATATCCTTGGTGCTTTTAATGGATATTTGATTAGAGTTTGAACTTATGATTCACAAATGTGGATTATATGCCAGTTGCCACGTTCTTTTATGATCCATCCCTCCTATCGATTCTCATGAAAGTATGATGAATGGCATTAACTTTTAAACATATTAGTCTTAAAATGCATTTTAATTAAGAAAGGCACATTCTGTTGGAATGGTCCTAACCCCCTATGAGTTCCTCCCCTTAACCCCTATATAGTTAGCCATCTGATGATCCAGACCAGAATTTTAGTAAAAAGAGAGAGATGTCAAATCTGCTGACAGTTAAATATCCAAGTAGAAGGCATCTGTATTCAGGGCAGAAGCATATAAGACTACAAAACAGAAAAGGACAAATGAAGAAGGACACTGCATTGAGGCTGCAAGAGAGCATAAAACCGAAGAAGGGTATATGGAAGCGTGCATTTGGCTGTTTTATACCAGCTTATTTTGCCTTATCAGAAGATACTATAGGTAATATTTTTATATTCAGAGTTTTTTTGGTGCACTTCTCAGCTTTTTTTCCCCAGATTGTCTACTAAAAGGTTGATAAGACCGTTACTTGATTAGGTGCAAAATGATCACTACATTCATGTACATCATTTTGTCAGAGATATACTCTAATCATCCCTTTGACATCATATGTAACATTCCATTATCAGCCATTTCATACATGTTCCTGTTTCTTTTTCATTCTTCATCAAATTATCTTCATTTATAATTAAATTTAGATAGCATCAATGTGTATCAGTAATGCATTTAAAGATAAACTACAGTGTTTATAATTCCATCTAACAAATAAACCTAAAATATCAAGTAGTGTATTCTAAAAGAATCCCAGACTCCCTTTAACAGCATCCCTTTGTTTTATAATAGTGGGTTACTAAAGAGGAATTTAAAATCTTTTTTTAATTAAAAATAAAATAATATTTAAAACTATTTGTAAACATTTTGTTAGGCTTTTCATTTCATTTTTGTTTTTGTATCTGAAATATATTTACTTCATAACATTTTAACACATTTTTCATAAATTAAATTGTTTTCAAAAATATAATTAACAATTGCTAAATGCAATAAAAACAAATAGTTTTTGATGAGAAATTTGATGTACATGGTAGGCAAAATTGTGTTCTAACTCTGTAAACCAGGGCTTATAATTTGAAGTCCTCTGCTACTAGCCAGACCTGAAAAGTTACTCGCCACTGCAATCCAAAACATACCCACCAGAGCTGAATTTCTACTCGCCAAGTCTAAATTTTCACTCGCCATTGGCTAGTGGCGAGTGGAAATTTTGAGCCCTGCTTTAAACCATATATGTAATATAATATATAATCTATAGGAAATGTTTGTTGAAAGTATTCTAGCTATCAGATATATTTCTATTTTATCAGTTTTACAATGAAGAACATATTGCAGTTTTATCAGGTTGGGGATCAATAACCACAAGTTCTTTAAGGGATACAGTCTTTCTAATTGTCCCTAGCAAATTTGCATCATTGATAAGGATTTGCATCTATTGTTTGCTGTGACTGTTTAAGTGATGAATACACCTTTAAATTGAAAAGAAGAAAATCGAGATTTAGTATATGGTCCTAACTCTAAGATATAGATTTGATATAAGACGGATAGCATGTTGTTTGTGAATTATATGATAAAATTGAATACATTTTTCTATTATTTTGCATTGTATACAAAACATTCCTAAAAGATAATAAGAATAACCAGTATGTTATTAGGAGTTACAGTGCTTTTTTTTTTTTTTTTTTTTCTTCTTAAAATAAGAACAGTTGCGATTTTTTAGACTTCATACACTGAATAATTTCTACTTCCTTATTTGTTTTTTTTTTGTTTTTTTAACTCTGATTGATTAACGGATATTTTTAGGTACTAGAATTGTTATGTCTAATTAAATAAGAAAGAATTAATCATACGATGCATTCATAATTACTATAAACACCTCAGTACATGATGAAAAGGAAATTAGTTTCCATATTCCCATTTTAATTAGCAGTCTGAGACTTTCATAATATTTCTGTATGGAATTAGAAGAAATTTTAAAATCATCTTTCTAACTGTCATTTTAAAGAGTAGGTTTGATCTTTATATGGTTGAAACTTTACCTTTGGGCCAATTTACAGTTTATTCTAATACAAACAAGGCTTTCAATTGGTGATAGAGAATAGTAGATAATTTTTACAAGTTTTCTTATCCAAATATATGATCTTTATTAATCAGACATTTTGCGTAGAAAACACTTTTTTATTGTTTACTTTGATAGTAGAATGTGCAGGGACTTCTACATTACACTTATCTTAATATGCTGAAAAGATTTATTTTTCAAGATATTTAGATTAGCATAAGTCTCTTTCATCTGGGATTCTAGTTATTTTAAAAGCATAGACAAAATGGCTGATCATATATTAAAAGCAGGATATTTAGTAATTATAGATAATAGATTGTCATAATGATTATAATAGCTATATGGTCAAGCGGATTATAGTTTTTATCATCATGAATACATACATTCCTGACCTTTATGAACTTATATATCACTATTTGATAATGATTTGATAAATCATTTTGGTTATTAATATATATACATATATATACATTTAGTATTGTGGCTTTCTGTTTCAAATACTGTATGCAGCAGTTTTCATAACATTGTGTTTTAATTGTTTCATTTTACTTTGTTTAACATTCTTCTCTTGCCTATTCTGACAAGTAATGCTGTAAGGAGGACCTTATCTTACCAGCATTTAAATGTCTGAATCTTTCCCATAAAGATACAATAACAGCAGAGGTGTTCATTGAGCCACACGTCTCAGATTTAAACTGCCTTCCAATGGACCAGTGTATATAAGGGGAACACACTCAGTTTACTGAAAACAGCTTAGTCTCTAATTTGCACCCCATGCTGATTCTGGGAGAGAAAACTGCTATATCATAGGTGCTACATTTTGCCATACTAAGACCTTACGAAGACCTTACTAAAAAAACATTTTTTCAAGCACAGTAAGCAATTAAATTACCTATTCTATGAAGAAATACCAGCAAAAAAACACACATCGGGCACTAAGGTTAACACCCACTTGAACCCATTAAAACACATTTCAAAGTCACCCATTTTGCCATTAAATTCCATCTATTAGGCCTTAACATTCATTGAGGAACTCACTCTAACGGTTGAAAACGTGAACCCAGTTTTGTGGGGCAGGAATTGAAGGGAAAAACAGACCCAAAAGTCACCAGCATACCCCACTAGCACACACAGAATTAATCCGACGAAGTGTAAAAATATTCCCTGCAAAAACACAATTACTAGTAATCCTGATGTCCAGCAAGATCTTCAGCACCCTAGTCAGCTACTGTCCATCTTCTATCTTCTTTTTTCTCTTCTTTCTTCTTCTTTTGTTAAAGGGGTACCTGTAAAAAAGAAATAGAGTTCACATTAAAAATATGTCATACAGTAATGTATGTGTTAACTCTTTGAGTGTCAGAGGGGTAAACAAAGGATTGCAGAGCAATGTGTTGCGTACCTCTCAGGCATTCAAAGTGTTACAATGTGCAGACATTCTAATTCCAATAAATAATATGAGGATCATCCCCAATGAAGATTGCAGATGCTCCTGTGCAAGTACTGAATATTATTATTAAATATCATATGGTAAAGATGCTGCCACCACCGCCACTGCTGTCACAGGCAGTGGTGGCAGGATTTCATGGCAAAAATATCCCCACCCCACTTGGTATCTGTCGGGCCGATGCCTGAACCAGTCTGTGAGAAATTTGAACAGAGACTGGCTTTTATATGGCCAGTCTCTGTTCAAAATGGATTCTAGCCTACAATTGGCTGGGATGTGTGCTTACGCACCTCCCAGTCAATTAGCTTCTAACGTGGGAATGACTAGACCTATTAGTAGCAGATTGGCTGGGAGGTGTGTAAGCACATGTCCCAGCCAATGGTAGACTGAAATCCAATTTGAATAGATACCGGCCATATAAAAGCCAGTCTCTGTTCAAATTTGCCACAGACTGGCTTGAGTATCAGCCTGACAGGTATCAAGAGGGTTGTGTATTCTTGCAATGCAATCCTGTCGCCACCAACGACAACACTGGCGATGGTGCAGGCATCTTTACCATATGATATTTAAAAATCAATACTTGCACAGGAGCATCTGCAATCTTCATTGGGGATGATCTATTATTCTAAGCCATATTTTCCACCTATTCTTCCACCCTCACATTATTTATTGGAATTTGAATCCTGGCACATTGCAACCCTTTCAGTGCTGGAGATGTATGCAACGCATTTCTCTACAATGTGTTGCATACCCCTCCAGCATCCAAAGGGTTAACACATACATTACCGTATGACATTTTTAATGTGGACTATTTCTATTCACAGGTATAATTTTAACAGAAGAAAACAGAAGAGAAGACAGAAGATGAAGAGGATAAAGTAGATGGAAGCTGACAGCAGAAGATGGCCAGTGGATGACAGGTAAGTGTTACAGTTGTCTCTGTTAGGCTAATGTTAGGAGTACTATTGTTGCACTTCAGTGTTAGGGGTAGTGTAGGGCTAGTGTTTGGGAGGCTGGCTGTGTGTTTAGCATTCACTAGTAGTTTTCCTTTGATGTTCCCATTAGTCATGCTATTTAGCAAGAGTTTTGGGAACTGAGAACACACAACGGACGTTTGTCCACAAGTCCTTTTCTATGGCCCAACGTCCGTTGTGGTTTCAGTTGGTAGAGCAATTAAATCGATCAGTTAGTACTTTTTACTAACGGGCTGTTAGCCAGTATCATCCTACTGGCTGTTTTACCAGCCTGGATTGAATTGATGCCTATATCCGATAAAACAGAACACTGATTCTTGAACACTTGATGGAGTTCAACTTTAGTACATTCACATTTCAAACAAACTATGAGAGGCAGTGTGCAGTGTCAAATAAGGTACTTGTCTTGTATATAAAGGGGTACAGGTGCACGCAATATAAATATAATTCTACCTCTATAAAAATCCTTGGTGAGGCCCAATTTAAAATAAGGAGTACACTTTTGGGCACTAGTTCTTAAAAAATACATTATTGAACTGGAAAAAAATGTAGATGTGCAACAAAACTGAATAGGGAATTGGGTGATCTGAGTTACAGAGACTAGCCAAACTGGGTTTGTTTACATTAGAGAAGAGACTTCTATGTGGTGATATGATTACATTTACAAATAAATGTGAGGTCAATACAAAGAACTCTCAAAGGAACTATTTACTCAAAGAGCTGAGCAGAAAACAAAAGTCATCCATTAAGGCTCTTTTGACTAAAACAAAGACAAGGATTTTTTTTTTTTTTTTTTTACAGTAAGGGCATTAAAGTTATGTATTCTTTGCCTCAGAATGCTGTGCTTGCAGATTCTGCAGTTGCTTTTAGAAAAGTAATGGATTCCTTTCTACCTCAGAACAATAGTTAGGATTATAATAGTTGGTTTCAAAGCAGATAGAATGTTGATCCAGGGAAATATCTGACTGCCATATTGAGACAAGAAATATTTTTTTTTACCCATGTGAGGCTTCCCCCTGGATCAACAGGAGTGATATGGTATGGGCTAGACTTGATGGACTCCTGATCAATTATGTTACTGTGTTAGTATGTTACTGTATAGTATTGGCACTCACAACCCTTGTCTGTTAAAACCACATACAGTAGCTTATACATTGAAATGTAAAAAGTAAGAAGAAATCTAAGATTAGGGCAAAAAAAAACCCTAAAATATATGGCATTTAAAAAAAAAAAATCACATAACTTGCACATTGCTTAGATTTTAAATGAGAATTGAAGAGAGCCCACTGCTGCTACAGTAAATATTTCACGGTAACTTATTCTCTTAAATAAGGATTGTCAGAATAATATTATAGATCATGGTGCTAGTTATTAGACTTTAAGACTTTGACTCAATTCCCTCTGATGCCAAAAAATAGCCAACTGCATTTCTTCAAGCACGGTAAACAAATCAATTGCCTATGCTATGAAGAAATACAGGCTAAAACCCCCCATCTCGGGCGATAATATTGCAGGCGTTTGCGCCTCTTTACACACAACAAAACCCCGAAATATGCTATTCAATTCCATGCATTAGGCATTAAGATAAGTTAAGGGAAATCTGCACCCAGTTTTTCTGGGAACAGAGTCCCTTAATGCATCTCAAAAGTGCTGACGCAGGAACTGAACCTGAAAAAGAAAGCTGAAAAAACCTAAGTCACCAGTGAATGTATTGATATGGGACCCTAAGCTAAGAAATGCCTAAGTTAACCTTTTGAGCACCTGAGGTGTATCCCACCGGCACTCTAAGGGATAAATGCATTCTAGAATATCTGTTCGACAGAATATGCTGCCATACCGGTTTAAATAAAAAAATAAGTAATTCATTTGTTAAATGAATAAAAGGGATTCCAAGGGTTAAATATTAGGGATAGGTGAAAAGTGTGAAAAATTTCCCATGAAAATTTCGCAAAAATGTTCCGATATTTCGCTTTTCCGCGAAAATGTTTGCCTTTACGCCTATGCAAAAATGTCCTCCTTTTCACCTATTTTAACAAATTTTCCACCTATGTTAACACATTTTCCACCTATTTTAACACATTTTCTGCCGATATTTCCTCTAGGTACTATATTTCCCACTGTAATATTACTTCTTCTGAGGGCTGAAGTTTAGAAATAAGTGGCTGAAAGTCAAAGCTGTGAGTCCTACAGCAACATATGGCTTGAAAAATGTGTTAGCATGCAGAATGCATTTGTCCTTTGCCCACAGCACTTTCTTACTTAAGTGACACTGGCACATATTCATGATGATATCAAGTAATAAAAAAAATAAAGTAAAACTTACAATGTGGCAGATATGTATTGTAGTGGTGGTGGGGGACTGGCATGGTATGATTTGTGTATGTATTTTTACCATTGTCATACTCTATCCTCCTTCTCGGATTACGGACACACATTACTTATCGGTCATAGCAGTGGTCCCATCTGTCCTCCACCTCCTGCTGATGTTAATATATTTTTCATGGCTTTGTCTGTCATGTGTGGTTTCTGTTACTGCTACTACTGGAGCTAGATGTTGATTCAATTATACTGCCACTACTACTAGGTGTCAAAGGTGACGCACTTATAACAGCAGCACCAGAGGTACTCGTCATATCTAACACTGTGGATGTTAGCCTGTGTTTCTGTTGCTGGGTACTCAAAACAGGTGTGTATGGCTGAGAGGGACTTGGACTTTGAAGAGGAGATGATGCCGATGATGACTGATAGGATGACTGTGTGCTTTTTGACATCTGTGCTTGTCCAGGGTCAGACTTTCCAATGGCTTTCTCAAACACTTTATAGACAGACACAGTGCTCCTTAAAAGTGGTGGAAGATTCAGCCTTTGACTTTTTGCTAATCTTATAGCCCTGTCACCATCCTCACTCTCAACTTCATCTGTATCTGAACAAGAGAAGGATGCTGGAGGGATATATTCTAGATCTGCATCATCATCATTCATCATTAGGTCATCCTCAACAACATCAGCATCACCTGACAATTCTTGCCCACTACCCTTATATTCCACTAGGCTTTTGGAGGTCTCAAACAATTTCATTTTACTTTTACTGTAACAAAGTTCCCTACTATGGGTGTTTTGGTGCTTGTTTGTCTCACTAACTGATGCAGCAGGCGGTTCAGCTGCTACACCTTCCTCTATTATGCTACTGCCAGCATCATCAACACTTGAATGTGACTTATTGTCGTCTTCAGTGTTCTTCTTATATGGTTCTCTATTTCTACTGGCACTGGTGGTGCTGGAACTAGTTTTACTAGGACCATGACAAACTGCGTTCTCCCTTGGAGTAGACAGATCGTCATAATTGATTGCACACGCTGCAGCAACCATTGCTGCAGTCAGTTTTTGAACTGCTACATTACTGACAAGTTCCTGCACTGCTCCACCCCTCCCCATTCCCCTTGTGCATTTGCTGGACATTATGCAACTACACTGTTTTTTTACTGTACAGTACACAACACAACTGATGGAGCTGTATGATGCCTTGCCTAAGCCCAGTCGGCTGTCTGTCACTGTCACCTAAGATATATATTTTTTTTATTCTTTTTTCTTTATTTTTTCTTTTCTTTTTTTTTTTTTTTTTTAAAGTTGTCCACCCTGTTGTCTTATCACAGTCTGTCCAAAAAAAATTATAACTGAAAAACAAAATCAACAACGTTTTCCCCACACTTCCCCACCCAGCACAGAGATAATAACAGCAAGATCAGAAAGCAAATAGGTCCCTAGCTGCCTGTGTCTTGCCAGTCAGTCACATGGAATATTGGAGTATTTGGGGGTCAACCTCATTCCTCCCTTCTTATCAACTAGAGTGCCCCCAGACTCCCCTAATACAGAAAACAAATATCCTACCTAAATGACTCCCTAAAACTGAGCTTCACTTCCCCTTTATTGTCCTATCTTCTCTAGCTCAAAAACATGCTGCTCTCTCCTCTCACAAACCCAGAATGGCTGCTGTGAGAGCCTGACTACCTTTTATATGGCTGTAGAAAACTTTTGTGTGGTGTAGAAATATTTTTCTTCCTATTAATTTCAAAGGGCAGAAAAGGCGGAAAAAATCAGAAAAATGGCACTTTTCACTGGAAATTTTTTGCCAAGTGGAAAGTGCCATTATTCGCTGATTTCAGTTTGAGGCAAAAGTTTTCAGCCATCCCTATTAATTATATGTCCACTGCCATCAGGGCCAAAAAACTGCTGGCAAAGGTAGAAAATGGTTTAGGCCAGCAGCAGTAACATCATCAACCAGAACTTTACATTCCCAACATGTTTATGGGCGATTCAGGGGTCTCAGAGGTGGCAATCCAACACTTGTGGTGATGGCGGCACTGGTGGCGACACACCACTAAGATACTTGCTCTCAGAGTGTGGGTTGGTAACTGATACACAGGAACACAGTGTGACCCCTAGGAGTGGTCCCACTGCATACAAGATAATTTCAGTATATTTGCAGGATAGCTACATTCTCTGCAAAAATGATGACCCCATGGACTACTGGCAAACAAAACAACGTATGTGACCAGCACACAAGCAGCCATGGAAACCCTTAGTTGCCCACCAGCAAGCGTTGAGTCTGAGTGGGTTTGCAGTGCTGTGAGTTATATTGTAAATGACCGTAGAACATGGCTACCAAGCAGCAGTATTGAGAGACCAACATTCTTAAAAATGAAAGAACGTCTAATACCATCTGAGTATCAGGTAGTAGAACAAAAA
Organism: Rhinophrynus dorsalis; assembly: GCA_037306005.1. NCBI lineage: Eukaryota > Metazoa > Chordata > Amphibia > Anura > Rhinophrynidae > Rhinophrynus > Rhinophrynus dorsalis. The sequence continues at coordinate 412,048,001 of CM074719.1, read as the reverse complement.
CCCACATGACAGAGAAAGCCAGGACACACAATTTATTAACAGTAGCACAAAGGATGAAGAGAATGCGGAAGAGTGATTTGAAGGGTTGCTACCATCTACCACTATTGGGACTACCACTATAACCACAGATTAATAATTTGAGAAAAATGCAAGCTTACATTAGACTCAAAGATGATAATGTTAATATTTGCTGTATGAATCATGAATCTGTTTTACCATCATACAAATCTATCACATTCTTTATTGATTGTAACTTTCTTTGTTTATATCTCTTTTAAAGCAATGGTTATCCAGCATAGCAGCAGATTTATTTGTGTGTGCACAGGACACAGGCTAGACAAACAAAAGCCCCAAGTAAATAATCTTTTGCAGGTCTTGCAACATATACAAGGCCAGTGAAAACAAAAAAAAAAACAAAATCTGTGCCAACAACCACCCCCACACACACAAAAGCATATGAAAAAATTAATCCAGACGAAAATCATTTAAGTATTTAAAGTGAAACAGTGATATTGCAAACAGTGATACTGAGGCTATAAGTGTGTTCAGAATAATCATATGGAAGCAAACAAGATTGTGTTGATGGCATCATGTATATTTTGTTTGCAGCTTTATTCAAGTCATTCCATCTGAAACCACCAATCATTAAGATACTGATGTTATATAGCTTACTAGTGTAAAAGCCTGTGTACACGGCCCAAGGTCCAGATGATGTTAAGCCTTTAAGTGCCAGAGGGGTACATTGCATACCTCTCTGGCAATCAAGGCCGGTCCTGCTCTGCATCTGCCACCGACGCAGTCATGCACTGTAGAGACTGCCTGAAAGCACAGAATGCTCCCAGCACAGAACTCCCAGCATTCTGTGTGTTCGGAAAGTCTCTATTGCACATGACTGATTCTGACAAACATCCTAGCGAATTATTATATAGGATTAGCCGCCACATTTCTTTTGCTCAAACATTAATATTTGTCTGAAAGTCAGCAGTTGTACTGAATGAGGCAGTTAATACATGTTCAAATTTGTGAAAATACTTTAAACTCCTAAAACTCTGCCATGAATATATTTAACCCTTGGATGCTAGAGAACTTTCTGTCATCCAGGTGGTTAAATGTGCACTTAAATATAGCTTTCTATGTAAAAAAAGAGTATATTGTAACATTCACAGATATGCACAAGTCAGGAATGAGATATAGTGCTATGCAAATTGCTCCAAGCAAAGGGATGTCTCATATACGTAAATAGTTATAGTTCTGTGACAACGGTCTGCAGGGGAGGGCTGGCCTGGGGGGCAGGGGGGCAATTGCCCCCTGGGCCAGTCACATGTCTGGGCCACTGCTTCACTCACTCAATCTCCCACTTGCTGCTTTTAATGGATCTACACTAGTGATACTACAGAGCTTACAAAAGAAATGGAGCTACACATATAATACCACATAGCTACAATCCAAATGGAGGTACTCTAGTAGAATAACCCATTTTCCTTGTAAGCGCTATGGTATCACTAGTGTAGCTTTACTTAAATTGTAAGCTATGTAGAATCACTAGTGTAGCTCCATTTCAACTGTAAGCTTTGTGTTATCACTTTTGTTGCTCCATTTCCATTGTTGGCGCTGTGGGATTGCTTCCCTTACTTCACAACATAAATGCCAAATTTAATATTAACAAAAGGGGGTGGGCTGGGAACGATAGTACAAATGGGTCACTTGATTGTATTTGCCCCCTAGGCTACAAGTTGCCAGTCCTCCCCTGACGGTCTGGAGGAGCATAAATTAGCAACATGTGGAAGAATGCATTTTCCAAGTCCACCAAGGGCCAGCTCCTGATATAATGGATTTGGGGCAGCATTATGAATGACACATGCACACTGTAGTATACATTTCAGGCATTCTGAAAGCATCTTGGTACACAGACCTCGCAGAAAACGGTGGGAGCTTACGAGTCACCTCTCCCACTAGAATTCTTCTGCATCCACACTGCAGGATCTGAGTGCTTGATTTAATGCTATAGGAACTAATATTTCCATTTAAACAAATGGCCATCTTATTGATGGTATGCCTCAAACAATGACCTCTTTGTTCTTATGTTGCCCCACTTCCAGATATAAGATTTCATACAAATCCTGTATTAAATTTGTGGAGTTGCACCTCCAGTGTTCAGCAGGAGTGGCAAGCATTTTCCCAGCACTTTGCAATCCTCGAAAAAGAGAGAGAGAGAGAGAGAGAAGTGCTATAAACTTATAGCCCTAATTATATAAGACTTCATTGAACTTCTTGTCCCACCTCTTGCAAGACCTTATTCCTATCAACTGCTTCTCTGGAACCCAAGGCACAGCATTGACGAGGACAGGCCAAAGGAAAATCTATACACTGAGGGCTATAAGGTTATAATGCCATTATTCCCAGAAGGGGCAGCACCAGTGATTAACTAGAGAACAGGTAAACTTTTGAAAAAACATTTTTTTCATATTAATTGTTCTTTAAGGATAAACTGGAAAAGTTAAAAGTAATGTATTGTGATTTTTTTTTTGCAGTCAATGAAATAATTAAATGCTGAAGTTTTAAGTATTTTACAATTATGCATTTTGGCCACAATTGTCAAGCACTCATTTGCATTTCTTTTCATTAATGTGGCTACCTTATTTAGCTGCTATCCTATTTCTTTTTATTTTACCAGTTGGAACAGCTTGAAATTTGCCAGTTTGATTCAGCAGCTGCTATTGTAAATGTCAAATCTCTTGAAACCACATCTGCATCAGCTCAAATTTTTCCTCTTAGACAATTTCTCTTGGGTGCCCTAAGGAATATCTTCAATCTAGTTAGTGACCCATAATAGCATGGGTTCTTTGCCACAGCTGCAGGGAGCCCCTTATAATATAGTGTCAATTCTGCTCATACTTGTCTCCTAATATAGTGTCATCCAGACTTATAGCAATCTTCAGCCTCCAGCTGTTTCAGTTAAGACTCCATCTACTTCCAAAGAAAAGGAGGAACTGTGGCATTTGATTTACCTGATTACAGCATTTAGTGCTTTCAAAATAATCTAAGCAAAAAATAAATATAAATACATATATATATATATATATATATATATATATATATATATATATATATTCTCATTTAGTAGTAGCATACAAACATGGTTAAAGAATAATAATAATAATAATAATAAGATATATTTTTAATCATCATTGAGAACTTAAAAAAAAGCATCTAAAGAGGTGCAATTTTGGAGCAAACCAGTTGTGCCAACACATAGGACAAAAACATTTCCCAGGCAGCCACTGGGGTTATTTTTCCCATCCCTAAATCTCCTGTCTAACCATTCAGCCAAGATGCAAAATGCAACACAATCTAGCTTAACACAAAAATATAACTACAGGTAATAGGGCTTTTCCTGCCGAGAAAAACAGGGGTATTCCTAGTGTTGAGTAAAACAAGGGTACTCCCACTCCTGAACATAACAATACTTCTACTGCTGATAAAACAAGGGCATCTCTACTGCTGAGTAAAACAAGGGTACTCAGTCTGCTGAGTAAAACAAGGTTACTCACTCTGCTGAGTAAATCAAGGGTACTTCCACTGTCAAGTAAAACAAGGTTATTCACTCCGCTGAGCAAAACAAGGGTACTTCCACTGCTGAATAAAAAATGGTACTCCCACTGCTAAGTATAGCAAGGGCACTCAACTGCTGAGTAATACAATGGTAAAATAAGCAAAGTCACTCCACTACTAAATAAAACAAATTTACTTACTCTGCTGAGTAAAAAAAAAAGGGTACTTCCACTGCCGAGTATAGCAAGGGCACTCCACTGCTGAGTATAAAAATGGTACTCCAACTGCTTAATAAAACAATGGTACTTCCACTGCTGAGTATAAAAATGGTACTCCCACTGCGTAATAAAACAATGGTATTCCCACTGCTGAGTAACACAAGGACACTGACACTGCCGGCAGCTGTTTGATCCAAAAACTATAGTGAGGTTATTCCTGTACCCATCTATGGGGGACTACAGTCAGTGACTCCCATCTCCCATACATAATAACTGTCTGAACACCATATGAACTATAGGTGAATTAACTGTACACCAGAGGGCACTTTTAATGTAAAACAATTTAAACTGTAATGACATCTCCCAGCAGTGGCCATAGCCTTAAGAGCTATAATATATTTTTTCACAAGAAATATTTAATCAACTTGTAAGTACTGTCAAGCTATGAAAACATTTACTCTAAATGGAAAAGCATGTTCTCTGGCACTCAAAGGGTTAAATAACCTTTTATTATGCATTTCAATTTAACAACGGACAATTCCAATTTGACTGTCAATGAAGGCTTGGATACAGGTTACATAGAATACTAAATATCATACATAAAAGGTGAACAGTTTGGTCACAGGTACATTGTATATTCATCATTTACAACACAATTATGAAAAAAGTGGTTTTGGTAGCCTTTTATCCGGACTTAAACGGACTTTGAAAACTGTCTTGAGTCATAAAGTAGGTTAGCTGCTACGTCAGATTGCATTTATGACATTATAATCCTGGAACCTTTGTGTGCCAAAGGGGTGTGCAATGCATTGCAAGCGATGGGTTGCACACCCCTCTGGAGTTTGAAGGGCTAACCTACACTTTCGAAAGACTTAGCCATTTTTAGATGGCTCTCCATACACTAATTTACAGGAGCAGAAGGATAATAAATATTGTGCCAATTACAATTGGATGCTTCTACTGGAGACTAGAGAACTATTTATACAAGACACTGGAGAGAAGGAATTCACTTTCACTGAAATTTAAATGTAAAGTCAATTTGCATGAGTATATAACCTGTCATGCATTTTGTATTCAGCCTTCAATGTAAATATGGCTGTACAAAAGGTCTAAGCAATCTTAAAAGCTTACACACAACAGCCACTTAAAGGTATCATTTTTACTCCGTTTACCAGTTATGTTACTTTTCTCCAGCTAAAACGGTACCGCCTATTACCTGTACTAAAACGTGAATAAGCTCTGAGTCAAACCAACTGCACCTAAGGAGACAAACTGAAATTCCCATTGATGTAAATGGCTATTTTGGGGTGGGCGTGACCTGGCAGCCATACTGAGCAGACGTCTATTGGAAAGGCTCCGCTAGATTTGCTTTTCTATCCACTGCCATCCTGCTTCTACAGCCACATTTTCATCTGTATTTGCCTGCATACTTACTGCCCAGCAGCTGAGCTTTCCGAAGAGGCCCTTGTTTTCCTGATTTGGCATCCGCGGCGACGTCCGGACGCATAGGCCTAAGCTGCGGCCTTGTGTGCCGTGTCCGCCCGGCAGGGCGCCGGGATACTGCGGAGGTGGCGTCTCGATCCCTCTCCTCACCTACTGCTGATCGGAGATGCGGAGGGGAGGCACACAGGGCTGCTTGATGGATTCCAGCTGGTGGAGAGCCGCGCACAGAGTGGGTGCAGAGGTGGCGTAGAGGCCCTGCTAGCTTCATCCTCCACTACTGAAGTGAGTGCCTGGTTGGTGATGCTATTACTGGCTCAGGGGACGTCTGCCTGCCATTTCCTTTTCCCTCTTATTACCCATATTAGTGCACCTCCTGTTTTTTGTTTTTCTCCCAGTGCCCTTTCCCTGCCAGTAGGTCCTTTTGTATAGCCTGTTGCCTTCTGAGGCAATTGTGGGCTTGTTATCTAGTACATTGGAGCCAACCTCATAACTCCAAATTGGATATCCCCCTCTCTGTGATTTTTCTATATTTGTTCCCCCCTCTGCCCCGTGTATATTTCATTTGCTGTACTTCCAAAAGAAAGGAAAAAGAAGAGGAGGGGGAAGGAGCAAAGAGAGAGAGGAAAGGGGAGAGAGGAGGAGGAGTGGAGGGAAAAAAGGAGAAGTGAGGGGAGAAAGGGATAAAAAGAGGAAAAGCTGATGATCTTCGGCTGACATACTGCCTTATGGATATGCATACCACTCTTTATTGTATCTAGTGGGACTGCCTCTGTGGCGAAGAGCTGGCTGGAAAGCCTATTGTTGCTGTGCTCCTGATTGATAGCGGCCAACTCTCTACATGTGATACAAAATTCCCCTGTGTGTGCACTTTCCTGTATATGGTCTACCTTTCTACCCCATGTACATTTAAGCACTGAAGCTCCAGTCGCTGATTCTTGCTTGCTTCTACCAATTCACATATGTGCACCTGAGTATATTCCCTACAGCGGCTGATCCCTGGGGCTGGGGATATAGTGCTAATTTGCTGGCATACTCTTTGGAGATACTACTAAATATTACAGATCATTTATCAGCCTGCCTTTCTCGGATGCTAGATTCCCCTGTTTGTCTTCTCTCCTGCATACGTTCCCCTCTACTGTCCCATGTTTATATTAAACCATCCAGTCCTGACTTACTGGATGCGCCTTACTAACGACAGTTCCTGTATGAAGTTTTGAGATGACCATATGCTGCAATCTCCCTTGTCTGTTTACTCTCCTATATATGTTTCCCCCTGCTGCCCCATGTATACTTGCGTCACACACTGCTATTTCACTGTGAAAATATGAGACAAGCTATGTGTGTCATTTGAATTTTAAGAGGTCCTGCCTGCACCTACCCGCCCTGACAGCGGCTGTCCGCCCGGTGCTGATTCTGGTCTCTGCTGTTCTGACCTGCTTCTGCTTCTCCACTATGGTGAAAAAGTCAGCAGAGTATAGAAAGAAATTAAGTAAATTTGCCAGGAGAGCCATGGCGGTGGAGGAGGTCTCGACCATGATGGAGGCCCCTTCTGCGGTTACCTCGCTGGCTCAGTCTTCAGCTTCTGATGAGGATGATTCAAAATCTCAATTTGCAGAAATAATGTCAGCCATTGCTACCTGCCAAGCAGTTTTGACCAACAACATTGACACTGTGCAGGTGGAAATCAACCTTTTACGAGCAGATCAACAAACTCTGTGTGAAAGCATTACTGATATGCGACAACGTGTATCTACTGTGGAGGACACACTTCCTCCTATGGTTTCCTCGGTGGATGAATTGAAGAATCAAGTCCGTTCCCTGCAGTCCAAAGTGGATGACCTTGAAAATAGGTCTAGACGCAATAATGTACGTATAATTGGGCTACCGGAAGACAGTGAGGGTCGTGCTCCTGAACAGTTCATGGAGACCTGGATAAGGGAACATGTCGGCACTGATGGGCTCTCATCATCCTTCACTGTTGAAAGGGCACATTGTATACCAACTGGTCCTAGGCCTCCTGGTTCACCTCCCCGCCAGATGATTGTCAAATTCCTGAATTACAGGGATCGGGATGCCATTCTCCGTATGGCCAGGATAAAAGGTCAAGTTCTCTTTGAAAATCACCGAATATCCTTCTGTCCAGATTTTTCGGCAGATGTTCAGCGTCATAGGCGTAAGTTTCAGGAGGTGAAGTGTAAGCCCCGGGAGAAAAACATTTCCTATTCTATGTTGTTTCCCGCTAGATTGAGAGTTGTTCATGAAGGCAACACCATCTTTTTCACTTCGGATTCGGAGGCCAGGGATTGGGTGGACACTCATTAAAGTCATATCATCGTTTCCTCTTTTCATGACCCTGCTTCTGTGGTCTCCAATTTGTGGGTCCTCGACTGCCCTGTTTCTTTGGTTCACGGTGCTCCCGGGGTGGTCCTCGGAGAACATGGCACTCGATTGAACTGCTCCATTTCCTGCTGTACTGTTCGGATGTGGATGACTTTCAGTGGAGCGCTGCTGACGCTGGATACTGCCTTCACATGCTGACGCAGGAAATAACACAAGGGGGAGGGAGGGGACAAGAGAAGGTAAAGGAAGACTTCCCCCTTTTGTTGTTTTTTTTTTTTTGTTATGGATACCTACTACTGTCCTGCGCACCTTGGGTGGTGGTTTGAGGTTATATGGCTGTATTTCAGCACTTTGTATTTTTTGTGTTATCCTAAACCCTGTTCCTTTAAATTGGGACGCCTCTGATCCGTCCAGTGAGTGTCAGGACTGAAGGAATATTTGGAAGGCTCATCTAGAACCTTTTGGAAGTCTTGCCTTAGTGTTGGGTTTAATGTTATTATCGTTGCTGAGTATATGCCTATGATCGCATATTTATCTGTTGAGCTGCTGTCGCCCTGCATTGCTTGGGCAGTGATTGGACGCTGTATCACCATATTCGGCACTCGGGTCCCATGGGACTACTGGTGCATGTCTATCTGGTGATGCCTCTGTTCTGCCCGGGGAATGATAGGGCAAAGGGGATGGGAGAATGTACTGTTGGGATTATAGTCTGGGATTTGACTAACTGTTGTGCGGGAGATTTTGTATTCTAAAGACGGATGTGGTGGTTGGGTCGGTTTGTCCTTGCTTCCTTTTTGTTAAGAGGAGATGATGTCATTATTGTTTATTCTAATTACTGCTGTGGGGGGTGGGGGGGATCGAATGTGATCACCTGTTCAATGTTTTTTTGGTTTTTGTATGTTGGGTGGGAGGGAGGGGGGGAATATTTTGGCTGCCAGGCCGCGGTTTTGGGTTGGTTTTGGGATAAAATCTCTGTCAGGTTGGAGGAGATAGAGATAGGGTGGGTTGTTTGGTTAGGGGTTAAGTTTCCGGGGTTCCTCTCTCCCTTGGGCTGTGCGCTCTTTGCTGCTCGCTTGTCTGAGCTGTAAGTTCTTGTCATGGAACGTACATGAATTAAATGATGCTGTTAAGAGGTCTTTAATTTTGAACCACGTCAGGAAACAATCTCCTGGGGTGGTTATATTGCAGGAGACACATCTATCTGCTAGTAGAATCCTGTCTCTTAGGAGGCAGTGGATACAGAGCCATTACCATGCCACATTCTCCACATACTCAAGAGGTGTTTCCATCCTCATTACTAAATTAGTTTCCTTTGAATTCGTTGATCTCAAGTCGGACCCCGAGGGCCGCTATCTTTTTTTAACGTGTAAATTGCAGGGAGCTCTCTTTGTTCTGCTAAATGTTTATATACCGCCACCTTTTGACCCCTCAGTCCTTAGGGAAATGCTTGTTTACATTTCCAATAAGCCCTATCATCGTATCGTTTGTATGGGTGACTTTAACATAACTACTAACTCTGATTTGACGCGTAGTGCTGATGCTCATTAGGCAATTGATGCTGTACATTTTGAAGATGATGAATGAGTTGAGTCATCTTGACTGGTTGGGTGCGTGGCTGTGTGGATAGGTCAGCGAGTAATGATGTGTTTGAGCTCTGTACTTTTTGAGCTCCTACGACTTTGCTGGCTGGCGGGCGGGCTGGGGGGGTGCTGTAGGCTTGGGGGAGAGAGGACTCGGGAATGGGGTAGGGGTGTTTACTTGAGGCTTAGTTAGGTTAGTTCTTTTTGGGGGGTTTTGGTTTTTACATAATAATAAAACCTCAGGTTGGCTCTGTACAATCCATTGATATGTTTATGGTCTTTTTACTCATATATGTCTATATACTTTTTCTGTATCTGACTGATTTACATGTATTTCGCTGTATTTTTTTTATTTGTATGGAGCGATCTGATAATAAAACATATTTAAAAAAAAAAATGGCTATTTCAGTCCTTTTAACCCTGTGAATGTCAGAGAGGTAACCAAAACGTTGAGTTACAATGCATGGCTACCTCTCTCACACTCAAAGGGTTAATGTAAGTGATGTCTCAAATACAATGTGTTGGAAACCTCTCTAGTATTCAATTAATTAAAATTCCTATTTAAGTCAAAGTGAAGTCTTGAAATAAATAATTTCCCTTATGGTGTGGTTGGTTTTCCACAGACTGAAGCCCAGAGATGTATGCAACACTTTGATTCGCAATGTGTTGCACAGCCCTATGATACTCAAGAGGTTAAAGGAAAAGGCCTGCCTTGGAAAGTGTGGATGGATGCCTAGCTGAGAAAAAGCTGTGACAAGAAAACTGGAAAATACACAGATGGAGGGAGTAGGATAAATTGATAAACAGGAAACGTGTGCATTGCTAATTAGTGTGACAAAAATAGACACTTTCCAGAAGAAGGTAGAGAAGCTAATACTATGTATTCTGTCTGTCAAAAGAACCTGTAGTCTTGTTCCAAGGCAATCCAAGGGAAACAAACAGTACTTAACATTCTCTATTTACATCCATTGGCTGGCTGACAGCAAAGCAGAAGAGTCCATGGCACATCCGTTGCATTACACATATAAATATCTGCATGAGTCAAATGTTTGAATTTATCCTTTAGTTCCATCTTTTGAAGAAAAATAGAAACTATTGAGGGCTGTATGTTCAAAAGAAATGTGGAGGCGTTCTGGGGAAATCATTTGTACTATGGGGAGAAATAAAACATTCACCTTGATGTAAAGGAGGATTTTAACCGCTTAAATGCTACAACATTCAAGGGGTTAAAATCCCCATTTAAATCATTGAGAATTTTGGGAATTTTTAATCCTTCCCTATAAGGCAAATGTTTTGCCCCAAAACTCCTCCACTTTTCTTTTGAAAATATGGCCCATTAGTAGCTTCTTCATCAAGCTAAAAAGGTACAGTTCTGGGGAAAAGTAAATGCGTCATCAATTCAATTGATTTAAACAGGGCTTTTATCATTTGGAATGTTAGAGAGGACACTTTGGTTTGCAATGTGCTATAGACCTTGAAAGCATTTAATTATTAAAAGCCCAATTTGAATCAGTGGGCATTTGGGGAGTTTTCATAATACAGTTAGGTCAGTGCAACTTGTTATCATAAAGCAATACTAATGTCTGCATATGGAGTTAAGATAGATTATTAATTATACTTTTTAATATCAAACTATACCTTTGTAAATGTTCATAACGTTGTATTTTTCTTGTTATATAATTTTCAAGATTCCCCTCCCACACATTTTTCCTATATCATGCAGAATCTCCTCAGATCTGAAAGCCTGACACTTGACCAGACAGATTACATCCTGGGACAATATCAGTATAAGGGAAACCCTGCCACCCCTTGATGAAGGGGAACACGGTTTTCCTGATGCTGGCACACTATTGTCCCTCGTTGTGATCTGTCTGGTCAAGTCTCCGGCTTTTAAATCTGAGACTCTGCATGAAGTAGGAAAAATGTGTGGGAGGGGGAAACTTTAACATTATATTACAAGAAAAATAGAATGTTATGAACATTTACAAAGGTACAGTTCGTTATTAAAAAGTAAAATGAATAATCAATCTTAACTTCATATGCAGATATTACTCTCTCTTTAAGGCAGTGATTCTCAACCAATGTGCCGAGGTGTGCCATTGATATCTAATTAGGGTACCCCCTATTTTCTACAAAGACTGTAAGAAAAAAATGTTGACTTTAAAATGTTTGATTTTATTATTCTGATTGTGAGAGCCTGGAAAAACTGTATTTATATACTTCGAACCTTCACTAAACACTTATCCAATGATATATAATAATATTGAGGCACTCAGAAAATTGCAGATTGTGTGTAGGGGGTGCCTTGAGAAAAACCAGATAGAAAACCACTGCATACCCCCACACTCTGTGCTATGAATGATTCTAGGAAGAGCCCACATACTGTGCTATGAATGATTTTTAGGAAGAGCCCACACACTGTGTTATGCATAAAACTAGGCAGAGCTCACATACTATACTGTTAATGAATCTAAGCAGAGGCCACACACTGGCCTATGAATGATTCTAGGAGGGGCAAACACTCTGTGCTATGAATTTATCTAGGTGGGGCCCACACTCTGTGCTATGAATGATTCTAAGCGGAGCCCACACTCTCTTCTATGAATAAAACTAGGCAGGATGCAAAATAGGCAACTCTCTGATGAAAGATACAATATGAAACTACAAGAGGATCCCACAAAAAAATATACAAAACAACTAAACATGATCATAAAAGAACTGTCCTCCTACATTGGAGAACAGATAAGGCCCCTAATACTAGTAGATCCAAAAGTAGGCTCTTTCTGCATGTTACCAAAAATATACAAAGAAGGAAACCCGGGAAGACCCATCATTTCAGGAATTGGCACACTCACAGAAAATATCTCTGGGTGGGTAGAAAATACCCTGAAACCCCTGGTAAAACGAACACCCAGCTTCCTTCAAGACATAACGGATGTCTTGAACAAACTAGCAGACTTGGGCCCTATTCCAGAGAGCACCATCCTTGGCATTATGGATGTAGAATCTCTTTATACCAACATTCCACACACAGATGGCATAGCAGCATGCCAAGAATATCTGGAAAGAAATAACAGCCACAGAACCAGTAACAAAACTCATACACTTTATACTCACCCACAACTACTTCAAATTTGGACAGGACCTCTACCTCCAGAAAATGGGGACTGCAATTGGTATCCGAATGGCACCACAATATAACAACTTGTTCATGGCAAAGTTAGAAGAGGACTTCCTGTTCATCTGCCAGACAAAACCCCATGGTCTATCTCCACTACATAGATAATGTTCTTATCATCTGGACAGCCAGTGAAGAGGAACTTCTCAAATTCCACAAAAATTACAATGCATTCCACCCCAGTATCAATCTAACACTCAGTCACTCACGCACAAACATTAACTTCCTAGACATGACTATCAATATTTAGAACAACTCTATCCACACATCCTTGCACCGTAAACCAACAGACAGACCAACCTACCTGAAAAATGATAGCTTCACCCAACAGACACACCAACCTACCTGAAAAATTATAGCTTTCACCCAAAACACACAAAGAACTCCATCATATACAGCCAGGCCATCAGATACAATCTGTTCTGTCATGGCAGACCGTGACAAGCACCTACAGAAACTCAGAGGAGACTTTATAAAACAGGGTTACAGTGCAAGGATTATTGACAGTCAGATACAGAAAGCTACTCACATACCAAGAAAAGATCTGTTGAGCTACAAAGAACAGAATAAGGGAAACCGTGTGCCACTTGTTGTCACTTACCACCCCCAGGTTGAAGCTCTGCTCAAAATATCAAGAGAACTTCAAGCAACCTTACACACAGATGAAAGACTTAAGAACATATTTCCACAGCCTCCCTTACTCTCCTTCAGACCGCCTCCCAATTTAAAACAACTGATGGTAAGGAGTGCCCTGAACAAAAATACAAAAAAATGGCACATTACCCTGCCTACAAAGTAGGTGTAAAACCTGTGCACACATTTACACCACAGACAAGATACCCATACCGAACACCCAGTTACACCATAAGATCAATGGTAATTTCACCTGCAAATCATCCAATGTAATATACCTTATCATGTGTGCGAAATGCCCAACAATTCTTTATGTGGGGGAAATGGGACAGAAATTACATAAGAGGTTTAATTCCCACAGATCCAGCATTAACAACAAAAAGACAGAGACACCAGTGGGAGAACATTTTTGCCAAAGTGGGCACAGTGTCAGGGACATTAAGTTGACTGTACTAATGGGACAAAAAATTATGGGCGGTAAAATTAATGTTACCATTTGATTCTTTGACCTATGGCCTTAATAGAGACAGAGAATTTCTGTCACAGTATTTAATTGTGAATTAACTTTTACGACAGTCCCTCTGGAATCATAAACACCTAGACTCAGAGGAAGAATGCTATTTAAATCCCATCCTTTACCATTGACTGGTCTAGGAATTTGTATCTGGACTAACGTTCTTATCTGATTTCCATTATAAACAATGTAATGTGTACTTGTATTTAAGAGAGAAGTCTTCATATTTATCTGTATAACATGCCTGAGGAAGAGACCTAAGAAGTCTTGAAAGCTTGCATTTTTAATCTGTTTAGTTAGCCAATAAAGGTATGAACTTTACAAAAAATTTTAGATCCTGTATTTCTACTGCTAACACGGTACCAACTCTCATCTATTAAAACTAGGCAGAGCTCACATACGTTGCTATGAATTAATTTAGGCAGAGTCCATACTCTATGCTATGAATGATTCTCGGCAGAGCCCACACTCTGTGCTATGAATGGATCTAGGCGGAGCCCACACTCTGTGCTATGAATGGATCTAGGCGGAGCCCACATTCTGTGCTATGAATGGATCTAGGCAGAGCCCACACTCTGTGCTATGAATGGATCTAGGCAGAGCCCACACTCTGTGCTATGAATGGATCTAGGCGGAGCCCACATTCTGTGCTTTGATACATTCTAGGCAGAGCTCACACACTGGGGGATTTCTAATAGTACTACTTCAAACAAAAAAAGCTATTGCAATTCTCTTTAAAACAAAATTAGGGTAACAGGTCCACATTAAATGTCATCTACAATAAAAGGGAAATAAAGAAAAAACAAACGAAAAAAAATTTTTTTGCTAGTTAATTGTTAATCCTCAGGGAGTAGCAGCAATATAAATGAAAAGCACTAACTGTACAGTCCACCCAAAGTTCACTGCCCTGCCTCTTGCAAGAGCTGAAGCTGCCAGAGGCACCCTCACTCGTATTTGCTGTGCAAATTTGTAAGATATCACAGCAGCCAATAAAAATAATAAGCTGGCCTTATGGAGCCCAAAACACCATCTGTGGAAAGAAGAATCAAACTGTGGGATATGTCCCTTCACTTTGGAATGTCTTCCATATCACCATTAGCCAGTCATCCACACTCAGCACTTTTAAACATCTCCTCATCAAGCACTGATCTCAAAAACAGTAATCTCCTTGTGCACACTGACAGTCACATCCAAATCAATAGTGTTTAATTAGTAAAAGGCTGACACTTTAATGCACTTTAATGTGGTTGCTAGGTTAGGACTACAAGACTGTTTAACTTCTTGCATGTTAGAGACCTCTCTAACATGCAAGCAGTTAATGAAGACAAATTATATTAATATAAACATATTTATATTGGCTGGGGTGGGCAAATCCATCCAAGAGACACCAAAAGTGCATGATATATGTGTTTGAGCAAAGAGGGATCCTGAAAGCCTGCACTCATAGACTGGATTTGCCCACCCCACTTTAACCCCTTAATGACCATAGGGGTGTGCAATGCATTGAAAAGCAATGCGCTGAGCACCCCTCTGGTTCTTAAGGGGTTTAAAGATTGGAATACGGTCCTCAATTTGTTCAAAGTTTCTTTCTCAGTAGCACTTCATATAATATTATTATTATTAAATGTATTGTAGCCCTTTATTTTGACCTTGAGTCCAATTGCCTATACTTTTTATTATTATTTTTTATATTATTGTATTCCTGGATCCTGGCATTGAGCTCCCATGATCTGTTTCCAGATGGATTTCTGTCAGGGATGATGAAAGCAAATATATTGATAGAATGTAGAAAAGATATAACCTAAAACAGTTATAGCACACAGAACACTAAGTGCGGCAGGGACAGTGTTAACCTTTTGAATGCCAGATAGGTATGCAACACATTGCAAAAACAATGTGTTGCATACCCTTCGGACACTCAAAGGGTTAAATTACATCACTGTTCCACTTTGATGGTCAACCGAAGAAGATATTGTCTGGGAGCTGGGATCCAGGGAGCTCACTGTGAGGAACATAAAAATGTAAACAAACAGGTGGAGATGCAAAAAGTACAGGCGATTTTGATTTATGTATTATGCACTTGCAGAATAAGAAAAGTTAAAATAAAAGGTTACTATCCCATTAAAATCTTGGTGTTTGTGTTTTTTTATTGGATTAATAAATGTATCTTCATTCCTTCTATTTTGTAAAATAGTTATTAATATGTCATAGGTAAGTACGCTCTGTATCCAATCGTTCCCTTGCTGGTCTATACTGTATTGAACACAACCACAGACCAATGGGACAGACTGCCCCAGGATGACAAGTATATGGATTTATAAGAGTTTATATGTATTCAGGCAAAGTGGAGTTTACTGAAGAAATGCATTAGTTAAATTCACTAAATAAACCAATTTTTCTTTAAAAATGATTGCACAGGTTGAGTCGCATTGCAATTAAGTCAGTAATGTTCAGTAGTATGGCTCCATAGATATATCCAAGTGTTTGAAATACACTTCAGAGCTGAACAAAGCACCAATGGAATATTGATTGCAGAAATATACTCTTTTAAGGGTCACTGACCTATGAGTATAGCTTTAAATTACTCTATTTTCAAGTGTCAGTCATAAAATTTTCCTATTTAATAAATGCAGTTGGGCAAATTAACTAATAAATAATGCTTTTGGATGGGAGACTCCCAAATGCCTTGTGAGATACTATGCACACTGGAAGACCTAGGGTGGAGATGCACTAAGGTGTGATAAAGAGGTGATAACACAGAGATTACTTCTGCAGATCTCAAGTGAGAGAGATCTTAGTGCATAGGGTCCACAGAATAACATAGGTACCAGAAAACTGATATTACTGGATAAGTCATCTCAGAGTTATTAGTGCACAATCCCTTAGTCTTAACTGGATATCATTTATTTTATTTTATTTCCATTTTTCTCTGTGTGCAGGAATCCCTCATCACATATCCAGTCTATGTTAACATGAACACGTGATAAATAATTTGATTTCGGCTGCTAAATTCATTGGCATTTTCAAACTAAAGATGCAGATTGAGACAGTACTAAAAGCACACATACATGGGCAACTTTTCAATTTACACTGAAAGTCTTGTCAACAAATCTTATTTTACCCCTCTGTGGTATTGAAGGTCTCCTGCTTAAAAGATTTAAATTGCTAAACTAAGCATGTGGCACTCAGGGTTTTTTATACTTGGCTGTTCTCTGTTGCGGCAGGAAGAGGAGATCATTTCTTCCTATCACATAACATACAGTGGGAACTGGAGATGATTTCTCTCTACCACATCATACACATTGGGAAAGGAGATAATTCCCTCAGTGGAAGAGGAGATACTGGTCCTTTACCACATCACACTCAGTGGAGGGGGAACACTTCCCTCTACAACATTACACTCAGTGGAAGAAGAGACCATTTCCATCTACCACATCACATTTAATGGGAAGAGGAGATACTTTTCCTCTATTACATCACAAACACATGGGAAGAGGAGATAATTTTCCTCTACCACATCACACTCAGTGGAAGAAGAGATAATTTCACTCTACCACATCACACTCAGTGGGAAGAAGAGATACTTTCCTCTATCCTATCACACTCTAGATAATTTCCCTCTACCACATTACACACTCAATTTTCACCCCCCAAAAGCACACAGTTAAACTGTTCCACATTAAGCCCTTGAATGCTTTGTAAGGTCTCCTACTCCAGTCAGCCCCAGTATATAACTTTCATTGATAATCTTCGGCTCTTTATTAAACTTGAGGGCCACATATGCAGCTATTGGATTTATAGAGTAGAATACTTTCTGTAAATTTGACTAAACATGGGTTACACAGTCAAAGAGTTAATGAAGATTAGTTTGACAAATGATAATAAACCAGAATGTAAGAATTTTCCTGTTTGAACAAGGCTCAATCAATGAAAAAGATAGAGTCTCTGATTAAAGACTTGTTCAAGCAGGTGATGTTACCACTGTGCTAATGGCCTGAAAACAGAACACGTGTTTACATGGTAGAATATTGCCTTGCATGTATGCAGCTTTTAACAGTTTGCACAACACAGGGATGTTGCATTACAGTTACCCATCATGCAGATCATTCACAGAAAAACAACAGCGTTTGAAATCTTTAATCCCTTAATGACTGGCCTTGAAACGAGGCAATTAAGGACCACAGAGCATTTTTTTTTTAAAGTATCACATCCGGGAGTCCTCGAGTCACGTGGAGCCTCAAGTGGACCTCTGAATTCCATGACGTGCCAGGATCATCACTGGTCCTTAAGGGAAGTGTACTCATGATGGTCCTGGCGTGTCATTGGTCCTTAAGGGATAAAGAATGGTAGATACAGATGGGCATAAACCAATCATGTATTACTGACAATGATCCATACACAGGATCACCGAGGAAATTCTGGGCAGCACAGGAACATAACATGGATGTTATCAACATTCTCTAAAAATGCAGTTGTAGGATCTGAGGTATAAAGGGAGACTACACAGATTGCAATTGTTTATATTAGAGAAGAGATGTCTAAAGGGTAATATGATTACTATCTATAAATATATTCAAGGTCAACACAAAGAACTCTCTTAAAAAAAAACTCTTTACTCAAAGAGCAGAGCAAAAACAAGAGGCCATCCATTAAGACTAGAGGAAAGGGACTGAATAAAACAAAATCAATTTTTTTCTTTTTTTAAAGTAAGGGCAGTAATGCTGTGACATATTTTGCCTCGGGATACTCTGTTTGCATACTCATTACCAATTGTACAGCGCTGCGGAATTAGTTGGTGCTATATAAACAAATAATAATAATGATAATAGTACTCTCTAGATGCTCTCAAAAAAGAAATATATACCTTTCTAGCTCAGAACAATATTGAGATTTATGATAGTTGGTTTCAAAGTAGATGGGATATTGATCCAAAGAAATATCCAGCTGTAGGTTGGTTTGGGCAGATTACAGGTTATTGGTGTACATTTTTATCATTATTTATTTGTTCTATTAATTGCTGAGTTTCTATAGCCACTTACAAGAAAAATATTTACAAGCTCAAATGTATTAATATCCAATAAACTAAGAAATTCTATAATGCCATATACAAAAGTAACTATAAGCACACCTAAAGGGAAATTGTAAATATATAAATAAATGGCTTAATGTATTTTAAAGGGATAGTAATACTTCGTTTTATCTTTATTTTATTTTGTAGGCATTAAAAAAAAACCATGAAGAACGATATAAACCTTTATGGTTTGAGAGATATTCACAAGCAAAGTTTCCCCTCCCGCCCCTTTTACCTAGTGTAAGCCATCTCTTCTTAGATGTGGAATCTGGTTGTAAGACCAGACAGATAACAGAAGGGGACAATCTTCATCCTATGAGAACAATGAAAGCCCTGCCCTCCTTGACAAGTTTTTCAGGTTTTTCCCTTATCTTAATTGAAGATTGTCCCTCTCTGCAGTCTACCTGGGCACCTCCCTTCTGATCTGGCTGAACAGTGTTACATCAGTAAAAGGGGCGGGAGGGGGTTACTTTGTCATTGAATTACTCTTGAACTACAACTCTGACAGAATTGAAACAACACTCTCCAAAGTCCAAATACTATACTGATTAATTAGAGCTGCTTTTATTATGAAACATTACTATCCCTTTAAAGAAGAACTTCATATCTACATTTTTGCATTGAGAGACAGATTTCCATTTTTTCATGGTTCTGCAGAACAATGGAGTGAACCTAGGGAGTAACTTTTGCTAAAAGTTTATTTAGTGTATGTCTGTTGCAATTTGTTAAGTATAAACTACCTACAGGGCAGAGGTCTGTAATTACAGGTAAATACAGATTTTAAGTGCATGTAATAATAAAGATATATAAAATAATTCTATATGAAGGGCTCCTATCAAAATAACAAAACATAATATTCATGTCAGATGTAGTTTTAAGGCAATATGAGTGTTACAGCTCTAAACTCAGATGAAAACTATTTAGAAAATTAAGCATTATGCAATGCTTCAACATTTTTCAAAATACTTTTGGATTTACACGTCAGTATCTACTACTGAGAGAAATACAAAATGATCAAATGTGACCAGTTGTGGCTTACAAAAGAGTTTCTAAAGAAATGACGAATAAGAAACAGGCAATTAAATTAGATTAGAAGAGTTAGCTGCACCATTAAAAATATAAGGTATGCAAAACAATCTTCAAACAAGCTATTAGGCCATCTAAAAGTATTAAAGTTGATAAAAGGATTTCAAAAGAGATCAAGAAAAATTCAAAAGTGTTTTAATGGCAAAAAGATGAAGGCTGATATTGGTCCCCTTAAAACTGAGACAAGTGAAATAAATAGTGAGTCTAAGACAATGGCTGACATCTTAACCAAATTCTGTTCTTCTGTAAGCAAGCAATAAAAAACAGTACCATTATTGAAAAGGGGGCAAGATTTAAAGCAGTGGTTCTCAACGCCTGTCCTCAGGACTCACTAACAGGCCAGGACTTAGGGATTTCTCTGCTACAGCACAGGTGTGGTGATCAGTGGCTCATTCACTTTGATTAACTCACCTGTGCTCTAACAAGGAAATTATCAAATCCTGGCCTGAGGACAGGAGTTGAGAAACACTGATTTAAAGGTTTCGCACAAACTAAGCAAATTCAATCTCATATTATAGATCAGTATTTATTTAGTACAGAACTGTTAGGTGTTAGCAGGTTTGGGCTTTGCCAACCTTAGGAATAATTTTTCATCTGAGAGTTATTGTAGCTCCTTTGTAGCTTGTGTCTTGATTTACTTGAGTCCATGTCCCGTGACTGATTCAATGTTTATATCCTGGCATGTTGACTAATACTGTTCTTGACCTTAAATTCTATCTCCATTATTGACCTTGGGCTATTGCTTCACCTTGGTTGCTCTTCTTTCTCATATCCTGTCTCTGACCTCTGCAGTTTTATCTAACTGTTATACTATGCAAATAGCCTTGATGTCCAGCACAGAATCACTATTTTGCTTCCCTTAGGGTTGTATATAATTTCCACATGGTTTCCAGTACCCATTATATTATTACTTTTGAACAGATTTGACATGACAAGTGACATGCTTTTAGTCTCTGCACTTCTATTTTACTCAGCATTTTGACTTTTTTCCAGTGGTTTAATAAAAGGGTATATGTTTTCATGTACAAGATGAACATTTTCTCAAAATTTCCTCTTAACTAGCTGAACAGCCCATGTACACGGGCCACTGTGCCAGCCGGTCGCGGTGCAGTCATGCCCAGTAGAGACTGCCCATGCTGCGGATGATACAGAGCTGGAGGCTCCTAAGTCAGGCCTCTGGTCTGACTTCAGAGTGTCCAGCTCTGTATCAGCCTCATCACGGGCAGTCTCTACTGTGCATGACTGTGTCATTACAAATTATTTAGCAAATTATTATATAGAATATTATAATGTGTGTGTGCCTTTTACCATAGAGCTTGAAAATGTCTTGGTTTATATTTCCAGTTCTCCTATGTATTCACCAATGCATGACTTTATCTTTTGGAAGATTGAAAAGGTTATCAAAACCTGTGTCATTTTTTTGTGGTGGAGTTTTTCTTATGATTGATATGCCTATAACACAGACAGATAAATAGGGAGGTCTTGAGCTACTGAAAATTTTACTGCAGACATGATTTATGAGATCCAGTAAATTACTTTAAGTAAATGACTTTTAAGTAAGAATGTTGTCTGTCCAAGACCTTTCTCTTTATTTTTTCTACTTGTGCTCTGTATTGTTCAGGCTATCACTCAAGCATACCACAATGGTTACCATGTGTGTGCATTGGAACACAAGAATCACTTACAGGATGTATAGATGCATACGCATTCCATTCCATGAATGCTTAAACTTTCAGACTCATGTCAGTAAAATGGATGAATCAGTAAAACGCAGTTCACATTTTCATGAAACAGAACAGAATTATTGAGGCAGGATATGAAAAGGTTATACATTTAACTGAAGAGAGATACATACTTTCATTTGTTACTTTTTGTGATGTGTCCAAGAATTAACAAATTGATGCTTTATTTAGAAAATTAATATTACACAGAGTATATGGCACCTATTCATATGGGAGAATCAACACTTATATCTAAATATCAGATTGATGTGTTACTCATTCTAATAAGAAAAAATCTTCTGGAAAAGTAATTTGTCAAATAATTAAATTTGAGGACCTATGGTTAAGAAATCCACATATAGTGGTCATTTATCATCTACCAAAACCATAAACACATATAGAAAGACTGCCTGGGTGCCAAGTAGTGTCTGGGTTAGGTTTCCAACATCTAGTGTATAACTACATTCACATATCTTTCTACAGGTGCTTGTACCTATGATGCCCTCGTATCTCAAAGATTATGCCACAGATTTTGCTGGGATAAAGAGTTAAAGAGGACCTATATCCTTTATAAATCCTCTCTTTGGTGACACCTTTTATTTTAAAAGGATTTGCTTGATTATTCTTCCCCATTAATCTATTTCAGTCCTCTGCTGGAAACTCTAGTAGCCTGGTGGAGATAGGCGATTATCTGGATATGTGAGTAATTAATTATGAAGGCATTATTTTACCAGATTACTCTGCTGAGATTAAACACCACAACTACTAAATCAAAAATCTTTAAAACTATTACCAGGTTTGAAAAATAAAAAACACAATTTAAAGGCAGTTTATACAAACACATTTATTGAGACTAAAAGCTATGTAATTAACAGGTTTGTTTTAAAGCTAACAGTGGATGTGTAAGCTCTACAGCACATAAAATATCTTGCAAGATGTGAAATAAATTTGGGGTAAACATGATTTTTTTTGTATTTACCATTAGATGTTTCTTTTAGTAGGCATGTGATGTATCATTGAAAGAAACTATGTTAACTTTAATGGCAATTATTATCACCATACATAGGGTAGTAATGAAAACATGTTATGCACCCACCTATGCAAATTATAATTTTAGAAGCTTGAAGGATGAAACATTTGGTCTCATGTTTGCCCCTTGTCCTATAGAGAAGCTACATTGATTATGTCCTACTGTGTGATGTTTGTTCATTGGATTAGTTTTTTTCAGGATTAAAGGATCATTTTTGGACCTCAAAATAAACTACCAATATAGGACAGAAATAGTTACTTAAACATTTTTATAAATGAGGATATTATATTATCATGCACACCTTTCAAGCTTGTAGATCAAAACACTTTTATTCATTCATTTAGTTACCATCAGCCCATTCAATCAAATAATGTTCCCAGAGGGCAGCTTCTTCTCCTTTCATGCAGATTATAGCCCAACAAACCAATATCAAAGATTTTTTAAAGTAGCCAGTAGAGATTTTGAGGTCCCCTTAGATTTAGGTGACCTCATTTATACATGTTTCTGGAACCTCTAGATGACTCTTTTTTGCCTAAAATTAAGTTATCAAGTCTGGAATTGGAACCTGATCTACCATAAAATCTCAGGAATAATACGCACCTGTGTATAATACGCAGGTGCAAATTATACCCATGATTTTTGCTAAAATGGTAGTTCCTATGTATAATACGCAACCCCTACTTGTCTGCAATTAGAAGCCCCCTGAAGTCCAGCAACCCCCATCTGGAGGCAGCGGGCGGCATCCCTGTGCTCACCGCACGCTTCCTCTGTGCAGCAATATTGCAAAAAACATTAAAAGCCCACCTTAATAACCAGGATTCCACCTCTGTATTACAGGCAGCCATGAAACAGGGGCAGCGGGCAGCATTCTTGCACTAGCCACCCGCTTCTTCCTCTCCCGGAACTCCTCTCAGTAGCCCTGTCAGGGCCTACCATACATTCAATGCACACAGCTATTAATTTATATATATTTTTAAAAATCTGACTATTTTGAGGTAAATCTGAAGAAGGAAAGTGTAAAATAATTAATCTCCCTGCTAAATATATGGTGATTACTCACCCCATGATCATCCAGGGAGTTATGCTACTAATGTCAGTAAAGGAGGAGGGGGGTGTAAATATGAATCCATGCAAAATATATTTTTTTAGCTGCACCTGCATATCGCCTATGTGATAAGCTCCTGTTTCTACATTGAAATTGTCCTCTTTAAACTACTTGCACTTTGGGGAAGTGGCATGGAATAGTAGAGGCATATCATGAAGATCATTTCATCTGCTCCTTGTATAACAAAGTACTAACATGGCACACAAGTTATGGGGATGGCATTCAGGCTGTTTGCAGTAAACTCCCAACAAGGGTAGAGTTATATACCCAAGTAAAAAAATACACACAGCCAAGGCTACTAAAACTCAAAGACAATTGATAGAAATACAGTAGAATCATGAAGTAAGACAGAGATAACTAGAATTAAAAAGCATGCAAATCCACTGTCAAGTTTTATCTCCATGGTACTTTATGCACATGCAGATAGCCCAAGAGAAATAATCAGTGAAAGCCCCAAGAATGCGCAAGAGGTTACTTTTTCCAACACATCAATGACCCCTTAATAACTGGTGACTTGTCATAATGTTAGTGCAGAGATGACATTTTTATGATGCCCAAGCCTGACCACATTTTTTTCCCTTTTTCCAATACAAAAATAAGCTTAACAGGATACACACATTGCCCCTCAATCTCCACAATGCCCCCCAATCTCTACAATGCTCCTCAATCTCCACAATGCCCCTTCCACATTGCTTCTCAATCTTCACAATGCCCCCCATATCTCCACAAGGCCCCTTCATCTCCACAGTGCAGCTTCTGCCCCTTCATCTCCACAATGTCCCTTCATCTCCACAATGCACCTTCTAATACTGATCCCCCATCTATCTCCTACCTCGAGTCCCTGGTGGTCTAGCGGCATGTCATGAGAGAGACTATGCCTCCTTCGGCACAGAGCTGAAGCTCCCGCACGGTTCTCAGTAATGCAGAGCGCTGGATGATGATGTCATCTCCCAGCGCTCTGTATTAATAGAGTGCTGGAGACTTGTGGGAGATCAGCTGGATTGCCTCCCCTGTCAGAGTGCCGCCTGGGTCCATGGACCCACCACGGTCGGCTCTGGTTAAGGGAAGGTCACTTCCCTGGACTGCTCATCATTTAGGGGTTAAGGTTGATTTACAAAATCTGGAGCAAGCAAACTGCACAATATGGAATAAATAAAAATATTCCATTCATTTATTTATATGGTAAAAGCCCCATTGAAAGTAATGGGAATTTTTTTATTCCTTTAAATACAGCTGTTTGCTCCAGAATTGAGTCACTTTCCTTAGAACATCCTCATGAATGTGGGAGACCCCTCAGGAATTTAAAGGATTAACTATATAGCCGGTCTCCATTAAAATGACATAGTTCCGCTAGCAACTCTCCCATGGAACTCCCATAAGCAATGGATTTAGAGCAGTAGCCATCAAGCCTGCTCTCCTGGGCCATTTTCAAGAGGTGTAGTTCTGGAGTAAACCAATTGCACCTCAGTGGACAAATAAAAATCTCCCAATTTCCCATTTATTTAAACAGGTCTTTTAACCTCTTGAATGCTAGAAAGATCTTCAATTAATCGCTTTGCAGTACATTGGAGACCTCTCTGCCATGAAAGTTGTTAAAATATCAATTTAAATCATTAGGAATTTCCTTTACACCCTGTGTTGTAGGGTTTGCTCCAGAAGTTCTCCACTTTAACTTAATGAATATGGACCTATGTGTGTATTTCTTCTGAGATGACTTATCAGTACAGGAACCATGTGACCAGAAATAATCTATTGGTGAGGTTCTAGCTATCACATTGTAAAAACAACGACTGTGAACATTTCAATACAAAGCGATTACTCTCATTCACCAGATTACCATAGCATTTTTTTTTACTGGCCATTTTTACACCCAAAATGCATGATGACAAATAGGAACTTGAAGAACAAATATTGTTTTCATGTCTTTTTGCCCTTAAAAGCCCAACACAGAGAGAAAAAAAAGAGGTATACGTCATAGAATTGGAAGTAATTATTCTTGTTGTGGGTGAAGACTTTTGCAATATACTACCTATGCTATAAACACTAAGATAGATAATAATCTATCTCCTCAGTGAGAAATGATTTCATATCAGCCAGAACATCCTTTCCAATCCTTTTTTGCACAAAATAGGTGTTTTATGCCTTTCATTTTTCTTCTTGCATAACATGAGCAACGAATGTTTCCTATAATATTTGCAAGCTATGATATTATGCTATACACTACTGCAAACATTTAAAGTTCTGCTTTATACTATCCTTCCTGCTAGCAAAATCAATTCTCCTCACAATATCAAAGCAAGTCTTGGTCAGCGCCTTCTCTACATGAGAACAGTTCCTGTGCACATTTGTGCTCTAAAATATAATTAACATTGTACACCATATGTCACAACCACACACACACACACACACACACACACACACACACACACACACACACACACACACAGTAATATTATGTATTTCCCTGGAAAGCTTTAACCTAACTTTACAATTACATTTTTCCTCCATCCATCCTATTTCACTGGTTTTTGCTCCATATTGCCCATTCACTTCAATATCAAAGTAAGCAGGGGAGATACTAGGTTGCCAAGACACCTAGTGCATCATTATAGCATGAGGGAGCCCTATTGCACCGTTACTAGTAGGGAAATAAGCATCAAGAAAATAAAGGATGCTGGGTTGTCCTTAGCTGTCATTCTGGATTTCTCTCTCCTTGAGATGGCTACAAGTGGGTAGCCGGGCCAGTCTTTCTGTGGAATGGAGGTCCAAGGGGACCCTTTAAACAATTCCTAAAATAAAGGACAGCACACAGTTTAATTCTACAACAAATTCAGTTTATTTTGGGGACATGGGCGCATTTGATAACAAAACCACATACAAAAGAACAAAAAACCTATGGGGGTCGGGGCGACAAAGGCACAAAGAGCTTGATCAACCCAGGCCAGTCCAGCATTGTATGTATAGTGTGATGTAACTACCTGGGTCCGACACATTAATTCATTCTCATCGTGCCAGCTCCCCCATCAGTGGTAACCAGAGTGACAAGATAGGGTCAGGTGGTGACCAATCACAGAGCCTCCTACTTGTTGAAGCAACATCACACTTTGCTTGGTGTTGCTCAACAAGTGGCGACCAATGAGGAGGACACCTACCTGTCGAATACACAAGTACATGGTTTCAACAAGGGGACTGGAAGTGGCCAATCCCTGAACCACCTACTTATTAAAATGGTAGTAGGTGATACTAAGCTACCCGGGCACCATGGTGTAAAGTGGTTGGGTAGTTTCTCCTTGAATAGCAGTCTTCAATACAAAAAGTTCAACTGGCACTTAGAAGTGCCAACAGTAATGGTAACAGGCCGTTTACAATGACAAGCTTTCAACTAGACCCAGGGCTTTAAGCATTAGATCTCTGGCTTCATCAACCTCAGCTAGTACACGACAACATTCCTGCTCTTAATTTCCTCACAATCCACAGCAGACTTTATTTCCACACAAAGTCAACTATGTTTTCAGAAATCTCTTCTCACTCCCCAAGTCACCCCCACTCTTTCAATTCCACCTTGTTAACAACACTCTGTCTCCCATATATCCTTTACAGCTTCTTTCCCCATAATCTTTCATTACCTCCATTCTGTTATTATACTTCAGTACAATGCATACAGTCCATTTTCCTCAATCTAACACACACGCACATATATCTATATACCTACATACTTATATACATATTCTGATCCTATATTAATATCCTTCATATTTTCTAGTCACAATATTCCACATTATCACTATCTAACCCGTCATTCTTCATATCACTTAAATGTTGCCAGCTCTCTCCACCCATAACCTTTCTATTCAACCTTTAAGAAACTATTCATGCTTATATCTTTTTAACTCCTCTTCATGTCGTCCATACTTTATCTCCATAGAAGAAAACCCACTCTTCCAATTTCTAAACAACGTCACTCACCACCCATGCAATACACATTTTTCATCCACAATAGATTTCTCTAACTGTCCAACATATCCAAAACTACACACACTTTCCTTCAACTCCCATAAAATCCCAACTCTTTGCTATGATGTCAACATGTGTTCCCTAAACCCATATCACCAGCGTAGTCCCACTTTCCATGACAACCACACTCTTTTTCCAACCTCTTGTGCCCCTCACTCACCGTTATTTACACAACATCCATTCACTACTTTCAGTCCTATGTAACCTTTTTCTCCACATACCAAACTAAAATTATCCTAGTCCCAAAGTCCCCTTCATCCTTTATTATCCAAACATTATTTATCCATTTATTTTTATTTAGGATTTTTTTAAAAAGGAAGAAACATTGATATTTCTCTTGCTGGGTATGTCCTGGAGAGCTTCTACAGTACAAAGTCACATATTTAGACAAACAGAGAGACTATATATATATATATATATATATATATATATATATATATATATATATATATATATATATATATATATATACACACACACAGTATCTCGAATAAGTGAGTACACCCCTCACATTTTTGTAAATATTTTTATGTCATGTGACAACACTGAAGAAATGACACTCTGCTACAATGTAAAGTAGTGAGTGTACTGATCCCCCGTCTATCTACCTTTTGTTGCCAAGGTTTAGTCATTAATGGCTGTATGCGGAGTTATTTTGAGGGGGACAGCAAATTTACAGGCTGTACACTCACTACTTTACATTGTAGCAGAGTGTCATTTCTTCAGTGTTGTCACATGAAAGATAAAAAAAAATATTTACAAAAATGTGAGGGGTGTACTCACTTATGTGAGATACTGTATATATATATATATATACACACACACATATGTAATAAATAAAAACAACATTTTATACAGTTACATTCCATTTTGAAGGACCAGTGACAGTCCTGGCATGTCGTGTGTTTAACGATCACAGAGTGCCTGAGGGTACGTGGATATCATGCCATGTTTCCAGCGCCACCACTTCAAAGACGATCTACGTCATTCCACGCGTCATCTGCAGGCACGAGGCTTCAGAGTGAAGCAGGCCTCTGTTTTATGCCATGCTTCCTGTAATCTCCTCCTACCTACTTCCTTCCTCTGAGCCTGCTCCTCCTACCTACTTCCTGAGGAGGGGTTTAAAGGGCAACTGGAGTCCTGACTCAGTTGCCCTTGTGTTGTTGTTCAAAGCAGTTCTTACCTTGGGCTCTGTGTATGACCCAGCTTGTCTTCCATCCAATCTGGTGCTGACCTGTGGCTCTGTCTGACTATTCTTTTGTCTTCCCTATAGTGGACACCCAATCTGGTGCAGACCTGTGGCTCTGGCTGACTAACTGAACCGTGTATGACCTGGCTTGTCTGACTACCCTCTCTGGTGCTGACTTGTGGCTCTGTCTAACTATTCTAACGTTTGTCCCCCGTACCTAGCAGACACCCAATCTAGTGCGGCTCTGGCAGACTAGCTTTGATCTTGAGTGCAGGAGTGAGTCAGGTATCAGTTTCCCTATCCTGACTGTAGGCGTGAGTCTGGTACCAGTTTCCTTATACTGACTGCAGGCGCAAGTCAGAAATCTTTCCATACTGACTGCAGGCGTGAGTCAGTATTACCATTACGTCCTGCTCCTGGTTTCTGCTGAGACTGCCAGTGGCTGAGGCCTAGTCTCCAGCAGTGTGGTCAAGCTTGGCAGTCTACTATTTCTGATAGCAGTGCTTGCTAGCTTGTAACACTCTGCTTGTTCCTGTTGTATTGTATGTACCACCTTTGTTATATTTTAATAAATTGCATTTAACTATACCGTACTGACTCCTGAACATATTTGGGGAACTGTGACACCAAGCCAGCACATTTGATCGCTCACATGTGCCGGCTCTGCAAATAAAATGGTCCTGGTCCTCCGTTGCACAAAATCCCTGGTTCTTAAGGGGGTTACATATAAAGAAGGCATAGTTTTTAGGGATTTTTGATAGGGAAAGATCTGATTTTTTTCAGGAAGGTTATTCCAGGCTTTCGTAGCTCTGGAGGAGAAGGAGGATCAACTGGCTTCTTTTATGTAGTGTGGAATACTCAATGAGTTGTTAGCCTATGTTACAGTTAGTATGGAGAGCTGGAGGGAACATACTGCTCAGGTAATCTGGTAGCTTTCCAGAGAAGTTGTTATAAACAAGGCATGAAAGATGAAAGGTACATCTAGATTTGAGTGATAGTCAATTAAGTTCTTAAAATGCAAGGTTCTTATAATTTATTTACTTTATGTATGTGTCCTTATCCTGGCCAGAACTCTAGCACTTGACTTTGATGTACTCTGTATGTCTCCCATTACCACTTTAGATTGTAAGCTTTCTGGCAGGAACCTCACTTCCTGTGTTTCATTTTGCACAGCACTTGTAACCCTGTATTATCTAAACACTTAAACTGTAAACAGCTGTGTACACTTGTGGCACTATACAAGAGGCCAATATAAGGATCTCTATGGTTATTCATTCCAAGGCCTGATCAAATAACCAGGGGCCACCCCTTGAGATTAGAGGAAAACAGGTTTCGACATCAGCAGAGGAAGGGTTTTTCTACAGTAAGGGCTGTGAAATTATGCAATTTCTTGCCCAAGGATGTGGTTATGGCAGATACAATGAATACATTTAAGAGAAGAGTAGATACATTTTTTTCAAAAGGAAACAAAGGTTTATACTGTGTATTGGTAGGCAAAACAGGAAGGACTAACTTATTTGGCATCAAAAAAGCGATATAATCCTCATGTCTCTGGGTTATGAGGCAAAGGTTAAACCTGATGGACTTGTGTCTTTTTTCAACCTAATTTACTATCTTACTATCCCTCCTGCCTCTTGTCACCTGTCCCCATTTCAATTACACAAACACCATACATATTACCCCTTCACCCCATGTACTCCTCACTCTCCATTACCCAAAAGTCATCCACACTCTCTTTCTTCATCTCATGATCCCTCATTTTCTATTACCCAAACACCCACATTCTACTTCCACTCCCTTTCTCCCTCACTCTCCATTACCCAAAGATCAGCTCCCTGAACCACTGTGTTACACATTATCTTTCTTAACACAGCTATATATTATCACTGTTACCCATTTTACCCCCAATGTCCATCATAATGATAGTCTCAACCTAATGTCAGCCTATGTGAATCTCGCTACACATCTTAAATTCCCTTTCCATTATTTATACATGTCATACACACATCACCCACAAATCAATCAGCATGTCCTGGAAACTTTAGGATAGGCCATATCCTGGCCCCAGGAAAGCATGCATGTGTTAAGCATTCCTGGAGCAGACATTACATTAGGGTGATTTCCCTTTGAGTTCAGGATGGGGAGCATTCTCTAAGGGATATAAGGATAGGTAGAAGCTGCGGTACTGCCATTTTCTTGAGACCTCTTCCTTGTCAAGTGGCTCACCTCCCTTCAATTCACTTTATTGCCATATTTGTTAGCACTGTGATTTTTGCTAGAATTTTTATATTTTTGTATCCTAATTGTCACAAAAAATCATATAGTAGCAGAAAGGTGTTATTTATGTACAAAGGTAATTTTTTTGTTAGACCAGCTCTAAAGGGGGATAGCTTACAGGTGAGTAAATGCTGGGTGTAAGGCTAAATGTAGTAAAGTTAAGAATGACTGCTAAGTATTGGCCATCTCACTCTATTAGGTCCTTGGACCAAAAGGTTATTGCAATGGTCTTGGTGCCAACCAGGTGACTGGGTATTTAGGCAAGTTATCAGTGATTGGAGGCCTTTCACACATCGTGGCCACCTTTGTGCCTAACATTGCTCTTAACATTTTAACAGTTCTATCAAAAAGGCTGTAGTCGGTTTCTGCGAAATATAGTGTCTCAAGTGGTATCTTATTTGTACAAATGGGATTCTTCCTGAGTCCTAGGTAATATGTTAATCACCCTAACAAATAATACCAATAAACTGTGGTGAGGACCTACATGATTTATCCAAAGACAATGTTATTGAGAACTCTATGACAAGAGAATGTAAGCAGATTCACTGCAGAGGAATGGTATTAGAAAGGTAATGGAAAACATTGGTAAATAAAAAAAAAAGTGTTAACATATCTATTCATATAAAAATATTGAACAAAATAAACATGAGGAATATAATTTCCATTTTACAAGGGACTATATTTCCTTTGTTTGAAAGTGATGTTGTTTTTAAGTGTAATCTATTTTCTGACTAAATAAAAACAGTACATGCTATTAGCAATCCAAAAATTAAATATAAATTGTGCAGGAGTATGCACACTCATATAATGTAAAGCTACAGAGCTTCTGGCAGTGGGTAACAACTGTGAAATTAAATCTTTATATACCCTTGGATCCTTCATGAAGAAGGGTTTATGGCAACATCAAAAGACACCGTAATATAATTTATTAAGGAGCATATTCTTTATTACGAGTACTTCACAGGAAGCAAGGCTAGAGACTTTAGTAAACCATGCAAAATCCTTTATTTTATCCCTGCTAGCAAAAACCCAGCATGTTTTATCCAGAAGGTCGATGTTTTCAAGCATGATGATAAAATATATCCAAAATAGTATTTCACTTTTTGAGCCTTCTCATTGAACTATCATATTACCTTAAGATTCCTTAACCAATCGAGCATGCGGCCGGCACTTAAGGACCACGGAGCTTTTTTTTTTTTTGCTTTTTTTTTTTTTTGTCATTCCGTTTCAGGGCTCCCCGAATTCAGTGACGGCCCTGGCACGTCATGGGTCCTTATGGCTCGCCGAGCCATGACGTGCCACGACCATCAAGGGTCCTTAAGGGGATAAAAGTAATTTTATCTAGTAATAATGTACACATAATAGAATAACATAGTAATTCATTTTTGTGTTCCCAGATTGAAATATAAATCTAATCATTTTTAATAATAAAAATATATTACCATAGTATTTTAACTATATTTTATACATGCATGGAAAATATACTAGCCAATTAAGAGCAGTTATATAAAGACAATGTAATTTAATAAAAAGAAAAAAAAAATAGGGAAAGAATGCACATTTGATTTACCTTGCTGATAGAATTAGGATCAATAATTACATTGCTGACACTTGTGTTTTCTTACCTCAGGCTACACCTTATTCACAGTAGAAACAAGGAACAAGTCAAGGACAGACGAACTTTACAACAAGCATGATTCACTTAAATTGGGCTTTTAACTCTTTGAGCACAAGAGGGGGTACGCAACTCATTGCTTTGTAATGCGTTGCGTACCCCTCTGGCACTCAAAGGGTTAACCCCTTGACTGAGAGAGAGGTCTTCAGCACATTGCTTTTCAGTGCATTGGATACCTCTGTAGCATTCCAGGAATTAAAAGCCCCTTTTTAATGGCAAATTTGGGAACATTTATATATCCTCTAAAGTGCAATTATTTTGCCCTCATTATTGCTCCTTGTTTATCTTGTGCATAAGGCCCACTGCGTATGTATGGACATTAACAATTATTTCTTTCACTTATATTATAATCAATGGCCCTTTATAAAACCAG
Source organism: Rhinophrynus dorsalis (assembly GCA_037306005.1). NCBI lineage: Eukaryota > Metazoa > Chordata > Amphibia > Anura > Rhinophrynidae > Rhinophrynus > Rhinophrynus dorsalis. Next base: position 412,015,002 of record CM074719.1, on the reverse strand, counting down.
TAAAATCCTTATTGATAAAAGGTACACATTAATATATATAGAAGTAAAAAATATTACATATAATATTGTCTATACCCATGCAAGTCCTAACATCTTGCACAAAACATGATCTACTGTTTTTCTTGCTATTAAGTCAACTTTTAATAAATGATAGAATGTGAAGATAATTGATTCACATTAATATATTCTCTCTTTCAATATTTACCTTGATTTCATAACGTATGATCAAAGATGGACAACTCTGACAATCTAGATTTTAAAGTTATCCTTATTTCACCACAAACATGCAATTGTTCATCATTTAAAAATAAATGGATGTAATTGCATGGATGCAGACATGACAGATGCCTAACATTTTTTCAAACTGAAGCAGGCAGAGTGTATGAACCTATTTAAGCACCACCCTTAAAGGGTTAGTTTTACCATGTGCAGTAAGCAAAGGAAAGTTTGAGGTCCTGTGGTGCTTCTAGCGACTGTCATGCCCACTTCCATGAACATGTGATCCAGGAGTGACTGAGTAGGTTATCTCTCGAACAATAGCACAAAGGTAAAATTCATATAGGAGATTAGAGTTTTCTGGCAAGTGTGTGTGGGTGGGGGGTATTATTAGGAGTTTTCTGGTAAGTGTGTGTATGGGTGGGGGTATTATTAGGAGGTTTCTGGTAAGTGTGCGTGGGTGGTGGTGGGGTATTATTAGGGGTTTTCTGGTAATTGTGTGTGTGGGATGTATTATTAGGTATTATTAGGCGTTTTCTGGTAAGTGTGTGTGGGTGGGGGGTATTATTAGGAGTTTTCTGGTAAGTGTGTGTGTATGGGTGGGGGTATTATTAGGAGGTTTCTGGTAAGTGTGTGTGGGTGGGGGGTATTATTAGGAGTTTTCTGGTAAGTGTGTGTGTATGGGTGGGGGTATTATTAGGAGGTTTCTGGTAAGTGTGTGTGGGTGGGGGGGTATTATTAGGAGTTTTCTGGTAAGTGTGTGTGTATGGGTGGGGGTATTATTAGGAGGTTTCTGGTAAGTGTGCGTGGGTGGTGGTGGGGTATTATTAGGGGTTTTCTGGTAATTGTGTGTGTGGGATGTATTATTAGGTATTATTAGGCGTTTTCTGGTGAGTGTGTGTGGGTGGGGGGTATTATTAGGAGTTTTCTGGTAAGTGTGTGTGTATGGGTGGGGGTATTATTAGGAGGTTTCTGGTAAGTGTGTGTGGGTGGGGGGTATTATTAGGAGTTTTCTGGTAAGTGTGTGTGTATGGGTGGGGGTATTATTAGGAGTTTTCTGGTAAGTGTGTGTGTATGGGTGGGGGTATTATTAGGAGGTTTCTGGTAAGTGTGCGTGGGTGGTGGTGGGGTATTATTAGGGGTTTTCTGGTAATTGTGCGTGTGGGATGTATTATTAGGTATTATTAGGCGTTTTCTGGTAAGTGTGTGGGGGTGTGGGGTATTATTAGGAGTTTTCTGCTAAGTATGTAGGTGTGGGGTATTAGGAGTTTCCTGGTAAGTGTGTGTGGGGGGTATTATTAGGAGTTTTATGGTAAGTGTGTGTGTGTAGGTGGGGGGTATTATTAGGTTTCTGGTAAGTGTGTTTGTGTGGGTATGGGTGTGGGGTATTATTAGGAGTTTTCTGGTAAGTGTGTGGGGGGTGGGGGGTATTAGTAGGAGTTTTCTGGTAAGTGTGTTTGTGTGGGTATGGGTGCAGGGTATTATTAGGAGTTTTCTGGTAAGTGTGTGTGGGGGTGGGGGGTATTATTAGGAGTTTTCTGGTAAGTGTGTTTGTGTGGGTATGGGTGCAGGGTATTATTAGGAGTTTTCTGGTAAGTGTGTGTGGGGTGGGGGATATTATTAGGTTTCTGGTAAGTGTGTGTGTGTGGGTATGGGTGCAGGGTATTATTAGGAGTTTTCTGGTAAGTGTGTGTGGGTGGGGGTATTATTAGGAGTTTTCTGGTAAATGTATGTGTGTGGGGTGGAGGGTATTAGAAGTTTTCTGTTAAGCATGTGTGTGGGGGTGGTATTATTAAGAGTTTTCTGGTAAGTATGTGTGTATGTGTGGGGGGTTTTCCTCCAAGTGTGTTTGGGTAGATGGGGGATATATTAGACGTTTTCTGGTATGTGTGGGGGGTATTATTAAGAGTTTTCTGGTAAGTATGTGTGTATGTGTGGGGGGTTTTCCTCCAAGTGTGTTTGGGTAGATGGGGGGTATATTATACGTTTTCTGGTATGTGTGTATGTGTGGGGGGTATTATTAGAAGTTAGTTCTTCTCTGATTTATCTACCTGTATTTAAGCAGGGATAACTTAAAAATCTTCAGTTGCCTACTACTCCTTATTCCTAAACCAAGAATATGTTACTGAAGTAAAAAAAAAAAAAGCAAAAAAAAATTAAAGAATATACTGTAATTAATACACAAGGATCAAGAATTTAGAAAAATTATTATGTTCAAATTCTTACATGTACTGAAATTTTACAGGCAGGCATTGCATTCTTGTAGACATTTTTAAAGATGACCTTTTCAAAAAGCAACTACCGTATTTGCAATTCATACAGGCAGACATTTAAACTTTAAAGAAAGAGCCAACTGTACTGTGCTCCTTTCATGCTGTTTCTAACATATGCAAATTGTCAAAATGTGCATGCTTTTTTAGTTCATTTAGGTCTTTCTATTGCATTTTAAGCAATTTCTTTTCAAGTTTGTTGCACTATATAAGTACAACTGCTACTTTCACACAATAAGTGAAGTATGTTTTTGTATTACATTATTGGTGCAATTTAATAAGCCAAAGAGATGTAATTCTAGAGCAAACCAACTGCACCACAGGGAAGAAATAACTATTGACAACATTCCCAGTGAATTAAATGGGGATTTAACCCCCCTGAATGATAGAGGTCTCTAACACATTGAGAAGAAATGTGTTTGAAGATCTTTCTAGCATTCAGGGAGCTAAAAGTCCCTAAATCATTGAGAATTTTCATTTCTCCCATACGAGTTAGCTGGTCTGCTCCATAATAGCACCTCTGGCTCACTGAGTTACACTATATGTTTGTGATTGGTTGAAAATAATAATTGTATTACTGGCTTTATGTTCACATTTTCTCACAAACAGGAATTTTTATGATAAAATCCAGTGATACATGCATTTTCGTAATTATCCAGTAGTGTTTAAAATGTTGGTGCCTGGAATTTTAATAATTTATATTTTCATACAGTTAACTTCTTGGATGCTAGAAAGGTCTCAAAAGGAATTTATGTTACAAGGGTGCTGGCAATGATGCGTTAATGAAATGGGCTCTAGTCAAGTTATAACTAAGTCATGTGTTTGAATGTTTATTTGGAAGCTCTTGGATGTAAACACATGTAATTGAAGTGAATTGGAAGACTTATCATGCAGCAAATATTAACCTGGATTCCAATTCAGGTGATAACTGTATTATTGGATTTCTCTACAACTTTCACCAATTACTTCAATAAGACTCCGTGAGATGAGATCATTGAGAACATTTATCACCTACAATGCAACCCAGCCCATAATGAGTCTGATTTATTAAGCATATGACATCAAGAACGGATTAAATATATTTTAAACCAATGAGCAAGGGGTAAATTTGTTATGACCATTAAGCTTTTCTGGACTTAGTAAAGGTACCTGTGGTTTTTATAAAGAGGTGCTAGTGTTCCTTTAAAGGAACAGTAAACTTTTGTATGAAAAAATATATAGGGTAGGGTATTTCCTGTTGAGTAACAGAAGGGTGCTCCTACTGCTGATATACGCATATTTCCAGAGTTATTTCAGTTTAAACCCCTATTTATTTACATTAGCAGTGACCTATAGTGGTCAAATCCCAATTAGTTCTCCTGTTACATGCTAAAGAAGAGGAAAGTCAGAGACTTACAGTTCTCCGTAGAATGTGGTAGAAACTGCCTGTCACTGCCTGTCAGTTAGAACTATCCTATTTAATAATTCACTAGGATGTTTGTCATGAAGCAGTCATGCGCAATAGAGACTGCCCGCATTCAGGGGAAGTTTCTACTGCGCATGACTGCATTGCATGAGAGAGGTGAAGCAAGAATGCATTGTGTGGAGCAGTGAGGTAGCGGCCTCTTAATCCTTTGCGTGCCAGAGGGATATGCAACGCATTGCAAAGCAATGTGATGCGAACCCCGTTGGCACTCAAAGTGTTAACATTACCTGGACCTTGGCCAGTGTACACGGGCTTTTACACTAGTCAGGAAATAAACACAGTAAATTAACTTCTGAATAAAACAACTGACAGCAGTGGGGCTGCATTTGTTTTATTCAGCAGGGAAAGCTCTATAACATATACATTTTCATAAAAAGAGTTTACTGCTCCTTTAAGGAAAACAGATTCAGGCCAATCTTATCTCTCATTCTGTTAGAAATGACCCCAGTGTGTGGGCTTGGCAATGCGTTGTGAAACCCTTAGGCACTCAAAGGGTTAATAGCACAGTGTGTGATAATATTGGTACAGTGCCACAAATGGCTACTGCAACTTATACAGGCAGTTTCCGGTTATTTTAAATAAACTAAAAGTCTTAGGCAAATAGGTCCACTTTAATGCAGTTAGCTAAAATCTATTCAAATTGTGGTAATTATATACTGGCCCCTATGATGCAGTTGGTTTGCTCCATAATTGCTCCAGTTCTTCTTTTTTTTTGTGCATCAACTTCAATGATTGTAATGGAAGTATTGTACTCATTCAAGCAGTATAAATGGGTATCTTAAATGGAAGATAATTGTGTGTAACTAATGTATTTCCACCTATGATCTTTGAAATGTCTATCCTGGTTACATTTTTGTGAATAGGAGATAATTATGTTGTTGCTTCAGTTCATGTAAATGCAAATGGACACACCGTGATAATGTTTGCATCTCTGTAAATGTTCATCATTGTGTATTATCGACAGGACAATGGGGAATGCATTCATGGAGGTTCAGTGAGAGCACAACTTTTTACTTTGCTTCACTGATGTGCACAGTCACATGGCAGAGAACCACACAGTGAAGTTTTCATTGTTAGCGACAGAGGTTACATACAAAATGTAAAACTGAATTAATCATGTAATTCAGTAGATACTAAAGATATCTCCAAGGCTTTGCAGAGTACATCATTAATAGCTTTGGTGTATGTTTAGCTGTTATGTAGAAAGAAGCACTATTATGTACTATTATGTCAGTTGCAGTTATAACCTGTTAGCCTGTCACACAGTGATAGAGCTGTTACTATCACGTTCTATGGAGGATTGTAGCCAGTGACTCACCTCTCCTATAGAATTCAACAGAATAACCATTTAAACACTAGGTGAAATGTAGGTGAACTGTTTTTACTCAGCAGGACAAGCCACACAGCAGTCTATTTCCCCACAAAAATGGTTTACTTGTCTCTTAACGGGGCACTAACATCTAAAAATTAAATTGGGTTATATAATTTTAAATATCATGTACTTCCACATGCAATGGCACCTGCAGAATTTTTTTCTTGGGGGGCGGGGGTCCAGGCCAGACTGACCAGACCCTATATTTATCCAGTGTTGGCAAGTACACCCTCTTGCCTCCCCTGACGACGCCCATGTCCTGGTGGCCTCTGTAAAATTGAGTTATTTTATGTTAGATCCCTAAATTCTACTTCAAAACCTGAATTTCTCATTTTTGTGTAGACTGTTCTATATAAACACACATATACACATTTGGTTACTTGATTGTGCAGAAATAAAACTGTTAACGTATTCAGATTAGCAATCAGAAAGGTGGTTACCTCAACTCAGTCCAATAAAATACATTACAGAGCAATCAATTATTAGAAACCCTGTGAAGATTGCTAAGGAAAAGAAAGCCCTGGATTCCTAGAAAACACAGAAAGGGAAGTTGCCTGAGAGGTATATAAAGACTAGATTTTAGGCCCCAGAAAACAAATTGAATATTTTTTACAGTGGTTAGTATGTAGTACAAGGCATTTAAGGGTGCATCCCCCCTGATCTTTGTGTTCCTTTAACTAACAGTGTAGGAAACAAATGATTCTATATCTGTCTAGCTTTGCAACATTTTCTAAACGGAGAATGACTTGTGTTGGTTATAATCAAGTGATACTTTTTCAGATTACTTTTCCTAGTTTGCATGCCTCACCAAATTAAAGTGGAAGTAACACCTTATGTCAACAAACATTTATTTGACCATCTATAGGTTAGCATTATTTTTTTTTTAACCTTTTAGTTGCCAGAAAGATATCTAATGCAGTGTGCTGGGTACCTCCCATTCAAAGGGTTACATAGTTTATGAGATATTTAGTTTTATTTAGGTGTCACTTATGCCGATTAGACAGTGTTATTTGTCACAGCCGTGTGCCAATATTAACATTCTACAGTGCTCTTCCCAATTGCTTTGTTCTTCCATCCTACTTAATTTGGCAACTGAAGAAGGGAGGTTCATAATACACCTCTCCGCAAACAATGCCACCCAGCAGTGGCCGCAGTGCAGTGATGCGCAGTACAGACTGCCCGCACTGTGGCCAATACGGAGCAGGGCGCTCCAAATTCAGACCGTAGACCTGTCTGTGCACCGAGGCCCGCATCGTTATCAGCAGCGGCGTGGGCAGTCTGTACTGTGCATGACTGCAGTGCATGCAGCTGTCTGTACTGCGCATGATGGCTTCTGACAAACACACACTTAACGAATATATATATATATATATATATATATATATATATATATATATATATTTTTTTTTTTTTTTTTTTTTTCTAGTTTATATCTGAGTGCCAGAACAAGCTGTAATGGTAGCTGGGGGGGGAGATCAGTGTTAGTATTTGACACACAGCTGTGTCTGCCTGTTTCATAGCCTAAAATACCTAACATATAGGGAATTTTGAAATTGCTTTCAAATGAACTTAAGTTGCCCTAAGGTGTTACCTCCATTTTAACCCTTTGGACACTAGAGAGAAATCTCTAACTCATTGTGAAGCAATGCACTGGAGTACTCTCTAGCATTCAAGCAGTTAAAGCTCTTCTCATTTTTTTTTTTTTTTTTGGTGAAAATTTCTCATTATTCATTGGCTGAAGGAGCATCCTCAGAATCACTGTTTAAATCAGTATTTGACATGTGAGCTCAGCAAGCAGCCAGATGAAAGGCTTTAGGCCAATTTCCCAGTTGGGGCAAAGTTAATTAAAATTTTCACCTCAAAGGGAAACTTTTGAACATATAAGTACTGTATGTAAACAGCTTGGACTCCAATTACCCTAATTATCTACTGTAGGAGGAGGCGAATTGCCGTACAAGAACAAATCTGGCCTGAATGTTATAAATAATGGTTGCATTGCATAATTGTTCTGACACTCCGCTATCACTAAACATTTTTTTATCATCTTAGAATGAAAATCTTTTACAGCCATATTTACAAAACCTAAGAAGAGCAATGCTGGATCAAACCAACTGCACTGTAGGGGAAACAAACATACTCATTGGTTTAAATGGGTCATTTAACCCCTTTTCAATATGTTGGGATTCTCTCTTGCATTCTAGAAATTAATTGTTTGAGTGCCAGAGGTATCCAATGCATTGCAACAGGTTAAAAGATCCACTTATCAATACCTGTGGTGCAATTGCTCTGCACCATTATAGTGCCTTGTTTTCTTGAAGAAGGCATAGGCTATAGCAAACGACTCATTCACTAAACAAACTGGGGATGAACCATAATTAAATTAACAAATACAAACATATTCAACATATGCAACTATATAAATATACAAATATATAGCTTAATTATATATTAATATAGATATATATTAATATATCTATATCCGAACATATACATCCCTGCCGAGCCATCCCACTTATTCCCCAATCAGTTACCCTCCCACGCATGGCCAAATAGACTGAGCTCATGCTTAGAACTTTTCTAATTACCAAACGTTTCCAACCAATTACCCCAAGTGGGCCAGCCCAAGCCAGCACCAACGGGTAACTTCACTACCGTCCGGGTCAAACTTCCCTAGGGTTTCCTCTCTAAGGAACAATCCTCCTTTATTTTCCTTTGATATTTATATATACCCAACAAAAAGGCAAGGATCACACACTCATTTCATCCCTCAAATCCAGTTAATAGGAAGGGAGAGAGGGAGTGAGAGATGCTAACTCACCCAGTCTCTTCGCACAATTAAGCCTCACTTCCTTCCCACTAACAAACTCCCTTTAAACTACCTCCCATCCAACTACCTAATTTCCTAACCCTCCCCTTCTTCATGACTCCCCTCCGCTAGGCTCTCTGAGGGAGTTCTTTACTACAGTGTTCCGGTTTTAAGATGAACACTCAGACCAGATCGGTAAGGTAAAAATGACTATTAGAATAAATTGCATACACAAATATAGGCTACTGCAGTGAGGAATAAGCACTAACCCTACCTGGACGATCCAGGCACACAAAGGGTCAATAGGTAACACCCAGAGAAATACTGCAACTCCCAAAGGGAGTGAGCCCAGCGCTGATAGGGAGGTGGACACAGAGAGTGAACAGAGTAAAACTGTCAGTGCTATGAAAACTGTACTGGTACCTCTCTTGTGCATACCGCTGGAGGCGGATAAGAGAGCAGCTTAAGCACGAATGCTCAGCCTCTGGTCGACAAAGTAATAGCGCCACGCGGTGCATATCTACAATTGTAACAAAATGGCCCAGCACGTACCAGTGGGCCAAACGGAGGCAACCAAGCAGTACAACCGGACATGATCAGAGATGGAATGGAAAATCGGCCAGTGTAGTTAGCCACGGAGCGGTACACAGCCAGATGCGGTCAGTAATGGAGCAGGTTCTCAGCCAGATACAGTCAACAACAGAGCGGGTTCTCAGCCAGATACGGTCAGCAACGGAGCGGGTTCTCAGCCAGATACAGTCAGCAATGGAGCGGGTTCTCATCCAGATACGGTCAGCAACGGAGCGGGTTCTCAGCCAGATACGGTCAGCAATGGAGCGGATTCTCCGCCAGGTACAGTCAGCAATGGAACGGCAGCACACAGGAACTCAGGATACAGATCAAATGTCAGGAACTTGTACACCATGAAAGGGCACCATAATGTAGATATGACAGGGTATATAAAGGCCATCACTGGGCGGTGACAAAGGTACTTAGCCAATCAGCAAGAGGTAATGCAAATAGCATTCAGAATGTCGCCACCCGCAGCACAGAGCACGGGCACCGTGATACACGGTAAACCTGGTAAGCGTCTGTAAGAGTTACTGAGGCTGAAATATTAAGAAGAATTTGATCAGTTCAGGACTGGAGCAAAGCACCTGACCCACATTGATTTAAATGGGATTGTTAATCCTTGAAATGCTAAAGCGGTATCCAACGCATTGCAAAACAATGTACTGGAGACTTCTTTTCTAGTCAAGGGGTTATATTTAAATCAATGGAAATTTGGGGAATTTTTAAGTTCCCCTATGGTGTAGTTGGATTTTCCCATATTTGCTTTTGCTCCCAAGTATCTTAGGTCTGCAAAACACTGCAGTTTTGTCACCATAGAATCCAGGATACTGTATGGTGTTACTATAAGATTTATGCTTTACTTATATGCGAGATTAATGTCAACAAACTATCTTTTCAGCCAATCTACACTAAAAAGAGGTAATCGATGCAGCAGAGCTGCATATGTATAAACTTACAAAACAGTACATTAGAGTACACAAACATTTCCACAGATGAGTTCATAAAAAGATGAGCATTGTTGGGGCTACATTTGAACCCATAGCCAGAACCAGATCATTCATTATGGCAACCTGGGCTACTGGCAATATGACAATATGAGGGGCCCTGGCCACAGATCCTGCTGTTGCTGCACTAACATCTTGTGTCAGAGGCCCTTGTTGCTGAAAGACACCAGCATCATCCAGTTGCTCCCATTTCCATTAAAGGAGCAGTAACTTTTTTTTTAATGAAAACCTATATGTTATAAAGCTTTTCCTGCTGTGTAAAACAAGGGTACACCAACACAGTTCAAATAATCAGGAAGTGAATGTACTGTGCTTTACTTCCTGGAAGCTCTAACTGACAGGAAGTGATTCTATCACATTCTATGTCAGTGTATTTCAGTGATTTTTCTCTCCATTAGAATGTGGCATAATAACATAACTAATTGGGATTTGACCTCTACAGAGCTAATGTAAAAAAAACACAGGTTTAAACGGTATTCTCTCTGGATATATGCATCTCACAACAGTGGGAGTACCCTTATTTTCCTCAATAGGAAATACCCTACAATATATTTTATTTTTTATAAAAAAAAGTTTACTGTTCCTTTAAAGCCACAATCCCAGTACCTGCTAGCAACAGTCTGTGTTAGAAGAACCAAATCAAGAGATGTGGTGCCCCAAATTGGTACCTTACATAGGGCCCTATGGAGTTTTAATCCATCTCTGCTCATAGCTGTATCCTTACACTGAATATGTCACTGGTCTTCAAACAGAGAATCATTTTTCTTTAGGATTATCTCCACTGAATAAAAAAATAAACAAGCATTTTTTTCCTGTTTCAGTGAAGAGTTTGCTCCAATCTGATGCCCTTTTTTACAGCTCTCAGCACATCCTCATGACCACCATCAACGTGCATATTATTATATTATATTTTTACTAGTGTAAAAGTCTGTGTACACGGGCCAAGGTCCGGGTAATGTTAACCCTTTGAGTGCTAGAGGAGTACCCCTCTGGCACTCCAAGGGTCAAGAGGTCTTCTGGCACTCAAAGGGTTAAGAGGCCACTACCTCACTGCTCCACGCAATGCATTATTTCGTCACCTCACTCGCGCAATGCAATCATGTGCAGTAGAGACTGCCCGAATGCGAGCAGTCTCTACTGCACATGACTGTATTGTGACAAACATCCTAGCAAATTATTATATAGGAGCATATGTTTAAGAGATCTTCCTATGGCTTTATTTGTTGTTGCTTGATCTAGGGAGTTGTTTTCTCCATGAGATATGCTCCTTATTAGGTTTGATGTATGTGATGCTTTTTGCTAAATTAATAATAATGGTATATTACATTGGTGTGTGGAGCCACCCTGTTTGACCCCTGCACCCTCTTATCATAAAATGTGTGTGTGTGTGTGTGTGTGTGTGTGTATGTGTGTCTGTGTGTATTACAAGTTGTATATTGTAAGTTTAGTTAGGGAGTAATGACTCCTTTTTCTTAAAGTTGCACCATAGAGGGCAAATAAAGAAAAATAAACAACATTAATTTCAATGGGACTTTGACTCCTTGAATGCTGGAGAAGTATCCACCACATTTATATTCTAGCATTCAATTGGTTGAAAGCACCATTTATTCCAATGATTGCCAGAGAGGCATTCAATGCATTGCTCTGCAATGCGTTGTGCACCCCCTCTGGCACTCAAAGGATTAAACCAGTGGGGATTTTTATTTGTCCTGTGTGGTACAGGTGGTTAACCCCAGAATTGCTCCAGTGGTTCCAAACACATCAGCCTATCTTAACCTTTTGAATGACAGAAGGGTACACAATGCATTGTATTATGTACCCCTCTGACATTTAAAGGGTTATTGAAAATAAACTGAGCACTGTATTGAATAGTTTTGCCTTTCCTTTTTACTGTATAGCATGAGGAGCTGTCATAGGAAATATTTACTACTGCTTCTTTGGTGCAATAGACACGTCTCAATCTGCACGTGTATTGTAACATCATCATTGGCCTGTGCATTATTCCAAACCAGCAGTTGGAAGTAAGCTCGAAAAAATTGCTACACAGACATTTACTTGCTAAGAGAAACTCAAAATTAATCTAGCCTGAGGCCTGATACAATACACACAAAATCAGGAAATGAAAGTCTACCTGAAATGTAATAATCTTTCTTATCTATTTTTTGAAAGCAACAGGATCTAGAATACACCTATAAACTAGTAGAAACAATGATATTTGCTGAGAAAGTGGTCCCTAGGGATGCAGTGTTTCATTTAGGTTAAATGGTTGCCCTAGCTTAGATGTTTAAGCATAACTATGAAAAGGCTTCATATATAATTAAATGGCAGCTATCATAAGATAGGTAGGTCTGCTGTCCTAGGAACATACCTTCTGATGAAGCATTGTGAGCTATGCAAACCAATCGGGAAGCAAAATGAGAGTCTGAAAATAGACCCATGAGGCTCCCTTATTGGTCCTGCGAGGAGATACTGATCTGCAGGTCTGAACTCTTGCAGTGCAGTCTCTTTGGTCTGCATGCACAGTCTGCATAGATCCATAAGTTGGGCCTGAAAACACAGAGCATCTATTGAGACTGCACACAAAACCCACAGCATTTGTGACTGAAAGCCACAGCCAAGTCCATTTACTGGCCCTCTGAACATCTCTGCACCGTGCAGCCCAATCTTTTAAATAATGCTGTCTCATAAGAGCAGAGTTAGTAAAACATGATTATATTGCACCATAACCCTTTGCTGGTATGCAACACATTTCTAAAATTTGTTGTAAAGAAATTTGAAGAGAAGCTACATTTATTATCAAGCTTGTTAAAGCAATTATCATTTGTCTTCACACAGTAGAGCCCTTACTTTTCAGTTCATCAATGCTAATACTATACATTTTTAGATCACAGGTCTTCATCCCCCCCACCTCCTGAAAGGGTTTCCCCTGTTTTGTAACCCCCCCCCTTTTATTTGTATGTAATAAAAAAGAAGACATACACTTTTAATACAGTTTTCCATTTATATCCACAATCGTGCTCCTCACTTGCACCATAACATATTAATCTACCACGGACTTCTGCATACATGTGTACTACACTCCGAGTGCTGGTGTAGAGCACTAAAAACATGCTCACACAGCCTTAGTAATTACAACAAGAAACACACACTTTCACTATTTGCTCACTGCAAACAACTCACTACATTTTATGCATTTTATTACCTACCTTGGCAAATTACATAAAAAACAACCTTGGCCCTCAAACAGCAACAAATGGCAATTTCACTTTCAAAAAAGGTCCCCCTTTGTGCACTGCAACATAAAGAATATAAATCCCGAAACGGATGAACTGAAAGCATGGTGAGATGACTTGTACAAACCCAAAAATCATTTTTCTTACCAAATCTTGATTAAGCCCTAAAATATCTGATAGTGCTTTTGCCATTCAAGGACACTCATCCTTTAGGGAAGACTGAGCAAAGTGAGGAGGAGGTGTCTATAAACTTTACACTTTTAAATGATTCTGGTAATTCTGATTCTTATGAATACAATGTTGCCAAAATAGCTTTTTCATTCTCAAAACAAATAATATGCCATCACAGTCCCTTTTGAACATAACCTACCCCCTCAATGAGATTGCCACTCAAAATAAGAAACGCGAGCTGTTGGTTCTTGGAGACATTAAAGGGATAGTAATGTTTCATAATAAAAGCAGCTCTAATTAATCATCATAGTATTTGGACTTTGGAGAGTGTTATTTCAATTCTGTCAGAGTTGTAGTTCAAGAGTAATTCAATGACAAAGTATCCCCCTCCTGCCCCTTTTACTGATGTAACACTGCTCAGCCAGAGCAGAATGGAGGTGCCCAGGTAGACTTCAATTAAGATAAGGGAAAAAGCTGAAAAGCTTGTCAAAGGAGGCAGGGCTTTCATTGTTCTGCTAAGAAGAATATTGTCCCTTGCTGTTATCTGTCTGGTCTATGGACTGCATTCCACATCTGAGAAGAGATGGCTTACACTAGGTAAAAGGGGCGGGAGGGGGAAACTTTGCTTATGAATATCTCTCAAACCATAATGGTTTGAGACATAAGACATATCTTTCTTCATGTTTTTTTAATGCCTACAAAATAAAATAAAGATAAAATGTTAATTGGCTGGACTCCAGTAATGAATGATTCTATTCATTGTTTTAGACATTGAACTTATCACAGCTAATATCCTCCCATATTTACAAAAAACCTAAAACATCTAAATCATAGTCTGCTAGATTGGATCATTTCACCCTGCCCGAGCAGAATCCAAGATTCAGGTCTTCTAGCACTGTGTTTACAAAATAACAAATCAAATCATGTCCCAAAGTCATATTTAATAGACCATTTTGACAATTTGATCTCTAGTCTTTCCTAAATGATCTACAAAATTACCCACTGTATTGATTACACTTAATACCTGACCTATACTCAGCAATTGACTTTTTTTAATTCATAATTCTTGCAGGTCTGTGATACCCATGCCCCACTAAGGAAGATCAAGGTCTTGATTGGCCTGCTTGAGTTATACAGTTTCAGAGATGCCTTATGGACGAAATTTAAACAAACTGGCTCTGCTTATGATCACACTGCCTATAGGCCATAGTGGAATATCTGCACAAAGAAAACAAAACTATCAAAAGATCAATATTTTACCAACAACTGAAAATGCAGCCTCGGTCACTGCCCATCTATTGCATCTGGGTCTGGCCAACTACCAGCAATGTTATTAAAGCTCAGTGCCTCAGTCACTGCCTGTCCTATTGTATTCCTAATTAATACCTCTCTGTCATCCGGGTATATACTCAAAGCCTGAAAAGTGGCTATAGTTGTGCCTATCCACAAAAGTGGGGCTAAAAATGTAGTCTCAAATTACAGACCAATACCCTTCTCCCACATTATCTAAAATCCTATAAACATGTGTCTACATGCAACTATAAGTATTACCAACTGTCCAGTTTCTTCATAATGCTGCAATCAGGCTTTTGTCCAAATCACTCAACAGTCATGGCCCTCCTAAAATGATGCAATGATATCTATACTGACATGGAAATTGGTGAATTCACTTGTCACGGTTTGCAAGCAAGACATGGAGTTAGACGGTATGGTAAAATCACCTTTATTAAAATGAATAGCAATATAACGAGTAGGTAATCACAGGGAGTAGCAGAGAGTAACCCGAGGCACAGAGACTAACAGAAATAGAAGTATACCTCCAGGTCCCCAGACTTCAGAGACTAGGCCAAGGCCAATGCTATTCTTAATGCCAGATAGGAAGAGTGTGTTCCCAAACAATCTCCCCTAAGGATGGTAACCGGGGAGAAGACTGACTCACGTCTGCAGTCAGCAAGGAGAAGGCAATTACCTGAAAAGGAAGGCAACAAGGTGACACTGACTCACGCCTGCAATAAGTAAGGAAGAGTCTACTAGAGCCACAGGTCTGCACCATATAGGGTGTCCACTAGACAGGAAGAACACGGAGGGTAGCAGGACAGAGCCCCAGGTCAGCACCAGGCTGGATAGTCAGACAAGCCAGGGTCATACATGGAACGGGTAGTCAGCCAGAGCCACAGGTCTGCACCAGTTAGGATGTCCACTAATGAGGAGGCAATACCGAGAGTAGCTGGACACAGCCCCAGGTAAGCACCAGGTTGGATAGTCAGACAAGCCAAGGTCATACATGGAATGGGTAGTCATCCAGATCCACATGTTTGCACCAGTTTGGATCTCCAATGGGTAGGGAGCACACAGAGAGTAGTCAGACAGAGACACAAGTCAGCACTAGGATGGATGGTCAGACAAGCCAAGGTCATGCACAGGAAATCAGGAACAAGTAAGATACTACTGCACAGAACAACAGCGTAAGGGTAACTAGATAAGAATCCAGTTCCCTTAAATACCCAGAACCAGGAAGTAGCTGGGTGGAGCTACCAGCCCCAACTGCATAAAGCTGAGGCCTGCGACATACTGCAGCCTTTCACCCGGAAATGTTGCACCGAGAGGAGATTCGGTCGACCCTGCTTCAGAACAAACGACAATTTGCACAGCCTCGTCAATTTGGCAGAGGACTTGGGCAACTGCTAGAGACGCCCAGCACGCCCAGACCCAATCCTAGAAATGATGCATGGGTTGACGCCGAAATTACATTTCATGCCATCCTAGCCCTGCGTCAAGGCCGGAGGCATCGCTGGAATTAAGGTAAAAACAATATGGTAATGGAGAGAAACAGCAATGTAGTCTTGCTGTTAAAATATTTTTTGAATAAAAAAAAAATCTTCTTCTGTACTTAAAGAATAATTAACACCTCCTAATAATATCCCCCACCTACCCTACAATTGACATAAAATCCTATAAACTGTGCCCTTGTGCCTCTAGAGATAACATCAATTAGTCTTGGATTTCTATAGAGGTGGATATAACAGGTGCTGGCAGATGAAGCAGGCAGAGTGCACAGATAGGTGTGCAACATGATATACAATCCTCTGGTTCCTTAAAATGGTTACATTACCATGTGCAAAAAAGTCTGAGTCCTGTCATGCTACCAACTGCCATGTCTACCTCAATGGATATGACATTCACTACTGCTTGTGAAGATGTTGCGTCTTGAACAAAGAAGACAACATTCATTAATTTATCAAATGGAACCTTTTAAGCCCTTCATTACCAGAGAGGTCTCCAATGCATTGCTTCTGTGTGTGCATGAACATACATTAACCTTCAAAGAACTAGAGGTGTGAGCAATGCATTATGAAACAATGTGTTGCAGACCCCTCTGATCCTTAAAAGGCCAGGATTTCCATGTGCATCAATCATATTTTGCTCCTGTGATCCTGCCTTAAATCATCATTTCCATCTCTGCATATGACATGTAGGATGGATAAAAGAAATCTCATGAACCAAATTTATATGGGCCATTAGGATTTTCTGGCCAGAGAAGGTACATGGGAGTTTATTATCCTATAAATTAATGGGGAATTTCATTTGTTCCTATGGTGTTGCTGGTTTGTTTCATAATTGCTGTGATTGTACTTTACCCATAGTTCCCATAACAGGTCTTTCTGCCCAGGATGTGGCATTCAGTGGGTTAAAGTAGCATTTAAAGCATTTGGAATGGTGGCAGTTTTCCTTATTACATCAGCATCACTGTAAGTTTCCATTTTAAAGTGACCCTATCACCTAAAAACAACTGGTGATATTCAAAATCATATATATGTTGTATTAGCCATTTTTATTTAGAAAACTTGTTTTTGAGTTATTTACAGGGATGTAGTACAGACACTTCCTGTCTCAGCCCCACATTGCCCCCCCCAACCATTGATACTGCTTAGCAATCCAATGCTCATCTTCCCCAGCTTTGAAAGAGTTTAGTAAGTGAGGAAGTAATACAGGCTAGGACAGGAAGTTCCTGCATGACATGCCTTAATTAGCATAATCTATCAATCTAACTACATATACAAAATGGCTTATATATCGCAGACATGATTCTGAAAGTTGATAGGGTCTCTGAGTGCCAAAGAAGGTATCCAACACATTGCAATGCAATGCTCTAGATAGCTCTTGGGTACTCAGAGTTCTAAAAGCCTCATTTATTGTACTTAATACATCACCAAAAGAGTTCTAAAACAATGTTGGTGATT
The DNA here is from genome assembly GCA_037306005.1 of Rhinophrynus dorsalis. Taxonomy (NCBI): domain Eukaryota; kingdom Metazoa; phylum Chordata; class Amphibia; order Anura; family Rhinophrynidae; genus Rhinophrynus; species Rhinophrynus dorsalis. The sequence goes on along the minus strand of CM074719.1, from coordinate 411,997,651 downwards.
TTTAAACAGTTTACAAAATCACCCATTTGTTGCATTAGCCATTATTATTTAGAAAATTAGTTTTTTGAGGTATTAAGATACAGATAATGTTACTTAAGGAATGCTATGCAGACACTTTCTGTCTAAGACCTGCATTTAGAGTTGTCAGATCAACCCTGAAAAGAATGCATGCTGCAAGGCTAGAAGGGAACCATTAATCATCACTGCCGCCCTATGGCATGTATTTTTCATATATGTCCCTTCTTAAAAGAGATGATCTTTCAGCACTACCTACATTACTTCCCCCACTCAGACACGTAACCCTGTCAGTACTGGGGGAGGAGTACAATGCAGTGTCAATATCAGTGAGTAGAGGGTAATGTAGGCATGGCATAATTAGCATAATCCTTAAACCTTAATAACTCCAAATCTAGTTTTCTAAATAAAACAATGGCCGATATAACATTGAGTAATTTTAAAAGCAGTTTCAAAATCGCCAGAGATGTTCCTAGGTGTGTTTTTCTTAAACTGGGTTTACTATACAATTATATCATACACATATGTTGGTGTTTTTTCAAATGGAAGTTTGTTTCAGTTTGTTTATTGGCTTTGAATGTAAGCAATACATAGATATTAAGAAACCATCCATAACGTGAATGCCCCAAATATATTTGACATTTGTTCACATTGAATACTGATGCTATGAAAGAAATGCTTCACTGCACGCACCTTCCTTCAATGATTTCATCTTTGGGGACTGACAGTCTCAAGTAATATGTGTCATGCTCACAGCACATTTTGGCCTCTGTTCACATGGCAATAGGTATTTCAAAAATAGGAATAATTTCATCAGTAATAGGATTCAATGCTGCCTGAAATCTACATAGCAAATTGAGCCAATAATTATAGGCTTCACCAGCTTGACTGCTTGCTTTAAAATTGGGTAATTTAAAGCATATTCACAATGTTAAAGTAGACTTAAAGAATCTCTTTTAATATTCCTGTCATTAGGTCACAATAGTATATATGGTGCATTTGATTGCAGATTTCTACATGCACACAAAGGTATTGGATTTAAACCTGTTTTCTATGGCTGCAAATTAATCTCTGGAGATTCAAGTTGATATTTTCAGAATTCTGTTTCAAAAATATATATTTTATCTCCTTCAATGTTAGAGTAGTCTTCAAAGTGTTGCTGTGAATCTAACATCAAAGGGGTTAATGTTTAACACTCTCAATGTCTCTGGGACTGAAAGGGTTAAGATAGAGCATTATTTCCACTTTTGAAGGCTTTACATAATTTCCCTCCAAAAAACTATGCAAATTACAAGCATTTGTGAAAAGAAAATGGCCCATATTTATAAAAGCAAATCTGAGTTATTAGCATCACTAGGAATTTTTAAAATTTGACCCTAAGATTCAGGGTTTTGACCCAAATCTCAGAGTCTCAGGATAAAGGGCCACATTCTTAGGGTGAGAGAGTCCAATGTTTCTTACTATCTGATCTGCACCAATTAATTCTAATTTTTAATACCTAAATTAGTGATATTTGTCCCAGAAAGGCAGAAGGAGAAGTCCTGCAGATCTTGTGAGTATGTACAAAGTTACATCTCAGAACTGTAGCATGTTAAAGGCTCCCTTAGGACTGTCTGAATCACCTCTGGCCTAGAGCAAACATTGACATAGCACCTAGAATCTACTTTCATCGGAGTGTTAAGGTTTAATATTTCAAAGATCTCAGGATGAGCTAATTTCAGAAGTTTCCTAGTATGGTTATTCTGGAGTAAACCAACTACACTGTATAGGGGGAAATACATTTTCCCACATTTCCATGCACCAGTATCTAGCTTTTAACCGCTTGAATGCTATAGGAGGTCTCCAGTGCATTGCTTCACAATGCATTTGATATTTCTCTAGTATTCAAAGGGTTAAAAGCACAATTTAAATTGTTATGTCCTCTATGGTGCAGTTGGTTTACTCCAGATTAAGTCCAGTTTGCTTTTATAACTATGGGCAAATGGGGGAGATGTATAAAAAGCCTTCTTAGTGTATGTTTAAGAACTGCCGCCAAAATTTGCAACGACACGTCATATTTACAAAGAGGGTAAGTCATTTTTATAGATACGTCTATCTGAGAATATTCAGAGAAAATTTGCAACTGAGAAGATTTTTTCACATATATATCCGTCACTATATGCATCCATTAAGAACAGGTTCTACCTATCGTTAAGATTTAATCACTAAAACTGCCTTTAATTTTCATAATTAGTAAATTTCTATATAATTATATTGCAACACAATTATTATTTGGACAAGATAATTTTTCTCCTCTTTTCAAAAAATCGTCTGACTGGAGTTAGCACTTAGGAAAAATGTCGCTAAACATTTATACATATCCTACAGACTCATTATCGAGAAAAACTTATACATATCCTACAGGCTGATGATAAATCCAGTTTTACGCCCCCCCCCCCCAATTTCTCTAAATACTAACTCCAGTCAGTAGAGTAGAAATGTTCTTGTCCAAATAAAAAATTTGTTGCAAATTAAAAGTTAAAGGCAGTTTTAGTGTTCTTAATGGAATTATATACAGAGATGGAAAAAATTATTTGATCCCCTGCTGATTTTGTACGTTTGCCCACTGACAAAGAAATGGTAGGTTTATTTGAACAGTGAGAGACAGAATAACAACAAAAAAATCCTGAAAAACGCATTTCAAAAAAGTTATACATTGATTTGCATTTTACGGAGTGAAATAAGTATTTGACCCCCTATCAATCAGCAAGATTTCTGGCTCCCAGGTGTCTTTTATATAGATAACAAGCTGAGATTAGGAGCACTCTCTTAAAAGGGAGTGCTTCTAATGTCAGCTTGTTACCTGTATAAAAGACACCTGTCCACAGAAGCAATCAATCAGATTCCAAACTCTCCACAATGGCCAAGACCAAAGAGCTGTCTGAGGATGTCAGGGACAAGATTGTAGACCTACACAAGGCTGGAATGGGCTACAAGATCATCACCAAGCAGCTTGGTGAGAAGGTGATAACTGTTGGTGTGATTATTCGCAAATAGAAGAAACAACCTCCCTCAGTCTGGGGCTCCATGCAAGATCTCACCTCATGGAGTTTCAGTGATCATGAGAACGGTGAGGAATCAGTCCAGAACTACACGGGAGGATCTTGTCAATGATCTCAAGGCAGCTGGGACCACAGTCACCAAGAAAACAATTGGTAACACACTACGCCGTGAAGGACTGAAATCCTGCAGCTTCTGCAAGGTCCCCCTGCTCAAGAAAGCACATGTACAGGCCCGTCTGAAGTTTGCCAATGAACATCTGAATGATTCAGAGGAGAACTGGGTAAAAGTGCTGTGGTCAGATGAGACCAAAATCGAGCTCTTTGGCATCAACTCAACTCGCTCTGTTTGGAAGAGGAGGAATTCTGCCTATGACCCCAAGAACACCATCACCAACATCAAACATGGAGGTGGAAACATTATGCTTTGGGTTTTTTTTTCTGCTAAAGGGACAGGTCAACTTCGCCGCATCAAAGGGACGATGGACAGGGCCATGTACCTTCAAATCTTGGGTGAGAACCTCTATTCTAGTTACATTTATAAATGTGGAGATGGTATAAAAATAAGAACAGGTCAGACATGGTCTTAAATATTCGGAGAAAATTATGTTGCTAAATTATAATAAATAGTGACATTTCTTAATAAATACACTGCTTCACTATTTTACAAGCTTCCTTACTCAATTTCTTGAGTATGTCCTAAACCGTCGTTAATACTTTTATAACTACCAGAGACAATCTTGCCGCCATTTTAATGTTTTTTTTTCAATTAGGTCCACTTTTATAAATCTCCCCCATAGTGACAGCTATGTATGCAAAAATATCTCAATTGCAAATTTTCTCAGAATATTCACATTACACCTCTTAACTCTGAATACTGCCCCTAGAGATTTATCAACAAAAGAAAAAAGGAGCAATTCTGGAGCAAACTAACCACACCATAGGGGACAAATACAAATTCCCTAAATTCCCATTGATTTAAACTGGGATTTTAACCACTGAAATGCTGAAGAAGTCACCAGTGCATTGCTCAGCAATGTTAGATGCCTCCCTAATAGTGTTGAGCGAGCGTGCTCGGCCGATGCTCGGATCGGCTCGAGCATCGCTCTGCTCGGCACATGGCGGTACTCGTACGAGTACCGCCATGTGCTCGCCCGACATGTTCGGGTGAAGAGGATCTGTGCCGGAAGAGGCACAGATCCGAAGACGCTCCGCTGGACCACCAGGGAATGGAGGTACGGGGGCATTGCGGAGATGAAGGGGGCATTGCGGAGATGAAGGGGGACATTGTGGAAGAGGGGCATAGACTCTATGCCCCTCTTCCACAATGTCCCCCTTCATCTCCGCTATGCCCCTCTTCCACAATGTCCCCCTTCATCTCCGCTATGCCCCTCTTCCACAATGTCCCCCTTCATCTCCTATGCCATAGCGGAGATGAAGGGGGACATTGTGGAAGAGGGGCATAGCGGAGATGAAGGGGGACATTGTGGAAGAGGGGCATAGAGTCTATGCCCCTCTTCCACAATGTCCCCCTTCATCTCCGCTATGCCCCTCTTCCACAATGTCCCCCTTCATCTCCTCTATGGCATAGGAGATGAAGGGGGACATTGTGGAAGAGGGGCATAGCGGAGATGAAGGGGGACATTGACCAGGCACCCTCCGCTCATCAGAGCAGGGGGTGCCTGGTTTAATGCTCGAGTGCTCCCATTCATTTGAATGGGGCTCGGGTGCTCGGCCGAGCACTCGAGCATCAGGGGGTGCTCGGTCAGAGCACCCGAGCACCCGAGCATCGGGGTGCTCGCTCATCCCTACTCCCTAATTTTTATATATGTAAAACCCCATTTTAATCAATGGGCAGATTTATTAATCCATACCTGGGGAGTTTGACTTCTGGACTCACAGGAGGGGAGTCCTGTGGTGCCGCTGGGGGAGCTAAATGAGGTGACTGGTGTCACAAAAATGGGCAGGGCTTAATCACAGCTGGGGGGCTTCATAGACATGAAAAAAGAGCTAGGAATAGGCTGGGGAAGGAGGAGAAGTAGATTGGGAGTGGGAGGACCAGACTGAGAAGGAGCAGAAGTGGGCAGAGTTTTCTTAAAAACTCCCCACATCCCAGAGAATCAGCCTCTGCCCGTGAGACCCGGTATCAACAGCAAAAAACCGGAGTCTCCGGGACAGATCCGGAGAGTTCACAGCTATGTTTATAGGGCAGTATGCTTACTCCAGAATTGCACATATTTAACTTAATGAATATGAGGCTTTGCTGAATTAAGTGCAATCCTTAATCCTCTCATAAAATGGCTGCCATTTCTTTTAGCCATGCCCACTTTTGAAACGCTGTTCTCGGAGGACTACAGGAGGCATACAAGATAGTGGAGCATTTGCTATTTACAGTGTCATTTTGATGGAAAAATGTGCTCTTGTTTTTTAGTGAATGCTCCACTTTCTTGTATGCCTCCTTTAGTCCTCCGAGAATAGCGTGGAACTGACAGCTACAAGCATTATGCTTTTAGTGACAGACAACTATTCAGCTTGCTGTTACAGGGTACTAAATCGTAAAGTGCCATCTTTAGGAAGCACTTTACTTGATGTGGTTCTGTAGAGCCCATCCACATTAAATAATAAGATTCTTATGTGTCGACTGTCAAGAAAAAAGAACCAGTGAATAAATCCTCTGTCCTTCAGAGACCAAAAGTACACAGTAAGGCTGGTCTTAAATCTCTGACTGCCAGAAGGGTATCCAACGCATTGCAAAGCAATTTGTTGAATACCTCTCTGGCACTCAAAGGGTTAAGAAACATGGTGCTATTCTGGAATGAGGCAACTGCATAATAGCAAACAAATATTTCCCAAATGTGCTTAAAATTAAATGGGTTATTATGTATTTTTATGTTTAAAGCATCAACAGGTGTGCTAAGCTCTTTATAGTTAACACTTAGTATAGGGGATAAAGTAAGCGCATTATTTAAAGTGGAACTTTCATCAGATGAACACAGAGCCTTAAATCATAATTACATTAGTGATATGCCTAGACATAGTTGTCTTTTCAAGAATAATTGCTGCATTAAAAAAAAAAAAAAATAGAACCTTTTCGGCAGACAGGCATAGGCAGGGATCTTGCTGTGGATGCTCTCTGCACCTGCACGGTCAGTCCCTTCTGGAGCCTTTTGGCACAAAGGCATTCAACTCACCAATGAGAGGGGACAGACAACGCAGACTCAGAGATACCGGCTCTGCAAGATGTCTGCTTTGTTCCCCGCTGCCTGTCTGCCTAAAAGGTTCTATTTTTCTTTAATGCAGCAATTATTCTTGAAAAGACAACTATGTCTGTGCACATCACTAATGTAATTATGATTTAAGGATCTATGTTCATCTGATGAAAGTTTCACTTTAAGTAGATATACAGACATTATCAAGAGGGGTTAACTAGGCATGAATACATTAGGATATTAGGTCCCTGCCCTGTTGGGCTAACAATCTAAATATGAGATGATGACATACAATCACGTAGAGGAGGAAGTCCAGTTTATGACTACTGATATTGCATACGGTTTACATATTACAGTAGTGCTACATTTAAAAGGTGTTCTTTTAGCTTGGATTTTAAAGGGACACTATTGTCCAATAATCATTTTATATTGTTTTGTAGATTTAAAAAAATAAATTATGTGGCACAAATCCCATCTCTCATACCTTCATGGTTTGAGAAATGTTCCCCTCTAAAGTTCCCCCCTCCCTCCCCTTGCACTGACGTCAGCACTCTACTGACAGCAGGAGATCCTGGTCCTGGGACCAGCCTGTGGCTCTGCAGCAGAGCCAAAATAGTGATATTTGAAAAGAATTACTTCATTGAAACTGTCTACAAAGTGTGCCTGGTTTGAAAGCACACTTTGTAGACCGTTCCAATTGAGTAGTTCTTTTTAAATATCACTACTGCGGCTCTGCTACAAAGCTGCCTTGAGTCGGATCTCCTGCTGTCAGCTTTACAGCTGACATGAGGGAGGAGGGGAACTTTAGCGGCGAATATCTCTTAAATCCTAAAGGTTTGAGAGATGGGATTTTCTCCACATAATTTATTTTTTTTAAATCTACAGAACATCATAAAACTATAATTGGAAATTACTGTTCCTTGAAGTTGTCAAGAGTTAACCCTTGCATGCTGAGGAGGTCATCAAAGCATTATGTTATAATGCTTCAGAGATGTGCCTAACATGCAAGTGTTTGAAAGTTACTTTTAAATAAATGGTAATTTGTATTTCTCTTTCATATAGGGCAGTTGGCTTGCCCCAGAACTTTTTGTCATTGAAGAAATCTATTTTAACAGCATTATATATAACACCTGCTCTAGCAATTCAGAAATAGATATTGCATTCTGTATAAATAATTTGGACTAATTCTTTCATTTTGAGGGCTTCATGTTGGCAAACGTCTGCTTAATTTAATTATTACATTTAACTTCAAAATACATAAGCAACTTAATGACCAAATCATTTTCTAAAAAATGAAAGGCAATTGGGGACTAGTTGCTAGGCAAATTTTAGGTGCTATCAATGCTCATTTATCAAGGCTATCCAGTAGGTGTCACTGTTGTTCTAAATGACTGAAAATTTAGAAAGCCTGTTCTTGAATTAAATTTTAGATTAAGAACAACCAAAGTTCATAATTTTAAATATGAAGGAAACAGTGATTATTGTCGAACATCAATGCCAAACTTTCAAAAAACAACATTGATCGATAATATTTGTGAATAAAGAGCTTTACACTTTTTATTTGCTGTAAAGATTTATTCAGATACTGTGTTAGCCCTGAAGTATCAAGACACAATGTTAAGTCCGTGGATGTCTGGAATGTCTTCAGCATCAAAGATATTAATCCTTTGAGTGAAAGAGGGATACCTCAAAGGGTTAAAAACAAAAGTTATACAACTGAAACGTAAAAAATAAATATAAACAATGAAAACATTTTCAGGACCACTCTAATCCATTCTTAGCATTTTGAGAAAGGCATCTAACTCATCGCAATGCATAATATATTTGAAACTAGGGTGACCACGGGTCCCGGAACGTCCGGGACTGTCCCTTATTTCAGGGCTATGTCCCGCGTCCCGGGTCCCCTTCAACCGGGACAATGAAGTGTCCTGGAATGAAGCCAAGCCGCCCGGGATGTCAGCCTGCAAGTGGTGTGTCACATCATGGACGCCGCGAGCGGCGTCCATGATATGACACACCGCTTGCAGGCTGACATCCAGGGCGGCAATGCAGCTTACCTGGAGGCAAGCGCTCTAGTAATACAGAGCGCTGGGAGATGACATCATCTCCCAGCGCTCTGCATTACTGAGCACAGCGCGCGGGAGCTTCAGCTCTGTGCCGGAGGAGGCACAGAGCACTTTCCACGCCGCTAGACCACCAGGGACTTAAGGTATGACGGGTCAACTAGGGTGACCACGTCCCGGAATGGCAGAAGGGAAATGTGGTCACCCTATTTGAAACATACTTTAAGATACACATAAAATAAACATAAAGACTAATAGGAACCACACTCTGATATGCTGTAATACTTTATTGGAAAACACTGCCAAAGTATCAACAAGCTATGTTTTGGTAAGTCTAGTGGCTTTTGTAAAGCCAAAATGCATTTGTGTATATACGTTGCCTGTATGTTGCTATAGTAGTCGGCCTCTTCCACTGACTGGCTGTGTCACCCCCTTCACTGCAGAGGGGGTTGATGTTATTGAAACGAGTGGAGACATAACAATGCTTAGATCTTTAACCCTTTGAGTGCCAGAGAGGTATCTACTGCAATGCACCACCATGCATTGGATGCCTTTTCGGCACTCAAAGGGTTAACCCTTTCGGTACCAGGGCAGTACCCAATTCACTGAATTTCAATGCGCTGTATAACTCTCTGGCACTCAAAGGGCTTACATTTCTTAAAAGGGTATTAATACTTAAAATGTAAAAAAAAAATGGTGTAAGGTTTATTCCCCTGAGCATATCAAGGGGACTCCCACAGATGAAAGGTGTTTTATTCAAAACTTATTACAGCCCAAACTTGAGTTTTTAGGTGCACTATCACAATAATCTGAAATTGTACAGTGGCACTGTTGCTACACCATGCTATGGACAGATCTCTTTAGTTGACCATACACTTCCATAGAATGGGGTAGCAACAGAGCCACTGTACAATTTCAGGCCACTGTGACACAGCACCTAAAAAATACACGTTTGAACTGGTATAACTTTTGAATAAAACACCTCTCAGCAGTGGGAGTGAATGAATATGTTTATATAGCGCCACAAGTGTACGCAGAGCTTTACAATTGAAGGGACAATACAGGGTGGCAAGTGCTTTGTAAAGTGAAACACTGGAAGTGAGGTCCCTGCATGGAGACATACAGAGTACATAAAGATCAAGTACTGAATACAGTGCCAAAGTTCTGGTTAGTATAGGGGACATAAAGTAAATAATTTATAAAAAGCCTAAGTTGTACAAAGTCAGTGCCATCTAGCATGTTTCAATCAAGACAATCAGAGAGGTACAGTGGTGCAGAGTGGGAGGTAAAGCATTCGAAAGATAAGGAGTAATGAGAGAAAAAGGTTTGATATGTGAGAGAGCTGTAGACACAAAAGTAGCTGAGAGAAGATTGTTATTGGCTGATTGTAAGTGGCAGGATGAGGTATAGCAGGAGATCAGAGTGGAAATGTAGGAAGGGGTAGAGGAGAGAAGAGTTTTGAATGAGAGAAGCAGAATTTTGTAAGAGATCCAGAGTTTGATAGGCAGCCACTGGAGAGATTTGAGGAGGAGGGGGCAGGGACAGACCAAGGTGACAATAGGATAATTTGTGTTGTAGCAATCTGTATTAATTGAAGAGGATGGAGAGAGGAGGCAGGAAGGCCAGAGAGAAGAAGATTACAGTAGTCCATGTGGGAAATGATGAGTGCTTGTGTGAGAATTTTGGCTATGGAGGAACAAAGGAAGGGACAGATTTTAGCAATGTTATATAAGAGAAATTGGCAGGATGTAGCAATCGCGTTAATATGAGGAGAGAATGAGAGAGAGAGATGTGTCATTTATCACCCCTAGGCACTGTGCTTCTGATACCAGACTTATTGTAGTGCCTTTCACAGTCACCTGGAAGAGCGCTACTGGGCCAGACCTGGGTGGGATGAGTATTAGCTCCGTTTTAGACATATTGAGCTTGAGGTGCCTATGAGCCATCCAGTCTGAGATAGCTGAGAGGCAATCTGTGACTTTAGATTGAATATCAGAAGACAGTTGATGTGCAGATAAATAAAGTTGGGTGCCATCTGCATAGAGGTGATATTTGAGACCAGATGAGTTAATAAGGTCACCAAGTGTTATTGTGTAAAGAGAAAACAGAAGTGGTCCTAGAAGGGAACCTTGAGGAACAACAACAGAGAGGTGGACAGGAGAGGATGAAGAGATGGCAGAGGAGAAACTGAAGGATCAGTTATGAGGATAGCCAGTCCAGTGCTAAGTTTCGGATTCCTAAGGAGTGAAGAATTTGGAGGAAACGTGCATGATCAACAGTGTCAAAAGCAGCTGAGAGATTATGGACTAGATTCTATTGCAGGTGCTAAATGTTAACACCCATTTTATCAAACATTTTCCTATTGAGGTCTATGGTGAAAACCGGAGATAAAAGCAATGATAAAAATAGCACCTGTAATAGAATCTAGCCCCAAGAAGGATAGAATAGTGACCTTGGGTTTTGGCAATGTGTAGATCATGTGAGAGCAGTTTCAGTGGTGTGAGCAGCGTGAAAGCCAGATTTTAATGCGTCAAACAGGTTGTGCGTGTTAAGGAAGTCAAGCAGGCGGGAGTAGGTTAGGTGTTCCAAGAGCTTAGAGACAAATGGCAGGAGAGAAATCAGTCGATAGCTAGAAGGTGTGGTACTGTCAGTGGAAATGTTCTTGAGGATAGGTGTTACTATGGTGTGTTTGAAGTAATCAGGAAATGCAGCAGTGGCAAAGGAGTTCAAAATCTGTAATAGAATAGGGGTTAGCGTGGGGGAGAGGGACTGGATAAGGTGAGAGGGGAGCGGATCAAGTGCGCATGTAGTTGAGGGAGAGAAGGTTAGCTGATTCTTCTCTCTGTGACTTGGGAAAAAGAGTCACGAGTGGCAGGAGGGGAACGAGGGAGTATAGGAGGGTATTTACAGGGTGGGATATTATCCCGAATGGAGTCTACATTGACTTTGAATAAGTTGTCAAAGTCTTGTGGCTGTATAGATTTTGAGAGGGAGGCAGATGGAGGGTGGAGGATGGAGTCAAATGTAGAGAAAAGGCAGCAGGGTTGGATTTGTGAGTGCTAATTAGTTGTGAAAAGTAATGTTTTTTCATCAGTGATAGAGCAGAGTTAAAATAAGAAAGGAAGAATCTGTAGTTCAGAAAGTCTGCCAGAGAGCCCGGCTTTTACCACAGTCGTTCAGCTGAACGGGTATAGGAGTGAAGGAAGCTGGTGTCCTTATTAAAGTAACATTAATGTCCCATAAAAAATGTCTCTTGTTTTGTAGAGTTTAAACAATAAATTATGTGGCACAAATCCTATCTCAAACCTTTATGGTTTGAGAGATATTTGCATCTAAAGTTCCCACTCTACTGATGTCAATTGTAAAGCTGAGAGCAGGAGATTCGAGTCAGCCGTCTCGAGGAGGCTCTTCAGCAGAGCCAAAATCGTGTTATTTAAAAAGAACTACTTCATTAAAATGGTCTACAAAGTGTGCTTGCAAAGCAGGCACACTTTGTAGACCTATCCAATGAAGTAATTATTTTACAATATAGCTATTTCAGCTCTGCTGTAGAGCTGCCAGCTGGTCCCAGAACCGGGACCTCCTGCTGTCAGCAGAGCGCAGACTTCAGGAGAAAGGGAGGGAGGGGAAACTTTACATTCAAATATCTTTCAAACCATAAAGGTTTGAGAGATAGGACTTGTGCCACATAATTTATTTTTTTGAAACTGTACAAAACAAGATTTTTCTTTTATGGGACATTAGTGTCCCTTTAAGCCATGGCTGTGGATTGGTTTTACAGGTGCGCCTGAGAGAGAAAGGAGCTTGCAGGTTCAGATAGGAGGACAGGACTGAGTTGTAGGTTTTGACAGGACTGAGTTCCCTTGTTTAACTCAGGGAAATATAATATATATTTTTTACATATAAATTATTATTATCCATTTAAACTTAAATAATGTGATTTACATTAATACAGCTCAATAATACTATAGAATTCAAGAAAATATTTTATCTTTAAACCATTACTATACCTTTAAAAAACAGGTGACGTAGCCAATGATGTGCACAGAATTAGATCCTCTGTATCTGAGTCTTAAGAAGGATTACTTATATAAAAAAAGATCAATGGAAATAAATCAGTCTGCATGTTACATAGACCGGACTGCAATGTCATTAATTAGCCCTCTAACAGGTAGAAAAAATCTGCTGTAGCTGTTGTTACTGATTACACGTGTCTTGAGTTTTAATTACCTCTAAAGAATATTGCAGTATGGTGTGATCACATTGTTATTATTATTATATATATATATATATATATATATATATATATATATACACACACACATACACACATATACTTATATATGTATGTGTGTGTAAAAGGATATGATAAGGTAGATACACTGCACATTTCTGACATCACTCAAAGAGTTAAACTATCTTGTAATTGTTACACGTAAGTCTTTAGTAAGCTAAATTTGTGTTCTGTTTATTTATCTAGAATGCCTAAATATGTTAGTATTTTCATTAGTATTTTCCATAGGCGACATTACTACAATAGCTGAAAAATTCTAGCATTCATAATAGCACACATGTACCATGCTCCTTTAACCCCTTGAGTGCCAGATGTTTTTTCTGTACTCTCTCTGGTACTCAAAGGGTTAACCCTCGCATACAACTGGGATTTCCAACTCATTACAGTGTAATGTGTTGGAACCTCTCTAGCAACAAATGTGCTCATCTCATGTATTGTGATTGCATCCTCTCATATACTGAATATTCCAAATAAATACACGGAGATCCTTATGTACAAAAGAAAGAGAAGCAATTTTGGAGCAAACCAACTGACCTGTAGGAGACAAATACAATTTTTAACTGATTTATTAGAAACGTTTTCACTCATTGAATAGTAGAGAGGTCCCCAACAAATTATAAAGCATTCAGGGGGTTAAAAATCCCATCGTTGGTAGGTTCGGAGCTTTTAATTTTCCTCTGTGGTGCAGTTGGCTTTCTCCAGAATTGCTCCTCTATTCTTTTGTGCATAAGGCTCTCCAAGTGAAATAATGATGGCTCAGTCTGTGTCCCTATTGAAGGATAATGTTGCATTGCCTTGTGTACTGTAGGATAGTTTTGTTTTTTATACAATGCACAAACACTGTCAAATGTAAATCAGTGATGGGCAACTGGTGGCCATGGGGCCTCATGCGGCCCTCCAAGGATTCTTCTGTGGCCCCCTGTCTGTTCTCAGGGGCCATGAGTAGACAGCATCTCCCTCCACATTTCACTCACTCTGTTTTCACTACCAAATGATCATCTTTATTTTGCCTCATGCCTATCTTCCTTTTCACTTACATTGTCCCATGTTAACCCATTGGATGTTATAGAGGTCTCAAATATATGAAGAGAAGTTTCTGGTATGTATAAAAGAGGGATCATCATATTTAGGGCAGAACATTTTATGTATTGTCTGTCAGATGAATATTGGTATCAGAAGTCATGATCAGGGGCGGACTGACCATCGGGCATTCGGTCACGGACCGAGGGCCCGTGACCGAAGGGGGCCCGCCGCCGCCTCCGCCGCCACTACTTCCAGAGCTGCTCAGCAGCTCTCCTACAACGGCCGCCGGGCCGTTCTAGTAATACAGAGCGCTGGGAGATGACATCATCTCCCAGCCTCTGCATTACTAGAGGCACGCCCCACGCCGCTAGACCACCAGGGACTGCAGGTAGGGGCATGGTGGAGATGAAAGGGGGTATTGTGGAGATGAAGGAGCAATGTGGAGACTGGTGCATTGTGGAGATGGGGGCATTGAGGAAGGGGCAATGTGGAGATGAAGGGGGTATTGTGGAAGGGGGCATTGTGGAGATGAAGGGGGGATTGTGGAAGGGGGCATTGTGGAGATGAAGGGGGCATTGTGGAAGGGGCATTGTGGAGATGAAGGGGGCAATATTGTGGAGATGAGATCAAGGGGGCATTATGGAGATGAAGGGGGCAATGTGGAGAGAAGGGGGCATTGTGGAGATGAGATCAAGGGGGCATTGTAGAGAGAAGGGGGCAATGTGGAGAGAAGGGGCATTGTGGAGATGAAGGGGGCAAATTTTGTGGAGATGAGATCAAGGGGGCATTGTGGAGATGAAGGGGGCAATGTGGAGAGAAGGGGGCATTGTGGAGATGAGATGAAGGGGGCAATGTGGAGATAGGGGGCATTGTGGCGATGAGATGAAGGGGGCAATGTGGAGATAGGGGGCATTGTGGCGATGAGATGAAGGGGGCAATGTGGAGATAGGGGGCATTGTGGCGATGAGATGAAGGGGGTATTGTGAAGAGAAGGGGGCATTGTGGCGATGAGATGAAGGGGGCATTGTGGAGAGAAGGGGGCATTGTGGCGATGAGATCAAGGGGGCATTGTGGAGAGAAGGGGGCATTGTGGCGATGAGATGAAGGGGGCATTGTGGAGAGAAGGGGGCATTGTGGCGATGAGATCAAGGGGGCAATGCGGAGATAGGGGGCATTGTGGCGATGAGATCAAGGGGGCATTGTGGAGAGAAGGGGGCATTGTGGCGATGAGATGATGGGGGCATTGTGGAGGTGGAACGGGCATTGTGGAGATTTCTGCAGGGGGCCCAGACCTCTTTTTGGACCAGGGGCCCTGGGTCCTGTCAGTCCGCCCCTGGTCATGATGGAAGTCATAGGTGATTACTCTCTGAGGATTGAATGAGGCCTGAGTCATTAGCTGCCAACCCATGACATAGGGCCCACTTGAAGCCACATTCACTAAGAGGGAACAGAAGCCCATATTTATCCATACATGCCCATGGAAAGATTCCCAAGACCCATATTCTTCTCCCCATGATGGAACGAGAAGTCAGCAGCTTAGAAGAAGGGTTTATGTATTTCCCAGTTGTGACCTCTTTCTTCTAGTCTCTGATTGGCTGGAAGGAAGATGTTACTCTATAGCATGCTGGATGCCCTGCATAAACCTCCTCCCAGCCAGTCAGAGCATGGAAACCATTTTAAAGCGGAACTACCACCTGAACACAACTTTAGCTTAAATAATTCCCCATCGGATGACTAGCTGCTTAGTAGCACTAGTCGGCAGAATTATTACCTTGACAAATAGATTTAGCCTTTCTTCCTGGGCTGACAGCATCACGGAATGCGGGCATCTTGCCATAATGACATCCGCGGCCTGCACTGTCATTCCCAGCTGGGTCTAGGAGGCTTTGCTAGGAGCCGTCCGGCTCCAAATGGGACTGACAGCAGTATTTTTTAAGACAAAAGCAATTTGGCAATCAGAATCCAGCGGTTGGCCAGTATGCACATTTGGCCATCAGAATATCTGTTGATGCATTAGCCACTCAGCAGGTTTTTCTTGATGGAATTGAATGTAAGCCAATGTGGGGAAAGACACATTTGTAGTACAAGGACGAGAAAAGCATAAAAATACAAAAATCTTTTAGGTAAGTGAAATATATTATACACTTCATACAATGTCCTGGAGAACCATAATTTTATTACAATGAAAGTATCACATTTCCATCCTAACAGTATTAGGTTCCTACTTTGGGACATAAATTCTTATTCCAGTTGAAAGATAATGTAAAACTTGATTTCAGTGCAGTAATTTGTCCACAATCAATGAAAGGAAAATCAAGATATACCAAAGACAAAACATATACTTTTTAAAATAAACAACCGAGCATCCATCTTGGCTTTTTGTGCAATGAAGAAAAGAGGAGCAATTCTGGAACATACCAAAATGTACCATAGGGGAGAGAGGAATATTCCCAAAATTCTTATTTATTTAATTGGGGCTTTTAACCCCTTGAATGCTAGAGAGGTTGCCAACAAATTTCAAATGAGTTAAAAGCTCCATTTAACTTAAAGGGGATTTTGAATTCTTCCATATGGTACTTCTGGTCTGCTCCTGAATTGCTTCTCTTTTTTGTGAATATATGAAGATGCACACTCCAGGGCTACTCTGATTTCAGTGCAGCCCTGAAAATATGCATTTCCTATGTGTTCCCAGTTAAACAAAAGGACACCTGCACTGCAAACCTCAGTTCCTTAAAGATTTAGAGGGAATCTAATGCTAAACTATAAGTCCTTCTTTCACGAAAGAGTATATTTTAACATTTACAAATAGGTATGCTAAAGGATCTTGATAGAAACATAGATTATGAAAGCAGTAGTGAACCATTGGGCTCATCCAGTCTACCCATATCAGTATCTAATTCAAATACACAGTATTGCTTCCCAGAATAGACTTATGTTTATCTCAGGCATTTTTGAATTGCCTATCATTATTTATACCTGTATCCTGTGCTTGGAGGCTTTTCCATGAGTCAGTCAGCATTACTCTAAGGTAGTTCTTGCTACTTGTGTACGTTACTTCTGAATTTTCCACCCTCTAACTTTAGATCATAACATCTTGTTGAAGTATTCCTCTTTTACTGAAAAATGCTTCCTTTCTGAACTACATTAAATGTCTTAATATATTTAAAAATTTCTACCATATCATCTCTCTGCCTCCTTTCTTCCAGTCTTTACATATTAAGTTATTTCAGTATTTCTTGGTAAACTGTGTCATGAAGACTCTTGGCCAGTTGTGTGGTTCTTTTAAGAACTGCTTCCAACCTATTAATGTCCTTCTGTAAGTGTGGTCTGCAGACCTGTACACAGTACTCCACGTGAGGCCTTACCTGTGATCTGTAGAGTAGCATTAGTTACTCTTGCTCTCTGCTGCTAATGCCTCTTCCTATACAACCAAGAACCATCTTTCTTTTCCCACTAGTTTCATGCACTGCTCGCTTACCTTCAAGTCATCTGAATTAATAACTCCTAAGTCCATTTCCTCTAATGTTTTAGTCAGCACCATACCTTTAAATGCTGTTAGCTCAGTCTACTAATATCATTGAGCCACCCATATGTAAATAAGATTCACACATGAAAATTCAAACATTTTTCTCTGTTTTCTTCTAAATTAAGTTTTATAAGAATGACAATTAGCAGTAGGTTAAAACTACTACTAAACATTTAGCAGCAATAGGATTTATCACTCACTATTGAAGAATCAAATGTCAGGTATGGTGAACAGAATTACAGACTTATGTTCAAAATAAATTGTGGGACAAATCAGCTGCACCATGGTTTGGGGATGGGGGGGGGGGTATAAATTCCCATGGATTTAAAGGGGGTCTACACCTGTTTGTCTAAAACGTTAGTTTACATAGCAATTGCATTGAAAACGGTTTTCATTTTTTTAAAAAATCGTAATTTTTTTTTCCCCAAATTAAAAGTCTAAAGATAACCCTGCGACTTTCTTCCAGATAGACTGTGGTTACGTGCTCTATACCACAGTCTGTCACTCTGCCTCTGCTCCCCTCCGATGACAGAGGTTTTCTGCCTGTAAGCTACAGCGCTCTCTGGCCAATGAGACTGCTCCACTGGTAACCTCAGTCTGTCACTCTGCCTCTGCTCCCCTCCCTCAATCCAGCCTCCTCCAATGACAGAGGCTTTCTGCCTGTAAGCTGGAGTGCTCTCTGGCCAATGAGAGTGCTCCATTGATAACCGCAGTCTGTCCGGAAGGAAGCCGCAGGGTAATCTTTAGACAATTAATTTGGGCAAAATAAGAAATTTTCTTTTTTAAATGGAAACAGTTTTCAGTCTAATCGCTGTATAAACATTTTAGACAAACATGCATAGGGGTGATAGATCCCCTTTAATTGGGGCTGGAGACCTCTCTAGCATCCAAATTGTTAAATGTCACATTTAAATCAATGGGATATTTGTATTTATTACCTATGAGGTAGCAGAAGGTTTAATATTTAGAGGTATTCATTCCTTTAAGCCATGGGTTAACCAGGGCTCCATAACCCCCTGGTTACAGGTCTCAAACTTTGCTTTCCAAGTCATCACAGCCTTCTCTAGAATCTAAGGATTCACATAATACCTACATCAGTTCTCCCCTCTTTCTAAACATATGATGAATATCTCCTAAATCTGCTGGTCTTTCTGGCTAACTTGATCCATTGTCAGCTGTGTGCACCATATGCCTTCTTGTGCAAATCTTTCTCCTTGTTGAGCCCGGATTTGCTGTATAGAAGGTAAGTCAAGGCTGGGGGCAGGTGAACGGCTCCACCTGGTGTGTGGGGAGAATGTGAAGGAGCTTGGGCACCAGCAGATTGCAGGATCCTGGCAATGACTGGGAGTGGGGCAGTAAACACTTTGGAGGTAAGGAAGCATTAACATTCTCTAGGTCCTACACTAAATGTAATGATGGAATCACTCTCATTCCAAGGGAGAGCTGGGATAGCAGGTGCGTGGAGAATATCAGTAGAGAAGGACATCCAGCTCAATTGCACAGTACAGCTTGTACCACAGGAACAGGTAATGTTTAAAAGGCCATGTATATTAAAGTATAACTTTCCAGAGAAAAAAATTATACAATCTATATGCAATTTTAACAGGTACATCCAATGAAGTTCAGTGTCTTGAGAGTGAAAGTTCCCCTTTAAGTGCATATTCATTTCTAACTTCAGAACAGGTAATTGCAACATATAAATACATTCTAAAAAGACAAATACATAACAGTGTTTCATAGCCAATCATTAATTTCTCAATGGAAAAAATGAAAATGATTATTTATGCTGCACATGATGCTGTATTCAAATAGTTGGACAAAGTGTTCCACTGCTAGAACACCATACGGACTGAATTTTTAAAGTTATAGTTTAACAATCACATGCCGGCCACGTTACTACATACTGATATATATAAGGAAATGAGACTGCATACAACATTCCCTTTCTATAAACAAATTTCAGTTTTTGTCCCCTGTAATTGGATATCTGTCATATTAATATTAAGCTAGCTGATATGACTTTCTGCAAAAGTTCACTAAATGTTATTGTTGTGACAGCTTTGAAAGAGATTTGAAATACCTTACAAAATGAAAGATTATAAATCAATGAGGATGAACGCTGAATAAAATTGCATTTATTAAAATGACTTGTAATAATCCAGGTACTATGCAAGGTTTCTTGCAGTACAAAACAGACATTTTGTTTTCCCTATTGCCCTTTTGTTTATTTTTCAGTGATCTGCTTCCTGATAAACCTTATGCCTTATGTTATGAGCGGCTAACAGTGTGGAGATGGATTCAAACTATAAAAAGCTATATCAAACAGATATACAATCGATAAACCTTTGACAAAGCTGCACTAGCAGCTGAATGTTTTTTGGGTCAAGCTGATCTGATTGAACTCCACATAAAAAGTTGACTAGTTTATAACAGATTTTCACTTACAGCGTTTTTTGTCATTACAAATTTTGAAGGGATGTGGATTCTTTTTTTTTAAATATTAGTATGTGACTTCAATGTGGTGCTAAAAAGAGTCTACTAGTTGATAATGTTATAATGCCTAAGGGAGCGCTGTTTATAAAGTTGTGGTAGCTGAAATTGTTGTAAAAAGTTATTAAGTCTTGGACTGTTATTATTTGTACTCAATTCTTCCATCTCTTTCAAAGGGAAAAAGTAGTCTTAAATCTACTGTGATAATGGGGAGCTTTATGCAACTGGCGTTATAAAGAAAGTGTCTGTAAAATTGCAGCAGATACATCTGATATGTATAAATGTTTAGCAACAATTTAGCTAAGTCCAAACACCAGTCAACTTTTTTGAAAAGTGAATATAAATGGTCTTGTCCAAATAAGAATTGCGTCTCAATATATTTATAAATAAATTCGCTAATTGTTCAAAACATAAAGGCAGTTGTAGTGATTATATCTTAACGACAGGTATAACCTGCTCTTATCAGAAGATAAAGTGAAAGTTATATGTGCAAAAAATATTTCAGTTACTAATTGTATGGAAATTTTCTCAGAATATTCTCAAATAGACAATTTATTAACATGATCTTACTTTTTTGTAAATATGACCAGTCATTGTAAATTTTAGTGGCAATTCTTAAACATATTCTAAGAAGGCTTTTTATAAATGCCCTCCCATTGTTTCATATTTTTGTTCTGAAAAAGTAAGAATAGTCGAAACTTGGAGAAGACAGTTTAAAGCAACATTAGCAGAAATATCTTTGTTTCTTTGAAATTTTGTTGGTTTAAAGACAAATACAAATTCCGATGTTAAACATATCTTTTTAAGGACCATATTCATTAAGCTCATCTTACCCAAATTCCTAATGTTTCACAACAGATTGTCAAAAGTGATGGATTTACTTCTGAATATACAGTCATCCTTTTAACACCAACCTATAACCCAACATTTTCCATAACTTTTTGAACACTTAGAGATGGATAAAGCACCCATACAAATGAACAAGAGCTCAAGACACTGATTAATCAATGCTAAAACACTATGGAGGAAATGTATTAAAATCATTCTTAGTATATGCTTAAGAACTGTTACTAAAATTTGCAACAATGGGTCATATTTATATAGTATTCAAGTTTATGAATATGTCAGAGAATATTCACAGAACATTTGCTAATGAGAATATTTTTTCACACACATCACTTTTATAGTACCGCTATATACTTCTCCTAGTGGAACTACCACCCGACACAATCTTTAGCTTCATTAAGTCCCCATCTGGCGACTAGCTGCTTAGTAGCGCTAGTCGCAAGAATAATTACCTTATTTAATAGATTTCTGCTCTCTTCCCCAGCTGACAGGCAGGATGGAGCGCAGACATCTTACCATTATGAAGTCTGCGTGCCTGCGCTGTCAGTCCCAGCAGGAGCCAAATGGCTCCTAGCAACGCCTATTAGACCAGGCTGGGACTGACAGCACAGGCGCACGGACGTCACAATGGCAAGATGTCTGAGCTCAGTCCTGCCTATCAGCCGGGGAAGAGCAATGTGTTGTGTACCCCTCTGCCAGTCAAAGAGTTAAAGTAATGAACATATCTAAAGTTGAAAGACAAGTTTCCCTAAATGAAAAACCATTGTCCCAATCCTTTTTGGAAATAAACTATTCTTCATTGTAAACCGAAATCTAGTCCATAAAGAGAAAATATTGTGCCCTTGAAAAAGAACCCAAGTTGTAGGCTCCGCTACTGTTTCTGGCAGTGGCGGCAGGAAGTGAGACAGACAATACCCCACCCGATCCAGTGTGTGGGAAACTTGAATATAGCCAGTCTCTGTTCAAAATGTCTCCCAGATGTCTACTGACTGGGATATGTGCTTACTCACCTCCCAGCCAATCAGCTTCTAGCAGGTTCCATCACCCCACCGCTAGAAACTGATTGGCTGGTAGGTGCATAAGCACACAGTCTTTGTTCAGATTTCACACACACTGGATCAGGAATTGCCCTGAAAGGTGCCAAAGGGGGGGTTTCTCTGTATCTCTTCCTGCTGCCACCGCCGGCAGCAGCGGTGGAGACTACACATTGGGTTCTTTTTACAAAGGCACAATCTTTTTGCTGTATGGATTAGATTTCGATTTACATTGAAGAATAGCTTTTTTTGCAAAAAGGATTAGGACACTGTTTTTTCATTTGGGGGTATCTTGTCTTTCAACTTGGGATATGTGCATTACTTTAACCCTTTTACTGCCAGAGAGGTACACAACGCATTGTGTTGCATACCCCTCTGGCAGTCAAAGGATTAAACAATGCACATTTTCAAAGTTATGTTATTGGCAAAAATTTCATTTTTCATTTTTTTTCTATTTGCAGGACAGTATTTGAAACAGGGAAGTTAAGAAGACAGAAGATGAAGAGATCGACGAAGAAGGAAGATTGAAGAAGACGAAAAGCAGCTGACCAGGGTGCTGAAGACTCCACTGGACATTAGGATAAATTGTGTTTACTGTCAGGGGTTGTTTTTAACTTTTTTTTTATTTTATTTTTTTTATTTTAAAAGTTATTTTATTAGAGATAAAGGTGATACAGAAACAGAATCGTAATATGTCGTACAGCGTATAACATAAGAGTATAATCAGAGTAAGCATGAAACAAGGATGTTACAAAAAGTAACTAGCAATAAGACAATAATTAGCATAAAAACAATGATATATTGTCTAAACAAAGCTCAGCAATGAGTGAATAGTATCTCACCTGTAGGTTCCAAAGAAGATGACAATACCCTTAGAGTCCAGGTGAGTGCAAAATAATAGAAGGGCATGTAGATATGATAGCGCTTCAGAAACGGGTAAATGCATGACAAAACAAAACAAAAGATACAAATACAAACATACAGACCTGTATACAGATGCACACACATAGATAGACAGAGAGAAGGAGATCAAGCAATAGAAGGGTGAAAGAGGGTTATCGCACCGGACTCAATACCAAGGGATCAGCGCACAGGGTCTCAAAGGAAGAATTCTACCTAAACAGAATTTGCAAGAAGTGCAATTCCTAAGCCAATGCCAGGGACCTCAATGAAGGTCTAAAACATAGGCATATCAGAGAGAAAGAGGGGAGACATTTTGTCTATATTGATACCAGGGTTCCCATAAATCCAAGAAGGACTGAAAGGTGAGTGTTGAGAGTGCGTGACATTTCTCCATTTCGACCAGGGAATCTACTTTCGCTATCCAAGCCGACTCAGGCGGCGTAAGGGGAGATAACAAGAACGCCGGTATGATCGCCTTGGCGGCGTTGATTAATGGATACAGAACATACTTAGTCTTGGGAGGAATGGTGAGCTTGGTAACTTTGAGATGTGAGTGTGAGAGGAATAGAAGAAGTAGTAGTCTAAAGGTATGTCAATATTTAGAATAAGGGATAATATCCTTCATATGGAAATCCAGTATGGGACTATCCTCGAGCAAGTCCACCAAATATGGTACATCGATCCGGGGTCTTGTGCACGGTTGTTTTTAACTTAAGCATACCCCGCTGGCACTCAGAGATTTAATTCTAACATTTCACACATTTTGGGATAGCTTTGGATGTATTGATATAGGGCTTAGGGTCCCATATCAATAAATCCACTGGTGACTTAGGGTATTTTTTGTTGTTGTTGTTGCGTTAAGAGACTCTGCTCCCAGAAAAACTGGGTGCAGTTTTTTATCCATTAAAGTGGGTCCCTTAACGTAATTTAAGTCTAATGTATGGAATTGAATAGCATATTTTGACATTTTGGAATGTATATAAATGAGCGAAAACAGGTGCATACTTAGCGCCCGATGTGCTTTTTTTTCCCAGCGTTATTTCTTCATAGCACAGGTAATTGAATTGCTTACAGTGCTAGGAAAAAAAAGGCGTTGGGTGTGTTTTTTTTTTGCCATCGGCCTCAATTGAATCAAGGCCTTAATCACTAAAACTGTGTTTATTTTTGTTGCAATTAGCACATTTCTTTATACATACATTGTTACCCAATGCTCATATAGATAAGACCATTTCTGTTCAATTTTTTAAAAAAATCGGTTGTCTGAATTGAGTAAATAGGTTATTAAAGTTTTATACGTATATATTTCCCCCTCTGTTCCCTTAGGTTAAAAAGGGGACAGCTCTATCTACCATTCAACAGTTTGATAGGCATGTAATTGTAATTCTATCTAGCAGCAATATTACTTTAATCCTTTGAGTGCCAGAGGAGTATGCAACGCATACCCTTCTGACACACAAAGGGTTAACTTTATAGCCACAAGGGGTTGGTAGAGACTTCTCAGACAATGAGTATATCTGAACAGTGGAACATTGTCTCAAAGATCCATTCAACCCAATCCACACTGACCTATCAGTCACACAAAACACTGGATTTTTGTTGTTTTTAAGCCTTTGACTGCCAGAAGGGCATGCAACGCATTGGTACCCCTCTGGCACTCAAAGGGTTAAAATATTGTCATTTCATGTCTGTATGTCACCATTAAAACTGATAAATGAAAGTTATGTTTTATGACAAACAAGTATTTTCTATGAGCTGTCATCAATTGTTGCCTATTTTGCTCACTGAACTTACTACTGTGCCAAGTTAGTTTCAAGACAGGTACTGTGTTGATTCAGTGTGAACTCACTTTGCCATAATTTATTTTACCCCCTTGAGGCAATATAGCAAATGCTTTCAGAGTATTTTTGTTTGCCTTCCTGTATGGCAAAGTTAAGACTTTATAGATATGTCTTTTTCAACCTTATCAACAATGTAACTGTATAAATACATTTACTTCATTGAAATAAAAAATACTTTTACCTAAGTAACCACTTCTGTTACAAGATGTTATACCAGCACCAAGGGCAATTAACTCTTTAGGTGAGTACCTCATTTATATATATCATACAGATCAAGAGTAGCAACAATGAATGCATTTCTGACAATATGATAAATGCTAATTCTTTCCTATAATTTATGTGCATTCAATTCTTATCTCTAGCAAGAGAGCTTTGATATTTAGATTGTAATTATCTGTGTCATCTTCAAATTTCTAGACACACTATGCTATTTATGCGAACATACACTTCTTGACTCATGGAGAAAAGTAAATGAAAGAGAATCTGAAAAATTGTATAGGAAAGTTAACCCTTTGAGTGCCAGAGGGGTACGCAACGCTTTGCTATGCTTTGAGTACTCCTCTGGCACTCAAAGAGTTACGAAAATTGATGATTTGTCTTCTTAACCCTTTCAGGGCCCAATTGCATGCAGTGCATTATGAAGCAATATATTGCACATCCCTCAAGTGGGTTAAATAATTACTACTGGTCTTACAGCTATAGATGTACTTTAGTCTAGAAGACAGGAGATTTTAATTAGGCCTCCAAGCTGAATTTCTGACACTTATTCACTTTACCTGATATGTGCAATTAGTATAATTTTCAGTCTCATTAAACTGTCCTTGTTGACAATTGTATTCCTGGATATCCTTACTTTCCTTGTCTGTTATAGATTATGAGCTCTCACTGGAGTCATTAGGAAGAAACAGATTCACTGATATATGTAGCTAATATCAGTTGCCCTGTTGTGTTATCAACATGGGAAATAAAACAAAACCTATATATGTTAAACCTCTTAAAGGGAAAGTAACACCTCTTTATAATCACCCCCCTTACCTTACTATCACCACCAAATCCAGCCCCCTACATATTTTGTCCTTGTACCTTTTTTTTCCAAGAGTTAACAGCTTCAATCAATCACTGATGTCATGGAGGCAGACATGACTGTTGCTACCAGAACTACAGGATACAAACTCAGCTACTTGCACATGATCATTTAACCCTTTATGCATCTTGCTTAGGATGTTGCTTCTGAACGTGTAGTGCTTCCCTTCCTTCAAGGTTAAGTAGGCTTATGCCTGCTGCAGTTTAAAGGAAAGCTGTCCAGTGTGAACAACAAGAGAGATACCCCTAGTGGGTCAACATTTTTGCAGAACTGATCACAGCATTAACTTTCTCAAGGTGACTGTAGTGATGGGAAATTTTAGGACACAGAAAGATTGGGGAGTATAAATTATTGACTAATTTTAACACTCTGAGCCACAAGGAATTTATATCACATTATCCCACACAACAAACATTTGGCCCCTTTGGATGTCAGGGAGGTGGCAGAGCTCACCCATGTGGCGCTTGGGGGGGGGTTAACCCATACATTCTATAGACTTCCCATCTCTGGCTAAAATTCACTGGAGTATCAAAAATGTAACGAATCTTGTTTGTATCTTGGAGTCCACATCAGGGACTTTACTAGAGCCTGTGGAATGAATTATGGTTCATACTGACAAGATGATACACTGCCAGAAGAATTTAAATGTTAAAATAATTTGCATGATTGTTTAAAGTCAAGTATTATGCATTCAGCCTTCATTCTTATTATGCCTGAAGAAGAGACCTAGTTGTCTTGAAAGCTTGCATCTCAAGTCACTCAACCTATAATATACTAGTCTCATGCTTTTTCTGTGGCTAACACGGTATCATGCTTTACCTTAGGAATTGTATGTCCTCTTCCATAATGTGACATCCAGGACTGAAGTGGTTATCTCTTGAACAAAGGCACAAGGTTGAATTTCTATGGGCCCAATAGGATTTTAGGACATATTTAGATAAGGGGGGGGGGGTTATTATTGAGGTGTTACTTCTCCTTTAGCTTGATAGGTTTGAGGTGAGGTCTATGAGATTAGGTCATGGATGGGGTCGAGTTACCAGTAGAAGAAGCAAGAGACTGGTATCATTTTTACTCTACCAAGTTCCTACATGATGAGCATACCTGGGAACTCTCCGGTTTTACCCTGGAGACTCCGGGTTTCAAACTGAATTACCGGGTCTCCAGGGCAATGTGTGAATCTCCGGGTGGGCAGAGTTTAAGTAAAAACTCTGCCCACTTGTGCTCCATCCCGCCAGGTTCCTCCCACTCCCCGCCCTCTTACCACCATATTGCAGGTTGTTTTTTTTTATAGTCCCTCCCCCCCTCGTGACTAAGCCCCGCCCCTTTTATGACGTGGATCGCGTCATTTTACTTCCCGGTCGGCACTGACAGGGTTACCCTCCGGGTAGCCCTGCTTCAAAAGTTCCCAGGTATGATGAGGAGTCTAGTAATAACAATGGTGCATGTGTGCAGCTCCTCAAAAGAAGATAGGACAAAAGTCATTAAAATAGCTTTACTGCAATGCAGCATACGAGGACAATAGCATTTAATGAGGTTAATGTACTAAGAAGAACTGGTGTATTTCTTGAGAAAACCAACTGAACCAATGGAACAAATTTCCCTAATTCCCATTACTTTAAATGGGTATTTTAACCCTGTTGATGCCAGAGATGCTTACTTCTCAATGAGTTGGAGACCTCTCTGCCTTGTAATTTGTTAAAAGCCCCATTCCAGTTAATCAGAATTATAATTTTTGTCTGTGATGCAGTTGGTTTGGGTCAGACCTGCTCCAATTCCTCTTTGGAGATCAGTCGCAATGTGTTCTTGTGTTTTCTGCTGTTAGGACTAAATATTTGTACTTCACCACATAAAAGGATGTAATCAACTTTAGATGCCATGTAATTTTTTTTCTAATGGAGTATATTTATCAAGGATCCAGTGGAACAATTTTGGTTCAAAAATCACTGTCATTTTTAACAAAGAATAAATCCCATTGTTTTCAAATAGGACCTTGCTTTTGATAACTATGGTGCAGCTATTTTGCCCCACTGGAGCCTTGATAAATATGCCTCCATGTTTGGAATATTTATTAAATCCCTTGAAATTAAATAGATTTGGAATTCTTTTTTGTGATGCCTTCTTCAAAAACATTTTTTTAACTTTCTCTGTGACTTTTTATTGTGAGTTTACATAGAAAAGACAAATCAATGCATCTTTTGAATTGATTAACCATCTGAGTGCCAGAGGGGTACGCAACGCATTGCTTTGCAATATGTTGTGTACTCCTTTGGCATGCAACAGATTAACTCCTGGATTCTTTACCATCTATCATATAAGACAGAAAACAAATTGATCCAGAAAAGGAGGAAGGTATGGCTGAATAGGCAATAGTCCCTAGGAATGTAAAACTGGCAATTCAACTGAATTCTGTACAACAGGGCTTGCAGAATTAATTCTTTGAAGTAAATAAAAAAAGATTACTCTTATTCTGGACACCCTTGAACACAGCTGGAACTGACTGAGAAACCAATGCTGATGAATCACTCAAGATTTTCCATCAATAACCAATGTGATCTCCACGAGAATTAATATAACACATCAAGGGGTAGCACAATCTCTCATAAGGCACACATGCGAATAGACACTGAAGTTCGCTGGACACTGGGATTACTGTTATTGTATTGAGCTACAAACCATAAACTTAGCTGGTAATCGTTGGCATTGCTATGCATTTGGTATGTTACAAAATGTTCTAGTTATTAAAAGGTTATCATTTCATACCACACCGAAGGTAATGTATGAAATGCAGCATCGGACATAAATAATTGTTTTTGCATTGCTCTTTCCATTATGTAGCGAATACTGTAAAAACCCGTGTACATGGGCCAGCATTCTGTGCATTTGGACAGTCCCAACTGTACATGACTGCATGGCAATCTGTACTGCGCATTACTGCAAAAGGCTGTGTATACGGGCCAGCATTCTGGACATTTGGGCAGTCTCTACTGCGCATGACTTTATCGGCAGTCTGTACTGTGCATGACTGCATCAGCAATCTGTACTGTACATGACTGCAAAAGCCTTGTACACGGGCCAGCATTTAGCGCATTCGGGCAATCTCTACTGTGCATGACTGCATCGGCAGTTTCTACTGCACAAGACTGCATCAGACAAACAAACATCTGGCCTTTTATATTATATTCAGCCAGAAATAGTTACTTCATTTAAGCCCTTGGGTGCTGAAAGTATCTCCAGTGCATTGCAAAGCAATTCAAAGGAAGATGTCGTTAGTATCCATGGGATTAAGTGATAGAACAGAAATCAGTTATGCTGTGTGCAAGTAGTTCAGTACACAACAATATTTACATGTGATGCATGTGATATTTACATGTGCATGTGATGCATATACATTCATATTAGCTGAAAAAAGTTTGAAACATAAGTGCAACAGAGATACCGGACTGCATACAAAAATGGTGACTAGCACATCAGTTTTTCCCTGCTCCCTTTCATTGTGTTTATATGTCTTGTTTCAATTGTGAGATTTTTTTTTTCTGGTTTTATTTTGTAATTTGTATGTTTCTTTTTTTAACTCTTTGAGTGCCATTGATTTGCAATGCTTTGCACACCATCCTGACTCTCAGAGAGTTAACAGCTAGATTATACACAGATATGGAAGCAGTGTTTAAAGTACTTGACTATATTAGTGTTGTTTAATAAAGTACTATAAAATTATAATGCTGTATACTTTATCTAACTGGGAGTGGACTAAATATATTTTGTATCAATCAAGAAATAAACATTAAAAAAATCACCGGTAGTTAACTCCATGACAAAGTAAAAATTAACCCTTTGAGTGCCAGAGGGTTATGCAACACATTGTGAAGGACTAAAGGATTAAAAGGTTAAATCAGCATTATTAGCTAAAAATGAATATGGGTAATATCCTTTTAAGTATCATCTGCTCCTAGCCATTTTGTAAAAATCTACTGCTTAAGTGAATACGCCCCAAAATATATTATAAATTTGCTGTCCCTTTTGCCATGCAGGCAAATGTGTATAGCATTTGACCCTTCAAATGTACTGCATATCTGAGGTAAGCAAATAGATAAATTGATATAAGAATTTAAGTGAACTGAACTGGATGGTTTCAAATCTCAAATCAAGTTTCTTTCGTTAAGGTTTTATCTGTATTTTTTTTCTTTACTTTTCTTTTTTTTTTTTTTACGGGCTTGATAATTTTATTTAAAAAAATGTAGAACATTCACACAAAAGGACATCAACATTGCTCACTAGGGG
The DNA here is from genome assembly GCA_037306005.1 of Rhinophrynus dorsalis. Lineage (NCBI taxonomy): Eukaryota > Metazoa > Chordata > Amphibia > Anura > Rhinophrynidae > Rhinophrynus > Rhinophrynus dorsalis. Next base: position 411,968,010 of record CM074719.1, on the reverse strand, counting down.
TATATAATATTTAAATGGATTTGAACAATTCACATTTTTGTGACAATGTCCATTTAAATTGTTATTACATCTCTGCCAGTAGCTGGGTCAGAGTTCTGCTGTACTCTAGTGAATGAGGATGAAATGATTTCTAGCATTTTGATCATGGCTGTCTGGAATATCTGATGAGGGTTTAACCAATATATAGGAATTTAGATCACTTCAGACCTGACAAAATAGAATGCATTGCAATCAGTGTGACAAACTGTGATATAGGTCAGAACACATATTTCTGTTATAATTGGAAAGTGCACCTACATGTTCTGTTGTGGAATGATACCGATTTAGACATTTGATTGATTTGATGTCCCCTGACTTTTATTTTATTTGTGTCTGAGGGTATACTTTCTTCTGACATCTATATTTTAACATGAGTTTATCAGTGAATTTAGCATGCTCCAGTTGAGATATGACTTGAAAGGTTTTGAAATTACAGTTCAAACACAGCAACAAAGTGGCTTTAACTTTTAATGTTTGCTGCCACCAGCATGGAAAATTTTAGAACTCCAGGGCTAGTTTGGATACATTCTAAACACAGAATTCCTTAACCTAACTTGAGAAATGACATTACATAACATAGAATATAGAACATAGTCATGTACTTGAATGTATTTCTTTTAGAATTTCCTAAGAGTTCTAGCTCAACATCCTGATTTACATGAATACCAGAAAAATGATAGCTAGGCAAACAGGATATGTGGAACCTCAGTGTGTTTTCTTGTACATTTTACATATGAACAGAATAAAATCATGTGAAATATGTGCATGTGGACTCAAAAGCAACGTGAGGAAGACGGATGTAGTGATTTGTGACCTCTCATTTGTAATATATATGTTGAACCCCTCAATGTTGGAGTCTCAAAGTTATAGAATACAACAAGAGCATGTTCTCATTCATGCAATTCAGAACAAGCACCACCTTTGTCTAGACAGAGGACCCAAGCACAAACCCAAAGATCTACCAGAAGTAAGGCTTTCAATTCCCACAAACAAATTAATGCTCATTCAACCAGCAATTCCAGTTAATAAAACATTATTTAAACTCTGGCATATGATTTACATCCCTTTGATCAAACAGAAATCATTTTAGTTCCTGGCATTAGTTGTAGATGCTGTAGTTATGACCAAGACTCAAAACACATCTAAGGGAGATATGTTCAAAAAGTCATCATAATGAAAAACTTGTTGGATCATGAGTTGGTGATAAAGAAGGACCATATTTTCCGAAGTAAATCCGTCATGTTTGAAAATTCATCTAAAGAATTAAAAATGATGGTAAGAAGATCTCATTGAACATTGCCATTAAAAATTCTGATCTTAAAAATTGTCTTTAATTTTGTCTTTGAAACGAAAAATTGCTTCTCAGTACTTTAATTTTTCTTCTCCAAGTTTAGACCTTTTTTTATTATGTCGGGAAAAAATTACATTAATCAGACAAAAAAATGACGATCAAACGAATATTTTTTTCTGAAAACACCTTACATTATGATGGAAGATTAAACCACACCCACTTCTAAGACGTCTTTTTCCCTTTAACGGAGATGGCGGAATTGGATGCAAAAAAATGACAGAAACATGTCTGAGAATAGATGGATCATGGTGTAAGAACTTTTTTATTCTGATTACAGACAATTTCAGTTATCACCACTTTCTGAACATCTCACCCTAAGGGTTTTTTTCACATTTTATTTGCCATTTAAACCTATGCGACCAAAATGTTCTTTTGGTCAACTGAAATGAACCATGAAATTAACTGCATAAGTTTCACTCATATTTCCTATTGAAGAAAAAAAATGTCAGAACTGAGCCAAAACCCAGACAGTGTGATGTGGTGATATAAGAGTTCATACTTTTAATAGTCTTGTGATCAGCTTACATTGATTGTTCCAAGTATATTCAGCTGGTAGACTGTGAAGCAAACTTTTATTATAAGATACATGCTTACAAAATATAAAGGGATTTTATCCTCAAAAACAGAGGCTTTTCAATAAGGAACGGATGTCATTTGCAGTGTTTTTGTATCCTGCTGGCTGGACACATTTTCAGCATTTTTGCTATCCATCTGTTTTGTTATGATTTCCATTGATAATTTTCTAGCTGTATATATTAAAAGCTATATCTTTTTTTCAGAATGAATTCAGCTTTTTAATGGCACCTCAAAAGAACTCAATTTAGTGTTGCGCCCCAAGCTGTGATGTCATATATTAAAAAACCTCTAAAAGATTACTTATTTTACCACTACCATAAACTATATCAAACATTAATGTTTGTAGTAATAGTGAACTTTTCAGTACATTTTAAAAGCCTTGAATGCCCAGAGTACAAAAATAGCAAATATGTATAATTTTTCCTACATCATTGGGCTGCACATACCCTTATTTAACAGGAGAGCAAAATTGTATTTTTCAAGTTTATCAACTACATTCATTTGGTTACTTGGTAAAACTTGCCTAAAACACCTAAATAATTAGATAAAAACATGTTTCCTGAAAGCAAATATCCCTTTGCATCAAATGAAGGGGTAACTTACCTTTCTACCCCTAAACTGATGTGCACAAATGTTTCCAGAATGTGGCACTAAAGGGAAAAAATGTTTGTTTTTTTACATTTCCACCACTTCAAATGTACTGAAATCTGCAAAACTATGGGGTTCCCACTATATTTACTAGCTGCTCTTACAAGACAAATTGCATCCCATTGGTATTATTTGACATATTGTAGGGGGCACCAGAAGAACAAAACTCTGCTATCTGCAAAATCTCATTTTTCTTGTATTTTTTAAAAAAATCCCTTGTCTGTACTAAAATTGTTATAAAAGGTACAAAGCACACCATTTTGTAAATAAGAAACCAAGGGTCACTTCCCTTTGTAGACTTAACCTGATGTGCACAAATATTTCTAGAATGTGGAGCTAAAGGGAAAAAAATATACTTTTTTTTTTTTTTTACATTTCTACCCCATTCAACTGTACTAACATCTTTAAAAACTATGTAATTTCTTACTGCGTTCAATAGCATCTACTCCTCCAAGAAAAATGGTACACCATTGCTATTGGTTTCCATTTCATAGGGGGTGCTAGAAGCACATAATTACACCTAGCAGTTTCCTTTTTTAATAAGCTGTCTGCACTAAAATGGTTCTATCTATTAGAGATGTGGTATGCAAGGCATACCATTTTAGAAAGCAGACATTCACATGCATCAAATAAGGGTATGTTTGCCTTTTTTTACCTGTAGGCTGGGATGCACAGTAATTTCCAAAAGGTGGTTCAACAGGGATTTTTTGGTTCACATACCATAGAGAGTTTCACAAGCACTAACCTACTCTCAAATGGTTATAACCATTAGAGATAAGAATAAAAGGTTAGTAAGGCATACCATTGTGGAAAGTTGACATCACCTGCATTAAATGAAGGGTCACTCGCATTTTCCTCTAAGCTAGTGTGCACAACTAGGTCTCGAATGTGGTGTTACAGGAAAAATCCATATACATTTCTGCACTTCAGTCACTTTCCTGGAAATTTTAATACCTAATTCCATATAAAAAAAATGGTACTTTAATGGTATGGGATGACATACTATAGTGGATGCCAGGTACAGTGAGAACAGCTGACTATTCATGTAACATGTACAGATGTGGCACTCTAGGGTACTACATTCTTAGATTTTTATTACAGTTGTTTTGCCTTTTAATTGCTCCACAGTTGACTTGCTACATATTGCCCTTTTAGAGTTAAATGAATTCTAACACTAACTTATTACTTTTGAAGCAATGTGTTGGAGGATTCAAAGTGGAGGCTTTGAATGTATCCCCTATAGAGCAATTAGGTTTTCTCTAGAAATATTCCACATGTTCCTTTAAAGTATTAGTAATGTCTATATTTAACAAACACTAATATTGCAGCTATTATAAAATGAAGCTGAACAACTCCAGTACCATTTCTCAAACCTTTATGGTTTGAGAGATAAAGAAGGCTAAAGTTCCCCGCTCCCTTCGATTTCTCTGACGTCAGCTGTAAGCTGACGCCAGGATATCATGGTCCTGAGACATGCAAGCGGCTCTTCCGCAGAGCCGAAATAGCAAAATGTAAAAATAAATACTTCATTGGAACGGTCTACAAAGTGTGCCTGCAAACTAGGCACACTTTGTGGACCATTCTGATGAAGTATTTCATTTTACATTGCTCTATTTCAGCTGCCTCGAGTCGACCGACTAGAATCCCCTGCTGTCAGCTATACAACTGACAGCACGGAAAGAGGAGGGAGCGGGGAACTTTAGCCTTCTATATCTCTCAAACCATAAAGGTTTGAGAGATGGGACTGGGATTGTTTAGTTTCATTTTATAATAGATGCAATATTAACGTTAGTAAAATATAGACATTACTAACACTTTAAAAAAGTGGAATATGGATTCCTAAGGATTCTGTTAAATCAAATCTAATCAGAAAAAGGCAGGATTTGTCTGACAGTTTTAACCAAATCTTTAATATGACACAATTCTGTTAAAGCATAATGTTAATCCTCTGAAAAAAACAGCTTTTCGGGTTTAAGGATATTTTTTAAGGATATTTAAGGATACCAAGTGCACAGGTAGTTCAGTTAATGATGCAATCATTTTGAGATGCACTTGTGCCAGTGATAAAGTAATTTGTCTTCACAAGCTTCATGCACTGTTATGGTAAGTTTACAAAAGTGCAGCATTTTAAATACTGAACTAATGGTGGGATGCAGAAAACGCACGCAAGCGCTAAGTTCTGAGGGAAAATTGTTAGCGAATGCATGATTTTACTGAATTGCATATGAAAAATTGAAAATAACGAATTGGTGTGCACATTTTGTGTTTGTGAGCATGGTCGTGTGGGCGTGGTTAGGAGTAGCAAATCTGAGCGGAGTAGCTTATGCTTCTAATGCAGGAAATTGTATTGTGAACGATATTATACGTCTGTGTTGTGGTGTCACAAATGCTATATTTTGTGGCAAATTAGGAAATTTTGATGCGCAATTCAAGACTCGGTGAATGGCTTCCTGGATTACAACTTATGTAATAGTTATTTGTGCAGGTTAAAATCACTCTTTCACGTTTGGCGCTTGTGAATGTTTCTTGCATTCCGCCATATGTGCCAAAAAATAAACAACTTGGCCCAAATTAAGTAATTTACATGGGATGTTTTCACTGCACATAAAAACTAGAGGATTGCAGCATACTTCAATTTGGATGCAGTATGAGATTTATTCATATCATATTCAAGTTGAGGCATATCTGATCTGCATGGCGTCCCAAAGTGTATGGGCTGCTGTGCAGAGATTCACAAGAAGGTCATTGGAGGTTGGGATTCTCAGCACAACCTCCAATAAATGGTTCCCACAGATGGGTGTCAGCCAGTCATATATGACTGACTTCCTGATTAGCCTGACATATTTCACATGTCTGTATGCCTTCATGAGAAAAGACTGCAGAGAGAATTCAGAAGATCCAAGGAAAGCCTGGACAGCTTGGTCTGACTTAAACTGGAAAGTAGCTAAGTCACCCAAATAAACATAGCATTAGGAGGTCCTATGTACTTCAGTTTATGGGAAACGTATTTATTATAGCCTGCATTGTGCAACAGTATGCTATAGCCTTTTGTTTAAAAGGGATATCTTTACTTTGATTGCCATTTTGCTCTGATTTTCTCTGCTTTTTTATCTCAAAAACTATTTCTGATGGTGTATCATTTATATTTAATTTAACAAAATTTTAAAGAACTATCAAGAGTAACAAATTTAATTCTTTAGGTGAAATATGAAATCAAATTCAGTGGGAAATTTGAACATCTAATAATTTCTTAACCCTTGGAACTTTAAGTAGGAGTGAGTAACACATTGCTCTGCAATGCATTGCTTACCCCTTTGACACAATTACAAGGTTAATCTGAAGGGGTGGGGTCACAATTGAAAAAAACTTCACATACTCTTATGTTATGTACAATACCATATCCTTTGATTTATTCACACAGGAAATAGTCTGTAAACTGCTTTCCTTGTCTTTGGTGAATTTGACTTTCATGGAAGGGCAACATGGATTTTCTCAGTTTGACAGAGATACACCACTGAGCTGTGCAGGGTCTTTTCTGATTTATTTAACCTAATCTTGTCACAGACACATCCTGTTCATATTTGTGATGTTTGAAACTTCTTTACAATTAGAAATAAAAATGTTCCTTCCACCTTAGAGGAGCAGTAAACTTTGTATGGAAAAAAATTCCATACCCTCAGCTTGGATTTCAGAGTAGGCATTCATCCTTCATACAGATATATCTGACTGCTGTATAAATGCCACCCGCATGCGTAAGTCAATGTGTTAAATAAATTAAAGCGATAGTAATACTTTCATAACAGAGAAGCTATTTTTGATTGCTGATGTCCATCTTGAAGCACTGTGTTATTGAATTCTCATTGAAAGCTATAACTTACGAGATTTTTAACTTTAAAGTTTGTTTTTTTGGTTATCGGTCGGACATCTTTGAAAATCCCCTGGAGGCGCACGTTCCCGTCTGTAGCTGTTTTTTGTGCGCGCTCCAGACACTGTTGCACTAAGGAGTAGCTCCTTTCATCAGCACTGACATAGTAAAGAGCCTCACCTCCCATCAAGCTATTTTCAAATTGGCTGACAGTAGGAATCAATGTGCGGTAGATCGTCTTCAACTATTGGCTCCTCGATGCAGTGTACAACATTACACATTACATTATCACGTGACCGCAAAAAGATCCATCTGAAGGGGAGTGGATTACAGAGTCTTCTAGGTGACGACAGCGCACACAGAGGGCATGGCTTACAGCTATAAGGCTGATGAAGTTTGTCCCTCTAGGCAATCTGTCCGGTCCCAGGACCAGAATCCAGATCTCAGAGACAGAGCGGTGACGTATTGAAAAGGGGCGGGAGGTGGAAAATTATAATTCTTTTTGCAAAGTGACTAGACAACTTTGAGCAGAGAAACATGGATGGTTAGATTTCAATGATATCAGTTTAGGTCAAAATGAAGTATTACTATCCCTTTAAAGGGATAGTAATACTTCGTTTTAACTTTATTTTATTTTGTAGGCATTAAAAAAACATAAAGAATGATATAAGTCTTATCTCTGAAACCTTTATGATTTAAGAGATATTCACAAACAAAGTATCCCTTCCCTGTTCAACCAGATCAGAAGGGAGATGCCCAGGTAGACTGCAGAGAGGGACAATCTTCAATTAAGATAAGGGAAAAAGCTGAAAAACTTGTCAAGGGGGGAAGGGCTTTCATTGTTTTCATACAAAGAAAATTGTCCCCTTCTGTTATCTGTCCTGTCATACAACCAGACTCACATTTGAGAAGAGATGGCTTACACTAGGAAAAAGGGGCGGGGAACTTTGCTTGTGAATATCTCATAAACCATAAAGGTTTGAGAGATAAGACTTATATCATTCTTCATGTTTTTTTAATACCTACAAAATAAAATAAAGTTAAAACGAAGTATTACTATCCCTTTAAGTGCAACTTATTCCTTGGGCAGAGTTCCCTTTTCACTCATTCTTGCAGCTAAGTTCCCCTATAGCCTTTTTGGAGGAACAATTTATTATTTTATTTTATTTTATTTTATTTCACTGCTGACAGAACGTATAAGGGTCGCAGATGAGAATTAATTGCACTGATACAAATTTAAGAAGGGATATGCTTGTGTGAGTTGCTCATTTACCCCACGGGAATTTGTGTCAGAAAAACAACAGCAGCAATATATCAACGAAGCAAACGTTTGTGATGCCAGCACAATAGATTATACCAATAAAAGAGAGTTGCATTTCCTGTTACAATTACAAGGCAACAACAATAATAACCTTTAAGGAAAAGGTCTTAACCTTTTGAGCAGCAAAGGGGTGTACAAAACATTGCACATCTCTCTGCCACTCAAAGGGTTCAACACAACATAAACATCATTCTACACAAAAATAATGATTTGTCTGTTGCTGTTTAAATAATGCAGAGATGTATAGCTTAGATTTCTCCCAGGGCACAGATAGTCTATTTATTTTACTTCTTAGATTATTTATTAATTTGGTGGATTTTAATATCAGAGGAATCCTTGGGGTGAATGTACAAAACCAATTTCTCGCAAATTCAATTGTAGTAAACAGATTTTGAGTCCTTGCTTCTGCCATACATTAATTTGCTAAACTACATATGCAAAAAATCTACCCTTAACTTTGCTTGCACAAAGAGTAGAGTACAAAAATGGGCCCATCTGACAATGTTTTGGGGTAATCTTTTGCTCTGTACCTTGCTGACATCAATGTACTCAGCAAGGCGAAGAAGAAGAGGCTTTAGTGTATGTAATTTCCTTGTGTGTACTTTGCGTCTGGGGATGCTGGCATTAAAGTTCAATGCTGACTATGTCCAAAAAAGCAGCTCCAATTAATTTTCATAGTATTTGGACCGTGGAGAGTGTTATTTCAATATTGTCAGAGTTGTAGTTCAAGAGTAATTGAATGACAAAGAATCCCCCCTCCCACCCCTTTTACTGAGGCTTTTCTTTATGCTTAGAATAAGAAGATTGTCCATTGCTGTGATCTGTCCATTCTAGAGACCAGATTCTACATCTGAGGGGAGGTGGCTTACATTACGTAAAAGGGGCGGGTGGGGAATACTTTATCATTGAACTACAGCTCTGTAGATTAATTGGAGCTACTTTTATTGTGAAACATTACTATCCCTTTAAAGTGGACTTTTAACACTTTGAGTCCAAAATATTGCATTGCATTGGAGGCCTCTCTAGCATTCATAATATTAAATGCAACATTTAAATCAAAGGGAATAAAGATTTTTAAGATAACCAATGTTGCAGTTGGTTTCCTCCAGACTCTCATATCTTTTGATAACTGCAGACGTTCACAGGTCTTAAAGGGATAGTAATGTTTCACAAAAACAGCAGCTCCTATTAATCTTCATAGGATTTGAGCCATAGAGAGTGTTATTTCCATACTGTCAGAGTTGTAGTTCAAGAATAATTCAATGATAAAGTATCCCCCTCATGCCCCTTTTACCTAGTGTAAGCCACCTCCCCTCAGATGTGGAATCTAGTCCTGGGACCAGACAGCTCACAGCAAGGGACAATCTTCTTACTGTGAACATAAGGGAAAACCCTGCCCCCCTTGACAGGTTTTTCAGGTTTTTCCTTATGCTCACTGAAGATTGATCCATCTGGACAGGCTTGCTGCTCTGAATTGAGCAGTGTTACATCAGTAAACGGGGGAGAAGATGATACTTTATCACAACTCTGACAGTATTGAAATAATGCTCTCCATGGCCCAAATAATATGAAGATTAATTGGAGCTGCTTTTATTGTGAAACATTAGTATCCCTTTAACACTTTGAGTGCCAATGAGGTGTCTAAAACATTGCTTTGCTCTTCTCTGGTTCTCAAAGGGTTAAGTGCAGCCACTGATGTCAGAGGCTAATGCCAAGATGGCTGCACTGTTGAATTCATATAGTCCCCATCTTGTCTTTTTTGCAGAACAGAGTTGTCTGTGTGAATATAAAAAATGTGGCTTCGTGAGATGGAATGCTGGCATCTCAATGAGGATATTCAGTTATTAGTGTCCAGGTGATTTAAATAAGATTATGGGGTCAAATGCCAATGAGCATCTGATTAGCATAAGGACGCAAGGCTAGAGGCATGTACTAATACTCAGGGAGGCTGATGTACTATGTGGACTAGGGCAAATCATTTGAAATATAGGAAACAAACATTTCAATTGAGTTTCTTGTTTTTTGCATTTGAGATTTATTTAGCAATCAGGGGGCTACATGTCTTGTTTAATAATTTGAATGCCAGAAAGGTGTCCAATGCATTTAGCTATCTGGCACTCAGACAGTATGATGAAGCTGTTTACTGTAGAATTGCTCCTACTCTCCTGTGCACATCAGCCTCAGTTACTCCAAAAGATTCAATGCAGCGGAAATTCTTTGTTTCTCCAAAACGCTCACTTTGGTACTGACGAGCTAATTCTCTTTAGTACATAGGCCTAAGAGCAAAATAAAAACCATCTATAATTAAACATAATACCTCTGAGTTAGATAACCACAAAGCACCTCTCTTTCAGCTGTATTCATGCCAGTAGGTGTTAATGCACGCTTAACCCCTTGAGTGCCAGAGGGGTACGCAACGCACTGCAGAGCAATGCTTGTGTACTCCTCTGTCACTCAAGGGGTTAACCTCAGTACAATGTTTTCAAAAGCAAACTACAGGGATTCTGGGTCAAACCAACTGAACCACAGGGGAGAACTAACAATTACCATTGAGTTCAACTGAGCTTTTAACATCTTGAAGGCTGTAGAGGTCTCCAACGCATTGTTTTACAATGCATTATAGACCTCTCTAGCATTCAAGGGGTTAAATGTTCCATTTAAATTAATGGGGATTTGACAAATGTTTGTCCTATGGTGCATTTGAGTTGTTCCACAACTGTAGCCCTTTTCTTTTAAGCATGCAGCCCTAAGACTAGATTTTAGGAATAGAGACAGTAGGAGGTATGAACTAATATGATTCCATGATAAACCAGGTGCTGAATATGATTTCTTAGTCTTATGCCTGCCTAAGGCCATTTTACTAAACTACTTAGGCCAAGGAGAGGGTAGTGGAAGAGTGTACAGGTGTTTCAGGGTTTTCCTTCCATTTGTACCTAGCATTGCATTGTGTATTAACTCTTTAAGGACCAGAGGGTTAAACAAGGTGAATAGGAAATTGGTATAACTATACTCCAGTTCCCTGCGTGTTCAAGAGGGGAGGTGTTTGCATCTTAACGATGGGAGTGTATGTTCCAGTATGCACTAAAGCAGGGCCCTTTAACCCTTTGAGTGATAGAGGGATATGCAACGCATTGCTCTGCAATGCGTTGCATATCACACTGGCACTCAAAGTGTTAATCCTTTTGATTTTATTGTTATTTTACTTCTTTTGTGGGTAAGACAAGTGGCCTCTTATCATTGGAGCCAGATTTCTCCACCAATCCAGCAGCAGGGGTGCACAAACCCCATTGGATGTATGGACATTAAACATGTATTGTTCAGTCCTCAAGGGCTACAACAGGCCAGGATGTAAGGGTTTCCCTGCCTAAGCACAGGTGAGTCAGTCAAAATGAATGAGCCGTTGACTAACTCACCTGTGCTTAAGCAGGGAAATCCTTATGTTCTGGCCTGTTGGTGGCCCTTGAGGACTGAACTTGAACAGCCTTGTACTAGAGAAATGATGTGCAGATGCTGGTGTTCAAAGATAAGGCCAGCAGAGCTGCTCTGGTGAATTCTATGGACATTGCTGGCATTTATAGTCTCTATAAAAGGAAGCATAGCTGCAAATGAACTCCAGATATACAAGTGTGTGGTTTACTAGTTTTTTCTATGTGGGAAACTATTTTCTGATCTACAAACTGGAAGTCAGACAAGGGCCTGAACAATGTAGCCAGTAGCAAATCTCTATTTCTGTACCCATAGGAGCAAGATTAATTTACACTAGCAAGGTTATGCATCAAGAGCTACCAACATTGCTTGTATTCTGATATCCCTAAATGACCCCGGTTACACACATTAAAGTCACTGACTCACTAATCAGTCCACCTGTGCTCCAGCTGGGATATCCCAAAAATAGCACTGTTGGTAACGCTTGAGGACCACGGCTGGCTACCCCTGGGTTACAATAAAAGTTACCTTTTAACACTGAGTGCCAGAGGGGTACAGAACACATTACGAAGCAATGCATTGCGTACACCTCTGGCATTCATAGGATTAGGTCTTCAAGCTAACTGGAAGGGGACAGCAATACAACATACTGTTGAGTTATTTAAAGGTTTGTTTTACCATCGTATCATCCTATAAATCTATAATGTGTACCACTCCAAGCATATCTTTTGCTAAGGATGCTTAGGTGATTATTTTTTAGTAGATGGGAGGTGGAGGAAAATAAATGGATCACAGAAGTAGACACTTTGCTTTTTCCCACCATATTTATTTTAAATTAGGGTACAAGTTTCTAATTACCAGTTTGATTGATTGCATCTAAAGACCCACTCTTCACTGTAGCTAGAATAATCCTATATAATAAAATGTTGCAATGTTTGTCAGAAGCTGTCATGCACTGTAGAGACTGCCAGAATGCACAGAATGCTGGGAGTTCTGTGCTGGGAGCATTATGTGCTTTCTGTGAGTCTCTACAGTGCATGATTGCATTGTGTGCACCATCAGTAAGGCGGTGGCAGGACGCAGAGCGGGACCAGCCTCTTAACCTTTTGAGTGCCAGAGGGGTACGCAATGCGTTGTGTACCCCTCTGGCACTCAAAGGATTAACATCACCCAGACCTTGGCCAGTGTACACAGGCTTTTACACTAGTACACATATAAAACATAAACATAGACACAGATAGGCACACATTAATAAAAGCAAACCGGACTTATTCTGGAGTAAATCAACTGCACCATTGCAGAGCAATGTGTTGCGTACCCCTGTGGCACTCAAAGGGTTATCCCCCTGATTGCTAGGTGATTGGATGCACTAGAGACTGCTCTAGCATTCAAGGGGTTAAAAAGTTCTATTGAAGTGAGTGGGAATTTAGGAATTTGTATTTGTCCCCTGTGTTGCAGCTGGTTTACTCTAGAATAGTTTTTATAAATATGGGCCATATAGGTTACTGCCTTATGCTCTAAAGAAAAATGAACTAATTCTGGGGCAAACCAACTCCACCATAAGTGAAAAATAAAAATTCCCCAAATATTCCAATGATTTAAATGGGGCCTTTAAGCAACTGAATGACACAGAAGTCTATATTGGAGATAACAGAAAAAAAGTTCCCTTTTACTTAATGAGAATTGTGTTGCCCCTCTGCAGTTGGCTTGTCTCAGAAATACGCCGCTATCTCTAAGGCTCCAAGGGTCATTCATTAAGCTAAAGACAAACAAGTCTGGAGCAAACCAACTGGACCATAGGAGGCAAATAATTATATTCTAAAAATTTCAGTTGATTTAAATGGAGCTGTTAAGTCCTGAACCTTTTTAGTGCCAGAGGGGGTATGCAGTGCATTGCTATACAATGCATTGCATACCCCTCTGGCACTCAAGCAGTTAATTTAGATTGATCTCCAACAATGCATTGGAGACCACTGAATTACGCCATTTTACTTTTTAAAATAAAGCCCTAACTTATGTTTTGTTCCCTTTTTACACACATATTAAAGGGATAGTAATACATAAGTATTACAAATCCCTATATTAAAGCCCTAGTAAAAAAAAATGTATTGCCCCCAGTGTCATCTCTCAAACCTTTATGGTTTGAGAGATGAACGCTTCTAAAGTTGCCCTCTCCCTCCCCCTTCCCCATAGTCAGCATTCTAGCTGACTCAGGGAAATCCGGTCAGAGATCATCAGTCGGCTCTGCAGCAGAGCCGCAATTGCGTTAACTAAAAAAAAACTTTCACTAAAACAGTCTTCTACGTGTGCTTGCAAGCCAAGAACACGTAGAAGACCATTTCAGTTTTTAGTTAACGCGATCAGGCTGTGCTGGAGAGCCGCCTGAAAGTTGTATGTCTTTCTTCCCTGCAGTCAGCTACAACGCTGACTACGGGGAAGGGGGAGGGAGAGGGCAACTTTAGAAGCGTTCATCTCTCAAACCATAAAGGTTTGAGAGATGACACTGGGGGCAATACATTTTTTTTTACTAGGGCTTTAATATAGGGATTTGTAATACTTAAGTATTACTATCCCTTTAAAGAGAGTGCTTTCTAATGTTTGAACTCTCTCTCTCTCTCTAATATATATATATATATATATATATATATATATATATATATATATATATATATATATATACACACACACATATATGTGTGTGTGTGTGTGTTTGCATGCTTCACGGCATTGTCCATTTGATTCAGTGTTCCAAGCACGTCTGGATTTCACAGGAATGGGCTGGAGGAGCTTCTGACACCTGGAAAAATCACGGGGTGCGGGAGATCTCTGCCCAATTTGGAGCTTCCTCCTCAAGAATGATTTAACAATAAGTACAGTAAATCCTTGTTTTTCTGCTCATATTAGTCTGTAAGCACTCCAAGTCTTTTTGAAAACAAAAGACATATTAGTTGGTGAGGTAGACATTTTTAAAAGTGGTCTATGGATAGATCCCAGTTCTTGAGGTTCCCAGCCATTTACTGCAGGCAATTCCTTCTGGAGGCCATGGGTCTTTAGATAAAGATTTAATAAAAATTATTTTGTAAACCATATGATTTGGTGAGATGTAATAGATATGACTAATTTAAAATGGGGTGCCTCAGCATGGAATGCAAGCTTTAACGTATTTTGGCCAAACTATGAGGGAAAACTATTTTGGAAATAATCAAATCAATAAGGGGTTATAATGTATGCTAAGCACAGGGTTCACATGTAAGTATTTAGTTAAGTAGCTCAGGATTGTCTTGTTTTGGTTGAACTTGGTGATTGTGAAGGATCCCCTAGTTCCATTTTATGTTCACTTGTGTTCCTATTTGGATATGTATATTATGGCATTTTAGAGAGCTGTGAGTTCTTTTTCCTCAAGATGAAGGATTCTATTTATATATTCATTTTAATTGGAATATCACATTTGATCATAATATGGCATGCATATTCTGTATAACTTTCAAATTTATACGCAATTGAGCCTAAAGGCATACAATTTAACTTGGATGGTGTGCTTAATCAGTTACATACACTCACTATATTTATTTATATAATTTATTTTAATAACATAAAAGCAGGTCACTGGCAAATTGGCAAATAAGTTGTGCCTGAACACTCTGGAATGTCATTTAATTGATTTTCTAGCCTTAAGCCTGTTTATCACCAATTTACTAAGCTACTTATGCAGAAAATTCTCCCTTTGTCCAAGCAGAGGATGGTGTGGGAGAGCATGGTGTTTTAAGGTGTTCTTTTCTTCAATGCTTTCTTGCACATGATCATACCCAGAGGGGGCTCAGACGGTGGTTCTGGGGAATATATATGGGGTGATTCACATCAAAGGGCAGGGCTTAATGACAAGTGGGGGTGGGGCTTACCACGTGTCATAGTGGGTAGGAAGTTGGTGGGAAGTGGGCAGAACAGAGTGGGGAAGGAGGAGAAGTGGGCGGGATATGGGAGGAACAGTGTGGGAAGGATCAGAAGTGGGCATAGTTTCATAAGAAACTCCCCATCACTGGAGAATCAGCCTTTGTCTCTGGAGACCCGGTAATTCACTACAAAAACTGGAGTCTCTAGGGCAGATAATGAAAGTTGTCAGCTATATCAAAGAGCAGATGAAATTTACCATGTTTTATGCTACTTTTTTAGTGCATGCTATGGGGAAGCTTGCTGGCATTAAAGTCTTAACACGGAAAAAGTGTGTCCTCTGGTATGCACTACAGTGATCAAATGCTGTAATGCATGCCCAGAGGTGTAGCCACTGACATTGGAGGCTATCGCCACTGAAGCTGTGCTTGCGGATTCATACATTCACCCACAGAGAGCAGTAAAATGATAGAATCTGAAACATAGAGAGGTTGCGAATGGATTTCCCATTAGGCAAAATAGGCAACTACTTATGGTTCCAAATTTTAAAGGGGTGTTTTAGCCATGCTGACCAATACAGACACCTGTTAGTGGTTTACAATAATCATTTTAATTTTCAGTTTATATATTGTTGTAATGTCCAGTTTATATACTAATTTGGCCTTTTTATTTGACACATTTTATGTGATATCTTTTCTTTATTCGACAGTTACTGTATACATCAAGAGATTCAAGAGAATATTCTGCACAGAGAGACAATGCAGGAGATCAGGGGAGTGGTCATGTTATGAGTTGGGGGCGTGGCCATGGGCAGGGCTAGGGACTTAAAGGGTGCCTTGCCAAGGGTAGCTTGAGATGTAAATCAGATACTGAAGGTGGTGTTGGCATATACATCTTAAATATACAAAAAAAATGGGGCATAGACTTTTTTTTTTAGCAAATCAGGACATAAAGGTTTTAAGATTTAACCCTTCGAGTGCCAGAGGGGTACGTAACACATTGCTTTGCAATGCATTGCATTCCCCCCTCTGGAATTCAAAGGGTTAAAGCAGAGTGAGTCAATTTTGGAAAGGAAAACCTTTGTGGTTTTGTGAGCTCTATACAGTAACCCTTTGACTGCCACAGAAGTGAGCAACGCATTGCTATACTGTGTGTTGCTTACCGTACTGGTGCTCAAAGGGTTAAACCAGAGAGGTGTGTAATGCATTGCTTCATAATTTGTATTGCACACTTCTCAGGTGCCCTTAGAGTACTAAAGGGGTACTATTAATTTGCTCATTTAAAGTTATCACCAATTACAGCAACCTTTTTCCATGTTAAAGTTGCATTCAAATATTAGTCTGTCTTTAATATATTTTTGTGAAAGTATTTTGCCAGGAAGAATACATTAAAATTGTTTCTCGTATTCAAGTATTTCTTGAACTCATTTTATCTACCTCAGAAGGGGTGAAAGGCTGAGCTGACCTTGCTGGGACTAGAACCTGCAACCTTGCGGCTTGAACAGCTGGTGCATTAACCAACTGAGCCATCTCACTGTTTGTGGGGTTTGCACTGTATGTTTGTTACTTTTTCAAACTAATTGTTGATAATATTTTTGGGATATGTATTGTTTAGTTTATTTGGATGGTAGCATTTCTATTGCAATGTGCATCTTCCAGTTAAATTGCTTTGGTTTGGAATATTCGTTCCAGTTTGTATTGATTGCCTTATATTTAAGTGCCATATGTTTGTTACGGAATTCATTTACAAGTTTTATTGTTTGGTATGCCTGTTCTAGAATTCATTTTCTAGTTTAATTGATTTGATGAGCATATTTGTCCAGGCATTAATTTCTCAGTTTGATTATTTTTCCAATACTCATGCTGTACATTAATTGCTTGTCTCTTGCCTATATTTCTAACAGCTTGTTTCAAGTTTTAGTGTTTATTTCTATTTAAATTTTTTTTCTTCATCTTCATTTGATGATTATAGAATTCATTATTTATTTAAATTAAAACTGAATATTAAAGGAGAAGTAACAACTTCTAATGTTAACTCTGACTTATTGTTCGATGGCCAGAAAATGTGCTGTGCTTACTAATTGGAAGAGAAATAATGTGGCAGCACTCTGCACTAAAGCGTATGATCACTTTAGTGGATACTGGAGCATATTCTCTGTCAGCATTAACAATTTCATTTGAGCAAGTCCCAAACTCCTCCCTGATAGCATGTGCAAGAAAATGGACCAATTTTACTCTGATTTTCCTCATGATGTTAAACACTGTGCCAAGGAACAGAGCACCCTGAAACAAATATACACTAGCACACGGTCCACCCCTTGGGATAAGCAGCATAAAGGGGTGATAGCAGATTACACTGGCAACAGGCAGGAGTCACGCCAGTAAACGGATTCCAGCTCCAAGCTTAGTGCAGAATTGTGTTAGTGCATTCCCCCCTACAATCTATTTTATCGCATTTGACATATTAGGAAATAAATAATAAAGAATTCAAAAGTGGATTCAATATTTTGACAATGACTGGAAAAAGTCAAAATTAAAACTTCCATCACAAGCCCCATATGTATCAATGTCTTACTCAATGGAACTTTACGTATAGAATGAAGAGAGAAGCAAGTTAACAAAGAGATGTATATTGTGAAGGAAATTTACTGAGCATATATAGTTTGAATTAATGAGTGTCGCGCTGATTACAGACCCATTAGTATGTTTTGGTGCACAAGTCCTCCAGATTACAACTTCTATGTGGACAACTATTCAGCTCCACCCCTCTAGCAGGCATATAGATAACTGTGTTCAGTTAGTACACAGCCTGCACCTGGATGCAGATGGCACACCCCCTGTCTCCAATCTTCCATATACTCCCACCATGCCCATTCATTCGGACACCAGATGTAGTAGTCATTCTGTAGCTCAAAAAGCTTTTTACATAGGTGTTAGATAGGGCAAGATCATTTAGCTCATAAAAACAGATTTTTGCTCTTATTTTATCATGGAATTGCATTTGTACATTCTCCTCAACTTATTCATAATTGTAACTTTAAGCCAGTTTTTTTCTCAAACATGGTCTTGAAGTGCTTGATGCATGGCAGCAGTGGATTAATAGTTATTACTATTACCCATCTCAATTGAACTCATTTTATAGACCTCTGAAGGATGAAAGATTAAGTCAGATCTGCCTGGGCTAGAACCTGTGACCATGTGGTGTGAACAGTTACTACCAGTTAGACTATCTCACTAGTTTCTCTAAAATATAGTGGGGTGAATGGTGAACATATCACATTGATTATGAGCAACAACAGGAGCTGGATTCATATTTCTTTCCTTCCTAATATCAATATAATAAACTGTGTATACACAAAATCCTCCCTTCTCTTGTGCTAAGAAAGGACAATGGGGAATTATGGGTTTTCAGGCTATTCCTTTCATCTAGACTTTGCTTAGACCAACGTACTAAGCAAGCCATACAGGAAATTACATGCACCAACAGCATGTCCCTGGGTATGCTGTGGGCTTGCTGGTATTAATGTTCAAAGCAGGCAAGTTTTTCACATTACAGAGATCATGTGCTGTAGTGCATACCCTGAAATACAGCCACTGGCCGTATACATGAACGTTAGGGTGGCCACACTAAAGAATTTATACATTTGACCCAGTCTTCTACAAAAAAATATCTGCCAGTTTTTGTGACAACAATTATGCTGGTGCTTTGCAATTCATGGACCTCACTAGCATTCAGTAGGTTAAAAGTCAAATTTAAATCAAAGTCAAAATGTATATTTCCCCTATGGTTCAGAAGGTTTACCCCAGAATTATTCAAGTTTTCTTAGTATATCAGCCTCAATGTTTGCATGGAAGGGAGGCTTTGTACAAAGTAAATACATGTTCTGTACTATTCAAAGCAGTTTCTATAAAGTCATATTTTATCACAGTTGTTATAAATGTGATCTTATTATATTGACTATTTCAGACAGAACAAGCTTATCATACCTATCTCAGCAAAAATAGACAACATGAAATTTAGCTTTGTATACAGTGTGTTTGGGGACTACAGACTTAAATTATGAGCCCTTCTAGCTACATCAAATCACATTTCACTGGAAAGAAGAAGAGCTAAGATAAAACTCTAGCCTGCAGCCACAAGCATAAGAATGTTATTATGTTCCATTTATTGTTGCAGATCTGTAATGGGGTCATAATATCTATAGATTTCTACAGATCAACATTCCAACCACACTGTATATCAAAGTGCTTTGTACGCATAGCTTAAAATAAGAATCGATAAATGTCTTGTAATCAAAATAAAAATGGCCATTTTTTTGGAACATCTATGGAACTCACAAATACATAATAGTGGATTAAAAGATACATCGATCATGTTGTGATAAAGAATATACAATATGGAATTTGTTGCCAGAACAGCAGCAACATTATAAATTACTGTGACTGTTTAGGTAAACCTAGATAGGGATGGGTGATCAGTTGTGTTACATGTAGAAATAGGGGGGGAAATAGCTTATTTTGCCTCCCATGTCTGTTTCTGTTTTCTTCCCCTTAGCAGTGCTATGTGAGTGAATGTGTGGTTCACACATGAGTAGTCAAAATTATTTGTTTGTATGTGTGTGTGAATGATGATGTGTATGTCTTTTGGGGGGGGGGGTAATGTGAGTCTGTATGACAGAAGGTAAAGCCCACTGAAATCAAAGGAGATGCATAGATTAATCTTGCAATTTCCTACCTGCTGGAACATCGTCAAAAAGGAAAAACTTCTTTCCTATTCCACACAATTGCCTACGGGAAGGAAATTAAAGTACTTGCCCATCCCTAATCTAGATTAATCTCTTGAATGCTAGAGAGGAGAGGTATCCTAACAATTGTGAAAAACAGTTCTTTGGAAACCTATTTAACATTCAAATGGTTACTTAAATCAATACAAAGGATGCATGATTAATCCTTGGCAATTTGTAATTCTAATTGATTAACTAATTAAATGTAACATAAAAAAGCAAAAAGTAGCTAATGTGGCATAGATATGAATAGATTGTAGTGCTAAACTCAGCTAATGCCAGAGGTGGGTAATATGGGACTGTATAGTTCTTTCAATGAGTGCCTCTGTTTTATGCCATTTACTGATAAGACGTGGAGGAAATCATTGTAAAACTCTTCGTGATTTTATGTCTGTTGTCACACTGGCATCATCCAGGATTCCCAGAATAGAGAATGTAAAATTAAAATAAGCATACATCAGATTTTGTGCAATTCTGCATGGATATCCATGTCAGATACCATGCACAGACCAGGAGAGCAACTTACTTTTCTCCAGCTGCTTTGGACAAAAATTACCATCATCCTCAGATGACCCATTGGCTATAGTGGTGGCATTATAGCTTGCTCTCATTAAAGTCTGACATTGGAAGAGCTGTGTGAACTAGTATGTACTAAAGGCATCTGCACATAAGCACAGGCACTAGATTTTGAGCCTGCTTATTAGAACACAGGTGAGCTACACTATCAGATGTGTACATTGCCTTCAATGTACAAAAGCTCTTCACGGATGTAGCTAAAGAGAACATCTTAATTTGTTTTTGATGGAAATGGTTTTATGAAGTTTAGGATCACTGCATACAATTATGGGCCAGCTCCAGACACTGGCCTAGATTACATTGCAGGTGATTTTATAACTGGTTTCTATCTCACAGATTGTGACTGAAGTCTACAATGATATTTGTAGATAAAACCAAATATATCACCAGCAGTGGAATCTATGCCATTGTTTGCTTTTACCTTGTTTAAAGTCATAATAATCCCAAGAATGCAGATGATTTCCCAGTATGGAAAACCCATTCCTTATGGAACTCAATGTAAGCAAGCTGCTCTAAGGGCTTTCTTTAACCCTTTGAGTGCATACCTCTTTTCCACTCAAATGTTTAAAAATTGGACTAATTTCCCATAGAACTAAATATGGTTTTTACCACTTGAGTACAAAAGAAGTATCTAGCACATTGCTGTGCAGTGCTTTGGAGACCTCCATAGCATTAAACGTTTAAAATCCCCATTTAAATGAATGAAAATATAGGGAATATTTGGAATTTGTTTATACCTCTGTGGTGCAATTGGTTTGCCCCAGAAGTTTTTTTTTTTTTTTTCAGAAGGCCCTAATTAGGGCTGATTCTCAGTCAGTTTGATGACCCGGTACCTTTTTACTGGTGGATGACCTGAAGCCCTCCATGTGTTCAGAACTCCAATTCCTATCATCCCCAGCAAGCTGTTAGCTGCCTGGGAATAATGGTATTTGCAGTCCTGAACAGCTGGAGGACCTCAGCCCTGTCCTCCTTTTACTTCACTTGAGAAGGTAGTAGATAAGTGGAATAGCCTACCAGCAGAAGCAGTGGATGTTCATACAGTGATGGAATTTAAGCATGAATGGAATACATACGGCTGTCCTGAACATAAGACAAGTCCAAGGACCAAATAAGGTTTGAGATTTTTACAGTACGAAAAAGGGGCAGACTAGATGGGCCGAAAATGTCTTATCTTTCGTCAAATCCTATGTTTCTATTACATAAGACAAGCAGCCTTATACCATTACATGCCTCTCATTACAGAATTAGGTGAACCAGAAATTTTCTTTCTTGAAAATCACCTCTGGCCCTAATGCACATTCCTATGTCAAATAGCTTTGAAATATTGCTTGCCATGAGCAGGGAAGAAATTAAAGGGAGAAAATAGAATTTGCTAAAATCCCCAGGAATATTTGTCAACATAGAATGAGACTAGACTGATTTCTTCTTACGGCAGCAATGACAAATGGAGATAAAATAAAGAAAATATAAAAGGACAGTCTACATTTATATTGTTACAATTGTTATGAAAGCCTCTGTCTTTATTTGACATATAGCGTGAAATGGCAGCATTGTTTTCTATAAATCACACAGATTTTCTGCCTAGCAACATCTCAGGGGAAAAAGAGAAGACTCTGCCAGTGTAACACCCAGATAACAAGTTCAACCTGACCTTGACTTGATGTCTGAGAAATAGATTAACATCTTGTGATTCTGTCACGTGTGGTGCTAAAGTATATGCCATTTCTCCCTGACAGTGGGCATAGGCAGTCTCCAGTCTACAGTGAAAACAATTAATATTCTGAACCAGGTTTGATTTACTGTGACTTAATCCAGTAGTAGGTAGGCTTTTGGAATTTCCTCTCTTTGTAAATCCCTCTATCAAATTGTCCACATGCATTACAGTTTTATAGATTTCTTAGACACACAATAGAGATGAATCTGTGCGCATTTAAATATCTCAGCCATGTCTGTCACTTCCATATCTGACCCGTGAGGATTCCCATCCCTAATACTCTTCAGTTAGGTGACTTCCTTTATCCTTTGTCTTTCTTTTTCCAGTCTTTATTTACAGTTACACAGGTTTCGATTGTCAATTATTTGTTTCCTCTAAAAAGAAATTGAGAGGCAGTGAAGCAGAAACCAAGCAGAGGGAAATGATATAGAACGGAAGATGAAGAAGACAGGAGACACTGGAAAGGAGAGTATCATTTTCTGGAGAGACAGAAAGCTGCTTTATGAGTTAACATTTTAAAGGAGCAGTAAACTTTTTTTATGAAAAAATATATACTGTAGGGATTTTCCTATTGCGTAAAATAAGGGTACTCCCACTGCTGAGAGATTTATATTTCCAGAGTTATTACAGTTTAAACCCATGTTTTTTTTTTTTACATTAGCAGCGCCTTCTAGTGGTCAAATTCTAATTAGATTTCCTGTTAGATTCTAATGGAGAAGAAAGTCAGAAAATGTGATAGAAACTGCCTGTCACTTCCTGTCAGTTAGAACTATCAGGAAGTAAACACAGTAAATTCACTTCCTGATTATTTAAACTGCTAAAATATTAGAATAAAGCATCTGACAGCGATGGGAGTGACCTGGTTTCATTCAGCAGGAAGTGCTCTCTAAAATATGTGTTTTCATAAAAAAAAGTTTACCGCTCCTTTAAAGGGGTACAGGGACTAGTGTAAAAGCCCGTGTTCACGGGCCAAGGTCTGGGGGATGTTAACCCTTTGAGTGCCAGAGGGGTACGCAATGCATTGCTTTGCAATGCACTGCATACCCCTCTGGCACTCAAAGGTTTAGGAGGCCGGTCCTGCTCTACGACCTGCTGCCGACACAGTCATACACTGTATAGACTGCCCGAAAGCACAGAATGCTCCCAGGACAGAACTCCCAGCATTCCGTGCTCCCAGCATTTTGTGCGTTCGGACAGTCTCTAATGCTCATGACTGCTTCTGACAAACATCCTAGCGAATTATTATATAGGATTGTCTGTATAACTATTACAGCTTCTGCAAGATCCATAGCTCCAAAAATAGCAAAGAGCAAACCTGAATTTGAGACTGAGACATTTCCCAGCAGTGGGATCAATGTTGTTTTACATGGAATAAAAATCCACACAAAACAGTTTAACCCTTTATGTGCCAGATGGGTGTTTAGTGCAGAACAAAGCAATGGCCCGGCCTGGCACACAAATGGTTACTGCTGATGCACTAAATAGAACTGTAGAATTCTGAAGCAAACAAAATGCAAAGGGACAGATAAATGCAAGGGTTTTTTTTTACGCTAAGGGCAGTGAGAATGTGGAAATCATTGCCACAGGAGCTTGTGTTGTCAGATAATGTAGCTACTATCAGAATCGTATTGGATACTTTTGTTTGAGAACAACATCGACAATTATGACAGTAATTTTCAATAAAGATAGGATTCAGGGAGATATCCAATTGCCTTTTTGCATCAGGGAGGACTTCTTTATCCACTTGGGGCATAACTGGGAATGGCTTCAATGCTTTTTTTTTTTATTGTTTTTTTTTTTTATGCCAGTCTTTTTTCGACCTCTTCAACTATGTTACTATGTACCATAAGGGGAAAATAAAACACTCCAAATTCCAACTAATATCAATGGGGCTTTTAACCCCATGAATTCTAGAGTGGATTCCAGCACTTTGCTTCTCTAGGTTGCAGTTGTTTTACTCCAGAATTGCACTTCCTTAGTAGATTAGGTTGAAAAAAGACACAAGTCCTTCAGTTTTAACCTGTGCCTCATAAAGCAGAGACATGAGAATTCTGTAAGCTTTCCTGATGCAAAAAAAGTTAGTCTTTATCTTAACTTTCTGTTTTGCCTACTAATAACAGTATAACCCTGTATGTTCCCTTTTGAAAGAAATGTATCTTAAATGTATCCATTGTATCTGCCATAACTCCACCCTTGGCTTAACTGTTTGAGTGCCAGAAGAGCTTGAGCTATAAAAACATTTGAATGAAAAATTTCCCAGCAGGAACATTTTTTCATAGAATTTATTTTTAGTGCTCCTTTAAAGGGATAGTAATACTTAAAATGTAAAAAAATATGTCGTAGGGTTTATCCCCCTGAGTAAAACAAGAGTACTCCCACTGCTGAAAGGTGTTTCATTCAAAAGTTATTAATTTTCAAAGTTGAATTTTTTTAGGTGCAAAATCACAGTGGCCTGAAATTGTACAGTGGCGCTGTTGCTACAGCATCCTATGGAGATTTATGGTCCCGGGACCAGAGCTGTCCATAGGATCGTGTAGCAACAGCACCACTGTAGAATTTCAGGCCACTGTGATATTGCACCTAAAAAATTCAACTTTGAAAATTAATAACTTTTGAATGAAACACCTTTCAGCAGTGGGAGTACCCTTGTTTTACTCAGGGGGATAAACCCTACAACATATATTTTTTTACATTTTAAGTATTACTATCCCTTTAAATTTAGTCTAAGCATTTATTTGCATAAATATGTCTTTCATCTATCGTGCAGTGCTAATAAATACACTCTTTACTCAAAATATGAATAATTTAGCAAATACATCAAATAGAGTTTAAAGAAACTCAAAGCAAATAAGTGGTGTGCATAATAAATATATTTTAAATATATATTGATTATTACTGTTAAATACTTCCGGACCAGAAGGATATGCAATACAATGAAAAGCAATGTTTTAAACACCATTTTGGTCCTAAAGAGTTAACCACTTGTAAATACAATGTGTTGGGTACATCTCTGACACTCAAAGGGTTAAGTGAATTCCAGTTACATATTCCGTTGCGTCCTATCACTGGAAGAGTATCTGCTCTCAATTAGAACTGGCAAAAGACAATTAAAAAATCTCAAACGGAAATATATACATACATGTAACAAAATCGTTAAGGTGCAAGGACATACATATCCAAGTAATCTATAATGGAAAATAAATAGGGATAAAACACAAACTTAGTGATTTGAGTGCCAAATCCTAGAACATGTACATATAATAAATTTATTATTCTGGATAAATAATTAATGTTGCAAATACTGCAGTATAGTTTGCTGTAAGATGCAGAATTAAAGTTAAGCCGTTTGCATCTTTTAGCCATACTCTTGAGTAGGAGTAAGATCGCTGTAGCCCCAGCTGAGCTAAACTCTGCTAGTCAAGCCATACCCAGGGTATTGTCATGGACATACCAACAACAAGCACTTCTTATTATTGGTGCTCTAGTTTTTTCCATTCTCTCTCTCTAGAGCAGTGTTTCTCAACTCGTGTCTCAACTCCTGTCCTCAGGACCCACTAACAGGCCAGGACTTAGGGATTTACCTGCTAGAGCACAGGTGTGGTGATCAAAGGCTCATTCGCACTGATTAACTCACCTGTGCTCTAACAAGGAAATCATCAAATCCTGGCCTGTGAGTGGGTCCTGAGGACAGGAGTTGAGAAACACTGCTCTAGAGGGAATGTACAAATACACAAGTGCAGCTCATTTTCTTCTGTTTGACATTGACATAAAACCCATGCACCTGTACTCTTGCATAAGCATGTATGATTGATGAATTGCCTACTGAAGCATAGCATTTTCCATGATTAAGACTTTAAAGGGAGCAATCTCCAAACACTGTCCCAATGATATGAACATTAGACTTTACTAGGATGTACTAATTATACTCGCTATCAAGGCTCTACTGTAGAGCTACGGCTGGTCTGCGGACCAGATTCCAAATCTGACAGCTAGATGGCAGACTTGACCGTTTTGGTCAGTGAGGGGAAACTTTGCTTGTGACCATCTCTCAAACCATAAAGGTTTGAGAGATAAGACTTATATTGTTCTTCATGTTTTTTTAATGCCTACAAAATAAAATAAAGATAAAATGAATTGTTACCATCCCTTTAAGTCTTCATTGTTATTTTTATAATATCTAGACCTACAAATACCCAAACCAAGTTGCTATAAAATGTCTGTTTAATAGTATTTGATTTTCTTGATGATCTTCTAAATCTGATACCTACATTTATCAAGCAGAGGAGAAGAAAGTGCACATTAAACAAAAATTAAATTAAAAAATAACATTATAACATTTTATATAAATTTTGTTATAGTTCATAGGAGGGAAACCGTCACCTTTTCAGCTGTTGCTGATCAACAGTTTCCCTCTCCCTCAGGTGAACAATGGTATTTTAGTCCTACAACAGCTGACAGGTTGCCCATCACTTCTTCACAGACTATTAAAAATGACTGAAATATATTTCATGTTACAGATGTATGTCTTATGCTTAAATCAGCAATGATTCAGCAGGCTACGCATGGCTGTGTCATGCAAGGCGATACTCTCTGGAGTGAATAGCCAACTGGAGGTCAGCTTTCTATTTTGGGGTTACTAGCCTAACATTATAAACACTGAGTTAGTTTAGTGAAGGGATCCCTAAACACATAGGGGGAGATTTATAAAAAGTGTTCTTGTTCATTTTCGTGAATGGATTCTTAAAATGTTCTTATTACTTATTATGAGTGTTGGTATTTATAAAGTATTCTAGTTACATTTATAAATGTGGTGACCATAAAGAATAAGAGCAGGTCAGACATGGCCTTAAATATTTGCAGAAAATTCTGTCTCTAAATTGTTGCAAATAGCAACATTTCTTTATAAATACGCTGGTCCCCTTTTCCCTTCCTTCATTAAAAAAAAATTTGTAAATGTAACCAGAATACTCATAATAATTAATAAGGACATTTTAAGGATCCGTTCACAAAAACGAACAAGATCACTTTTTATAAATCTCCTCCAGTGTTTGGCAGATTGTGCCAGTATTTTGCTGTGTGACCACTACACTACTGATTTACTTAGAAACTGGAGCAATCTGGAGGAAGGCAACTATAAAGATTTCCAGAATATCTATTGATTTAAAGCGGAACTACCACCTGACACAATCTTTAGCTTCACTAAGTCCCCATCTGATGACTAGCTGCTTAGTAGTGCTAGTCGCCAGAATAATTACCTTATTTAATAGATTTCTGCTCTCTTTCCCAGCTGACAGGCAGGATGGAGCGCGGACATCTTGCCATTGCGACATCCACGCACCTGCGCTGTTAGTCTCAGCCGGAGCCAAATGGCTCCTAGCAACACCTACTAGATCCAGCTGGGACTGACAGTGCAGGCACGCGGACATCACAATGGCAAGATGTCCACGCTCTGTCCTGCCTGTCAGCCGGGGAAGAGAGCAGAAATCTATTAAATAAGGTAATTATTCTGGTGACTAGAACTACTAAGCAGCTAGTCGCCAGATGGGGACCTAGTGAAGCTATAGATTGTGTCAGGTGGTAGTTCCGCTTTAAATGAGGCATATATCCACAGTACCTGGAGTCCCCTCTACAACTGAAGCAGTTAAATGTTCTATTTACCTCAATGGGAATCTTTTTATTTCTCTGCAATTGTGCACTTGATTTTTTTCAGAATAGTTCATATTTTCTTAGTACATCAGCTTCCCTATTTCTAAACTCAGTTTACCTTAACCCTTTGAATGCCAGAGGGGTACGCAACACATTGAGAAGCACTGGAACTCAAAAGATGAAGTGGTAATTTTTCATGCACAATAGAAATTTATATAATTGCATTTAATATGAATACATGTATGATGTCATTTGTACTTGCCTCTTTAACTCAGTGTCAGAAGAGTATACAATGCATTGTTCTGCAATGTGTTGTATACCCTCTGGTACTGAAATGGTTAACCCTTGGATACAAGAGATGTCGCTAATTTTTAAGTGAATCTTCCGGAAGGCTAAACAATTCCTCTAGAATAATAAGATGTTAAAATGTATACCCTCCCCCCCACACACACACACACACACACGCACACATACACACACTATTTTGCCTGAAAGGTAATATTTTAACATCTAACAATATATTTTGCATTTAAGATGTTTCTAATCTAATGACTACTGCAAAAAAAGCTCACTACAATTCATCTTGATATATTGCACATATTTGCTTGAAGAAAGGCAGAAGTTAATGTTCTTGCAGTAACTGAGTTACCCTCCACATAATGATAAATTGGCCCCCAAATGTCACTATGAGAAATATACCAGGTTTTGGCCAACATCATCTAGAAGCTGCCTTGAAATATTGCAATAGAAAAATGTTGAAGCATTCATCTATCTTTAAAAGGACAGGATTAACCCTGAGTGCCAGAGGGGTATTTACCACATTGCTAAGCAATGATTTGCACAACCCTCTAACACTGAGAGAGATAAAAGAATAAGAACTGCTGTATTAACCTTTTAAAGATCAGAGGGGTGTGAAACACATTGCTGATATACTCTGACATACTACTTTATCAAGCTGTAACACACATATATATTGATGGAGTTCTTAATTAACTACTATGTAGGGGAGAACACAACACTCCCCTTGACTTAAGCTGTCCTTTTAACACCTTGGCCTAGATGGACTAAAGGTCAAAGAGGGCTACAAATGTCGCTGTTCTGTCGGAGCAGTGTCGTAGGCACTTCCTCAATATTCACCAAACTGTCTACGACATCACATCACCAGCACCCCAACAAAAAGATGCACACATCAACATCAATCCAACAGGTTTACAAATTTTCATTCATCACATCCACAATGGCCTATTTCCGTATGGTAATGAGGCATAATGACTCATTTCCATATGGAAATGCTAAATAATGAGACACATTCGTACGCAAGGGGGTGTGTTGATATGGTAATGTGACACTTTGACTCATTCAGTAAACTCCGATAGCAGCCTCTGCTGTCAGAGTTCACAGTCTCCACTTCACCTGCCTCAGTCTGTTGTAGTTGAGATCTCCCCTGTACTGTCCTAAGGGGTAACAGCAGGGAGAGCTACAACAATTCTGAACAGCATTCTCTGTGCTTCCCTACCCAGCCAGTAGGTGAATAAAGAGAAGGTTTTCAGCACCATGGACAGCACTGAATGCCACAGGGATTTGCATTGCTCACCCCTGAGGCATTCAAAGGGTTAAAATAAACAGAACTAGTACACCAAGAACTACACAATGTTCCCCCCCTTCGACATATCCCCCCCTTAGTATGTTGACATATATTGCATACATACTAACTCCATTCGACTCATTCGACTTCACCTCTTCATTGGACAGGAATTGCCATTTATTCAACAGAACCTGTCCTGATTTTGACACTTAACCCATTCAGTACCAGAGAAGTAGGAATGAATTGCTTAGCAATGTGTTTCCTACCCTTCTGAGACCAGATCTGTCCATAGGATGGTGTAGCAACAGCGCCACTGTACAATTTCAGGCCACTGTGATATTGCACCTTACAAATTATACTTTGAGCTGTAACAACTTTTTAATAAAATACCTTTCAGCAGTGGGAGTATCCTTGGTTTACTCAGGGGGATATTTTTTTACCTTTTAAGTATTACTGTCTCTTTAATGTAATCTTGTGTTGATTTAAACTGGCCACAAAAATAAGCTCAGTTCTAACATACCTATCCTGACGTGCAGCCACATGATTTGAAGGTCAATAACAATTTCATACATTATCCCCCCCCAGTGAGGCTGAAATATTAAGAAGGAATTCCCTAGCTTTCCATGGATTTAAATAGAGTTTTTAATCCCTTGAAGCAATGTGTTGGAGATGTCTTTAGCATTAGTGTCCCAATTACACTACTGGGAATTTTAATTTATCCCCAGTAATGCAGCTGGTTTGCTCCAGAATCCATTCAGTTCTTACCAGGCTCAGTAAGTGAATCAGAACTGGAAAAACTTGACATTTGATTTTAAATAGATAATGCACAAACCGGAATATACATTTTTTATGTATTATGGGATCCCTTATTTGAACCCTTTTAGTGCCAGATACAATGAAAAGTGAATAATTAAATGAATGCTGATTTTCTTATTCAAAATATGGATATCATAGGATTTTTGTTGCTGAGTAAAACAAATGTCCTCCCTTGTATTTTTCTTTTGATGTTGTCATTGACTGTACTTGCCCACAGAGAGCAGTAGCAACAGCACAAACTAGTGATTACTTTTTATAAACTGAATAAAGAATCACTCTAAATGAAAGCACCCTTGTTTTAGTCAGCAGGAAGTCACCACCATATATGTTTGTTTTCCCATTATAAAATATTACCAGTCTTTTTAACCATTTGAGAACCAAAGAGGTATGCAACAAATTGGTTCAAAATGTATTGCACACCCCTCTGGGTTAAAGGACAATGATTACACCCACAGGAGCTGAATAATGAAGGTCAGGACAGGTTAAGTTTCTCCAAAACAAACCATCTAGGCAATAGATGATAATGGCAGCAGTCATCCTGTCATTAGCCTCCCCAAACGTCCCTATTCTCTTACACCCCCCTACTACATCATTCCATTCAAGATAATGGAAATCACAGACATTTTTATATGGCTTCAAGCATCGATGTACATGGTCAATACATATTTTAAAACCATTGGATGCTAGTCATGTGTTTAATGTACTGTAAAACAATGCATTGTTGGTGTCTTAGGATCAAAGGGGTTAATGTAAGATAAAGAATATATTTAGGTGACAAAAAATAATTACAATAAATTAAAAAATGACTGGAAGTAGATAGGATTATAAAATTGTCAAAGTAAACACAATGCTCTGATGGACAACATGTCCTGTAGGGATGTACTGATACACTCATTTCACAGAGAACTCAAAGGGTTAGAAGTCCTAGTTAAATCAATTGGAATTATAGTACCCCCATAATTCAGTTGATTTGCTCCACCGATGCACTTCGAGTAAAGACAAAATTGGAGCAATTTTGGAGCACACCAACTGAACCAGAGGTGACAAATAAAAACTCTCCAAATTCCCAGTGATTTAACCCTTTGAGTGCCAAAGGGGTGTCCAATGCAATCTGTTGCACACCTCTTTGGCACTCAAAGGGCTAAATGAGATTTGACTTGTTGAGTGCTATGCAAAATATTTGAGACCTCTCTGGCATTCATGGGGTTACAACTCCCATTTAAATGAATAGGGTTGTTTATCTGTCTCCCATGGTGCAGTTGGGTTGCCTCAGAATTGTGCCACATACAGGTCTAAGTTTAATTGCTTTGCGGTGTGAGACTAAGATTTTCTATGGAATATGAAATCAGTTCAACGTTTCATATATTTTTAATGCTGGGGACACTGCTTGTTACTTGCAGAGCTTCATTCTGCTGATGTCCTTGCATGCTCTCAAGTGCGGGAATGTTTAGCAGAAGAAAATTAAAAAATACCATAAGATTGTTCTTTTCTCTTCTACATTCTGCAAATTATTTTTGGAATTGTAAGTGGCAATGTTGATCACATAATGCAGTAAGCATTAGTCTAATGATGAACAAGAAACCATTGATATATTTTGTTTTGATAGAGTTAATATAGGATTTTGCTTGTGTGGTACAAACAATATCCACATGCCTGGAAACTCTCCGGATCTGACCCTGAGACTCAGGTTTTATAATTAATTACTGGGGATCCAGGGACAGAGGCCAGTTCTCTGGCTGCCTTGAGTTTACTGGGTAACTCCACCTACTTCTTATATATTCTGCCTTCATTTCACCTGTGCTGCTCACTTCCCTGACCAATCCTGTTTAAGCACTACCCACCAAATTAAGCACCACCCATTTTTATTAAGCAATTTGTTTCATTTATACATGCCCAGTATATTCATACCTGGGATCTCTCCACATTGGCACTGGGGAATCTAGTTTTATGAACTTTTTTCTGACAGAGGGTGATTCACTGGCTAAAGAAGATCTGTGGCAACTCCGCCCACTTTTTCACCTATTCTGCCTACAAGATTAACTTTAGAAATATCAGAGGGGTGTGCAAGTCATTGCATTATTATTTAATGCAGAATTTCCAATATCTAGTCTTTGACTTGCTCTTCCCATCAATGTGTAGGGGGTCATCTTCAAGGCCTCTCTTTTCCTATTCTTCCATACTTGTGAATTTAATGCACAAAGTAGTTTTTTTTTCTTTCTTCAAAATGTTTTTATTGGTTGATAAACAGTAAAACAATACGATGCAAAATAGTACATGAGTGGGCAAAATAAGAAAAACAGGACCGTTGTAATTTGTAAGTCCGTTAGTCGTAGAATAATTGTTGGGTTAAAGTACCCTTTCATAGAAGGAATCGTAAATGGTTTTGCAGTATTAGAACACTCATTTGCTATATATGTGTAACAACCCATTTTCAGTGTCAGAAGAAGACAGAAGAAGATTAAAGGAGGGTAAAGAGAAAGAAATCATGCAGGAGAGCTTTCAGAAGAGGGAGAAAGAAAATGTAATCATAAGGAGAGAACAAAGAGAGAGTGTGAGGGGAATCTTATTCAGGAGCTCAAAGGGGAAGTTTGCTAGTCTATAGGTGATTAGTAAGGTCCGCTGGGGTCGTCTTGAATACAGATTATGGGTATGCAACTGGAAGTTCAGTTTGATGACAATAGTCCTTTAGCTGTGAACCATTTAAAGATCAAAACAGCTAACATTTTTGGATCCTGTCATCTGTGCAACAAAGATAGTCTAGTAAAAAGAATATGATCTTCAAATTTGCGCAGCCATTCTTCAAACATGGGAGGAGAGACGGATTTCCAACAAAGTGGTATTAACCCTTTGAGTGCCAGAGGGGTATGCAACGCATTGCAAAGCAATGCATTGCGTACCCCTCTGGCACTCAAAGGGTTAATGATTTAGAAGCATTTAGCATAGTTAAAATAATTATTTTCCGGGTAGGAGACTTGGATGGTAAGTCATGGTATAAGAGTATCTCCCATGAATCTCTATGTAAAGTAATATTAGAGTTCTATGTGTGATAAACATTTGGACCAATATTGTGTGAGAAGAGGGCAGGTAAGTACCTCTAGCAGCTTTACATCTCCAACAGGAGGCCAATGAAGAGGGGGAGATCGCATGTAATTTAACAGGTGTGTAATACCACCGTGTTATAAGTTTGATATTCATTTCAATCATGGCAGTAGAAATTGAAGACATATAAGTGGTGGAATAAATGGAGGTCCAGTTTGACTGAGATAGGGTCAAATTCAACTCTTTTTCCCAAGTCTGAGCATAGGAAGGGTTGCCAATGTCCTGTGATGTCGATAAAATATCATATAATCTACTTTTTGCCTTCTGTGTTATTTGGAGTAAAAAAGGAAGTCTAAAATTTTGACAGAGGACGTTTGAAACAGGCAGTAATGTCAGGGTGTGTAAGTAAGTGTTTCAGTCTTAAGTTATTCCATATCTCTCTGGGTGGAAGGGAGTAGAGGGATTGTAATTTGGGGAAAGGAAAAACTGCATCGGCGTCTCTAAAAATGTCTCAGTTGATGGTCTGTGTCACGTGTCCAGTTAGGGAATCGTGAAGCTAGTAGGGAGAGTTTAGACTGACGGGGTGAGAATATTCTAGTAAAAGGTGAGGGGAGTGTAATTAGGGTTCCACTATGGTTAAGTCGATTCCATATAGTGATGACATTTCTAAGTATAGGATGAGTTAGAGAGGAAGTGTGACGTTCAGATAGGGGGAGCAAAACTTCTGACAGTGGATCGCATAGCAGATAGAAAGATCTTTCTAGTTTAACCCATCGTTTATGAGATTGATTATTGTGCCATTCTGGTATTGAAGCTAAGATGACTGCATGATAGTATCGACGAAGGTTGGGGACACAGAGGCCCCCTTTAATTTATGCATGTACAAGAGTCGGCGATTTAGCTTCGACCTTCTGTGTCTCCAGATAAAAGAAAAGAACAGTTTAGAGGCTATTAGGAAGAATGAGTTTGGAAGAGAAATTGGTAGAGTTTGGAATAGAAAAAGAAACCTGGGCAAGAATATCATTTTAAGTGTGTTCATTCTACTTATCCAAGAGATATGCAAAGAGGACCATTTGATTCGGTCAGATCGGACCTTGCTCAATAAAGTGTGAAAATTTGCTCAATATAGCGAGTCTAATTTAGGTGTAATTTTGGTACCAAGATAAGTAATAGATGAACCAGACCATTTAAGAAGAATTGTCGCTTTCATCCGTGTTAAACAAGCAGGGTCTAAGAATATCGGAAGAGCCTCAGATTTCTGCAGATTGATTTTAAAGTTCAAAACAGAGGAAAAGGATTCCAGTTCAGAAAGGAAAGCTGGTATAGATATTTATGGGTGGGCTGAGGACAAAAGAACATTGTCTGCAAAGGTAGATAGTTTGTAAGTATAGCCCGAAACAGGTAAACCATGAATATGAGGATTTAGTCGGACATGTTGGGCTAATGTCTCCATTACTAAAATAAATAGTAATAGGGAAAGCGGGCAATCTTGTCTCATTCTGTTTGAAATAGCTAGGGGGAGAGATAAACTACCATTGCATCTAATTTTAGCATTCGGATTAGTGTATAAGGATTTTACATAAGAGATGAAGCGAGGGCCGATCCCAAATGATTGTAGAGTGGCGAACATAAAAGACCAGTTAACACGGTCAAAATTCTTTTCAGCATCTGTTGTTAATAAAACTGAAGGCATTTTGAGTTCTTCAATATGATGTAGCAATGAAAGGATCTTTCTGGTGTTGTCTTTAGCTCCCCGATTTGGAGTGAAACCTGACTGCTCTAAATGTAGAACAGTCAAAGAGTTTCAGTCTGTTGGCTAAAACATTCACATAGATTTTTAAGTCTAAATTCAATAGTGAGATGGGTCTGTATTGGAACATAATGAGAGGACTTTACCAGGCTTGGGGATCACAGTTATAAAAGCTTCTGTCATAGCGGCGTAAGCAGAGACATTGTCTGGCAAAGCTAGAAAGCAGTCAGATAAAAGAAGAGTTAGTAAATCACTAAAGGTAGAATAATAAGCTTCGGAAAAGCCATCTGGCCCTTGACTTCGATTCGGTGGGAGAGATTTGATCGCAGAAGCAACTTGAGCTTCAGAGACTGGAAGTTCCATAGCTTGGGCCGCTTCAAGCTCTAGTGAAGGGATATTAGCCACCCGTGTTTAGTTGTGTATTGGAGGAGTGTGATTGGGGCAGGATATTCTGAGACCTTAGATTGTAGAGTTGTTCATATTAACGTTTGAAAGAGTTTGTGATATCCGCTGGGGTATATTTGGTGGTACCTGACTGATCTTTTATACATGGGATGTAGGTATTCGGTTTCTGTGATTTCAATTGTTTAGCTAGAAGGGATCCTGATTTATTTCAGTGTTCAAAATAGGTTTGTTGAGATTTAAAGAAGGCTTGCTCTACTTTAATAAAAAGAAGAGATTGGAGTTCATGCCTGAAAAGGGACAAGCGCGATAGGGAGGCTGAATCAGCAGAGGATTTGTGTATAGATTCAAGATTGTTAATTTCATGAAGAATATTGTCTATTTTTTGGAGACAAGCTTTTTTCGTTCGTGCTGCAAGTTTAATGTTTTCACCCCTTACAACACATTTATGGGCCTCCCAAATAGAAATGGGTGAAATGTTATCAGATTTGTTTTCCTTGATACACAATTCTAAAGAGGAACGAATAGAGTCAGATATCTGTCTATCAGTCAAGAGATATTCAGCTAATCTCCATTGATTGGTAAATGCAGTAAATTGGGGGGACAAGAAAGAGACTGAGACATGGGCATGGTCAGACCATGTAATGTTACCAATGTCCGCCGTCTTCACCATGGAAATAGAGGAGCGTGAAGTCATAATTATCACGGTGCCCGTGATTTGCTGCAGTTACTTGTCTGTCACCAGTAGGGGGCTTCTATTGGCTGTCTGCAGATAGCCCGCCTCTTATTGACTATTTAAACCTGGATTGGGCACCCTTTGAGTGCCCTTTCGTGTTGTTTCTGACCTTCTTGCTATCACTATGCTAGTGATACCTGGGCCTCTGTTCCAGTGTTCCTGAGTTCCTGATCTCATGTGTTCCTGAGTTCCTGATCTCTACTGTTCCAGTGTTTCCTGCATGCTGAAGTACTTCCAGTCCTGGTTCCGGCCTAATCTCTGGTGTTGCAGTTCCTGCTGAACTTCTCTGCTGTTTTCTGACCTGACTGATCGTTGCTGGTTCCTGTCATCTCATCACCTGTCTTCAGTATCCTGGCGACCTTCTGCCTGGTCGCGTTGGTTACATTGATACAATTCCGTGTTGGTCCCAGCGTGCGGACGCTAGTTTGCTCCCAAGCCTTGCGGCTATACAAACTCGCTTGTTACACCAGTGTACGGTCACTGGTTTGCTCCAAAGCCTATCAGCTATACAAATCTGTGTTGGTCCCAGCGTGCGGACGCTGGTTTGCTCCTAAGCCTTGCGGCTATACAAACTCGCTTGTTACACCAGTGTGCGGTCACTGGTTTGCTCCAAAGCCTATCAGCTATACAAATCTGTGTTGGTCCCAGCGTGCGGACGCTGGTTTGCTCCTAAGCCTTGCGGCTATACAAACTCACTTGTTACACCAGTGTGCGGTCACTGGTTTGCTCCAAAGCCTTTCAGCTATACTAATCTGTGTTGGTCCCAGCGTGCGGACGCTGGTTTGCTCCTAAGCCTTGCGGCTATACAAACTCGCTTGTTACACCAGTGTGCGGTCACTGGTTTGCTCCAAAGCCTATCAGCTATACAATTCTGTGTTGGTCCCAGCGTGCGGATGCTGGTTTGCTCCTAAGCCTTGCGGCTATACAAACTCACTTGTTACACCAGTGTGCGGTCACTGGTTTGCTCCAAAGCCTTTCAGCTATACTAATCTGTGTTGGTCCCAGCGTGCGGACGCTGGTTTGCTCCTAAGCCTTGCGGCTTTACTACTCGCTTGTTACTCCAGTGTGCGGTCACTGGTTTGCTCGCTAAGCCTAACGGCTATACTATTCAGTGTTGTTTCCAGCGTGCGGACGCTGGTTTGCTCCAAAGCCTTGCTGCTTAACGATTCTGCTAATTTGCCAGTTCCATCTGACTGCTGCTATTATCTCTGGGCTGCCCTGCCCGGTATTGGTAAGGCCGGTAGAACCTATTGCCACATTCCATCTGAGGTTGCCTTACCCGGTATTGGCAGGGCCGGTAGAGCCTACATTGTGTATCTATTGAGGCTGCCTTGCCCGGTAATTTGGTAAGGCCGGTAAAACCGTTATGCTATTCCATCTGCAGGTTGCCTTACCCGGTATTGGCAAGGCCGGTAGAGCCTAAAGACTGTCCTGTCCGGTATATTGACAGGACCGGTAGAGTCTGCCTTCTGTCTGTGCTATATTCTGTATATATATATATGTATGTTATTGCCATCCTAAGTTATCATTTATTATTTCAATAAAATTGATTTTTTTTACCTAAAACTTGTGTCTGAGAGTCATAATAAACCGTGACAGTACGAAAGGGCCATGACCTCAGACAGCAAGGTTGAAGGTAACGCACAGAATATCCATTGGAGGATGGATGTGCTCGAGCAACGTTTGGATCAGTTGGCAGTTGCAATTCAAACGATCCTTGAACGCACGGTACCTGCTGACCAATCTAGCTCTAGCCCGGTGGTCTCGCCAAATCAGACACCGGAAAGTGATACCAGACCCCTAGGGGGTACTGTTAAAGGGTTAACGGCTTCTGCACCCTTGCCGCTAAGATATGATGGTGACCCTAGTCTCTGCAGAGGGTTCATCAATCAACTCGAAATCTTTATGGAATTGACGGCACACGCATTTCCCAATGATCGTAGTAAAGTGGGGTTCACGATATCACTGCTCACTGGCAGAGCATTGGCTTGGGCTAACCCCTTGTGGGAGAATGCTAAACCTTGTACTAAGAACTTTAGTGAATTTGTGCGTTCCTTTCGAAGAGTGTTTGAGCCTCCTGGTAGAACCACCTCTGCTGCCAAACGCCTTATGGAGATACAACAGGGCAGGCGTACAGTGGGCGACTATGCCATCGAATTCCGCACATTGGCAGCAGAGGTAGGTTGGAATAACGAGGCATTATTGGCAGCCTTCTCTCAAGGCCTGAATGACCACATTAAAGACGAAATCGCTGCTAAAAATCTACCTATTGATCTAGATGATTACACTGAGTATGTTATGATAATTGACTCCAGAATACGTGAGAGATCAATTGCCAGAGATCGTAAGTTACGGTCAAAAAATAATGAGCCTAGTAGCATGTTTTGCCCACCCATCCCTCCCTTGGCATTGAAGTCTAGTGAACCAGTACGGGAAACAAGTGAACCTATGGAAATAGGCTTCACTAGACTATCCAAGGCAGAGAGACTATATCGCAAAAAACAAGGGTTATGTTTATACTGCGGTAAAAAAGGGCACTTGCTAAATTCCTGTCCGGTACGTCCGGGAAACGCACACACCTAGGGTATGTTGGGGGACAGGCCCTAGGTGGTGTACAATCGTCCCCAGTGTCGGGCATAATGAAACCCACCATACAGGTGGTATTGTCTTGGGCACAACGCTCTGTGGAGGTTTTGGCCTTGGTTGACTCCGGTGCAGCAGGGTATTTTATGGATAATACCTTTGCTGAATTGCACGGAGTTCCACGCATTGAAAGAGAAAACCCCTTGACTATTGAAGCGATTGATGGTAGACCCTTAGAACCGCCTCAGGTTATATTTGAAACTATGCCATTGTCTATGACTATTGGGGCACTTCACAGAGAAGAGCAGCAGTTTCAACTGATTAATTCCCCGCACCATGCGGTGATATTGGGATTTCCGTGGTTACAGTTACATAACCCACAATTCGATTGGAAAAAGTGTGAAATTGCTGCTTGGTCCCAGTTTTGTATGGACAAGTGCGTCATCCAGCCTATTAAGGTCATGTGCACCTCCTCTGCTATGCCGGATGTGTACCAACAGTTTGGCGATGTTTTTAGCAAAGGAGAGGCTAGTATGCTACCCCAGCATAGACCTTATGATTGTTGCATTGAATTGCAGCCTGGTGCAGTACCTCCGAAAGGACGCACTTATCCATTATCTTGTGATGAAAATAAGGCTATGGAGGATTACATTTCTGATGCCCTTGCTAGAGGGATCATACGTAAATCTACCTCTCCAGCTGGGGCTGGGTTCTTTTTTGTAAAAAAGAAAAATGGCGAATTAAGACCATGCATTGACTACCGGGGCTTGAATAAACTAATGGCAAAAAACGCATACCCAATACCACTCATCACCGAGCTTTTTGACAGGCTTAAGGGCGCTTCGATATTTACCAAGTTGGACCTACGGGCCGCTTACAATCTGGTTCGCATTCGAGCAGGTGATGAGTGGAAAACTGCCTTTAATACTCGAGCTGGGCACTACGAGTATCTAGTAATGCCTTTTGGGCTGTGTAATGCACCCGCAGTTTTCCAGGAACTGATAAATGATGTTCTGAGAGATATGTTACAGACATGTGTTGTGGTGTACCTCGACGATATACTGATTTACTCCTAAAACATGGCACAGCACATCAAAGATGTATCCGCAGTATTACTACGACTCCGTGAGAACAAATTATTTTGTAAAATGGAAAAATGTGAGTTTCATAGAACCAGTGTGCCATTCTTGGGGTTCATAATTGGCAATGATGGCATTGCCATGGACAAAGAAAAGTTGTCAGCTGTCCTACAATGGCCAAAACCCAAGGGTCTTAAAGCCATACAGCGTTTCCTGGGTTTCGCTAATTATTATAGGAGGTTTATTAAGAACTTTTCTTCCATTGTCAAACCTCTGTCCGATCTTACGCACAAGGGTGCTTATCCTTCTTGTTGGCCGGTATCTGCTGAGAAAGCCTTTGAGAATTTGAAGCTGGCATTTGCTGCGGCTCCTGTGTTATCCCACCCCAATCCTTTACTTCCATTTACGTTAGAGGTTGATGCCTCAGATATTGGGGTCGGGGCAGTACTTTCGCAGCGACACGAGAAAGGTGGA
Organism: Rhinophrynus dorsalis; assembly: GCA_037306005.1. Taxonomy (NCBI): domain Eukaryota; kingdom Metazoa; phylum Chordata; class Amphibia; order Anura; family Rhinophrynidae; genus Rhinophrynus; species Rhinophrynus dorsalis. Next base: position 411,927,713 of record CM074719.1, on the reverse strand, counting down.
ACTCTCAGACCTTGTGGGTTTTTCTCTAAAAAGTTGACTGTCACTCAAAGCCACTATGAGATAGGTGACAGAGAATTATTGGCCATTATCCTTGCTCTTAAGGAATGGCGTCATTTGCTTGAAGGTACTAAGAATCCTGTCTTAATCCTAACAGATCATAAGAATCTGACCTATCTCTCGGAGGCCAAGAGATTGTCCTCTCGTCAGGCCAGGTGGGCACTGTTCCTGTCTCGATTTAATTTCATTGTATCATATTTACCAGGGTCAAAAAATATCAGGGCTGATGCACTGTCAAGACAATTTGAGGCCGACAGTGACAGAGTGGAAGCACCAGCTCCTATCATCCAACCTGATAGAATACTGGCTACTATACGCACGAGTATCACTTCTCCTCTAGGGGAGGAGATCCTGGCCTCTCAGGGGTCCGCTCCCCATGAAACCCCAGTGGGCAAATGTTTTGTCGCTGAATCATTTCGTACTAGGCTGCTCGAAACCTACCATTCCTCTAAGGCTGAGGGACATATTGGTAGAGACCAATTGTTATGGTCCCTTTCTCAGTTATTTTGGTGGCCTTCCATGAGAAACGATTGTGCCGAATTTACGAATGCCTGTGCCACCTACGCCCGCGCTAAGACCCCGAGACATCTCCCTGTGGGCTTGCTTCAACCGGTGCCTAATGGCGAACGCCCCTGGTCTCATGTTTCCATTGATTTTATGGGAGAGTTGCCTATGTCGAAGGGGTACTCCTTTATATTCATGGTGGTGGACAGGTTTTCTAAAATGGCTCATTTCGTGCCCCTCCGTGGTCTTCCTTCAGCGAAGGAATTGGCAATGGTGTTCGCCAGAGAAGTATTCCGGTTGCATGGAGTGCCTAGGGTACTGGTGTCTGACAGGGGGAGCCAGTTTGTGTCTAGATTTTGGAGGGCATTTTGCCAACAGATGGGCATACAGCTGTCCTTCTCCTCTGCCTACCATCCCCAGACCAATGGAGCCGCTGAACGAGCTAATCAGGGCTTGGAACAATTTCTCCGTTGTTTCGTTACTGACCATCATGATAATTGGTCCGACTTGTTGCCTTGGGCAGAGTTCGCCAGGAACTGTGCGGTCAATTCTTCATCTGGGAGCTCTCCGTTTCTGATTAATTATGGGTTCCAGCCCTGTTTGCTTCCAGACTCATTTCAGACGCAACAGATTCCAGCTCTGGATGAGCATATCGAGCAACTCCGTTCCACATGGGCACAAGTTCAGAGGGCACTTGGTCAGTCATTTCAGCGTCATCAGCGCCATGCTAATCGCAGAAGGCTTCCAGCGGTTTCCTTTCAGGTTGGGGATAGAGTATGGCTTTCCTCCAGAAATCTCAAGCTGCAGGTTCCGTCTAATAAGTTGGCTCCTCGGTTTATTGGTCCATACAGAGTTATTCGCAAAATTAACCCTGTCTCCTATGCACTAGACCTACCTGCATCCATGCGTATCCATAATGTGTTCCATGTGTCCCTTCTTAAGCCTCTGGTTTGCAATCGCTATACTACCACACCTGTGGTGCCAGGACCTGTTGAGGTCGAGGGCCAGGAGGAGTACGAGGTTCAGAGCATTATTGATTCCCGTAGGCTTAGAGGAAGGGTACAGTACCTGGTACATTGGAAAGGGTATGGTCCTGAGGATCGATCATGGGTGGATAGTACGGACCTTCATGCACCTAGGTTAACTAGGGCCTTTCATGCCAATTACCTGCAGAAACCTAAACCCTATTCTAGGAGAGGGGGTCTTTGAAAGGGGGGTACTATCACGGTGCCCGTGATTTGCTGCAGTTACTTGTCTGTCACCAGTAGGGGGCTTCTATTGGCTGTCTGCAGATAGCCCGCCTCTTATTGACTATTTAAACCTGGATTGGGCACCCTTTGAGTGCCCTTTCGTGTTGTTTCTGACCTTCTTGCTATCACTATGCTAGTGATACCTGGGCCTCTGTTCCAGTGTTCCTGAGTTCCTGATCTCATGTGTTCCTGAGTTCCTGATCTCTACTGTTCCAGTGTTTCCTGCATGCTGAAGTACTTCCAGTCCTGGTTCCGGCCTAATCTCTGGTGTTGCAGTTCCTGCTGAACTTCTCTGCTGTTTTCTGACCTGACTGATCGTTGCTGGTTCCTGTCATCTCATCACCTGTCTTCAGTATCCTGGCGACCTTCTGCCTGGTCGCGTTGGTTACATTGATACAATTCCGTGTTGGTCCCAGCGTGCGGACGCTGGTTTGCTCCCAAGCCTTGCGGCTATACAAACTCGCTTGTTACACCAGTGTACGGTCACTGGTTTGCTCCAAAGCCTATCAGCTATACAAATCTGTGTTGGTCCCAGCGTGCGGACGCTGGTTTGCTCCTAAGCCTTGCGGCTATACAAACTCGCTTGTTACACCAGTGTGCGGTCACTGGTTTGCTCCAAAGCCTATCAGCTATACAAATCTGTGTTGGTCCCAGCGTGCGGACGCTGGTTTGCTCCTAAGCCTTGCGGCTATACAAACTCACTTGTTACACCAGTGTGCGGTCACTGGTTTGCTCCAAAGCCTTTCAGCTATACTAATCTGTGTTGGTCCCAGCGTGCGGACGCTGGTTTGCTCCTAAGCCTTGCGGCTATACAAACTCGCTTGTTACACCAGTGTGCGGTCACTGGTTTGCTCCAAAGCCTATCAGCTATACAATTCTGTGTTGGTCCCAGCGTGCGGATGCTGGTTTGCTCCTAAGCCTTGCGGCTATACAAACTCACTTGTTACACCAGTGTGCGGTCACTGGTTTGCTCCAAAGCCTTTCAGCTATACTAATCTGTGTTGGTCCCAGCGTGCGGACGCTGGTTTGCTCCTAAGCCTTGCGGCTTTACTACTCGCTTGTTACTCCAGTGTGCGGTCACTGGTTTGCTCGCTAAGCCTAACGGCTATACTATTCAGTGTTGTTTCCAGCGTGCGGACGCTGGTTTGCTCCAAAGCCTTGCTGCTTAACGATTCTGCTAATTTGCCAGTTCCATCTGACTGCTGCTATTATCTCTGGGCTGCCCTGCCCGGTATTGGTAAGGCCGGTAGAACCTATTGCCACATTCCATCTGAGGTTGCCTTACCCGGTATTGGCAGGGCCGGTAGAGCCTACATTGTGTATCTATTGAGGCTGCCTTGCCCGGTAATTTGGTAAGGCCGGTAAAACCGTTATGCTATTCCATCTGCAGGTTGCCTTACCCGGTATTGGCAAGGCCGGTAGAGCCTAAAGACTGTCCTGTCCGGTATATTGACAGGACCGGTAGAGTCTGCCTTCTGTCTGTGCTATATTCTGTATATATATATATGTATGTTATTGCCATCCTAAGTTATCATTTATTATTTCAATAAAATTGATTTTTTTTACCTAAAACTTGTGTCTGAGAGTCATAATAAACCGTGACAATAATATAGTCTATTCTCGAATACAAATTTTGTGGATTGGAATAAAATGTATAGTCACGTACATCAGGGTGTAAAGTCCTCCGTATATCAACTAGCCTAAAGTCATGAAGAAGCTGTCGAAAGCAGCGTAATGCGGCTTTAGTGTGAGATGAGGAGCCAGTGGAGCAATCCAGAGTTGGAAATAGAGGAAGATTAAGGTCACCTCCTAGGAATAGTGAGCCTTCTTTAAAAGCTTTTAATTTGGTCAGTGTTTGTGAGAAGAATGTAAGTTGATCAACATTGGGAGCATATATGGAGGCAAAAGTGAATGTTTGAGAATGGATCTGGCCCTTGATAAAAATGAACCTGCCTTTAGGATCTTTCTGAGATGCAGAAAGGATAAAAGGTATTTCCTTATGAATGCACCTGCACCGTTTCTTTTGACCGAATCAGAGCTGAAGTATGCAGCCAAATTAAACCTGTTTGTCAGTCCTGGTCATGCTTGAAGTGAATCTCTTGAAGCATAAGGATATCACCGTTTAGGCGATGGAAATCATTTAGCGCTACAGACCTTTTTTGGGGGAATTTAAACCTTTAGTGTTCTGAGAAATGATGAGCAATGGTTTGGTTAGATTAGGAGTCATTGTAGTAATAGTATGAGAAGACTAATTGTTAGCATTTATCAAGGTGCAGTGAGATACCCAGTGTGCTGTGGAGCCACATAATGAAGACCCCAGCAGAACCCACTCGAGAAGGAAGCAAACAGCCCCAATTGATAATATAGAGGTCACAACTCTCAGGGAAGGGGAGATAGCAGAAAATAGGGAATAGATAAAAAGGATAAAGGAAAGAGAAGAAAGGTCATGTCTATTAGACGGACTAATAGCCTAAGACAGGCATGGAGAGGACACTCACAGTATGAGTTAAAACAACAGTGTACAATTATATTAGATGTGACAACCACAGTTCAGAGTGTTGCATAGAGAAGAGAGATGGTAAACAAGTTTGAACTCCAACATTTATAAACTCTAAAATGTTGAAATGACGTGAATTATTTAATGAGAGGATATCCAAGAGAGGGTATGGTGAAAATCCAAAACAAGCTCAAGGGTTCATCAGGACAATGTATGTGGAAACATCACCCTTATTTTTCTCCCTGTCTCCAAATCCACACCCAGGAATGGGTGCAGATCTGGAGGCACAGGGAAGGGACATACCCAGATATTCGGTAATACTTCACTAATAAGCATATAACCAATGACATTATCTTCTTAAAAGGAAAACAGAAACTATTGCTTTGGAAAGAAAAAAGCTTAACACTAAGTCTAAACAATAACTGGAGAAATAAGAACCTGTTTTAGGAGACTTCCGTCCATTAACTTGGAGGGAGGTGCTGTGTGTAATGATAAGGTATTTGATTGTTATGACAATTGCATCATCCCTCAAAATAATCAAGTAAGGAATGTCTTAACATTCATATATTTAATGTAGTTGTGGATAATGCATCATGAAGGTTATAATCTGATCCATCATGCAAAGTAATAGAAGGAAAAATTACATGCTGTTGTGTGATTGTAGGATATTGACCAATAAAGTGTGTAGAAGGTGCGTGAGAAAACGAATAAATAATAATATAAAAAAAAGGAGTGGATGTTGGAGAGGAGCTGAAAAGGCCATCATCGGCGACTTGAGTTATATAATAAGTAGTTACGTATGGATGTATGAGGTGTTGTGAAATGTCTGAAGAATTAGGATAATGGAGAAAATACATGGGAGTATCATAACCGGAGAAAATATAATAGGTGTCTCATATGAATATCAATACCGATATTACTACAGATCATACATAATGTTAACGAAAAACAATAGACTCAAAAAACTCAGTGTCAAGAGAGGAGTCTTACACATCCCAAAATGACATACTTGGGAGAATCTGGCGCCGATAATTTTGGGCGAAGTGCCCTATGTGCTCTCTCTATTATAAAATGGACGTCATCTGTGGCATTTGTAATATAGTGGAATAGCCGTTGAATAAAGTCAAGAAGAAGATCAGGTCCAATCTCTTCCGAGATCCATCGGAGAAGGAGGTTGTTTCTGAGTTGTCTGTTCTCCATATTAGAAGTAAGTCAACTTGATGGTCATATAGCGTGGTTGTTTTCGCTACAATTTCACTATGGAGTGTGTGTGTGTAGAGAATCTCGATCATCCTCTAAGGCCTCAACGCATCTCCTAAGATGGGCTACATCTTGTTTAAATTCAGCAAGTTCATCTCGGATAAATAATTTGAGGTTAGCCAGTAAGACATTGATATCTCTTTTAGTAGATGGACTGTCTAAAATGTCTGAATCTGATTCATCCTCAGAGCTACTGTGAGGTACGGGAGAAACATAGTGGTCATGTGGCAATCTCCGCTCCATTTCTGTCACAGATTGAGCAGCAGCGGCGGCCATCTTAGACTGCTGGGATGAAATCTTGTTATTGTTTTTTTTGGGGAAAGAGTCCTTGACATTTTGCCGATCGTCAGAGATATATTTGCAAGTAAGTATTGTAAAATAGTAGCATGTAAACGCTGGAAAGAAATCTCTTGGGTCTAGAGCTGAAGGATCTTGCGTCCATCCGGATACATTGCCAAACCACGCCCCGTGCACAAAGTAATTTTATATTAAGGGAGGTAACAGTCTTGATCTCAGATCAGATGTATGCTTAGGAGCCTACAATATGTGTACACAATACAGGCTTGGAAGGTAAGCAACCCCACCAGCACCAAAGTAACACCTACATAGTCAAAAGGTAGAATTGGAAAAACCTCTTGTTTAAGCCCTTAATGACCAAATGCTGTGCAATGCATATAGTACTTTATATATGATTACAACAGCGAGTTATAACTTAACGCTTTGAGCTCCAGAGAGTTATCCAATACCTTGCAACACAATACATTGAATATAGTGCCTTGCAAAATTAGATTTCATATAATGGACATACACAAAATAGTCCAAACTGGTGAAGTGAAATGAAGAAAATAACTTGTTTTAAAAAATTCTAAAAAATGGAAAAGTGGTGTGTGCATATGTATTCACCCCCTTTGCTATGAATCCCCTAAATAAGATCTGGTGCAACCAATTACCTTCAGAAGTTACATCATTAGTTAAATAAAGTTCACCTGTGTGCAATCTAAGTGTCACATGATCTCTCACATGATCTCAGTATATATACACCTGTTCTGAAAGGCCCCAGAGTCTGCAACACCACCAAGCAAATGGCACCATGAAGACCAAGGAGCTCTCCAAACAGGTCAGGGACAATATTGTGGAGAAGTACAGATCAGGGTTGGGTTATAAAAAAAATATCCCAAACTTTGAACATCCCACAGAGCACCATTAAATCCATTATTAAGAAATGGAAAGAATATGGCATCACCACAAACCCGCCAAGAGAGGGCTGCCCACCAAAACTCATGGACCAGGCAAGAAGGGCATTAAGCAGAGAGGCAACAAAGAGAACAAAAATAACCCTGAAGGAGCTGTAAAGCTCCACAACGAGATTGGAGTTTCTGTCCATAGGACCACTTTAAGCCGTGCACTCCACAGAGCTGGTCTTCATGGAAGAGTGGCCAGAAGAAAGCCATTGCTTAAAGAAAAAAATAAGCAAACACGTTTGCTGTTTGCCAAAAGGCATGTGGGAGACTCCCCAAACAAATGGAAGAAGTTACTCTGGTCAGATGAGACTAAAACCGAGCTTTTTAGCCATCAAGGAAAACGCTATGTCTGGTGCTAACCCAACACCTCTCATCACCCCAAGAACACCATCACCACAGTGAAGCATGGTGGTGGCAGGTACTGGGAAACTGGTCAGAATTGAAGCAATGATGGATGGCACTACATAAAGGAAAATTTTTGAGGGAAGCCTGTTTCAGTCTTCCAGAGATTTGAGGCTAGGACAGAGGTTCACTTTCCAGCAGGACAATGACCTTAAGCATACTGCTAAAGCAACACTCGAGTGGTTTAAGGGGAAACATTTAAATGTCTTGGAATGGCCTAGTCAAAGCACAGACCTCAATCCAATTGAGAATCTGTGGTATGACTAAGATTTCTGAACACCAGCGGATCCCATGCAACTTGAAGGAGCTGGAGCAGTTTTGCCTTGAAGAATGGGCAAAAATCCCAGTAGATAGATGTGCCAAGCTTATCAAGACATACCCAAGAGACTTGCAGCTGTAATTGCTGCAAAAGGAGGCTCTACAAAGTATTGACTTTGGGGGGTGTGGATAGTTATGCACGCTCAAGTTTTCTGTTTTTTTCTGTCTTATTTCTTGATTGTTTCACGTTAAAAAACAATTTGCATCTTCAAGTGGTAGGCATGTTGTGTAAATCAAATGATACAAACCCCCCAAAAATCCATTTTAGTTCCAGACTGTAATGCAACAAAATAGGAAAAATGCAAAAGGGGGTGAATAATTTTGCAAGGCACTGTACCTCACTGGCACTCAAATGTTAATAGTTCTATATATTGCCAGTGTTGCATTAGGTATGCCACATAATTTCTCCAATTTTCTTTTAATCATTTGGTGCATAACAGGGCTTTTTCTCTTAAAGAAAACAAGTTCTTTCAAGACAACTTGATTCAAAATGTATTACAGAGCAATACACAATATTTTGAGCAACATAAGTGCAGATTTTTTAATACTTTTAGAGCTGAGCGATTGCATTCAATGGAGAGCTTTGGTTGACAATAATAAAATGGAAAGGCCACTAAGAAAATTTTAAGAAGAAAGTTCCAGCAAATTAAGGTGGATGTACTAATATGATTCTGCACTAAGCTAGGAGCTGGACTAATTTTTAATTGTTATGCCTGCCTAATGTGCACTTACTAAGCTACTTACACTGAAGATGGTACGCAAGTATGTCTTTAGTGCCAATGGAGTGCTAGTGGGGAAGTCAATGTGTGCTCCTTTCCTTATATATTAGCAAGTTGCACAGGAAAGTAGTATAACTCTATTTTCCTGCTCACTGTATAGGAGTGGGATTATCATGGTCAATAGCATTAAAGTGATAGTAATATTTCATAAAAAAAAAGCATCTCCAATTAATCTTCATAGTATTTGAGCCATAGAGAGTGTTTCAATACTGTCAGAGTTGTATTTCAAGAGTAACTGAATGATAAAGTATCCCCCTCCCGCCCCTTTTACAGATGTAACACTGCTCACCTCAGAACAGAAAGATGGTTTCCAGATGGCTCGCAGAGAGGGACAATCTTCAGTGAGCACAAGGGAAAAACTTGAAAAACCTGTCAAGGGGGTCAGGGTTTTTATTATACTCACAGTAAGAAGATTGTGTAAGCCACCTCCCCTCAGATGTGAAATCTGGTCTCTTGACCAGACAGATCACAGCAAAGGACAATCTTCTTACTGTGAGCATAAGGAAAAGCTTGCCCCCCTTGACAGGTTTTTCAGGTTTTCCCTTATGCTCACTGAAGATTGTCCCTCTCTGCAATGCATCGAGACAGTCTTGCAGTTCTGAGGTGAGCAGTGTTACATCAGTAAAAAGGGGGGGAGGGGGACACTTTAGCATTCAATTACTCTTGCTACAACTCTGACAGTATTGAAATAATGCTCTCCATGGCTCAAATACTATGAAGATTAAATGGACCTCCTTTTTTTGTGAAACATTACTATCCCTTTAAAGTCATATTGTTAGTGAAGTGCGTAAGCCTCTATGCATTGTACATTCCAGTGCTTACCCTGAAGTGTGAGTGCATGAGTAGAAAATTAGTTGCTCTGATGGGTTCATACATTCACCCTTAGTGAGACTTGTTTTATACAGTCCTACACAATATATAATTTGCATAATAATTGTTGCTATTATTATTCTTTATTTATATAGCACCAACTTGTTCCTCAGAGCTGTCTCACTGGAATCTCACTGACTTCAAGAAATATTGTGTAAGTTTTTTTTTTTTTGCTTCTCTGGGCACAGCTTCCAATGTAGTTATTACATTTCAGTTCACTTCAGTGGCACAATGATTTCACTTTGACATTAGCTAAAAAAGC